>CM065804.1:205108833-206354666 GCA_033398695.1 Orobanche coerulescens
CGGTGTTTCGATCGAGCTATATTTCTGAAGACCGGAGATGGCTTCTGAACTGAACGGCCGGAATGATCGGAAGCAGGCGATTGTATGTGTTGTGTGCGGTGTGTGCTGTATATATATATATATATATATATATATATATATATATATATATATATATTGTGTGTTGTATGTATATGTATGTGCATGTTTGTGTGTGTGTGTTAGTTGTGTTATATATATGTGTGTGTTTTGTGTGTGTTGTGTGAACTGTATGTGTATATATATATGTGTGTGTGTATATATATATATATATATATATATATATATATGCGTATTATATATGTATATGTATGTATATGCGACGGACGAGGTGGAGGCGAGAAGAAGAAAAACCTTGATATCGTATACTGGACTTACAGAATGAGCCCGAATTCGGAGTTATGTACGGGATAATCGTTCAGGGATTTGAATTGTGATTTCCATCATTAATTAAATCGAGACTTGGATCCGGGTTGATTATCGTTGGACGTTTAATCCGATCAATTAATTGAGAGGCGCGATCGAGGTAATATATTAGCCAACTAATTACCTTGAAATTATAAGATATTAAATTAGACCCTATATTAAATTGTCTATTATGTATTTATAATAAAGATTGGAATTTTAATGGATCGATCGGGTTGACCGAGCTAGGCTTATGTCGAGAAAGACCAACTTCGGTGAAGACAAGTATCTTGCTCATACCTTTCATTTTCCTTAAATATAAATACGCTTGTTATTATTATTTGTGTTACCATGATTATATGACTGTGTTAATTGATGACTATGTGGCCCGATTGTGTAGAGATTGTACTTGTTTGGAATAGACTGTATAAATGTGTTGTTTAATAATTATGTGTTGGCATAAATATGTAATTGTGAACTTGTGTTATTTTGATGCAAGGATTTATGTGAACCCTAATTGTGAAAATTGAAAGTATTTATTGAATTGTTCAAATCGTGTTATTCCCTGATGGGGAATATTGCTTAAATTGTGGATTATATTGTTAGTCTCGATTATGTCTAATAGTGGAGGTCATTCTAGCAAGTACTTTGATAATATGTTTTATAGTTCTTTGCATTGGAAGTCTGATATTATTATGAGTGTGGGAGTGTATATGTTCACTCCGGGAGGGTCTGAAGAGGCCTCAGAGGGACCCACGCATGGTTGGGTCCATGAACATTGGGGTTAACCACTCCGCGAGGGTCCGACGGGGCCTCGGAGGGATCTACGCATGGTTGGGTCCACGGTTAATTCGGGAGCATTTTTGTAACTTGGTGATATGTCCGGAATATCACAGTGTTTTGACTTTCCATAATGCTTGGGTTATAATACATATTTATCAGGGGTACTTTGACTAGAATGGCATTAAGATCGTATGATATGGCGAGACTTTGGAATTATTTCTTTAATGAAAATATCTCGAGAAGTCTTTCCCAATGTTTGATTCATTGTTGATTCAAGATTGTTATATCCTTGGAATATGATGTGTATGACTCGTATTTGCACTTTATACTTGCACTAGCAAAATAGTGAAATTTTGCTAACCCCGAGAAATCGGGGGGTGGATATCTGTATTGCATCCAGGTACACGTAGGGAGCAAAACACGGGATCGTTATGAATGCTGATGGAAGACGAATGATACTAATAACATGAAGGCCAGTTTTGGGTGCAGTTAGTCAGAGTTCATTGTATTGTTCTTTCCGATGTCGTATTTTCTGTTTGTATGAGTTTGTGAGTGTATTTGACCCTTGCATGGGTATGAGTCTGGAACGAGATGTGTATTGTAAGCTGTATGTTTGTGCTGAAAGACCAATCGGTCTAATGGTTCGTTATTTAGCCATGTCGGCATGTAATTTGATGTCTTGTTTTGGTATCTAGCCTGGTAGATCCTCATGGAGAGGGTCTGCGGCGCTGTAATATTCTCGAGCGGATTGGGGGTGTTACAGAATATGGTATCAGAGCTTAGGTTGTGGAAACCTAGGCTGTTGGGTCAAGTCGGGTATTGTTGAGTCTTATCTTGTCAGGTTGTGTCTGACTGAGTTGTGTCGCGACGCGTCGTCTATGATGTCGGTCATGATTAGTATCATGGTACATCCATCATCTTCGTGCGATTCGTGGATATAAGTCTCCTTACTACATGTTGTGCCTCGACCTATACGAGCTAGTTGTGCGATTCAGTGTTACAGGGTAAAATTTAAATGTGATTTGTGATTATGTGGCATATGTTTGTTCGATTCTCGTATTATGCTGGAATAAAAGATGGTGCCGGTATATATATTTACATATTGTATAAAACATTTTTACGGGAGTAATGACTTTGATATATAAGGCTTGAATGTTTTTGGAGAATCACGTAATTTCATTTTAAAACATCCTCCAAGGGAGGAAATTTTTTGATTTTCCTCTGACGAAGGTCGAAATTTTTTAAGAATTCAAACTATTGACATTTCATTTTCATCTTGTACTATAATTTTTCGAAACATAACTTTTAAGCTCAAATGAGGTCTTCCAAATTTACTCAAGACGTGACTCACTTTTAACTTTTCGATTTCATGATTGTCAGTCAGGAGGTATGTAGTGATGATGACATTGTTGTTTGGGCAATGTTGAAGCAATATCGGTATTTGCGCCGTTGTGCGGAAGCGTAAATAAATGAAGTGTAGAAAATAAAACGAAACAAGGATTTATAGAGGTTCGGCCAAACGTGCCTACGTCCTCTCTCGGTATTTTCTATAGGATGAAGATCAATCTGCACCTCTCTTCTATCGGTCGAGGGATAACCGTTACAAGCTCGTCTTCTATCGGTCCGAGTAAACTGTTCTCTTACTTGTCTTTATGTCGGTCCAAGTTAAACTATTTTCCTTTTCTATTGGACAAGGAATCAACCACTTTAGCTTTCTATCGGTACTAGATAAACCTCACTTAGATATCGATTGCGATTCTAATAATGCCGGATCCTTGATCCTAATAACACATAATCCAATCGTATCTTTTCTTTTTCCTCTCGTATATGTGTTGAATATATAAACACTCAAACTACTAATATAAGCTCAATATCACAACAACAATAGAATGTATATGAATATCATATCAATGTCTTGATTGCTTGAAGTTGTTGTAGGTTCAATGCCATATGAAGTGGTATTTATAGGAATTGGAGCCTCAACTAGCCGTTAGCCTCTTTTGACTTGCTAGCGTGCGCTAGATCTTATTCATAGCGTATGTTAAGCCTTGTTACGTATGTTATACACTCCATGTAACGTACGTTATCGTTATCCAGTTTCAGTCCAGTGGCTTCGTTTCTTCCCTTACGTACGTTATGCCTTCGTGTTACATACGTTAACTGTCTCATGTAGCGTACATTAACCATGCTTCGTAGCGTGCGTTAACTCAATATATCTGTTGCCTTCACTTGTCAAACTATCCGTTTGGTATGCTGACTTTGACCAGATTCTTTCCAACGTTCATCTGATTTGAAATCTCATTACGTACGTTAACCCCCTTGTGTTACGTACGTTAAACTGCTTCGATAGCGTGCGTTAATCATCAACTGTAGCGTGCGCTATCTCCATCAGGTAAGTCATCTATTCTGCAGGTAAGTCCTTGTTACGTACGTTATCCCTACTGTATTACGTACGTTATCCTTGTTCGATTGCGTGCGCCATACAATATATATAGCGTGCGTTATACATGCAGTTTGGGCAGCTTTTTGCGTCTTCGTCTCCTCTGTTGTGTTGCTTCGCCTATTTGTTGTTTTGTTTTCTTTAGCAACTTAATCATCAAAACTCTGTTAATGAATATATGGAATAAAATATTCCAACAATCTCCCCCTTTTTGATGATTACAAAACAACCCTTGAATTGGATAAAACCTCTAAAAATAAAAATATATATTTGTACAGATCAAAGTTTTTTGACTTTGTCCATTTCGTTAGTTTCACCCAATCTTTTCTTTTCTGTCCTTTTCGACTTCTCCTTTATTTTTCAACTTATTCGAGTATTTGTTTTCTCCTCCTTTTTGATTCGTACAAATGTTTATTTTTCTCCTTTTCGACTTCTTCGTCTTTTCTTTTCTCCCCCTTTTTACTTTTTATTTTTCTCGTCATTCTTCCATGACGCTTTTTATCCGATTCAACTCATTTCTCCCCCTTTTTGTATTCAGCAAAAAGTGTAGTAAAACGAATAAAATACCAATTGATGTATATATCCCCCTGACAAAAGTATCCGTTTTTAAAACATATACTCCCCCTGAGTAAATTACAATTTGTTAAAAATTAATTTTTGGGGACCCACCCTATAGTTGGTTTTTCTTTAGAGACATAGACGATGTTCGGAATAAAAATTTCTTTTGGAATCCAAATCTTTTTAACTTTTATCGTCCGTCTTGGGCTTTTACAATTTGAAATGTGGTGCCCAATTTTCAAATATTTTTCGCAATGGGGTATTTTCAAATTTACGGATTCGTTTTTGAAATTTTGTTTGAATCCTATACACTGTTTTTATTCAATATAAATTTTTGAACCGAGAACATTTGTTTAAATTTCTCGTTTCCACATGAGAATTTCTTTGTTAAGTTTTTCAGCTCGGTTTGACTTTTCAAAAGATCATTCTTCAAAATATTTTCATTCTCAACTCAATTTGAATGATCGGTCTCAATAAATTTTCCCTTTTCAAGAATTTTGGAAATCTCGGTTTCCAATAATTTGTTTTTAGTTTGGAGGGATTTAATCTCGGATAACGCATTTTGGTAGTCCATATATAATAACTCAAATGTTTTAAAAAGTTCATCGTAGGAGTTACTTACTTGACTTTCGACGTCACTATCGTTGAATGAGCTTCGTGCCATGAGAGCGAGATTATTTTGATTGTTAAAATCATCATCTTCATCTTCATCGCTCTATGTTGCAATTAAAACCTTGTTCTTGGGTTTCACTCGGCAATTCCTCGCAAAGTGGCCTGGTTTTTCACATAATCGGCAAGTATTGTCGAATTTCTTAGATTCGCCCGTTTGGATGTCCTTCTTCCTCCGGTTTAATAAGTGTTGGAACTTATTAATATTCGTGGCATAATATGCCGATTCTTCGTCGCTATCATCAACCGGGATTTCTTCCTTTCTTGACATCTTAGCCTTCATGGCTATCGACTTTTCCTTCGGCTTCGATTTGGCATTCCGAGATTTTAGGACAATCTCGTAGTTTATAAGTGAACCAACGACAGCACTAAAATCAAGATTGTTTAAATCTTTAGATTCCATTATAGCCATCACAGTACCGTCAAATTCTCGAGGTAGTGATCGTAGGATCTTTTTAACTATTTCACTACTCAAAAGTGGTTTTCCAAAACATGTTAATCCATTTGTGATGACCAAAAATCGGTCGAGCATGATCGTGATGGATTTGTCGTCCTTCATTTGAAATAGCTCGTACTCGTGAGGGAGCATGTTTATTTTCGTCTCCTTGACTTGAGACGTTCCTTCATATGTGACTTCAAGCATTTTCCAAATCTCTTTGGCACTATTGTTGTTACCCAAAATATTATCCGGAGATGATATGCTGGAATGGGCGAGTAACAAACAAAATAAGAGAGCACATCCGTGGGGAAGTAAATAACACAAGATTTGCCGGGGTTGTTAGTCCCGGGCTTGAATGCTCTCGCGAGATATTATTAATACGAATACTTGGGAGTACAAATATTAATGTTAGAGTACAATTACAATGAGTGTAAAGACCCTAGTTATCTTAGCTCTTGAGTGCTGAAGATTGTCGGAAGAACCAGAGTCGAAGCTCTGTGAGTTCTTGTAACAACGATGCAGTGCTGTGCTGACTGTGAGAAATCGACGGTCTCTCACTGTGTGAATTAGCTGGACTCTCGTATGGAAGTAGTTTTTGAACTTGTGAACTTCTTAAAGTCTGAACTTCTCTGAATCGTAAGGAGTTCCCGTTTCTGCCGACCGTCTTTTAGTTAAGAGGTTCTGAGAGAGAAATCCTAGATATAGTCCAGAGGAAAGCCGGGAGCTTTCCAAGTGCTGGAGGCTCTCTATTTATAGGACTGGGACTCGCTGGGCAATCGCCTCTGCTGTATTATAATAAGCGGGCGATCGTCTTTAGCACATGGGTTGGTCTCCTTAAAGTCCGCAGCAGCTGCTGGCAGCCGGATGTGCGAGCTAATAAGAAGCCAACACGCGTCTATGTCGCTATCTTGGGAGGCCCCACCTAGGACCTTTCGGCGGGTCTGTCGGTAGGTGAGTCCGTCCTTGTCACTGACAGCTGCTGATGGGCTGGAGTCAACGATCCTTATTTTGTGGCGCCATTCGTGGATCTGCACATGGCTCCTAGCTCCGTGATCCAGTCTTCGTAGAATTGACGGTTGATGGCCTTATACGTGGCATAGGACGGTCGTCTTTGGTCGGGCACCAGAGTCAATCCCTAGGTACCAGGAAACGATCGCTACTGGAGGTCGATCGCTAGATACTCGAAGATGAACTGTTACCTTCGATTGGCAAGCTTGCCGTAGCTTATTTGATCGTGAACTCGGTCGCTCAGCCGTATGCCGATCGCCGTCCAGGCGTATTAATCGCCGCACAACAATTGCCCCCCAGCTTGCTCTCATGTCGAAGACGTGGGGTGAGGTGGCTCCACTCGCGATCGCTTGGATTTAGACGAGCGACTTTTTATGAGTTTAGACGATCGTTTTTCGAGCGGACTGGTTTTGAATTTGCACGATCCACTCGGTCGCTAAAAAGAGCGGGAAATAATAGCAGGCTCGAAACACCGCGGGGGTACATGTCGCGATGCGATTGGAGGAGTCCGACGGTTAGTTAAGACTCCTCATCTGGTGTGTCCTTGAAACGGCGTGTACGCAGGTTTCAAGGGAGTCATTGATTGCGACTTTATCTGACGGTTGCACTTCAGCCATCGAGATTCTCCTTATTTGCACGGAAGCCTTCGCCTTCTCCTATAAAAAGGGTCTGGGTTACAGTGTAATCCCCCTTACACAATTTCATCGGAGAGGAAGATAGCCGAAAAATTTTCTGAAGCCTTGCCTGCCGATCGTCGATCGACTCAATCCTTCGGTAAGAATCAATCCTTTTTTCCTTTTCTTTTTGAGAATGTCTGGAGCACCTATGAAGTCTGAAACGGGCACTACCTCCGCCGCCGGGACTTCGACTGTCCGGGAAGGATCCCTCGTGGAATTCCACATGGAGATAGCTGCCGAGGCTATCCGCGCTGGTATTAATCCTGCGGAAGTCGAGGAACTACTCAACGAGGCCGATGCTGCCAGGGAGGCGGCGGCTAAGCAAAAATGCTTGCTGGTGGAGAAGGAGTTGGCGGTGAGGGCGTACTGGGAGCAACATAGCGCCTTCGGCCAAGCATATTCATCCTTCGCAGAAATTATGGAGAGATTGGCCGGTCCGCATCCCAAGTTCGACTATCGGGAGTACTCGATCGCCCATCCCTATCAATCTGCGAAGCGGTCGCTGTTCTGGGCCGCGCAGCACTCCCCGTGGTCCCTTAGCCAGATGAGGAGCTCGGCGACCAGGAAGGACTTGGCCATCTGGAGGCGAGGTACCATGTCCCTTCTGATGTGGACCTTTTCGCGCCTGCCGAGAACAAGCGAGCCGACCAACCTTCAGAGGGCATGGTCGCCGTGAATGAGGCGATAATGGAGGCCGGGCTGCGGTTCCCACTGTCGTTTGAAGTCTCCAATTTGCTGGTCGCCTGGAATGTGGCGCCGCTTCAGCTAACGCCGAATGCCTGGCTCCAGATTGTCTGCGCCCTCACTTTGTTCGGCGGTCACCGACTGTACCGCCTTCCCTCGCCGTTGGAGATGAATCACCTATTCAAACGGACAGTTCAGAAAGGGTCCGTCGGTGGCTACCACATCCAAGGCCGCTCTGGTCGGGTGATCCTTGGGTTCTCGAACAAAGTGCGGGGCGATCCGGCGAAATGGTTCTGGGTCGTCGGTGCATGGAAAGCATCCGCGAGCGACAACCCCACTGGCGAGCTGGATTCCCATCGGCTTTCGGGAGAGGAATCTGAGTAAGGGTTCTGACCCTCCCTTTGTTCGGATACATTCTGGACTGATATAATTTGGTCTTCCTTTTGCAGGCTTCCATATTCCGGCAGCTGACGAGCTACCTTTTGACTTTTTGGTCGTCTGAGAGCGGATACGCAGTCATCCGGACGACGATATAGAGGCTCGTTGGATTAACAAAGAGAGCTGTTGGTTGTCTGCTCGGTTATTTCGTTTTCCGCGCCACCTTTTGGTCCCAGGCATGAATTTCCACGATCTCCTTTTGCTTGGCGATCATCCTGTTTGAGGAAGGCGCCTAACCATTGTTTGATCATTTTCCTTTTGCAGAGGTCCGTTTCCCTCGCTTTTTGGTGTAACACCCCCAAAACCATCCGGGATATTACAGCGCCGTGGGGCCCGCGCCGGAACCCACCAGGCTAAAAATTATTTTCAAAAACGTTCAAAAACGCCCGAAAGGCGGATGACGGTAATATTTTCCAAATACTCACAAAAGTCATTATAAAGTATCAAATACCGTCATGAAAATATCGTTAAAACGTTCAAGGCCAAAATGCCAAAACTCGGTCCACGGAATCGGTTTTACGAAATAATCCAAGTTTACGAAGTACCCAAAAAGCCATTTTGAAATGTACACACGATTTGGTAAAAATACCGGAAAGATATTTTGAAATATACACATGCAGCGGATAAAATGCAGTTAAAAATACACAATTGCAGCGGAAATAAACAACCAGAAAAAAATACTAAATTCTCCGAAAACATGCCGCAGCCAGTATCACCCGGGAAGCTCATCTCTTCACGACCGCTACTAGCTCGATATCTGAGTACCTAAAAATAAAGCCCACGACGGGGTCAGCCACAATACTCACATCACATAAATAATTACATACCAATGTAATAATACTGTAAGAATACTACCAATGTAATCTTACCATCTTAACCTTACCAATCCAAAGCAATCCATACCAATTCGATCCTTACCATAATCCACATTTCGCATTCTCCAATGACGAAATGAACTCAACAACACTCATCTGGACTGAACCAAAACAATACTCAAAATCCTCAAAAACATCATCATAACTCATAAGCGGGAAATAATCTATCTGTGCCAAATCCTATCCATCGGATCGCACAATTAAATACCAATCCTGATAAGAACCAAACATACACAATACATCTGTAGATCAACTACCACAAAATAATGATAACAAATCCGAAACATCGATGCACAGCCTAAACGCTCATATGATCAATAACCAGATCAACCAATACCTCAACTGAGAATATCACCAACATGATAAACCCCAACATGACTAACAAAGGATCAACAATGACCGAGAATACCATTAACAAGGTACACTCCAAACACGATCAACAAAGGACCAATTAACAACCGAGAATACCATCAACAAGGTAAACTCCAAACAATCAATGATAATGGATCTCAAGAAAATAACCTCGACTGTCGAACATACCCCTCGGGCGTATGAACAACCAGTCGCAAACCGTCGAACATATCCAATCATACATGGACTATGAATGACCAAAACAATATGGCTCAAAAATGGACGTCACAGTACGCCCGATCCGGAAATGTGTCCGTGCACAAGCCACCCCGTGTATCGATCAAATACACGTGTGGTCTTGTACCTAAGCAGTCTCACGAAGTAATCTTCTCGTGTGCACAGCCCAATGTGAGGACATGACCCCATCACACGTCTATATGTGCCCGCCTTGAAAATCCTACACATAACCGATCGGCACGCAGATATGACTCCAGATATGTCATGATGCAACATGACAACGAAACTGAAAGAATCACATATCCAATAAGGGTCAAAAGACTCACCGAAAGTGAACAATGACACACGAATAATGAAAGATCGACTCGACTAACAATATCCAAAGCAGCAATCCTGGAATCACAATTCCCAAAGAACGATCAACACGATCAAAAACCTCAACACAACAGGCCTGGGATCAACATCCCTCAACGATCGATCAACACAACCATTAATACCAAACGATAGCCCTGGAATCAACATCCCTCAACGAACAACCAATACGAATCTCACTATACGAAACTTCAACTTACGACATATACCACAATTCAATATAATAATTATCCTCATAACTGAACAATACTTAAATTACCTCAAACCGACGATAATATACTTTCCACGAACAAACCATCATCCCGACAATTTACATTTACAATATCATTGCTATATGAATTATAAATGAAATGAAAGTGAAACCATTAATTAAATATTATAAACTGAACAAGTATAACTTGCCTCAATGTCGATACGACAAAGCCGAATCTGCCCAGTAAAGTGCAACAGCAATAACTCACAGTCTAGATCCAAATCACGATCCAACTAGTCAAAATGAAGGACCATGAGTCAGCAACAAGCCGTCCAAAATTCAGTAAAATCGGACCACGTCTTGCCCTTCATCGAGCTAGTCAATCACGGCTGCTCCACCGAAAATGGAACTCCAAATACGGAAGAAAACCACGATCCACTCAAGATAGACTTCACTATATGATAAATTTCTACAATCATATAGATTTATTTCTTTTAACTCGACACCACTATTACAAGTCTACATGATTCTCACCCTTCTCACCACTACAAGAAAGGAATGTAATTTGAATCAAATAAGACTAAAGTGTATTACTTGGGTGTACTTGTAAGAAAGACACCAAGACTCCTTATATAGAATAAAGAAGGCATTTACCTTTCATTCTCAACTGATGTGGGACAAAAAATACATTCTTATAGCATAACCAATGCTTCTCATCTTTATTCTCAACCGATGTGGGATAAAACACATACAACTAATGTCCGAGAGCCATAACTCTTACAAAAAAATCTAAATATAATCTCCACCGTTCATATTATACCAAACTATTTGCTAAATAACATATCCAAAATTTAGCACAATCCAACGGTTAAATCTTTGGGAATCTACAAAATACCGAGACTTCTCAATATGAATCCGAAAACAGGAACCTCTCATTCTTTTAATTAGTACGGTCACATGGTACATCCAAATCCAATCTCCACCTTCCAAAATAGACTTTACGGTGTTTAGAACTGATTGACAAAATTTCATGTTAATCCGACGGTTGGATTTTTATGAATTATATCTGTAACATTACTGCACGGGTGAATGTTCGTTGACGGAACTAAATTTCTGCAAATAGTTTCCACTAATTCGACCATAACTTCTTCTTCATTCATACTCCGATTGGCTCGTCGTTTGAACCTTGGAAAGCTAACTCAAATCTATATAATACTGTAAATTTTCAGAATTTTTGAACATCCCAAAAATCCATGGTGATTTTCCAAAGTCAAGCCTTGTGCACAACACTTTCCAAAAAAATATCCAATCTTATTTTCACTAATACTTTCGGTACTTTTTCGTACTTTAAACCATCCGAGAACATAATTGCATCTTCAATATATCTATGACAACTCAAGAATCCCTTATTTAATCCGGATAATTTCTCTAACTTTCGTCGAATAATTTATTAGAGAATATAATGTTGTACACCGCTGCATACTACCAACGATTATTCGACGGGATTAGAAAATACCATCCGACTTATTAAATCTCATTCACATGAAATTACGAAAATAAATTCACCATATCAATATTCCAATAAAATCATCGAAGAAAATACTGCTTGAAAATTCAGGATATTACATCTGGAGCCTCCGCTAGAGATCGCCATGTCGAACCCTAGAGTCTTGAGTCGCCTGCGCCAGAAGAAGTCGAGTCGAGTTCCCCCAGTGGCGCTACCTCTTATCCCGGAGTTGAGGCCTCATGTGGAGCCGATCGCTGCGGAGGAGGAGGTTCAGGAGGAGGGACTCCGGCTGAGCCGCAAACGACAGAGGTCGGGGGAACCCCCAGTCTCTGCCCCTGCTGGTGAGCCGCCGATCGTCGTGCCTCCGCTTACCGCGGTCCCCTTGGTGGATGAGCCTATGCCTTCGTTGGCTTTCCTGCAGGCCATGGCGACTGCCGAGGCCGAGACCCCTCGCAGGAAACTGTTCTTCGGCCGCGACCCTGAGAAGGCCGAGAGGTAAGCTTTGGTTGTTTTTCCGAGTTTTGTCACTTGCGTAGGAGATGTGCTAACTCTTCTGTTCTTGATGCAGGATCCGCTGCACCAATCTGAATTGCTCGCCGCTGGTACTGGATTTTCTTGCCAGCCGATCTCCTCGAGAGGCCTGTGACATCCTGCTCTATGTCGCCCGGACTGTCTCTGCTCTGACGAAGGCATGCACGACTGATTTGGATGCGATCGCCCGCCAGCGATCCGCGAACACGATGCAGGCGACCTTTGTTCTATCCCTCCAGGCGGCGACGATGGCCGCCCAAGCTGTGAAGGACTTCGAAAGGCGCCCTTCTACTTCCCGTCTTCAGTCGGACCTCGAGGCTGCTCGGAAAAAGAACTCCGAGTTTGCCGATAGGATCATAGCTATGGAGAAGGATTCCTTGGAAGCGGCTAAACGGGCAAGTCAAGATCTTGAGCTGGCGAGACAGGATTCTGAGCTGGCCCGAGCGACGATCGACCGGATTCGGGATCAAGTGACAGAGGCCCGCCGGTCGTACGCGGCTGCTCAGAAGGAAGCCGATCAAGGTGACCGTCGCCCGGCTGACTAGCGAGCTGGCGTCGTCGAGGGGAGAAATGGCTGCTAAGGAGTCCGAGCTCCAGGGTGCTCATCAGGCGGTTGCGGAGCTGAAAGGAAAGCTGGAGGCGACCGAGGCCGACCCTTTTCTCAACGTGGAGTACGTCAGCGAGTTTGCCTACTGCATGGCGTTCGCTGACTCAATCTGCGCCGCTAAGAAGGGAGGGCTGGAGGTCGGCCCTCTCGCCGAAAACTTCAAGGCTTACGCGCTGGAGCATCCTCTGCATCCCGCCTTCTCCGTGCCTATCCTGGACCTCTCGGAACTCGGCGTAGACCTGAGTTGGTACCCGATTCCTAGAAATCTCGTTCATCCAAATGCCCCGGAGGATGGGGCTTCAGAGCCGGCAGCTGGCGATGGAACGGGCGCCGATCCTTGAGCTTTTTTGCTTTTTTTTACTTGTAATTTTTTGTAGCTTTCGTTGTACTTTTGCCTTCGGGCGACGGGCGACCGTGATTGTACTTTTGTATTCCAAGTAATGAAATGAATATTTGCTTCTCTGGTTTCTTGCTTGAATGATTGTCTTTCTGAGTCTTTGCATGACTTTATACAAGTGTGTGAGGAATGATCGTTGTGTGTACAACTCCAAGTGAATTGATAAATTCATATTGATAACTTTTACAACAAAGTCGATCGCTGCACATACATTTGAACAATGCCGATCGCCGTACATGTAATTGAGTAGAGATGATCGTGGTATACATAGCTCCACCCTTCCCCCTTGTTTTTTTTACTTAGTGAAAGTAAGGGGATGCAAATAACTCGTTGAGTGAGCGGTCTTCAATTTTGCAGATTCCTCGAGGAAGGCCGACCATCCCGGCCTAGAGGAACCGTGCACGATCGTGGAGTTCGACGGAACTGACCTCCACGACCATGTCTTGTGCGCGAGCGACATTCCGTCTGATGGCCAACTTCTCGTGACTCACTTAATTGTGAGGGTCCTCCGTAGGCTGCGCCCGCCTCATATTTAAACGAAGGGCGTGCAGTCTTGGTATGGAGGAGTCCTTGCACGGGGCGTCGTCGGATTAATCGACTCCACGTCCGCGGATTGTTAGCACTTTTCTAACTCGGACCGTCATTTAGATGGCGATCCTCGACGGTATACGTTGTGACGGGGGGAGGGATATGTCGCATTGTCCGGATCCACCATGTCAGGTGATGGACATTTGAGGGCAGGCGAACGTGTCCACAGATCTATTTTGGAGGGCCTTTTGGCTACGCCCACCTCGTATTAAATGAAGGGCGAGCGATCGCTGCCCAAAGGGACCTTGCACGGGCACAGAGGACGGTTCCATCGTCCTCCACAGCCATGTCGACACTCTTCTACCTCGGACCGTCATGTCAGATGGCGATCTTCGACGGTACACGTTGTGTAAGGGAAGGCGATCGCTGCCTAGGCCCATCATGTTGATGAGGAACTTTAAAGGGCAAACGAGTCATCCTCTGATTTGTTTTGGAGGGTCCTTCGGCTGCGGCCGCCTCGTATTCAAACGAAAGGCGAGTGGTCTCGTCCCAAAAGAACCTTGCATGGACGGATCGTCGGTTTCATCGATCTTCGCTACCATGGCGGCACTTTTCTACCTCGGACCGTCATGTTAGTTGGCGATCCTCGACGGTATACGTTGTGCAAGGGGAAGCGATTGTTGCCTGGGTCCATCATGTTAAATGATGAACTTTAGAGGGCGAGCAAGTCATCCTCTTTTTCGAAGCGTTGCTCAGGCGATAGCCTTTGGTTTGACGTGGCGGGAATCGGGGAGAGACTTCCGAAGTTCCCTCCTCTTGATTGAAACATATAGATCTGGACGCTGAGGTTGATCGAGGGGTCGACTCGTATGAGCTTTTTGGCCTATCACATTCGACGCTGGCGACCGTATCGGGAGATCTATAGGGCTCCGGCTAAGTCAATAAACTATCCAGTTTTCCCTCCTCGAATAATCTCCAGAGTTGTCTGAGGAGGTCGCGGCATTGGTTGGTGCTGTGACCTGGAATCTTGTGGTAAGCACAATATTTATTGTGGTCTAGATGATCGTTGTCCCTTATCACCTTTGGCTTGCTTAGCGGTTCGCGCCCATTGATGGCATAAAAAATATGGGCCGGAGTTCGGTTGAACTTGTGGAGGAGATGGACTTCCACATCCTCGAAGGCCTTGAAATCACCGGGTGGCTTGGCAACCGCCTTGTTGGTTTTGACGATCGCCGTCTTTAGGACGGGATGCGGCGTCCACTTGCCTAGGCGGAGGGTGAGCAGCCTCTGCCTGGCCAGAAAATCGGCAGACTTAGCGCGGAAGATCACGTAGGTCGGGGGGATGTCCTTTGTGAGGTGCCTAAACATGGGTGAATGACCATAGAATACCCTAGGACCGAGTAGAGAGCGAGCTCGTTGTTGATGGGCTCACCGGTGAGGACTATTTCATCTACCCGGTCGATGTAATTTGCGTTTGTCTCGTCTTCCCCCTGCCTGGTTTTCATCATGTGGTGGGGGCCTTCTGGTCTGGCGACCTTGGCGGCGAAGTATGACGTGAAGTTACTCGCCAGTTTCTCAAAGAAAATGATTGATCGCGGTGGTAGTGAGACGTACCACCTATGGGCCAGCTCGCCCAATGTTAACGGGAATATTTGGCACCTGGTCGCATCTGATGCCCCACACCCGGTCATGTAAATCCGGAACTTGCTTAGGTGAGTCTCGGGGTCTGATTTCCCTTCATACAAAGGTGTTTTGGGAGGAGCGATCCTTCTACTGGCGTTTGCCCCAATTTCCATGAGCGCTTTCATCTCGTCGAGCTGGCGTTGCATAGCGTCCATCGCCGCGGCCTGGATGCTCGCGGCTAGGCGCTCGGAGCGGGAGCCGAGGCGATCAAGCACTGATCCCCTGGCTCCGCTGTCGATGATGTCCTTGCTGCGTGGCTCGACTCTTTGTCGGGTGGAGGCCAAACGGCTGACCTGTATTTGGTTGGGAGTTGGGTATCCCGAACTCCTGGTGACAGACTCGGATTCCGTCGTCTCGTGGTTGGGGCCAGAATGCCCCGGTCGCCACGATGGGTCGCTTCCTAGCCGGCTGAAGATGGAACCGTCCCGCCTCGCGAGAGCCTCGTCTCGTGAATCGGGGTTTTCTGACGATCGCTCGACCAGTAACCCCTTGAGCTTCTGTTTGCCTACGTGGCAGATGACCGAGGGGGTTATTGCGGGCGCTGCGCTTGCTCTCCGTCACTCCCTTAGGATGGCCATAGCCTCCTTGATATGTTCCGCGGTTTGGAACTAGTCGAGCGAGAGGCTCGGGCCGTCCCTCAGGGGCGGGATCAAGAGTCTCGTGCTGCCGCGGCTACCCTCTGCCGTAGGTCGGGGCTCGGATCGAGCCGGAATAAGGCGTCCGGCGGATCGAAGAGTGTCTCTCTTCGATGTGGTGGCAGACGTCATGATTCTGAAGGTTTTTCTTTGAAGAACAGTGAGTGTTTCTTCAAGTATATGTCCCGGAGAACAGTGAATGTTCTTCGGGACGGTCGAAATGAAAATGAATGTTAACGGCCCTTCCTCTAGCACAAATTGTTGTTGCCCAAAATATTATCTGGAGATGAAATGCTGGAATGGGCGAGTAACAAACAAAATGCGAGAGCACGTCCGTGGGGAAGTAAATAACACAAGATTTGCCGGGGTTGTTAGTCCCGGGTTTGAATGCTCTCGCGAGATATTATTAATACGAATACTTGGGAGTACAAATATTAATGTTAGAGTACAATTACAATGAGTGTAAAGACCCTAGTTATGTTAGCTCTTGAGTGCTGAAGATTATCGGAAGAACCAGAGTCGAAGCTCTATGAGTTCTTGTAACAACGATGGAGTGTTGTGCTGACTGTGAGAAATCGACGGTCTCTCACTGTGTGAATTAGCTGGACTCTCGTATGGAAGTAGTTTCTGAACTTGTGAAATTCTTAAAGTCTGAACTTCTCTAAACCGTAAGGAGTTCCCATTTCTGCCAACCGTCTTTTAGTTAAGAGGTTCTGAGAGAGAAATCCTAAATAGAGTCCAGAGGAAAGTCGAGAGCTTTCCAAGTGCTGAAGGCTCTCTATTTATAGGACCGGGAGTCGTTGGGCGATCGCCTCTGCTGTATTATAATAAGCGGGCGATCGTCCTTAGCACATGAGTTGGTCTCCTTAAAGTCCGCAGCAGCTGCTGGCACCCGGATGTGCGAACCAATGAGAAGGCAACACGCGTCTATGTCGCTGTCTTGGGAGGACCCACCTAGGACCTTTCGGCGGGTCTGTCGGTAGGTGTAGGGCTGAGCACCGGATCTGACCCGGCCCGGACCGACCCGGTCCGAAATGGCCCGGATTATAAATGGTCGGACTTTATCGACCCGAAGCCCGGACCTGTTCAGAACCGAGCCAACTCGGTCCGGACCCGGTAAAACCGGGTCGGTCCGGGCTAGCCCGGTTCTAGCCCGATTTTGTACAAAAAATTTTTTTTTGGCATATTAAGTGTCCTTTTATTACATATAAAATGCTTTCTTCTTTACATACTCCCATAAAATACAATTATCAATCTTAATATCTTCATTTAGTCATCAAACTCCCATGTTCAACAATATTTTAGTATAAATAAACTTAATTAGAATAATGTGCAATCATAATCGAGCCATTAATCATCATTATTTCATCACCACCGAGGATAAATTACAATAAAAAATATTTTTTTTGTATTTTTATTTTTATCGGTCGTTCTGCTAGACCGGATTTTGGTTTTGACCGGTCCGCCCGGAACCCGGTTTTGGACAAAATACGAGACCGGGACCGGACCTAGTGTGTCCGGTCCGGTCCGGTCGGGTCGATCCCGGTCCGGTAAAACTGGTCCGACCATTGGTGCTCGGCCTGTGTGAGACCGTCCTTGTCACTGACAGCTGTTGATGGGCTGGAGTCAACGATCCTTATTTTGTGGCGCCATTCGCGGATCTGCACATGGCTCCTCGCTCCGTGATCCAGTCTTCGTAGACTTGACGGTTGATGGCCTTATACGTGGCATAGGACGGTCGTCTTTGGTCGGGCACCAGAGTCGGTCGCTAGGTACTAGGAGACGATCGCTATGGGAGGTCGATCGCTAGATACTCGAAGATGGACTGTTACCTTCGATTGGCAAGTTTTCCGTAGCTTATTTAATTGTGAACTCGGTCGCTCGGCCGTATGCCGATCGCCATCCAGGCGTATTAATCGCCGCACAACAACTGTCACACGACGATATCCGATTGTGTTCTTCCCGATTTAAGGCACAATATAATAATTGGGTAGCTTTGCAATTATAATGATCATTTTTCCAATCCGCGTCATCATATTCTCCGAAAGATTTAAGCGTACCGTCGTATTTGATTGGAACTTTGGGACCAAGACATATCACTTTCCAAAGCTCGATGTCATAAGCTCGAATGAATATAGATATCTTTTTCTTCCAGGTTATGAAGTTAGATCCATTGAAGAATGGTGGTCGGTTAAGAGCAAGACCTTCGAACGGGGCAATTTGAAATGCCATTTAGATCGAATCCTCGGATGTAAAGCCGTTTATTGGAGGTACCGCTCCGGTACCAATTGTTGGAGCAATATCGGTATTTGCGCCGTTGTGAGGAAGCGTAAATAAATGAAGTGCAGAAAATAAAACGACACAATGATTTATAGAGGTTCGGCCAAACGTGCCTACGTCCTCTCTCGGTATCTTTTTCTATAGGATGAAGATCAACCTTTGCACCTCTCTTCTATCGGTCGAGGGATAACCGTCACAAGTTTGTCTTTTATCGGTCCGAGTAAAACCGTTTTATTACTTGTCTTTATGTTGGTCCAAGTTAAACCGTTTTCCTTTTCTATTGGACAAGGAATCAACCACTCTAGCTTTCTATCGGTACTAGATAAACCTCACTTAGATATCGATTGCGATTCTAACAATGCCGGATCCTTGATCATAATAACACCGAATCCAATCATATCTTTTCTTTTTCCTCTCGTGTATATATTGAATGTATAAACACTCAAACTATCAATATAAGCTCATTATCACAACAACAATAGAATGTATATGAATATGAGATCAATGTCTTGATTGCTTGAAGTTGTTGTAGGTTCAATACCATAGGAAGTGGTATTTATAGACATTGGAGCCTCAACTAGCCGTTAGCCTCTTTTGACTTACTAGCGTGCGCTAGATCTTCTTCATAGTGTACGTTAAGCCTCGTTACGTACGTTATACACTCCATCTAGCGTACATTATCGTTATCCAGTTTCAGTCCAGTGGCTTCGTTTCTTCCCTTACGTACGTTATGCCTTCGTGTTACGTACGTTAACTGTCTCACGTAGCGTACGTTAACCATACTTCGTAGCGTACGTTAACTCAATATATTCGTTGCCTTCACTTGTCAAACTATCCGTTTGGTATGCTGACTTTGACCAGATTCTTTTCAATGTTCATCTGATTTGAAATCTCATTACGTACGTTAACCTCCTTGTGTTACGTACGTTAAACTGCTTCGATAGCATGCGTTAATCATCAACTATAGCGTGCGCTATCTCCATCAGGTAAGTCGTCTGTTCTGCAGGTAAGTCCTTGTTACGTACGTTATCCTTACTGTATTACGTACGTTATCCTTGTTCGATTGCATGCGCTATACAATATATATAGCGTGCGTTACCCATGTAGTTTGGGCAGCTTTTTGCGTCTTCGTCTCCTCCGTTGTTTTGCTTCGCCTCTTTGTTGTTTTGTTTTGTTTAGCAACTTAATCATCAAAACTTATGGAATAAAATATTCCAACAGGCAATAGTGCTCAGGATTGTGATTAAGTTGATGATGTGAACATTAAGTCGCTCTGTATGTACTCGTGGTGATAGCCCTATTTACTAAGTGGCGGGATTTCAGTTTTAGATGATAAATGTCTTTTGATGATTGCTTGGGTGATATTGTATATGTGCGAACCAGTGGGTTTTGGATTCGTATATTGTCGTTTATTATAACCTTCAGTTCTAGTGCTGTTCGGAATGTGTTCACGATTGTGCTACCGAATCGGAGCAGTTAGCATGCTATATATGAAGATAGTGCAAGCTACTCTGGCATAAACAACGCATGCTAAGCTCTGCTGTAGCGCGCGCTAAGCCATCTAGGCAGAAGCTTCGGGCTGCATTTTGACCGTTTGGTCTAACTTTTGTAGTCGTATGCCAATCATTTATAATTTTATTTTGGGTAGTGTTTGATGAATTGACAAATTATGTTTGCTGTGTGTTTGTTCGAAAATGCTTTTCTGAAAATTTCATAAACTTGAGCAAGTTGTGGAAAAGTCAATTTTCGAAAATGTTTTGACGGTACGATTAATCGGCGGCTTCGTGTGGACTTTGAAAATTATTTGAAATTGGCGAGCCGATCTTGAATTTTCAAATGGAACCCCGACGGTATTTGAAAGATTTATTTTAAAGTACCTTGGACTGTTTGTAAAATCTTACCGACGTTGATTTTTGTAGTGTTGAGAGGATTTTCGAAAATAATTTTTTAACGTATTGTTTTATTTTCAAATAATTCGAGTACATGATTTTAAAAATCTTTCATACAATAAAATTTTTATATTTCAAAATACAATGCGAATTTTTATTTTCAAAAATAAATAGTGAAAGATAAAAAATCTTACTCAACTCAAACTTTAAAGTTCGAATTTAGAAAACTTCTGTGGGGAGTGAGTTAGCGTATACTGATTTCATCATTGGCGCACGCTAATGAACTCGGACAGAACCTTTGGTTATTATAGTTCGTTAACGCACGCTAACTGTTGGCTTAGTGCGCATTAAGATGCGGTGTGTGCGTAACGTAGTTTAATGCGTAAATGAGAGACTAGTCGGAACTCAGGTGATTGCGTGTGGGATCAAGATGCTTGAGATATTTGTCGTGTTGTCGTCCTCTTGGGGTAGTTTTGGGTCGTGTGCTCAAATGAGACGTTTGTGATACTTGGGATTGCAGTTCATCATATTAAGATGCTCTGGATCCGAGATATATTGCTACTACATATTTGCCACTTTCGAGTATGGCACATCTTGTCGATCGAATCATGAGATTAACGATATTGCTGAATCGGTTCCTATAAAATATTTGGAGTGTTGTTACAATGAAGATGGGGGATGACATGGCAAGTTTCGGGACGAAACTTATTTTAAGGGGGTATAATGTAATATTCGAAAATTTTAAATTCGAATTTTGGCGATATAATTTTTATTTATCTATTTTTATTTTATATTATTATCTGATTATTTAAAAGTCGGGCGGACTCTGAGATGTTGGACTAAAATATTGGTGGGTTATTGGTTTTATCGGACGCAATATGAATTAATCATGTAACCAAAATAGGGAACTGAATAATGAATCTCAGATTGATCCGTTTTTACTCGGTTAATTTATAATCGAACTAGGTTGGGTAGAATAAACCCACATATATATATATATATATATATATATATATATGTCTTTGAGTAAGTAGTAGGGGTGTATTTCGAACCGAACGTTCGTGAAAATTTCACGAAAATATTCGGTCAAAGTTCAGTTCGTGTTCAGTTCAGTCAAATTTGAACAGTTCGCGTACATGTTCGTTACATACACGAACCGAACACGAACAAAATAATATATGTTCGTTAGTTCGCGAACAATTCGCGAACAAAGGTTTTTTTAATATATTTATTACTAATTTTACAATAATTAATAAATATAATTAATAATTTTACAATAATTAATAAATATATATACAAAATAAAACCTACCATTTCAAAATCCTTAATTTCTAAATCTATCTTCTCTTTTTATTTTATTAATTATTATTGCTTGTACTTTAGTTTATTATTTATTTTAGAACACAAACGAACAAACAAATGATCAAAATGAACCGAACAATTGAACTACACGAAATACGTGAATTTAACGAACCGAACAGGAGCAAGTAGTTTGTAATTTTATCGAACACGAACACGAACCGAACGAACTGACTTCTTAACGAATAAACGTTTGTTAAAGTCACCGTTCAGTTCGTTTGGTTCGAAATACACCCCTAGTAAGTAGAATCCCTCACGTCTTTTCTCACTCTCTCCCCTTTCACACTTTTCTTTCCCCACCTACCTCACATTCACACGGATGGACACCCACCGGACACCACCCTTCACTTTCTTCCTTCTTGGCGATCGGACTGGCGATTTGAGAGACGGTGGAGATGACGAACGTGGTCCATTGAGATCATGGCTTGGACTTGGTCGGCGAGCTTGGTTTCGGCAGAGGTGAATCGCGGAAGTCAACGCGACGGGCTAGCATCTCCGGCGACAACTGGAGATCGACGGCGGCATGGTGGCTTGTGTCCGGAGAAGCAACGATGTGGTCGGAACTTTAGGCGGCTTTCGGCTGGAGAAATCATAGATCTAGCCGGACCTTTCAGACGGGCCGGAGCTGTGGAAGTCCAGTTGGGCTGTTCGGGTTTCAGGTTCCCGACGAGGTGGAGCTCAGGCGCCGGTTCTTCATTGTCTCCGGCCATGGACGCGACTCCAATTCAGATACGGGCCAATTAGGATGTTTCGAACTAGGGTTTCGGTTTTCCCATTTACAGTTTTCTATCAATCTCTCGCTGCTTCTTGATCTCTTTCTTCAATTCCTGGCAGCTGCAAATTAAGGTATCTAACTTCTAATTCTTTCCTTACTTCCTGCAAATTTAGTTGTAGAAATTTGTAAGGTTCTACCCGTTTTCTTGTTCTCTTTGTTTTATGAATAGAAGTCTTGATAAGGATATTAGTAATGTCAGATTGGGTATTTGAGGAATATGAGACCATCAGAACAGTAGTGGTGGTGGCAGTGGGGGCGGCATGGTGGTTGCTGCCATGGGATCCTTGTTTTTGTGTATACCCTGTTTCTTTTGACAGCAACATGGTCCAGGCTTGCATCTAGTTTTTCATCTTTTTTTGGAAACCAAAACCCATCAATACAGGTACCACTAGAAAGCTATTGTCGTTGACTTTCTTACGGTACCTTTGGAATTTCAAACCGACGCACAATGATGAAGTTATGGGCTGTCAAAGTTAAGAGTGTCAAGTCTTCTATCTTTGTTTCTAGCTGTGTCGGGGTAGCATATTACGAGGCCAGTTTCGTCTGTTTTTAGTATCCTATTCCTATCAAATTAGGCACCATTTGAAAGCTCTCTCTGTTGTATTTCAAACGATACCTACGATTGGTAAATCGGACTTAGGCTGAGAGAGATATGAGCTAATGAATTGGGGTGTCGGTTGAATTGGGGTGTAGGTTCAGCGCGCTGCTGTTGCAGCGTGAGTTGAGTCAAAATTACGGCATCGAATCGACGCCGAATAGCGAAAATAGTTTAGGGTTTGGTAGTTTAGGTTGTTGAGAGTCCAACCATAGCTTCACTTCCAGGAATCAAACGCTGTAGTGGTTGCGATTGACTCGGGAAGAGGGTGTTGTAGAGTTTTTAGTTTTGATTTCTAGATTTGAACTTATGTTATATATACCATATATAATAAGAGTCTACGTTCGTCGTTCGCCTCCTCTCTCTTTCACCTCCTTTTTCCATTTTCCCTACCTAGCCATTTTCCCGTCTTCTGCCTTGCCTCTTCTTATTCTTCCACCTACCTGCCTGCTCTGTCCACCCGGGTGCGACCTCCTTTCTTATTCCTATTCTTTATCATTATTCTTTGTTTCTGATAGAGGCATCGACCTTTCTGTTTTCCTCTTTCGCTCGTTCTTCGCCTTAGATACTCTCCTTTCTGTTTTCCTCTTTCGCTCGTTCTTCGCCTTAGATACTCTCCTTTATGTTTTCCTCTTTCGCTCGTTCTTCGCCTTCGAAACTAGGGTTTCAGTTTTTCCCAATTTCTACGCGTCCGTGGGTTTGGCTCGTCTCGAATATCCTCAAGTAAACGTTATTATCTCTCTCTGCCTCTCTCTCTCTATTTCACTCGTTCTTGTTCACTCGGTCGTTAGTACTTTTATTGCATCGCTTTGGCTGGAAATCATCGTCGCACTCTTCTTTGATTCTATCTATTTTCCACACATATTCGTGTGTATAGATTTTGCGATTTCTATTTCAATTTTTCCTTTGTTTTTTGATTTCTATTTCATTTCTCTTTTCGTTTTTGGATGTTTGGATTTGAATTTTGAATTGGCCAGCATTATTATATGTCTGCTTCCACTTGGAGTGAGTTCATTTCTTTCGGTGATATTAGGTTTTTGTTGTTTTGCAGGTCTTTTTTTTTCGGCTGCTTTCGGTGAGATTTTTTTTGGCCTTCTTTGTTTAAGCTAGTTTGTTTCTTAATGCAAATATCGCTTCTAGATTTTGCCTACTGTATATAATATTGTTTGGAGATTCATTAGTGGTGGGGGATTTAGATCTAGGGTGATTTATATAGGCAAAACGATATCTGTTTTTCTCTTCTGCTTTTATGGGTAACAGGATATGTTGAAATAAAGGGCATATGCAAATTACATAGTCCACTTCATTAACTTGGTGTTCAAACATATTTGATTCATATGCCAGGAAGCAACTGCAGAAAACAAATGGTGAAAAGAGGCTTATGGCTCCAATTCTTTGTTTCTAATTCGATGCCTTGTTTCCTGTTATTAGAGGTCCTCTTTAGAACTTTTAGAGCTTAGTTGGTCAATGATTTTCTTTACATTTTTTTTTGGCAGGTCCGCAAAATGTCTGGTTTCTCGGTGGTAAGTGGAATTGTTTCTCCTTTTTACGTTTTCAGTTTAAAGTTTTTTTCAATTACTCTACCTCTATGATTGTTTTTAGTTGCTCCACACTGTTTTTAATTGTTTGCAGTAAATCGTTAACAGGTTTCCTGCACATAAATTGTAACTTATAATTTTTCGTTTCTATTCTGAGGCCTCGTATCCTGTTATTAGAAGTCATTTTTAGATTTTTTACAGGCTAGCTGGTCTAGCTGTAGGTTTGTATTTAGTTGTTCAACAGAGTTTCGAAAGGTTTCCAGGAGTGTAATTGGCTATAACATTTACTGGTTAATTGTTTGTGAGTAATTTGAATCTGCATCCATTACAAACTGCCGAGCAGTAAACTTATTCACCTCGAGTAAATTTCTGTAACAATTCTATTTGAGTTTGTTTGTGTTCTATAGGAATAAAATCGCACGACCAGTTTTCCTTTCAATTCGTTGTTTTCTCGTATTTTTTCTTCTTCTTTCTGCGATATCGAAAGAAATTGTTGACTCTTTCGTTTGCCTTTTGGACAGCTTTTGCAAACGTTGGTGGTGTGCGTGAAATGGTGTTAAAATAGCAGTTCTGTTGAAAATATAGACAGGCTTCGCAGTACTTTTCGATATATATTGTGTTGCTTCTTTGCTGTTTACACCCTTCTTTGGGTTTCTGAATATGCTTGTGTATGTACTGTGATTTGGCTGGTGTTCTACGGTTTGTCTCTTTCTTATGGCAGTCTTTCTAACAAGGTCCTGCATTTTCTTAGTCGTCCTCCTATTTCTTTCCGTTTTCTCTTCTTCCTAATTTTTCCCCCTTTCCAGCGGTCATCTTCAGTTGTTGCTGCTTCGATCGATACGTGCTTCTTGGTTTTCTGTATTTCTTATGGTGTATTATATATGTTAATGCTATGTATATGTGTGTGTGTGTGTGTGTGTTTATTTTTTATGTGGTATCTTCTGCTGAATGTTTATGGTCCGTATGTGTGTTGTTTCGTGTGTTAATTGTATACACATAATGTTGCTAGTTCCATCAGCTTGGGATTTTGGTATTGGTAACATTTTTAAAATCATATTTTTGCGGATGTCTATACTAACTATTAATGATTTTCTTCTTCAGATTTGTGTTCTTCTCGTGCTAACGTTATTAGGTGCATGTTCAATTCCGATGGTTATTATATTTTTACCTGTTATTTCTTGTGGTTTGTTTGGTAGGTTTATCTGTATATATTTCTTCGCGTGTTAAACTATGTTTTGATGATTGCTTCGGTGCAGGTCAGCGGGGTTTTTGCTCAGCAGTTAGGTTTACCTAAATTGGCCTCACCCGTTGCCCCTAGGAAATTTCTCATGCTCTGATTTGGCTCTTGATTCTACAGACTCGCCCTCATTCATTGCTGTTGAGAACTTTCTATTTGCTACTTCTTATCAATCTCAGGTGATGGTTGTTTTCTAATTCTATTTATATTAATGTTCGCTTGTAAGTTAGTGTTTTCCTCTGGTATATCCATGCTATCAAAAGACTTTCATTCTCATTCCACCTTCTCTTTACTTGTTACATGTGTATGTGTATTGTTTCGTATGTTTAATTGTATGCACATAATGTTGCTGGTTTCATCACCTCGGAATATTAGTATTGATCCTTTTTTTTTGTTAACATTATGTGTTTTCCCTGACAATTTTAGTATGCACATTTTCTGCATTTACTTACATTTTCTATCGACTAACTATATTTTTTTGCCTCTTCTTATTCTTCCACCTACCTGCCTGCTCTGTCCACCCACTCGTTCTTCGCCTTTGAAACTGGGGTTTTAGTTTTGCCCAATTTCTACGCGTCCGTGGGTTTGGCTCGTCTTGAATATCCTCAGGTAAACGTTATCTGTCTCTATCTCTCTCTCACTAGTTCTTGTTCACTCGGTCATTGGTACTTTTATTGCATCGCTTTGGCTGGAAATCATCGTTGCACTCTTCTTTGATTATATCTATATTCCGCGCATATCCGTGTGTATATAGATTATGGTTTCTATTTCAATTTTTCCTTTGTTTTTTGACTTCTATTTCATTTCTCTTCTCGTTTTGGGATGTGTGGATTTGAATTCTGAACTGGCCAGCATTATTATATGTCTGCTTCCATTTCGAGTTCATTCATTTCTTTCGGTGATATTGAGTTTTTCTTGTTTTGCAGGTCAATTTTTTTTCAGCTACTTTCGGTGAGATTTTTTTTGGCCTTCTTTGTTTCGGCTATTTGGTTTCTTAATGTAATATCGCTTCTAGATTTTGCCTACTGTATATAATATTGTTTGGAGATTCATCAGTAGTGGGGGATTTAGATCTAGGGTGATTTATATAGGCAAAACGATATCAGTTTTTCTCTTATGCTTTTATTGGTAATAGGATATGTTGAAATATAGGGCATATGCAAATTACATAGTCCACTTCATTAACTTGGTGTTCAAACATATTTGATTCATATGTCAGGAAGCAACTGCCGAAAACAAATAGTGAAAAGAGGCTTATGGCTACAATTCTTTGTTTCTAATCCGACGCCTTGTTCTCTTGTTCTTTGATCGCGTGCCTCGGGTAAGTTTTTTATCTTAACCTTCTGATTTGGTTTTGGCCTTTGAAATTAGGGTTTTAGCTTTTCCCAGTTACTTTGCGTTTGTGGGTTGGCTTCTCTTCTCCTCACACATACATTTATCAATCAGATGAAATTTAGGAAAGGAGATTAGTCTTCTCCTACGGTTGTTATTGAGTGAATATATGAATGAATTTTTTTTTATTTTTTTCCGATTTAATTGTTTCGATTCTGTTGTTTTGGTATCACGAGGTAAAATAGTTCGATGAGTTAACATTTTTCCTTGGATTTGTTTGAGGAATGAATAACTAGCATGATGCAATTATACATGATGATTTACGTTATCTGGTTTTTGGATTTGGATATGTTAATTGGAAATGATATCTAAATCTAGATTTAAAATTTGTTGTTATCGGTGGCAGCCCGACGTAGTATTTCTTGCTTTTTTTCTTGCTCTTGCTTTCGGTTGTTCATTAGCATGTACCTTTTTCCTTTCCTTCAATTTATTTCTTGATTTCGATGATTACGGCCGAAAAGAATATAATCGAACTCTGTTGAATGTTGATCAAGTAAAACTACGTAACTCGGATCCTTTTTTATGGTTCGAATGGGATGTTGGACTGAACAAACTTTCATGTTTGTGGTCATTCTCGTTGATTTCTGGTTGTGTTTTTCTGGATCGGTTTTTCGGTTCCATTTATTACACCATTTTCCATCTCGGACTTTAATATTAAACTGGCAATCTAACCAGGAATCATCTGGTGCACAGCAAATTCGCTACACAAGAAATCGGCACCGGGCCATAAGTTAATCGTATAAAACCCAAAAATCCAATCCTCTCTCGAGCTGCATCAGTTTCTATGGCATCATTAATGAATGTCTTGGTCTCCTGAGGTTTACCTTTTATATTTAACCAGTGCCGAAACAAACCAAGCCATTCACAGAGAAGTGCAAGAAAGAGCATCAGGTACACTACTGTAACACCCCGAGATATTCGGAATAATTACAGCGCCGTAAACCCTTTAAGTAAGGATTTACTATAATCAATCAATACCACGTAAATTCAAATTACAAAACCGGTTCCAACTGGTTTAACGAGATTATTAATACAACCATATCGAAATGATATTAATAAGACACGCGTACTCGAGTACTGAAATTAAACCAAGAAGACAAATCACCAACAACAACAAACATCACTGAACCCCTTCGTCGTCACATCGGTACTGTGGCTGTTTCCCCGCTCCTCGGCTACCTGAACATCAAAACAAATGTCCACCCCCAAAGGGGTTAGCAAAACGATGCTAGTACAAGTATCATTTAAACAAATCGAATATGCATCAACAATACATAACACGATACACCACACGGACTTCCGCTACCGGAATCCGACAATGCGAATCCACAAGATTCCATTAACACAGCATGGGTATTCCAATGATCCAGCGCCCTCAGCATAGATCCCAAGATGATCCCGTCGGACCAACACGGGGTGGAAAAACCCGTCCAATGATCCAGCGCCCTTAGCCTAGATCCCAAGATGATCCCGTCGGACCAATACGAGGTGGACATCCGATCCAGCGCCCTCAGCATAGATCGTGCAACATACACAAACACAACTCATGCATACATATGTGCAAAATCGCTATGTCCATCAACATGAACATACAAACACTGAATAACGAATATCATGATAATTTTAATGAAATAAATCCCATGTTCAACAACATGAATAAACCACATGTATACTCAAAATATGAACATTAACAAATTACGATACTTGCCTCAAGGATGGCAAGAACAAATTTCTTCAACGATCTCAACACACTCGAAGGCCGTCTCCTTCGATCAACGTAGCAAGCTCGAACCTTAACAAAAGAAATAATATAGAATTTATATCAAGTCGTACACTGCCTATCAATCCGGTCAACGGCCAAAAGCTCTAAATATGTAATCTGCCTGAACTACTTAGCGTACGCTACGTACTCTACGTAACGTGCGCTAAGTCTGCCTGTTAACGTACGCAATTGACCAAGTCTAGCGTACGCTAGCCATGTAATCGACAGCTTCTTCCGATCACCGATCGACTGATCGATAACATAACGACGTTACGTACCAAACGTAGCATACGTTAACTTATTCCGATAGCGCACGTTAACTTACATATATTAGCGTGGCGCTAACCGCATGGCAGACACACGCGTAAAACTTGATCTAATGGTGATGAACTCATGAATTCTATGGTGATAATACATGTCATCCCCGTGCATATCATGCTCATATGGTTTTGTGAAAGTTCTATATGGATTAAACGACTACGAGATACAAGGTTGCGCAAAACCATCACAACACCTTAATTCATCTTGATTTTCAAGGAATATCCTAAGTTCAATCTATTACATGTCCCAAAACGTATGATTCCTATTGTGTAAAGACATAAGAACTTGATAATCTCCAAATACTGGTCACAATCGATTTTGAAGATACAAGAATATGCTTAGGAGTCCACATACTAAAAAGGTTCAATGGATTATACGATGAATAAGTGCTGAAACGTCAAAATATCCTTCTAACACATGATGTTCGACTACTAATGAATTTAACTGACTAGATAATCCAAAATCATGATCAAAACGTCCTTCAGAATATTACTAATATTGGTGAAGAATCACCTACCTCAAAGTAGTGAAGAACACGAAGGGACTAGAAGGAATCCAACACCGAGAGCTTGAACAACAATCTCCAATGATCTACAATCTTCGACTCGAGCTAGGATGCTGATATGAATGATTTAGGATGAAGAGAGTAATTCTCTAAGTCCAAGAATTCGGATGTGGGAAGTGAAAAGACTGAAAATACGGAAAAAGATGACGTCCTATTTATAGAAAGTGGTTATTAGCGCGCGCTAGTCCATATTCATAGCATGCGCTAACGGCTTACTGACTACACTGTACTCAGCGTTTAGCGTGCGCTATCCTCATATTGTTAGCGTGCGCTACCGCGTTGACTTGGCTTTTCCCGAAATCCGTCCAGGTTCATCCCGACATGATCCGACCGAAATCCTCAGCCGATCTCACCTACCACCCTGTCTTAATCATGCTGACTACGTATAGCGTGCGCTAAGGTTCATGCACAGCGTGCGCTACGGATCCAAATTAGCGTACGCTACACTTAGTCGATAGCGTGCGCTACTTGCGCAGAATCACAATTTAAATCACATTCAAGAAATCATGCGCTCACAACACCAGATTATGAAATACGGAGAATAATACTCATATCAAAATGCAACAATTACAATATAACAAGTTCCAAATACATATCAAAAATCTCGGGTATTACATCCTTCCTCCCTAAAAAGAAGTTTCGTCCCGAAACTTAAGGTAAAAACAACTCTGGATATCTAGTCTTCATACTGTCCTCCGCTTCCCAAGTGGCCTCTTCAACTCCGTGCCGTGACCATTGTACTTTAACCAAGGGTATTGGTTTATTCCTCAGTTGTTTGATCCGACTCTCAAGTATCTTAATTGGTCTCTCCTCGAAGGTGCCATCATTAGCTATCTCGATCTCATCGAACTCAATGATATGACTGGGATCCGGTACATACTTCCATAATTGGGATACGTGAAACACACTGTGAACGTGACTCAGCGATGGTGGTAAGGCCAACCTGTATGCTAAATCCCCAACTCTCTCGAGGATCTCAAATGGTCCGATATATCTCGGACTTAGCTTACCTTTTTTCCCAAAACGGAAAATTCCTCGTGTAGGGGACACCTTCAATAGTACGTGGTCCCCAATGTTGAACTCCAGAGGGCGACGATGCACATCTGCATAAGACTTCTGTCGACTCTGGGTAGTCAACAGTCTTTCCCGAATCAAAGCTATCTTCCCTTGAGTTTGAACTATCAATTCCGGTTCCGTCCCGATCAAGTCCGAAGAATCATCCCAGCACAAGGGTGATCGGCATCTTCTCGCGTACAAAGCTTCAAATGGTGCCATCTTAATAGAAGCATGCCAACTATTGTTATAGGTGAATTCAATCAATGGCAAGTGAACTTCCCAATCAGTTGACCAATCCAAAGCACAAGCTCTAAGCATGTCTTCTACTGTTTGAATAGTCCTTTTGGACTGACCGTCCGTTTGGGGATGATAAGCCATGCTAAATTTTAGCTCGGTCCCCAAAGCCCTGTGAACTGCCTTCCAGAAGTGCGACACGAAACGACCATCTCGATCTGAAATAATGGTCTTCCGCGTCCCGTGCAATCTGACTACCTCTGCAACAAATACTCGTGCCAATTTCTCGGGTCCCCACGTGTCTTTAATTCCTAGGAAATGAGCCGACTTGGTTAGTGGATCAACTATAACCCAAATCATGTTCATTCCTGTCTTGGTCCTTGGCATATTGGTGATGAAATCCATCGAGATATCCTCCCACTTCCACTCGTGTGGATCTAAGCGGCTTTAACATTCCACAGTCGCCGATGTTCAATCTTAAGTCACGACAAGTCAAACACTTCAAACGTACTGCTACGCCCTTCTTCATATTTCCCACCGGAAGTTTTGTTTAAGATCCTTATACATCTTATCACGCCGGTGGATAGAATAGGGCGTCTTTGTGAGCTTCCTTCAATTGTCCGTCTCAAATCATCATCATCGGGAACGCAAAGTCGACTCAAATCTCGAACTCCATCATCTTGTATCACGAAGCACGGGGCCTTTCCTTTCTTTACTTCGTCACATAACCGAAGGATCGAGAATCGCTCACCGCTTAGATTTGATTTCCTCGGCTAGCGACGAAGTCGGTTCCCATCGCATATAGTTGCCTCGATTTCTCGGTGCCCATACTTCAATCCCTTCGCGGATCGGGTTCGTTGAATGCCGGTTTGGGACGTAAGTGCTTCCAACACTCAAGAGAAACAGGTTTTCGGCTCAATGCGTCGGCTACTACGTTTGCTTTACCGGATGATAGAGAATTTCCAAGTCGTAATCCTTGATCAATTCCACCACCTTCTTTGCCTCATGTTTAATTCTTTACGATCAAAATGTACTTGAGGCTTTTATGATCTGTAAAGATCCGACAATGAGTACCGTATAAATAATGTCGCGATTTTCAAGGCAAAGACCACATTGCTAACTCCGGATCATGAGTCGGGTAATTTACTTCAGACGGTTTCAATCTGCCGAGAGGCATAGGCAATCACCTTATCCTTTTGCATCAATACACATCCTGCACTCGATTTGAAGCGTCATTGTATACCATGAATCCACTGGCCCATCCGTAATGCTAATATAGGTCTTTGTCAGTCTCTTCTTAAGTTCATCAAAACCAGCCTGGCATTTCTCATCCCACGTGAACTTTTGAGTTTTCTGTAACAGCTGAGTGAGCGGACGAGCAATTTTGGAAAATCCCTCTACAAAACGGCAATAATATCCATCAAGTCCCAAGAAACTCCGGACTTCTTTCACGTTATTAGGAGCTTCCCATTCCAAGATTGCTTCCACTTTCTTTGGGTCCACTTGAACTCCGTCAGCTGATATCACATGCCCAAGGAAAGTTACTTCCCTAAGCCAGAACTCACATTTAGAAAGCTTCGCATAGAGCTGTTCCTTCCTCAAGGTGCTCAAAACCACACGCAAATGCTCGACATGCTCCTCTGTGTCTTTCGAATATATCAAGATGTCATCAATGAAAACGACCACAAACTTATCTAGGTATTCTAAGAATACCCGATTCATCAGTTGCATAAATACCGCAGGAGCATTAATAAGTCCGAATGGCATCACCACGAATTCATAGTGCCCGTACCGGGATCTGAAAGCAGATTTCGGTATATCCAATTCCTTAATTCTCAACTGATGATATCCTGATCGCAAGTCAATTTTCGAGAATACCCTTGCTCCTTGCAGTTGATCAAACAAGTCATCGATCCGAGGTAAAGGATACTTGTTCTTGATCGTCACCTTGTTTAGTTCCCTGTAATCAATACATAACCAGAGGGATCCGTCTTTCTTCCGAACAAAGAGAACGGGCGCTCCCCAAGGAGAAACGCTACGTTGAATATAACCCTTCTGTAATAATTCCTCCAGTTGCTTCTTTAGTTCATATATCTCGGTTGGCGCCATGCGGTATGGTGCTCTGGAAATAGGAGCGGCTCCAGGCTCTAATTCGATAGTGAACTCCACTTCTATCTGCGGAGGTAACCCAGGTAGTTCGTCAGGGAATACATCTGAAAATTCATTCACAACTAGAATAAATGAGAGTTCTACTCCTTCTTCTTTCTTCATGGCATAGCACCAAAGTCCGTGACATCCTTGCTTCAGTAATTTCACAGCTTTCATCACTTTGATCAATTTTCCCGAGCTTCCCGGTCTCCATCCTCTGAATAAGTGTTCATATCCGTCATCAACAATGATAGAAATGACTCTCTTTCGGTAATTCAGAATAACTCCATAACGGTTGAGCCAATCGTCTCCGAATTAAATCGTCACCATGAATGTCAACTACAATAAGATTTGATGGCCAATCTCTCCCTCCTATAGACACTGGAAAATCTCTAGTTTCTAGGGTTCCCACAATTCTCTCTCCGCTCGGCAAACCCACAATATATGGTTCACAATCAAATAAACACGAGATTTTCAAGCGATTAACACAGTTCAATGATATGAAAGAATGTGTAGATCCAGAATCGAATAAGACACTAACTGGTTGCAAAAGGATCTGAATCGTACCTGATGCAACAGCAGTATTGTGATCGTCAGATTTTCTCATCTCGTACAGGCGCGGAGAAACGAACCCAGCACTGGATGTCTCTCTCTTCCCAACATTCTGCTGCTGAAATCCACTCTGCTGCGTCTGGTTCAAACTTATCTCCTTCGGAACTGGCGCTGGAGTGCGAGTACCAAAAGATCTAGTAGCAACTCCACAGAAAGCCACACGGTGCCCTTCTTGCCCACAATCGAAACAAGTCACAGAAGATGTGGGGCAATCACGTCGAATATGCCCTGCTCGACCACAATTGTAACATTTCTTTGATGCGTCCGAAACTGCTGACGTTGTTCGGAACTTCTTTCCACCTCTAGAAGGATGTGGAGGTTTCCTAGCTGAATAAAAGGAAGACTGGCCCTTGCGGGGCCCACCACTCTTGTTTTCCGAGAAGTTGCCGGTCACCTTCTGCTTCTTTGCCTCCATCGATTTCTCCACCACCGCCTCTTTCATGTCGTAGGCCAGCGCTTTGTCTTGATACTGTCGCAACGTAGTACACTCGAATCCGGACATGTACTGCTGAATCTCCGGCTTCATTCGCATATCGAAATGAAAAATCTTTTCTGCCTCCGTTCTGACCAAGTGTCGCACACAAGTCAGCTGATGGTTAAAAGTTTTGATTATGTCTCACATGATTGCTTAGAACTCTGTGGTGAGAAAAACTCCCGGATTTTTGCCTCCCTAACTGGACGAGGAAAATATTGTGCTTCCATGATTAGTTTGAATTCCGTCCAATCCGCATTATGATTCTCGGGTCGAATAGCTTCCCACCAGTCAAAGGCCTCCCCAGTCAGAAAATACTGGGCAATGGGAACCTTCCGGTCCTCGGGACAGTTAATACCCGCGAATATCTTCTCTAACTCCTTTAGCCAATGATCCCAAGTAAGTGCCTCAGCAGATCCTTCAAACTTTGGCGGGTGCAATTTGACCACCTCAGCAAGTCATCTGTCTCCCCGGTTATTCTCGTGGTGCTGCTGTCCCATCGCTGTCTGCATGCGGTCAACTACCTGAGCGAACTGGTTTATCTGAGCCACCACCTGTTGAAGCACTCCCGGCATGTTAGGATTTGCGTCGTCATTCGCCGATCCCTGCTGCCCTCCAGAATGGGAATCGGTTCTACTAGCCGATAATTCTGGGGTAGTTGCGGAATCCTACTGTCTTATGTTACCACGCCGCGACCACGACCGCGTCCGCATCCACGTCCTCCTCTCAACATACTGAAAACACAATTTCTCAATATCCAGGACAAAATTTTCAAAAATAAAGCCCGTCAATACTCACAAAACAGAATTAAGTAAAACGGTAGTACAAGAGATTAGGAGACTTACAACCACGGTCCACATGACGACTTTTGGCTGAACAGTGATGTTACGAACGACCCATAAATCAATAACGTAAACAGACCCAACTTAAAACCCGACTGCGAAGATATCCATGAATCTTAGCTCCGATACCATAATCTGTAACACCCCGAGATATTCGGAATAATTACAGCGCCGTAAACCCTTTAAGTAAGGATTTACAAGGCTAAATAAAAGAAATGTAAATATAATCCATCAATACCACGTAAATTCAAATTACAAAACCGGTTCCAACTGGTTCAACGAGATTATTAATACAACCATATCGAAATGATATTAATAAGACACGCGTACTCGAGTACTGAAATTAAACCAAGAAGACAAATCACCAACAACAACAAACATCACTGAACCCCTTCATCGTCACATCGGTACTGTGGCTGTTTCCACGCTCCTCGGCTACCTGAACATCAAAACAAATGTCCACCCCCGAAGGGGTTAGCAAAACGATGCTAGTACAAGTATCATTTAAACAAATCGAATATGCATCAACAATACATAACACGATACACCACACGGACTTCCGCTACCGGAATCCGACAATGCGAATCCACAAGATTCCATTATCACAGCATGGGTATTCTAATGATCCAGCGCCCTCAGCATAGATCCCAAGATGATCCCGTCGGACCAACACGAGGTGGAAAAACCCATCCAATGATCCAGCGCCCTTAGCCTAGATCCCAAGATGATCCCGTCGGACCAACACGAGGTGGACATCCGATCCAGCGCCCTTAGCATAGATCGTACAACATACACAAACACAACTCATGCATACATATGTGCAAAATCGCTATGTCCATCAACATGAACATACAAACACTGAATAACGAATATCATGATAATTTTAATGAAATAAATCCCATGTTCAACAACATGAATAAACCACATGTATACTCAAAATATGAACATTAACAAATTACGATACTTGCCTCAAGGATGGCAAGAACAAATTTCTTCAACGATCTCAACACACTCGAAGGCCGTCTCCTTCGATCAACGTAGCAAGCTCGAACCTTAACAAAAGGAATAATATAGAATTTATCTCAAGTCGTACACTGCCTATCAATCCGGTCAACGGCCAAAAGCTCTAAATATGTAATCTGCCTGAACTACTTAGCGTACGCTACGTACTCTACGTAACGTGCGCTAAGTCTGCCTGTTAACGTACGCAATTGACCAAGTCTAGCATACGCTAGCCATGTACTGACAGTTCTCTCTGATCAGCCGACTGACTCAACTGATAACATAACGTACGTTACGTACCAAACGTAGCGTACATTAACTTATTCCCGATAGCGCATGTTAACTTACATATGTTAGCGTGCACTAACCGTGCATGGCAGATTACTACTGGTAGAAAACTTGATCTAATAGTGATGAACTCATGAATTCTATGGTGATAATACATGTCATCCCCGTGCATATCATGCTCATATGGTTTTGTGAAAGTTCTATACGGATTAAACGACTACGAGATACAAGGTTGCGCATAACCATCAGAACACCATAATTCATCTTGATTTTCAAGGAATATCCTAAGTTCAATCCATTACATGTCCCAAAACGTATGATTCCTATTGTGTAAAGACATAAGAACTTGATAATCTCCAAATACTGGTCACAATCGATTTTGAAGATACAAGAATATGCTTAGGAGTCCACATACTAAAAAGGTTCAATGGATTATACGATGAATAAGTGCCGAAACGTCAAAATATCCTTCTAACACATGATGTTCGACTACTAACGAATTTAACTGACTAGATAATCCAAAATCATGATCAAAACGTCCTTCAGAATATTACTAATATTGGTGAAGAATCACCTACCTCAAAGTAGTGAAGAACACGAAGGAACTAGAAGGAATCCAACACCGAGAGCTTGAACAACAATCTCCAATGATCTACAATCTTCGACTCGAGCTAGGATGCTGATATGAATGGTTTAGGATGAAGAGAGTAATTCTCTAAGTCCAAGAATTCGGATGTGGGAAGTGAAAAGACTGAAAATACGGAAAAGGATGCTGTCCTATTTATAGAAAGTGGTTATTAGCGTGCGCTAGTCCATATTCATAGCGTGCGCTAACGGCTTACTGACTACACTGTACTCAGCGTTTAGCGTGTGCTATCCTCATATTGTTAGCGTGCGCTACCGCGTTGACTTGGCTTTTCCCGAAAGCCGTCCAGGTTCATCCCGACATGATCCGACCAAAATCCTTAGCCGATCTCACCTACATCATGCTGACTACGTATAGCGTGCGCTAAGGTTCATGCACAGCGTGCGCTACGGATCCAAATTAGTGTATGCTACACTTAGTCGATAGCGTGCGCTACTTGCGCAGAATCACAATTTAAATCACATTCAAGAAATCATGCGCTCACAACACCGGATTATGAAATACAGAGAATAATACTCAGATCAAAATGCAACAATTACAATATCACAAGTTCCAAATACATATCAGAAATCTCGAGTATTACAACTACTGGCCACAATCCACGTTTTGAGTAGTCTCATACGAGCAGTAAATCAGCTTGATGCCAAAAAAAATCGATGCAATGTATTAGTTTCATGAAAATGCACAGCTACATTCCCTAGCCATCCTCCCAGTCATTCTCATCCTCGTCTTCTTCGGAAGCTTCTGCTTCTACATTTAAGTCGTTCACTTTAAACTGTTCGAATGTGCTACCTGATAGAAAGCATATTCGACCCATTGTCAATATCAACATCATTGAGCAACTTTCTAAATCAATTTGAACCAAAACATGAATTCATTTTGATTACGCATTAACACTCATCATTTGCAGAAAATAGTGATCCATATTAAGTATGCGTTACGATCTGATATTTAAATTGTTAATACGTGAAGCAATGCTATCTCCTCCAAAATCAACTTTGTTGGTTTACTAATTGTGATAAATCTAAACATTAAGATAAAGAAAAGCTAAAAATGTGATGGAGGATATGTCATTAGAGATGAAGAATGTGAATGTGTCACTTCCGAGCAACAGTTCTGCCTTCACAAATTAGAATTTACCTAACATCCAGAAACATTGTTCATCAAACAGACTTCATAAGCTAGAACCGGATATTTAAATCTTAAGAGAAACATAAGATTCAGTTATGACATAGTATCGTCAAAAGATATTAGGATACTACATAAAATAGTACACAAACGTAGTGAACCATCTTTCTTTCTTACGAACAAGACCGGTGCACCCCAAGGCGAAGCACTAGGTCTAATATACCCTTTATCCAACAATTCTCCCAACTGTCTTTTCAACTCTTGCATTTCTGAAGGCGCCATACGGTACGGTGCCTTAGAAATCGGGGTTGCACTCGATTCTAAATCAATTGTAAATTCAACCTCCCGCTCCGGTGGTAGTCCCGGTAAATCATCTAGGAAAACATCCGGAAATTCACTTACTACAGGAATCGAGGGAAGTTCGACTTTCCCATCCTCGACTATCGCGGCATAACACCAATACCCAACACAACCTTCTCTAATAAATTTTGTCGCCTTCAAGGCAGTAATTAAAAATTTATGACATCCCCTCTTGTATCCCGTAAAAGAATGCTACCCGCGCTAAATTAGCGTGCGCTACAAGGTGCGTATAGCGTGCGCTACCCTTCACACGAAGGTGGTATAATTGTATCAAGGATCCGAAAACAGCAACGATCCAAACAAGAAAAGAGTAAATCTAATGATATGAGTTCCAAGATTGTAATTCTCATACTTTAGGAATAACTCATTCCACCTATTGGATGGGTTTAATTAATCATATCATTACACATGATGCAAATTGTCCAAAATAAAAAACGATTCTTTACTTATCTTTACATTATTTATAATATATTTACATAAAATTAATAAAGATAAAACTATGATTAACCTGCCTTATTGTTGATAGTTTGATTATGTAAAATAATACAATTGAATGCCAGTTATCCAATATCTAACGTCTCATCATCTAGTGAATATTGAAATACTTACAAGTAGCAGTTTGGTTACCTGATGTATTGTTTTTAAATACGAGCTCAAGTCATTATTCTTGTAATTATTTTAGTATTATAATATTTCTATAATAGTTTTATCAAACGTATTAGATAATGTAATTTACCCAATAAAAATTGAAATATATTATCTATCCTGGTAAAAAATTGAGATATATATGTATCATTCAAGTAATCATCCTAGTTATACATGAGATCTTTTGAATAATTTAATCAAAATGCCATCTCTAATTAGTTTCTTTATCAATCATTTCTAAATCCTATATCAAAAAAATAAACGAGGCATTAGAATATGAGCAAATGCGTAAAATTTCATATATGACGAGAAGTTTTAACCTAATTAAAATCACTTAAATCTAGTGATTTCTATGTTTATCGATTGTTCTATGGTTAAGGTTCGCTAAGGATGCCCTTGGTGAATATACACCAAGTTAATATGTAATTAATTCTTGCCGTTAGATGTTGTAAATGTAATAAAATTAGTAGTACTAAATCTTAGCCATATATATATATACGAGGCATTCAGACCCATGCGATGCACAGGTCTTTTTTTTTCTTATGTCTAAAACTCAAATTTTTTAGACAAAAATGATTAGCTTGTCCATTAATAAGAATTGCAAAGACCAATCTACTAAACATGTGAGCCGGTTTTGTTCACTTGTTAAAAGAGATAATAGCTCCCCATAGGTAAAATTGGGGTGTCAAGTTAAACCGACAACACTTATTTGATTGTTATATAAAAACTAACATACTCAATCCATATAATCTACAAATAATACTTGACTTATTTCTAATAAGTCACATCAAATATTGTACTTCTTGAGAACATGGTTTCGTCGGTCTACACGGCCCGTGCGATGCATGAGTTTTTGATGAAAAATTGAACTTTTGCTTATGTCTAAAACTTATTTTTTTTATCTCTTGTTAAAATATCAATATTACACATATTTTTTCTAGGAATTATCTCAAATGTAGATCAAACTACACAACCACTTAGTAAGGAGAGACCGTTAAGATGCACATAATATAAAAATGTTCAAATGATAATCAACAATTCGATCATTCACGCGATGTCTGCTAACTTCGACCATTGCAAGTTGCGAATATTGGGTATCAATGTCTTCAAAGAGGAATACAAAATAACACAACGATTAAATGTAACAATAACTTGTGATGATGAAAAAGCTAGCATATATTTTTTTTAACCAAACAAATCCAACCAAATAAGTAGTCGGTTTATTTGGGTCGGTTCTCCATAAAACCAAATAAGAGTAGGATGGATAAAAAGATGAGTTGTCTTACACTAATAAAAAAAACTATTCCAACAATAAGATTGCCACAAATCGAGTATAATGATATTGATTAATTCATTAACAATAAGTCATCAATACATCACACCAAGTTCATAAAAAACAACTAAAATGAAGCCAAAACAAAAGATCATAATGAGTTCTAAACAAAATAACAAATCAAACCACAATATAATCCATACTCAAAATTCCAAAGAAAGCCAAACAAACTAATATTAACGATCAAACTGCGTGTAACTTATCAATGAAAGAATGTGCATAGTGGTTTACAATTCCATGTTATTCACACATGTTCCAATTTGTTGCAATCTTTTATACAAATTATTCATTTACACAGGCAAATACATGTTTTACCATCTCACCAGATACAACAAAGATGTCGCTCATGTATCCTACATATCTATTGTTGGGCATATGTCACTTGCGCACTTATGAGTGTTTTGATACCTTCCTTCAATAGTTCAAGAAGAAAATGCAGATTCATCGTTTGGTTCCTTTGACCGACTTTCACAACTTTCACGCATTAAGAAAATCCAAATTATTTGCAATTAACAGTAGTAGAAGAAATGAAGGTGAAAGTTTTGCGCATCCTGATGTAGAAGTTATATATATATTTTGAATGGAGATATGAGGAGACTTTTTAAAATGTCCACATTAATGAATGTTGTTGATCACTAAAGAAATTGAAACGATAGGTTCCAAAGCCACTGCAATAGTTTTGGTTCTCTTTGTATTTAACTTTACTTTAATGTCATTTTTAAGATGTTAATGAAATCAATTTATTGAATAAGAAAATAACGTAACTTGATAAGACACTATTCTTTATTCGTTAATATTTTGCTCTAACTGAACGAATGCCTTCACATTAAAACAGATCATTTAGTTTTATGTGCGTTTTTTGTTTGCATGCTAAACATGGCTCTTTAGGTAATTAAATCATAAATACTCAAAGTCATTAAGAATCCACATTAAATAAGAGGACTGAATCTTTATATATTATAGATAGTTGTATGGGAAATATGGGGCATGTTTGGTTAGCCTCAAAAGCTAGATTATAATCTTTATCTAGATTAGAATTGATCAAATAATCTAATTTGATCCTAATAATCTTATTTGGACAACCAACTCTCTTGGCGCAGTTGGCCACCTGACCTTCAATTTAGTTGGAGGTCAGGGGTTCAATTCCTAGTGGCAACACTTTGGAATTGAATTTCTCAAGGCCCAATGATCCCTTAGTCTTTGACTAAGGGTTAGAACCCTCAGAATCTACGGTGGAACAATTAAATCTCAAGGCTTCAAGCGGCGGTGTGGGAGGCCAGATCTTGGGAACTGCGGTTGGATTTGGGGTCCAAAGATGGAGCAATCACTGTGACGACTCACAAGGCGTAGTTGAGGATATTTAAGAACCCTTGGAGCCGATACACATCTCGCGATTTAACCAGTAGCGATCTTGTGGGGTCGTTATCCTATGACTACAAAGGTAGTAGTGTAACCCTGTATCAAAAAAAAAAAAATCTTATTTGGACGCTTCATCTACGAGATTTTTCTTTTATATTTCACCAGAAAACAAAAGAAAAAAAAAGGGGGTTGTCGCCCTACTCTCTCACCTCCCCCCAAATAGAAAAACACAGCGCCTTCATCCTCCTCACGTCAGTTCTCGGAATGGTGATTGGCCATCATCATCAACATCTTACCGCCATCGAGCAGAGGTTAGTATTCATTTTTTGCTTCGTTTAATGGTATTTTTAGGTTTTGTAATTAGGTTATTTTTTGGATGTTGTAACTTAACGTACATGTTCTTTGGAACCTAGAATTTTTCACAAGTATCTCATCTTCCCACAATTTTTCCGACAATACTCTTGCTCAAAATCATTATTTACATGCTTCCCTTATTGCAACAAAGAAACCCTTGCCTTTTACTTCTTTTGTCTTCATTGTTTTTTCTCGCATCTTGTTATGGTTTAATAGAATCTTTAGTACTTTTGTCTGAACTGGTGTTAGATACTGTCGGACTATATTTAGACCTCAAAAGTCCATATTCTCGGTAGGTTTCCTCAAATAAAGATTCAAATAACTGATTTATTTAGTTAGGATGAAATTTGGGAGTTGAATAAATTTGACTATATGCCACTAGTTGATCTTCCTCGGCTTTACATGAGCCGAAAAAAGTGTACAATCCACTGCTAAAGCTGCTTTCAGTATAGGCTGACCAAATGAGCAAGCAAAAAATAAACGAGTGCAAGTTTCATCACTCATTTCACACAGAACACAACCAGTATCCACATGTATATTCATCTTTATTAATCTGTCTCTGGTTGCAAGTCTTTTCATCAAGGAAAGCCATAGTATGAACTGAGCTTTTGGTGTGGTCGTGCTGTTAAGAATCCAATCTCTCCACTCCACATTTGTAGCAGGAGGCCTCAATATCACATTAGCAGCAGCAATACTGAAAATCCCCTTCTTTATCATCTTCTTCCACTCAGTTCCATTCAAAACCCAAGCTCTCAACTTCATCAGTTTTCTAAAAAGAAAGGATGCATCAGCAGGAAATTTTCAGCAGGATTGTAACTTTTTTCTTCTTCTATATTAAATGTCTTGTTTCTTGTCAAAAAAGTTTTTTACCTTTACTTTGTTTCGTTTTTTGCTCAACCGTGTGACATTCAAAGTTATAAAATTCACACATTCAAAGTTATAAAATTTTAAGGATGCTCTCTAATTCTGAGTTACTATTGGTTAGACCATAAATATTTAGTATTGAAGAGTTATTTGTCATCTGAATCATAGTTTGGCATGAAAATTCAAACGCCAAAGGAGTATTGCAGAAGCACATATTCATGCATTTGTAGCTATTAATGCAAACAATATTTATTTAAGGTTCAAGTAGGTTGGCATGCATTTAACTAATTAAGTCAAACTTTTATTCAGAATACTTTTATTGAAATTTTTGAACTCTAATAATTCTCAGCGAGATGCAATCAAATGCTGAAAAAAATAATGAATCAAGAATAAGAGGAATGAACTTGGACTGGATAGAAGAGTGTATAAAGGTTTTATTTAACCTTTGCATGGAGTTCCATGTGAAGAATGACAAAAGTACTGCGCATAGATGGCGTGAAATACAACATGACGTTGAAAAAATAACCAACAAAAATGTAATAATCCATTTTGTTGTAAGAACAAACTTGATTCAATGAAGAGGGAGTGGCGCGCATGAGATTATAATTTGCAATGATTTACCACGATAATGTGTAGGAAGATACTGAATGTAAAAAGTTTCGCAATAAAGGAGTATCCTCAGAGTTGGAAGAAATATGGAATAAGTCCTTTGAGGATACAGTTGCAACGGGGTTGAATTGTGTAACACCATATATAGATCCTCCATGTGTGAATGAGACACAATATGTGAATGTTGAGAATGCTTATATGCCAAGTGATAACCATAATACATATGTGGAGGTTGGGGATGGCGATTTTTCACAATACACACCATACTCTTCACGCGTGGAGGATCTAGAAAGCCAAGAGAATAATTTTTTGGGTTCTTTTGTGGAGGATTTGAGTCATGGTGAACCAAGTGTGGGAAATAATTAAAAAAATATGTCACAACAATCCAAACAACTTCAAAAAAAATCTACATTAAAAACAAAAACGTAAAGATGAAGTCGGGAAAAAGACAATCACCAGGAGTTGTGTTGTTTCAAGATCATATGACTAAGATAAATATTAAATATGATCGTTCTTTAGAGATATTAGAGGTTGATTCGGCAACTAGTGTCAATCAAGATCAAGGTGGGATTGTTTCAGCACTTCGTGTTCTGGATCGTATGGTTGATAATGGTTCTATTGAAATGGGTAGTGATATTTGGTGTTATGCGGCCACTTCACTTAAAGAAGCTGATATAAGAGAATTATTTATGAGTTTGCGTGATGATGTTGCGAGGTTGGCATGGTTGTTGTGGCAATTTAAGAATAAATAAGTGTTATTTGTGTTGTTTGATCTTTTACTTGTGCTATTTCATTTGGACACGTGTATTAATTATTTCATTGTTATGTTGATTATTTTTATTTCTATTGTTATGTTACTTGCACAATTTATGATATGTCTAGCTTTCGATTGAAAAAATATGAAGGAGAAAACATTGTGTATTTTGGCTCACTGCATCATGCATGTCGAATATTTTAGCTGGATATTATTATACACGTATGTACAAACAACCATGTATGACTTGTCTTCAAACAGGAGAGTTGTGGATGAAAGAAGTTCTAAATGGACATCCAATTCGATCTGTTTAATGCATTTAGAATGAACTCCACTTTATTTATGCAACTATGTGAGGAATTGACATCCAAATATGGTTTAAAGGCAAGTAGTAACAAATATGGGATTGGCAAAATATCGATCATTGAGAAAGTGGGTATATTTATATATACTCTTGACTTAGGTATGTCTAGATATGTCAGTGAGCGATTTCAACGTTCAGGTGAAACGATTAGTATAGCTTTTCATGATGTCTTGGAGGCAATTATTGGAAGGAGCAAAGGTTTTATAGGTCTTCCACGTGATATGATTAGACCAAAGGATCCAATCTTTGCAAATATATCACCTCGTATAAAGGATGATGAAAGATATATGCCTTTTTTTAAGGTTATAGTTCATTTAATATCTTTTATTATATTCTGAATTAGAGTGTTATATATATCTTTTCGGTAGATATTTTGTTTAATATTTTCTATTTTGATATATAATTTATTGGATGTATTGATGATACGCATATAGACGCATGTATTCCAGAAGCAAAGAAGCTACCTTATAGAGGTAGAACGGGGTGTCCTACTTTCATTGTCATGGCCGCATGTAATTTTGACATGTGCTTTACTTTTATATCAGCCGGGTGGAAAGGATCAGCACATGATATACATATATTTCTTCATGCAATCACTACACCATTATTGAACTATTTTCAACCTCCACAAGGTACCTTTACTCATATACTTTTATTATTAAATAACTTTACAATGATGTTTGTCCGTTTTTGTGATAGGTAAAATATATTTGGTGGACAAGGGATATCCAGAGAGAAAAGGGTATATGGTCACATACCTAAAAATAAGATATCATCAATCTCAGTTTGAAAATATGGCACCAACTAATGCTCAGGAATCCTTCAATCGTCGTCACTCTTCCCTTCTTAGTTGCATTCAAATGTCATTTGGAGTTCTAAAGAAAAGGTGGAAGATTTTAAACCGATAGTGTTCAAACACAAATCGACATCATACTTGCTACATTTTCCTTGTATGATTATATCCGTAAAAACTATGAAGACGACTTGATTTTTACTACGCTTGAGCAGCATCCAGATTAGCATGTGAAGAAAATGGGCATTTTTATGACAACACAAGTGATGAAAGTTCCAATACACCATCTATTGAGATGAGATGGATACGTGATGAAATAGCCACATCGATATGGAGCGCAAATAACTAGTTTATTGATATATATATATATTGTAATATCCGCAATTTTCGATTTTCGGTAATTTTCTTTTTTCGGCAGGAGTCCGTTTTGACGACTCACTTGTGACCGTTTCGTCATTCTAAGAATGTTTAATTCTGCACTTTTCGACGTTCGAGTTCGTTTCGGTGTCGTTTTGCCGAGTTGCGTGCTTTTTAGCGACTTTTCCGCACTTGAGTTCGATTCTTACGAACCTCATCCGAAACTATTGTTTTGAGTTTCCCGTAAGTCCGTTTAACTTGGTTAGACGTGATGTGAACTTCGGTTTGGTTATTCGATCACGTATCGTGATTTTCGGGTGTTTTGGGCCATTTTGTAATTTTCCAAAGTGGTGGGTATCCGTATACGTATTTGTTGTCTCGGCCCTTTTTATGGTCGCGTGTGAGTTTGATTGTAACTCAAGCTCTTAGTATGATCTTATTCTGGAGCTTTCCGTGCGTATCTTGAACTTGGTGTTTAGATCGGAGGAATCCGTTGTTGTAATCGGCTTTGAGAGCAATGTTGCTGTCCTTTTGAGTCGTTAGCGCACGCTACAGGTTTGGTAGTGCACGCTAACGGGTGGTGCAGAAACAGTCCAGGGGCTACTGGACTGGGCTAGAACGTTGGTTAGCGCATGCTATGTGGTAACATAACGCGCGCTAGGGTGCATTGGTAGCGCACGCTAGGTGAAGGATAGCGCACGCTACCCAGTAGTTCAGGGTAGTCCAGGAGCTACTGGACTGGTCTGGGGCCTCGTTAGCGCACGCTAATTTTGTAGCTAGCGCGCGCTAACTGTACATGTTAGCAGAACATTTTGTTCTGATGCTTCGATAGCGCACGCTAAGCTGTCCAGTATATAAACTGGATAGCAATCATTAATCTGCATTTTCTTCATTTTCTCCTTCTTCCTCCGCGGGTTCGAGACGTGGCGACTAGGGTTCGCTACCTGGGTTAATTTTCTTCCATTCCACGGTGTTTTGGAGTATCCTAGGTGATTATAACATCATCTAATCCATTGTTCTTCACCGAATCAAGGTATTTTCTTGGATCCCTAGAGTTGACTTTTTGAGGGATTTGTTCTTGATTTCGTTTTCCTTTCGATTTTGATAGATCGATTGTTGTTTAATGATGTTGTTAAACATATCCTATGGATTGTATATCCATATTTCAGTTTGGAATTCCGTTTTCATGTTTTGGTCGGTCGATTCGCGTTCTTGGCTGTTTTGGGGGAAACCCTTGAACTTTCGTCGTTTGTTCTTTGAATTCAGCGGCTTTAGGTCGTGCTATAGAATTCATTTTCATTGTTGTTATTGTTGTTCGTAGTTTATTGTCGCGGGTTAGCGCTCGGTGGAGTCGGCGGGTTCGTAGTCGGTTCGTGTCAGCCTACTTCAATCGGTTCTTCGCGTTGGTGGTTGTTCGAGGCAAGTACCTTGTCCATACAATTCTTGTTTTATGGATATGATAATTAGTGATCGTCTCCTTGTGTTTATTTGATCGTTTGAATTTCACTTTCAAAAATTCGGTTAGCCTTGTTAAAGGCCCTCTTTCAAAATGCGTGTGTTTTGTGAACATTGTGTTCGTGGATGGTTACGTGAATTACTATGAATACACTTGGTGTTGTCGTTGTGCTTTGATAATATATATGTATATATTATCTCATATTGGTGCGTTGTGATTTGACCATTGCGTCGTGCATTGTGTTTGTTGCCATTGAGTGAATCACTTGGATATTATTGATGTGATATGTTATTTGTGTGAATGTGTGGATATGGTTGAAGGTCTACGGTGACACATGGCACGTGATCATGTGGTCAGGATTCAACAAGTGATTGATCCAACCGTGAGAGCCTGAGATAATCTACGGTGACACATGGCTTGTGATCGTGTGGTCAGGATGCAACAAGTGATTGATCCAACCGTAAGATATGGTGTGTGATTTGTTTAGCTAGCCAGCTCGGGAGGGTCCTTAGAGGCCTCGAGTGGGATTTGTGGCTTCGTCCCGGTCCTAGGCGATGCATGTGCGTGATTTGTTTCATGATTGTGGCCAGCTCGGGAGGGTCATTAGAGGCCTCGAATGGGATTCGTGGCTTCGTCTTGGTCCTAGGCGATGCTTGTGTGTGATTATGCCGTGTTGATTTTATGTCCGTCGAGGACACGTGATTGGGATTTTGGCCCTGTGAATTGTTGTCGGTTTTCTATTTGTGAAAACAAAACCTTTGGGCTGTGACCCCTGTTGATTTTTGGAAAGATAAGGATTTTATAATCCTAAGTTGTTTTCTATTAAAACTTCCGAGGGTATTTTAAACCATTTTACAAACCGTTCTCGTTATTTGTGATCTTTCGGATTTGGAAAGTTTTACTCAAACTCTTGCCTCGGGAAGTATTCGTTTCGTTGTATTTGAATCTTTGAGAATTCCTGATTATTGTTGTCTTTGGAACTTGAATTATATGGCTCGTATTTGCACTTGTACTTGCACTAGCAAAACAGTGGAGTTTTGCTAATCCCCGAATATTCGAGGGTGGATGCCTGTATTGCATTCAGGTTTCAGGGAGTGTGACACAGGATCGGCATGAAGGATGATGAAAGATGATCGATACTAATCACATGAGGAACCGTACGTTGTTCTATTGGTTCAGTTGTATTTTATTTCCGCTGCCGTATATTTTCCCCGTTGTACGGAAACATTTTGTATTCGACCCCTGCGTGGGCATGTATTGAGTTGTGTGTATTTATTGAAAGACCAAATTGGTCTGTTGAGTCATTTTAGCCTTAAAGGCATTTTTGAGATGTACGGTGTTGTTTACCAGCCTGGTAGATCCTTGAAGAAAGGGTATACGGCGTGTAATATCCCTGAGCGGATTGGGGTGTTACATATATATATATATATATTTGGGTTATTCTCAAAAGGGTCTTATAATAAAAAGTGTAGGAAGATTGTGGGAGTGACATGTGTCATCTCCCATTCCACATCATATGACATGTGTCACTCCCCACCCCCACCTACCCCAGCCACCCCCCCCCCATGTAACACCCCCAAGACGTTCAGGGCATATTACAGCGCCGTGGACCCCACACTGTGGAATCCACCAGGCTAACATACCAACAAGACATTCGACAACGAAAAGCTATCATTAATAAAACGACAATTCAAATAAAAGACTACAAACCGACAATTAAATTCTGACATCAAATCCATTTCCCAAAACGGGAACACAACATTAACAATTTCAAACAGGAAGTACTCGAGTACTTAAACCAATTTTATAATACATAAATCCCAAAATCAGACATCAATAGTAACCGGCAGACATAACATCGAAAATCAAATACTGGACAATATCATGCTTGCCCATCATCCTCATATGTCCCGAGTGCTCGTTTATCCCCACGATCAATACCTGAAATACAAAAAGTATTTCCCCCATTTAAGGGGTTAGCGACAACTGCTAGTGCAAGTACAATCCATTTGAACTACATTCTAATCAGATGAATATATGCGCCAAAGTCATTTTAGAAAACATTTTATATTCCTCAATATTTACAATCACAAAACACATTATCTCCAACAACTCACAATTCAAAGTTAACCGTTGGTACGAGACTCACGGCCACCGTACCCCGCAGAGTCCCGTCGGACATCCCCGGTGGCTAACCACGCTCACGATACGCACACTCACGGCAATACGTATCCCTAGAGGCCCTGTCGGACCGTCCCTAGGTGAACATACACATAACCATCCACAACAACCACGATACTGACCATAATTCAAATACTAGAACATGTAAACAAATATAAATTACTTGCCTTTGAGACATTCTTCAAGAATCGGAAGTGAAAATGACTACGGATGATCCGAATGGAAAACGACGGTTCCTAAACAAAGAATTAGCATAACTCGGTCCCAACGGACATCAATAATCGAAAGGAATACTCCCAAAACCCCGATTACAATTAACGACAAAAGACGCTCAATCAATACGGTGAGGGTTTACGCAAAATCTCCCCGTATTGATAATTCGCAGATTAAAATCAAGGAAACTGGATTTGGAATCATTCAATAATCACAATCGGTGAAGAATATCGTAATATAGATGAACAATTCGGAACTAAACCCTAAAATCCCGAAATCCCCCAAAAACGTCAAAATTAGGGTTCCCGAGGAATTACCTTGAATTCGGACGATGGAGATGGGTTTAGATGGTGGTGTGTTATGCTCGAGACACAAGAATCGATCGGAAGGGAACTCCGCCGATTACTCTCCACAACCGCTCCGAATCGCCAAAATCGCCCGTAGGAAGGGAAGGAAAGGAAAAGAATGAAAATAATGCCGAAACTAAATCGCCCTAATCTTTAAAAATGTGAAGTTAGCGCACGCTAACTAGCATGTATAGCGCACGCTAACGGCCGAGACCGGTCCAAAGAGCTCTGCCGCCAATCGCTAGCGCATGCTAACAATAACGAGTTAGCGACGCTAATCGCATATGGTAGCGCACGCAAGGCAACAGGGGTAGCGTGCGCTACCTACGCAGTTAGCTTCAATATCGCCGCCATATCAGCAAAGACTGCCGAAGATACAAAACACGAAACGCACTTCAAACCGTAATCCAGAACATAGACGAAGCATACAAGACGACGAGCTAAGCGCCAAAGAGAAATACAATTCCGACCACCGAAGGGTCCGTAATGCGACAACGAAAACAAGATTCCCTAAACTATTAGGAAATTACAAAAATGGCCCAAGTGCCCGAAAATCACGAAACGACGTCGGATTTACACACCGAAAGTCTCCACATGACCAACTCAACCATACGAACTTGTACAAACCAAGAAACAACGGAAACGAACGAGTTTTACAAGAATCGAACGTTCATACGGCAAAACATGTCATAAAATGAAATTACGTGAAAACATCATCAAAACTCGTCCAAATGGAAAAACTCCAAGAACAAAATAGATTCAAAATGTCGAAACGGTTACAAGCGAGTCGATAAAAATAGACATACACCAAAAATGGAAACCGCTAAAAATGGAAAAGTTACGGATATTACACCCCACCCCCACCCCCCCACCCCCCGCGAAATTTTTTTTTTCCTGCCAAATTTTTTTTTTTTGGGGCAAAAAATTTTTTTTTTCCCGCCAAAAAAATTCTGGCCAAAATTTATAAGTGCATCACAGTTATAAAGCTACTGCATCACAATTATGATTTAGTGCATTAAGGTTATAAGTTACTGGATCATAGTTGATGCACTGAACTGTTAACTATGATGCAGTAACTTATAACTGCGATGCAAGAAACTTATTATTACCGTATCACGCTTATAAAGTTAATGCATCACAATTATGATTTAGTGCATTAAGGTTATAAGTTCTTGCATCATAGTTGATGCACTTAATCGTTAACTATGATGCAGAACTTATAAGCGTGATGCAAAGAAACTTATTAGTGTGATGCACCAAAACTTATAACCATGATGCACCAAAAAATGGTGCATCACACTTATAAGTTTTGGCGGGAAAAAAATTTGGGCCCCCAAATTTTTTTTTCATGGAATTTTTTTGTGGGGGTGGGGGTGGGGGTGGGGGTGCCACATGTCATGTGATGTGGCATGATGATGTGGCAATGTGACACATGTCACTCCCACAATCCTTCCTACACTTTTTATTATAAGATCCTTTTTAGAATAACCCCTATATATATATATATATATGTGTATATATATATATATATATATATATATATATATATATATATATATATATGTGTGTGTGTGTGTGCGCGCGCGCGTGTGTATGTAAGATACAAATGTCTTATTACTTTGTGACTTGCATGCTTGTGTCAAAATCGGAAAGATTTATATTTTGTATTTTTAGTGGATATTCGTGGATAATTTATATAATAATATAGTGGATATTAAAAAGAGCATCAAAAACAAAATTTAAGATTAATAGTATACTTATATAATGTCAAGCAAAATAAAAAATATAAAATAATATAAGTTAATATAAGAAATATCGAGTTTCTTTAATACTATAATATAACAACTAATATAAAGAATGTCCTTTATGTCATTTTAGTAAATTTCAGCTAGTATACCGGTTAGTCTTGCCAAACACATGTAAATACAATAATTTAAATTATCGAATTTCAGCTAGATTATCAATTCAGCTGGATCGTCAACTTTCAACTAAATTATCAGTTAATAACTAGATTATCAGGTATCAACTAAATGATAAGCTAATGCATCCAAACATACTTGTACAAACATTTTGCTGGAGTTGTACTTTTAAAGCTGTAATTACATATTTAGCCTTCCAGTTTTTTATATTAAAAATAAAATTTCACACCTATTTTTTTTTTAATTCTGCAATTTTTTATTTATGAATTTAACTATATTCCAATATAAAATTTGATGGATACTCTGCTATTAGGGTACCGTTCATGGTACACCCCCATGTACTGCATTCCCTGTCGGATGCACTACACGTAGCGTGTATGGACGGGACAGATTGATGCACTAGATGGAGCATCGATCTGGACCGTCCATGTACGCCACAAATAATGCATCCGGCAGAAAATGCACTACACGAGAATCACATAGTAGCATTTGATCATACAGTGGATCGAATTTGATCCACCATCATATTTCTAGAGATTTTCAAATCATTTTTTTAATCAAAATTCAAGTCCATGAAATATATCAATAAATTGATAATTAAAAAATTTAGATAGATCTCTATATGATTTATAGATTGTAGTTTCATCTGTTGCGTTGCCGATACCACCGAATTTTCTTGAATAATTACTGCTATATAATTAAAATTATGGGAGGGGTGGGGGGGGAGAGAGAGAGAGAGAAGAGAGGGAAAATTATGGGGGGGGGGGAGAGAGAGAGAAGAGAGGGAAAATGTACGGGTGAACACGGTTCGGATCGATCCGGAAATTTTAAAATCTTCGAAATCGAACCAAAAATCGGAGATTGCTGATATTTGAATCTTCGAAATCGAACTGTAGCACAAGATCTCCATATTGGACCGGTGATTTGGGGCTAATGGGATGGTTCGTTTCGAACCGGAGAAATGGAAATTTCCGTTCTTCATAAGAAGATATCTTAAAACAACATTTCCAAATAATACAAAAAATGCCATAATATGTTTCTAAAATAATAATTCAAAATAATAATCCGAAATTCAAAAACTTACTCTATTCCTGGAACTTTACTTCAAAATATAAGTCACCAAGGAAGCTTCTAGGATACAACCCTTTATTTCACCATGAAATCAACAATTCATAGGGCTGGGACCGGTTCAGTTGTTTACTAATATTTTAAGTACTCTAAACCGGTTTTAATACATAGAAACCGGATTGATTTTTGTGTAATTTTTTTTGGGAACCGGATTAAGACCCAAACCGGTTTTTAGTTCGGGTATTCCGAGTTTTTTGGGTAACCGAATTCTGCTAAAAACCCGAATTTTGTCAAAACTCGAATTCTCAATAATCACCAAATAAGCAACTAGAACTGGAAATATATTAAATAATATGCTTAAAACATATGTTTAATAAGTTTTTTATTACATAAATAACAACGGTATACACAAAAAAACTCAAAAATTTTTTACTAAAACATATTTTTTATATTATTAAATATAAATATATTATATATATTTAGAATCCGGTTCTTAACCGGGTAATGTGTATTTTGAAATTAAAGACCCAAAATCCGGAACCGGTTTATCCGAATTAAGAACCGGACCCGCTTTTTGTTATAAAAAATGGAACCGGATCCGGTTTTTTCGGTTCAAATTTAAAAAAAAAATGGTTCTTCGGTTAAAAATCCCCCCTAACAATCCACATTAGTCCTTGACAAATTACTCTCTTTGATTTCAGGATCTTGAATTGCATATGTAAAAAGAATGAGTGAGTAAATTGAACAGAGCCACCCAAGTAACTAAATTGAGGAACAAAAGTAAGTAAATTGAACTTGTGGTATAAACATGGCTTGCTTGTTGTATTCTAATATATAATAGTATTATTATATATTATTAAATTTTATCAAAATATTTGATTAATTAATTTAATTTATACATAAATATAGGTACTATATTTTTAAAAATTTATAAATATTTAAACTCGATTCTTAGTTTCGGTACCTTGGTTCGGTACAGTTCGGTTCGTTACGGTTTGATTTTCGATATGGATAATTATAAATTTTCAGAACCGTACCAAAAGACTTTTCGGAACGGTTTTTGTTCGGGTAAAATCAAAGGATCAATGGATATATTCGGTTTGGACGATTACGCTTCAGTTTTCGGAACAGTTCGGGAACCTCCAAGTCCCATGCTCAGCCTTAGTGCTTAGGGTGGCAAAAAGTACCGAAATATCGAAATATCTAGTTTACCGTACCGAAATTTTGGTACGATATCAGTATGGGACGAAAGTCATACTGAAATTTCGGTAGTGCAGAATTTCGATATACCGAAATTTTACCATAAATGTTATTGTACCAAAAATCTTGATATGGTATACGCGTCGATAGATATTTTCGGTATGTTACGGTATATCACCCTTAGGTGTGCTGGGAGCTTGGGACATAAACACAAGAAAGGAACGGAGAGAGAGTGCGCAAGGGAGATGAAGAAGATGAGGAAAAGTGTGGGTGGGGGATGCTGGGGGACCGAGAGCTGAAATGAATGGAGAGAGTAGGGTGTAAATGATGCTAGTCGAACTCGAGTATTGGTATACTCGACTCGAACTCGATAGTCATTTCTCATACTCGAACTCGACTCAAAAACTCGCGAGTAGTTAAAATCCAAGCTCGACTCGATTCGTTAGTATGTCGAGTCGAGCTCGAGTTCGAGTCGAGTCTACTCGAGTCGAGTGTTGATTGAGTTTTGATTGAGTCGATCTCGAGTAGCTCGCGAGTTGTCTCGTCTCATTTACACCCCCACATAGTACCCTTGGGTGAGGGCCCATGGCCAAATATATTAAAGGAGAGCCTTCCAACCTCCTTTAAAAATCTCATTTGAGTCACAATCATAATTATATGGGCGATGTGGGATAAGAGATTTGGCTTAAGTTTATTACCCACTTGTGAGCCAAAATAAATAGCACCCAACCGATGTGGGAGAAGTTATTTTGCTTTTAACTTGTGTAAACACTTCAAACACCCTTAATCAATATAGAATAATTTCGATTTTTTATTATCTAGCTAGTAATTTTAATTTTTGTCCAATAAATTATTATTTCTTTTATTTAAAATAGAAATCTAATATGTATTATTAATTTTTATTTTTTGGGCCAATTAATATCTTTTTTATATTATATTTTACAAAGTATATTATAAAAACTAATTATATATAAAAAAATTCGAGTATCTCACGAGCTTATCGAGTCGAGTATTGGGTAGCTCGACTCGAGTCGTTAGTATATCGAGTCGAGCTCGAGTTCGAGTCGAGTGTTGACCGAGTCAATCTCGAGTAGCTCGCGAGTTGTCTCGTCTCGTTTACACCCCTAGGGGAGAGAGATTGAAGGAGAACATAAGTAGACGAGGGGAAAATGAGAAGGAAGATTGAAGAATTAAAGGAAAGGAAAAAAAGAAAAGAAGGGAGGGAACAAAAATAAGAAATAAGAAATAAATATATTGTGATAATGATTTTGATTTAATTTAATTTTGTGGAGATAAATATGTAATTGAGTTAATATAAAAAAGAAAAAATTCTCATGTACAATAAATTTTTTTTATTGTTAATTTAAGGATTATAATTAAATACACCTTAAAGGTGTATGTTAACCAAATACAAGGAAATGTGAACCCTAGAATTCCCCAAGAATAGCCAAGTTGGTGGAGTAGGTGAGCGTGAGACTGAAAGGTCACGGGTTCGATTCCCCCTACCAATACTTTCTTGATTGAGCCTCTCACACAGGGCTTGCCTAGTGTGGTTTACCTGTTTGGCGTAGTTTGCAGGTTATTACGTCTGGCCTAAGGGTTTATCCAGTGCGCACTCGAAGAATAGCGGCTGCAGGTTCCCGTCGTAAAAAAAAAAAAAGAATTCCACATGTTTATTGAAAATATTATGCTATTTTAAGTACAAGTAGAGGTCGGGAGAGAATGAGAGAGAAGTGTAAAAGAAAAGCACATGTTGGGCTAGCTCGATGTGTTAGATTGGTACCGCCACTAGAAGGGGGGTTGAATAGTGCGGATAAGAGTATTGAACTCTTTTTGTGCGGAAGCAAAATATCGGAGTAATTAGAATGCGGAAAAGAAAGAACACAAGAATTTGTTCGAGAGGTTCGGCTATTAACGAAGCCTACGTCCCCTACCTAGTTTTATCGACTAGGACTTTTCTTAGAACTTAGAATTGCACTTTCTAGTTTAGTGCCAACTTCTTACAATTTCTTGATTTCCGGGCTCAAGAACAACCTCACAAAAACACTCTTGTTTTTCTGGGTACAAGATAACCTATACACAAAACAAATGCGAGTAGAAACTCAACTTTCACAATAGATCGCTCTTTGATACAAGAATAAAGATTGGAAATTATAGAAAAAATCTTCTCGTATCACAATCTAGAATAAATATCTCTCAAAATGTTTGCTTGATATTGCTTGAGAATGCTAGTAGGCTCAAAATGCTTGTGTGTCTTCAATCTCCATGAAGTTGGCTATTTATAGCCTTCTTGAGCTCAAATTCCCGTTGGAACAGTTTAACTGATTACGTACGTTACATGCTGATGGTTACGTACGTTATGAACGTTACGTACGTTATATTCTACGAATAGCGGCCGTAACGAAAGTGAAGAAACGGTCCAGTGAGATATGATAAAATACGTTACGTACGTTATGAACCTCATGGTTACGTACGTAATATTCTGGTCAGAGATCCGTTGAGTGAGACGACTTGTTGCAACGGCTAGTGGCTTTTCCAACGGTCAGAATAATTCAAGCATTACGTACGTTAGATAACTCTGGTTACGTACGTTACCTGTACAGAAAAACTTACGAAAACAATGAGTGTTACGTACATTATAGTAGACGAGTTACGTACGTTAACTGTACTAAAAATATTGCAGACAACTGTGAATGTTATGTACGTTAATATGGTTAGTGTTACGTACGTTAACTGAAGAGAAAATATGTTTTAAGTAAATTTTGGTTTTAATAACACATCATCAAAATGATCTAAAAGATATTGTTCCAACAATCTCTCCCTTTTTGATGATGACAAAATTTACTTATGTGAGTTTTTGAAAACATGATTTTAAAAATTTAATAAGGCTCCCCCTGAACACGAGCACTATAAAAATTAATATGCTCCCCCTGAAAACGAGCACGGGTTATTTCAAAAGGTGATTTCAAAAACGAATACATATTATTCTCCCCCTTTTTGTCATTAACGAAAAGTTGAGAGATCCTGCAAGAGAAATCAATGATACGCATAATAATCAATAGAATCCAAGTCAACGATTAACCAAAATGATGCATAAAAAACAGAGATAGTCATTACAAACGAAACATATCCAAAATAACACACTGATAGAGTTTATGCATGAGAATGAAATATTTGGTCTTTTAATAAAACGGGAAACATCATCATAAGAAGGATAGCCCGACTAGTCAAGGTCCGCATCCGGAGGTGTCGGCGGTATCCCAAAATGCATGCAGATGCTCTTGACCATGATCTTGATTTCGCTCATATCTTTCTCGAGCCTATCCATCCGAGAAGCCATCTGTGATGAAGAAGATTCCGGACGAGGACGGGAGGAACCAAGCTGAGATGAAGGACGAGGTCTAGTATGCTCGATCCCCCTAGATGTGATCCTCTCCTCCGGTCTCGGAAGAGCACCCCCATCTATGAGCCGATCATCATCCTTGATATACGCAAAGTATATCCATCCACGATTTCTCGTGCGTAGATACCTCATCGTCCGTAACGTCCCCTCGGTGATGAGGCTCCCCCTGGGAATCGGAACCCCATGAACCCCAGATAAATCAACTCCTGCTTTCTCAAAAATTTCTGTTAAGATTGATCCAAACGGCATTCCCGATTTTCTTTGTCGATCAACTTTCGCGTAACTCTTTTTGTGGAAAATTTGACCTTTTTCCAGGAACCATTTTAGCACGATGGACGCGAAGTTGACTTGGTGATCCTTCCACACATGATAAATGATCTCCATATCGATATTCACAAGTCGAAGCTGAGCATTAACTTTAGGCATAAGACAACGAGTGATAGCATCGTGAAGCAAGCGGATGTTTATCCAAAAGTCATTGTTTTCAAAACGCCCGGAATGAACATTTAGAACGGCTTTGTCCGACAAAAAAATCACGGACTTTGTACTCATGAACACCATAGCTTTCATCGTCAGAGAAGTTGTCAATGACTTCATCTGGAGGAGCAAACTCTCCTTTACATCGAAAACCCTCATTAGGGAGACCAAAAATCTCCGAAAGTTTTGCGGCATCAAAGGATATTGGTTTATTACGCACAAGAGAGTTAACTACAGCAAGTCCATCGACATCATATGTGACAAAAAAATTTGCATAAAACTCTTTTACACAGTCCACATATATTGGTCGAGCAAGACTAACGAAACGATTTATCCCAAGCATATCGAAGAATTCTTCGATAGCAACACCAAGACCTGATTCGTAGATTCGAAATCAAAGTGGTGACTCGGAGTTACCTCTTCGTCGATAAGAATTTCATTGAAAACTTTCATGGCTTGAGCATTCCGAAATGATGGTTCGCCGGAAGCCGTGGAGGATGATTGGGAGGTTTCTCCTCTTCTCTTCTTTCCGGTTCTGGATGCCATGAAGATTGAATCGGTCGAAAAGTGAAGGTTTGATGGATGAACTTGAAGTTTGCAGGGAGTTCTTCGTTCCGAAAGTTTTATTGTTCGTAGACGACGCTAGGGATTGAAGGAAATGAAAGGGGACGGTCGAAAAGGGTTTATATATGTTAGGGTCAACGGCAGATTACGTACGTTATATCCCTTATGTAACGTACGTAGCGTGAAAACCTGAACTCTCTGGACTGAATCCTGCGATTCGTTACGTAGGTAACGTAACATCATGTAACGTACGTAAGGTCCTATTACGTACGTAATGGACCGCCCCTACCGTACGTAAGCAGGACCAAATGAATAGTCTTTTCCTTTTGATGATGTCCCGATTTAAATGACCATTTAATGTGACTATGATGAGTACGCAATATTTAAAAATGATCAGCATGTCCCATTCCTAAATTTATGCGAATAAAGTTGAAAGCCTCTTCGGGTAATGGTTTTGTAAAAATATCCGCCAATTGTTCATTATTACCAACAAATTGGAGACGAACATTCCCATTTTGGACATGGTCACGAATAAAATTGTAACGAATTTCGATGTGTTTTGTCCTACTATGCAAAATGGGGTTTTTACTTAAATTAATGGCACTCGTATTGTCACAAAAGATAGGAGTATTTTTAAGTTCGATGCCATAATCAAGTAATTGATTTTTGATCCAAAGGACTTGTGCACATGCACTTCCCGCAGCCACATATTCTGCTTCAGCTGTGGAAGTAGCGACACTAGTCTGTTTCTTACTCCCCCATGAAATTAAACACGAACTCATAAAATGACAAGTTCCGGTGGTGCTTTTTCTATCAATTTTACATCCACCGAAATCGGCATCACTATATGCAAAAAGTTGAAAATCAATGCTAGAAGGATACCATAGGCCTAAACCAAAGAAGATATTTTAAATATCGAAAATCCGTTTACATGCAATGAGATGAGATTCTTTAGGGTTTGCTTGAAAACGAGCACATAGACAAGTAGCAAATATTATATCAGTCTAGATGCGTTAAGTAAAGTAAAGATCCGATCATACCTCGACATCTGCTTTTGGTCAACGGATTTACCTTTTTCATCTTTATCGAGTTTAAGAGTGGAAGACATAGGAGTGGATATTTCTTTGCAATCTTCCATCTTAAATTTCTTTAGAAGCTCATTGACGTACTTGGATTGGTGAATGAATATTCCGTCATTGAGTTGCCTAATTTGGAGTCCGAGAAAGTTTTTCAACTCTCCCATCATGCTCATTTCGAACTCTCCCTTCATAAGATTTGAAAATTCTTTGGACAGAGTTTCGTTAGTTGCACCAAAAACAATATCGTCCACATAAATTTGACAAATTAACATATCATCACTTAAAATCTTAATGAATAGGGTATTATCAACATTACCTCTTTTATACACATTTGAAATAAGAAAAGAGCTTAGGCGATCATACCATTCTCTCGGAGCTTGTTTTAATCCATAGAGAGCTTTATGGAGCTTGTACACATGATCCGGATGAGCATAGTCTTCAAAACCCAGTGGTTGCTTGACATACACTTCCTCCTGGATGATTCCATTTAGGAACGCACTTTTTACATCCATTTGATGGAGTTTGATCTTCTTGTATGCGGCAAAGGCACAGAGAAGACGAATAGCTTCAAGACGAGCAACAGGAGCGAATGTTTCTTCATAATCCAAGCCTTCTTCTTGATTATAGCCTTGGGCGACCAACCTCGATTTATTTTTAATAGGGAGACCATCATCATCGGTTTTGATTTTATGAACCCATTTGGTGCCAATGATTGATTTGTCTACCGGTGCCGGAACTAATTCCCAAACATTATTTCTTTCGAATTGGTTTAGCTCTTCTTGCATAGCAATAGCCCAATTCTCATCATTTAGGGCCTCATCGATACTTTTTGGTTCTGTAAGAGAAATAAATGCAATATTGTTAATACAGTCATTTATATTCTCCTAGTTCGTACCCCTTCATCGATTTTTCCGAGAATTTGTTCCATCGGATGGTCTTTCACATTTGCCCAATCTTTAGGAAGGTTGTAAGTATTTTCCTCCTGCTTGTCCGAGCTTACGTCGAGCTTCTCCAACTCCTTTGATACATCGGATACTTCGTTAGCTGGAACCATACCTACATCATCATCAAAAACAACCTTTCTCGGGGGTAAAACTATATCATCGAATTTTACATGAATAGACTCTTCTACCGAGCCTCTTCTACAATTAAATACACGATACGCTTTACTATTAATAGAATAACCAAGAAATATGCCAATATCTGATTTTGAATCGAATTTACCCAAATTATCTTTACCATTATTATGAATAAACACTTTACAACCAAATGGATGAAAATAAGATAAATTTGGCTTTTTACCTTTAAAAATCTCATAAGGAGTCATCATTTTGTTTCTCCTGAGATGGACACGATTAATAACATAACAAGCGGTGTTAACGGCTTCGGCCCAAAAATATTTAGGAAGACCATACTCATTGAGCATTGTTCGGCTCATTTCTTCTAGAGAGCGATTCTTCCTCTCGACAACTCCATTTTGTTGGGGTGTCCGAGGTGCCGAAAAGTTGTGCCCAATACCATATTTATCGCACCAATCTTCAAAGAGATTAGAATCAAATTCTCCACCATGATCGGTTCGTATGGCAATAACTGGTAATTCTTTTTCCTTCTGGGTAACCTTACACCACTTAACAAACTCGTTAAAAGCATCATCTTTATTGGCTAAGAATTTTACCCAAGTAAATCTTGAAAAATCATCGACAATAACTAAAGTATAAAGTTTACCCGTTAGACTGGCATGTCGAGACGGACCAATTAAATCCATAAGAATTAATTCAAGAATGCGACTAGTGGAAATTTCCATTTTTGGTTTAAACGAGCCTCTTGCATGTTTACCTTTAATATAGGCCTCACAAATGTGGTCTTTTCTAAAATTCAATTTTGGTAGACCACGAACAATATCATTTTTGGCCAATTTTGAAAGAAGTGGTAAAGAGGCATGTCCCAATTTTCGGTGCCAAACAACGGCATTTTCATCGTACGAAAGTAGACATTTTTCGTTGAAGGAAGATTCATCTTGGAGATCGACAATGTAAATATTTCCATAACGCAATCCAATAAAAACAATTTGGTCTTTTCTCATTGCCGTGCAATGCGTAATTTCAAAAATCAATTTAAGACCGGTGTCACAAAGTTGGGAAACACTCAGAAGATTATGGCAAATTCCATCAACAAATAGAACATTTTCAATAGTAGGTAAAGGTTTCTTACCAATTTTACCTGTCCCTTTTATTTGGCCCTTTTTATTATCGCCAAAGGTAACACAGCCACGATCTTCCTTTTTCAGCTCCGTGAAGAGATGTCCATTTCCACTCATGTGATTTGAATATCCACTATCAACATACCATTTATTTGATAATGTTGTCTTCCTTGCTTGTACCTACAAAAACAATTTTCTTCCGTTTTATAGGTATCCAGGCTAATTTGGGTCCTGAGGAGTTAGATACAAAAACTTGATTTTTAACAATGGTCCCTTTTGGTACCCAAATTTGCTTAACCCTTATAGTGCGTCTAGAATTACGACAGTAAGTTTCGGTATGTCTAGGTTTTAAACATTTTGGACATGATGGAATTCCCGTTTTTAAAGTGTCCGAATCTTTTGTGGTAGTTTCTAAGGACTTTTTCATTGGAAATGAATTATATCCAAGTCCTTGTTTTGAAAGAGAAAATTTTTGGCCAAATAGATAGTTGCTCGAATTTGTCATTACCACATGAAAATTTTCTAACATAAAGTTTTAATTCTTTCTGAGTTTTGTGCAATTCATCTTTGTAATTTTCTCGGTTCCAAACAATTTGTATGATCAATAGAAACTTCCTTGTTTTTCAATAATTTAGCATTTTCAATTTCAAGGAGTTTTATTTTCTTTTTCAAATCTTTATTGCTATTGCAAGCCTTTTCGTATTCATTATTTAGGGATTCAAAAGCATCAAGTAGTTCTTCATGAGAATCACTAACCTCGACTTCTTCGTCACTATCTTCGGATGCGCGGGCCATTAGAGCAAGATTGGTTTGGACTTGTGGTTCATCATCCTCATCATCATCGCTCCATGTGGCGACATAAACTTCCTTATTTTTGAACTTTTCATGAGGTGGTTTTGATGAACTTATTGGAGCAGCAGCACGATAATCTTTCGCAAAATGGCATGGAACACCGCACCTTCGACAAGTGTTGTCGAACTTTTTGTTTTGAGGGAAGTGAGTCTTTTTGGATTCATCCCTTGATTCTTGCTTGATATCTCTCCGGCGCCTTTGTAGAAGATTTTTGAATTTCTTTATATTTTTGGCATAAAAGGCGGTTTCTTCGTCCTCTTCTTCGATAGGTTCGTCCTCTAGATCGCTTTCTTCTTTGGCTTTGAAAGCGATTGTTCTTTCTCTCTCCTTAGGTTTTGGTTTCGAACTTAGAGATTTAATGACAATCTCATAATTGATGAGAGATCCGATGAGAGCGCTGAATTCTATGGTATTGAGGTCTTTCGACTCCATGATAGTCGTAACAGTAGTGTCTCATTCTCTAGGTAGAGACTGAAGGATTTTCTTAGCTTTATCACTACTTGATATCGGTTTCCCGAATGAAGCTAGCCAATTAGTGATTGCCGAGAAACGGTCAAGCATAGTGGTAATGCTTTCTTCTTCTTTCATAGTGAAGAGTTCATAATCGTGAAGAAGCATGTTGATTTTTGTTTCCTTAACTTGACTCGTACCTTCATGGGTGATCTCTAATATTTTCCAGATTTCTTTTGCCGTCTCGCAGGAAGAAATTCTGTTGTGATCTTCTGGATTGAGAGCACAGTAAAGCAATTGAGTGGCTTTACTATTGAAGTGATCGTTCTTCCAGTTGGCATCGTCGTACTCTTCGAAACTTTTGAGAGAGCCATCCGTCTTCTTATGAATGGTAGGTCCAAGGGCAATGACCTTCCATATTTCAATATCGTGGGCTCGGATGAAAATGGACATTTTCTTCTTCCAGGTCACAAAGTTCGAACCATCGAAGAAGGGTGGGCGATTGAGAGCGTTGCCTTCAACGGAGGAGTGGATAAAGGCCATTTCTGGATCTTTTCTCTAGCGGGTGTTAATCCGGTGATAAAGAGACCACTCCGATACCAACTGTTAGATTGGTACCGCCACTAGAAGGGGGGGTTGAATAGTGCGGATAAGAGTATTGAACTCTTTTTGTGCGGAAGCAAAATATCGGAGTAATTAGAATGCGGAAAAGAAAGAACACAAGAATTTGTTCAAGAGGTTCGGCTATTAACGAAGCCTACGTCCCCTACCTAGTTTTATCGACTAGGACTTTTCTTAGAACTTAGAATTGCACTTTCTAGTTTAGTGCCAACTTCTTACAATTTCTTGATTTCCGGGCTCAAGAACAACCTCACAAAAACACTCTTGTTTTTCTGGGTACAAGAAAACCTATACACAAAACAAATGCAAGTAGAAACTCGACTTTCACAATAGATCGCTCTTTGATACAAGAATGAAGATTGGAAATTATAGAACAAATCTTCTCGTATCACAATTTAGAATAAATATGTCTCTCAAAATGTTTGATTGATATTGCTTGAGAATGCTAGTAGGCTCAGAATGCTTGTGTGTCTTCAATGTCCATGAAGTTGGCTATTTATAGCCTTCTTGAGCTCAAATTCCCGTTGGAACAGTTTAACTGATTACGTACGTTACATGCTGATGGTTACATACGTTATGAACGTTACGTACATTATATGCTACGAATAGCGGTCGTAACGAAAGTGAAGAAACGGTCCAGTGAGATATGATAAAATACGTTACGTACGTTATGAACCTCATGGTTACGTACGTAATATTCTGGTCAGAGATCCGTTGAGTGAGACGACTTGTTGCAATGGCTAGTGGCTTTTCCAACGGTCAGAATAATTCAAGCATTACGTACGTTAGATAACTCTGGTTACGTACGTTACCTGTACAGAAAAACTTGCGAAAACAATGAGTGTTACGTACGTTATAGTAGATGAGTTACGTACGTTAACTGTTCTAAAAATCTTGCAGACAACTGTGAATGTTACGTACGTTAATATGGTTAGTGTTACATACGTTAACTGAAGAGAAAATATGTTTTAAGTAAATTTTGGTTTTAATAACACATCATCAAAATGATCTAAAAGATATTGTTCCAACACGATGTCCTCCCGGTTGAGATGTGTGCAACTCTCTAACTACATCACGTAGGCGCATCCAGCACCGAATTTCTACTGGTGCATCGACTACGGGGATGATGTACTGAAGAGATACGACTTGTGCCCCATATAAGATCTTCAATTTTCTAGGGCTACAAATAATATTTTTTCCAAAAAAAATATAAAAAATATCAGATTAAAATTTCGTATTGTGGTTGGATTGAAAAATGTGTTTACATATTAAGTTTATTAATAGACCCAACTTCGAATCCTCATAGGGTTCGATTTAATACAGAACATTAACAAACTTAAAATGTTAGCTCATTTGATTAGAGTTATTCAATTTAATATTGAGCTTTGTTTATGATTGTTGTATGCTCCCTTATATGCCTTTTTATTTATTTATTTATTTATTTATTTATTTATTTATTTATTTAGTACTAAGATTTTGATAAATATATTATGACATATTAAAGTATTTTATATAGGGACACATTTAGGATTTCACACAGCACCTCCAGTAATGCCGAAGAATTACGAGAGGAGGTACTCGACACTAACAGAATATAATGTAAACATTCTATATAATTTGATAAAAGAAATAATAGAAATGATTCAACTATTAAACCACTTCAAATATTGGATATAGATAAAAAAATACAAAAATAATAAATGCACATAGATACTTATACACACCTATACATAAGTGTTAAAAGTAGGAATTAAATAGATATTCATATAGGTATGGAGAGCTTTTTCTATAAAATTTTGGTGGTGCACTTGCACCACCATGCCCATGAATAGGTCCGCCCGTGCTACATCAGGAAAATATGTTTTAGTGTAGGGATGCTCATGGACTCGATACTCAATTCATGATCAATTTGCATAATCATACTTGTCCCATCATAAAAATCGAAATACAGAAAGTGGTCCATGTATTGTTCTGTCGGTTACCGGCGAAACCAGTTTAGGCAGGCTGATTATTCGACCCGGTACATCTTAATTAGAAAAAAAAAGAATATCAATAAGTTTTATAATATTTCTTTAAAACTATTAACATGTTGAAAGAATATATTAAAACCCGAATTTTGTCATATCTCCGATAAACAAAAACACAATGAAAAAAACAATAATTTGTTTAGTATATTCATGCAAAAAATTATAAAATAACCCTATAAGTGAATTGGTTTAGGCACCCGCGGGTTCGCAAAAGCTAGAAATGTGAATCGATCCCCTATGATGTGCACCCAACCCTATAGTCGCCTTACTTGTAATATCCGGTTGTGAATTCATTAATTATCATTCAGTAATTGCCACTCAGAAATTTTTTCACTCAGTAATAATCATTCGTCATTCGTATTCATTCATTTCGTGTTCATCGTTCGGCATATCTTGGAGTTGTATATCAGTTGTTATTCATCACTCATCTATGTTCGGGGATCGATACGAGAATATTTTCATCATCATCATCATGATTGGTAGCCTTGTGTTGGGAGTATCATTATTGTTTCACCGATTGGACGTGACTTATTATCGTGTAAGTCGTGCAGGTCATGTGTAGGCATGTGTGGCATGGCATTTTGTTTTCCCCAGTGCACTTTGGCAATCAACAAGGACGCACGAGCATGACACACGAGCAGGTGCTCGTGCGTGCTGCTCGTGCGTGGCAACAGAGTTGGACAGTGCACTTTGGCAATCATCAGGAACACACGAGCACGACACACGAGCAGGTGCTCGTGTGTGCTGCTCGTGCGTGAGGTCAGTGGTCGGGCAGTGGCCTGGTGCACGACCAAACACACGAACATTTGGTCGTACGTGTTGGTCGTGCGTCATTGGAGTATTTAAGGGTGTCAGACGGGTTTTTCACCTCATTTCACCCCTTTCTCTCCTTCTTCTCGCGGTAGTCGGGCGATCCGACTAGGGTTTGTGGTTACGATCGATTCTACTCCATCCAATCATGTTTTGATAAGGCTCTAGGTGATCATATCAATGTCTAATCCTTCTTCTTCGTCGAATATAGGTAATTCTCTTGGTTTTCCTAGAATTATCCATTTTGGGAGTTTTGGTTTTGATTTCATTTTTCGTCCGATTTTAATGGATCGATTGAGGTTATTAGATGTTGTTAGACATGTTCTATGGATTGTATATCCATATATTCGATTCGTTCAACCCGATTGATGATTCTTAGGTTCTTGAGAAACTTTGAACATTTAGTGTTCGATGAAATGTCTCAAAGAGTTTCCTTCGATCGTTGTGTTGCTTTCGATTGATATTGTGTTATTAAATGAATTGTATTTCATTCAAGGTTGTTCGAGTACTTGTGTTTATCGGAGGACTACGTTCATTGTTCGTGGAAGGAATTCATCGCCTTCGATTGAGGCAAGTTTTATACTTGTACTAGTCAATGAGATTAACGTTATCGTATATGTGTATGAATGTGTTGTATCATTCTGAGACTTGGTCTCTTCATGTATTCATTGATATTAAAGGGATCGTTCGATACGATAGTCTTCAGCAATTATGCCAAATGTTTTTTATTGTTCATTAATGGCCAGTTCAAGGCATTGGGGTACTCGTTGTTAATGTTATTGTCGATAGCCGGTTCGCGGTATCGATGTATAGATTGTTGTTGTTAATATTGATGTCGATTTAAGACATTGTTGTAATCATTGTTATTAATGTTGGCGTCCTGTCATTCATGTTGTATTGGCCGATTGAAGGCATTGTCGTATTCGTTCTCATCTTCATCGTCGGTAGCCGATTAAAGGTGCTGAGGCATTCATTGTATCATTGTTATCGATTGGCCGTTCTAAGGCAATCGAGGTGCTCAATCATTCATTGTATCATTGTTATCGATTGGCCGTTCTAAGGCAATCGAGGTACTCAATCATTCATTGTATAATTGTTATCGATTGGCCGTTCTAAGACAATCGAGGTACTCAATCATTCATTGTATCATTGTTATCGATTGGCCGTTCTAAGGCAATCGAGGTACTCAATCATTCGTTGTATCATTGTTATCGATTGGCCGTTCTAAGGCAATCGAGGTATTAAATCATCCGCTGCATCATTGTTATCGGTTGGCCATTCTAAGGCAATCGAGGTATTGAATTGGGACTGTCGAGGATAGTTCCCATCCTTTGTGTCGTCGTTATTGATTGACCATTCTAAGGTAATCGAGGTATTGAATTGGGACTGCCGAGGACGGTGCCCATCCGTGAGTCATCATTATCGTGTTGGCCGACTCAAGGCAGCACACTATCATTCTCGTGAATTTGGTAATCTTGGGATCGTTTCTGTTTATGATTAATTGTGTTTTGGAGGCTAGTCTCGGCTAGTGCTTGATGGGTAAGTCTGGGGCTTGGAACCTTCGCGGTTGGTTTCCCAGCACCTGCAATTCAGCAGGTCACGGTCACTGGATGATCTCATTATGGGTAATCTTTGGGGCTTGAACCTTCGCGGTTGGTTTCCCAACACCTACAGTTCAGTAGGTCACGGTCATTTCGATGATCTCATTATAAGTTGTTGTGCGGCAATTTATACGCCTCGATGGCGATCATCATAATGGTCGGGAGCCAGCCAAAGAAGACAGATGCTGGTCAAGCGCCTAGCGATCGACGTCCAAGACGATCGTCTTTTGGCATTTGGCGATCGCCTCTAATGTCCGACCGAGGACGCCCGTTCCGTGCCATGTGTGAATCCGACACCTGTCAAAGTCTGCGGAGACCGAATCTCGGGCGAAGACCCACGTGCAGATCCACAAAAGGCGCCGCAAGAACAGGCCCTACACCAGCCCACCAGCAGCTGTCAGTGATAAGGACGGCCTCACCAACCGACAGACTCGCCGAAAGGACCTAAGGTGGGACTGCCCAGCCAGCGAGAAGAGGCACCTGTCGCCTCCTCGTTGGTTCGCGCATCTGACTGCCAGCAGCAGCTACGAACTTTAAGGAAACAATCCCACATGCTAGGACGATCGCCCGCCTTATTTAAATGCAGGAAACGACAATCGCCCACGGTTGACAGGGATGTCCCAGCAGCCCTTTCTCCTATAAATAGGAGGCCTCCAGTTTCGGCAAAGGGGAGGGTGAAAAAACGTTAACACAAACAGAGTTTACAACGTAAACACATAACGCTAAAAGCAAACAATACAGAGAACTCTCCATCTTTGTAACAGGAACTCATAGAGCTTCAACTCTGGTTCTTACGGCAATCTTCAGCACTCGATAGCTAAGATAACTAGAGTCTTTACACTCATTGTAATTGTACTCTAACATTAATATTTGTACTTACCAGTATTTATATTAATAACATCTCGCAAGAGCATTCAAGCCCGGGACTAACAACCCCGGCAAATCTTGTGTTATTTATTTCCCCACGGACGTGTTCTCGCACTTTGTTTGTTACTCGTCCATTACAGAATATCATCTCCGGATAATATTTTGGGTAACAACAATTGGCACTAGAGGAGGGGCATCTCAACATTCATTTTTAATTCCGGCCGTCTCGAAGAACACTCATTGTTCTTCGGGGCATACACTTGAAGAAACACTCACTTTCTTCAAAGAAAAACCTTCAGAATCGTGACGTCTGCCACGACCTCGAAAAGGGCCACTCTACGATATGTCGGACACCTTATTCCGGCCCAGGCCGAGTCCCAACCTACGGTGGGGGGCGACCGCGGCAATGCCAGACTCTCACTCCCGCCCCCCGAGGGACGGCCCCAGCCTCTCACTCGATCAGTTCCAAACCACGGAACGGATCGAGGAGGCCATGGCCATCCTCAGGGAGCGACAGAGAGCATGCGACTCGCCTACCATTACTCCATCAGCCATCTGTCGTGCGGGCAAGTGGAAGCTCAAGGGGCTATATGTCGAGAAATCGTCAGAAAGCCCCGAGCCGCAGGAAAATGTGCTCGTAAGGTGGGACGATTCCGTCTTCAGACGCCTATGGAGTGATCCCTCATGGCGAACCGGTCATTCGGGCCCCAGCCGGGAGACATCGAAATCCGAATCCGTCACCAGGAGTTCGGCATACCCGACTCCCAGAAGACAGGCCGGCCAACGGGCTCCCACTCGCCCCAGAATTGAGCTCGGTGGCGGAGAACTCGTCACCTACCATGGGGCCAGGAGATCGCTACATGATCGCCTCAGCTCCCGCTCCGAGAACCAATCCGCGATCAGTCAGGCTACAGGGATGGCCGCAATGCAGCGCCATCTCGACGAGATGAAGGCGCTCATAGAAACTGGGGCAGGCGCCAAGAGATCGATCGCCGAACCAAGTGAGCTGCTCGCGGTCCAGATCGAGCTCGCCCCCGTACAACCAAAGAACGCTCCTCCTCAAACACCTCTATATGAGGGGAGGTCGGATCTTGAGACCCATTTGAGCAAGTTCCGGATCTACATGACCGGATGCGGGGCATCGGACGCGACGAAATGCCGAATGTTCCCATTGACATTGGGTGATCTTGCCAATAGATGGTACATCTCATTGCCACCACGCTCAATCAACTGTTTTGAGAAACTGGCGAATGACTTCACGTCGCATTTCGCCTCCAAAGTTGCTCGGCCAGAAGGCCCCCACCGCATGATGAAGATCAGGCAGGGGAAGGACGAGCCCGACAAAGACTACATCGACCGGGTGGATGAAATAGTCCTCACCAGTGAGCCCATAAGCGATGAGCTCGACCTCTACTCGGTCCTAGGGGGATTCTATGGCCATTCACCCATGTTCATGCACCTTACGAAGGACATCCCCCCGACCTATGCGATCTTCCGCGTCAGGGCCGCCGACTTTATGGCTAGGCAGAGGATGCTCACCCTTCGCTTAGGCGAGGGATCTACCGGAGAAGGGAAGGCACCATCTTCCATCCCTAAGAAGGCGGTCGCCAAGCCCAGAAAGGCAGTCGCAAAGCCGCCCGGTGAGTTCAAGGCCTTTGAGGATGTGGAAGTTCACCTCCTCCGCAACCTCAATCTGTCTCCGGCCCACATTTTCAATGCCGTAAAGGGGCGCGAGTGGCTTAGCAAACCAAAGCCGATGAGGGACAACGGTCATCTAGACCGCAGCAAATTTTATGCCTACCACAAAAGTCCCGGCCACAACACCAGCCAGTGCCGCGACCTCCTCAGACAACTCTGGAGATTGTTCGAGGAAGGCAAGCTGGACAATTTGGTGACTAAGCCAGAACCCCGGGCAGAGAGGGCCGGGGGATGCAATCGCCATCAGAACGATGGAATCTCTCCCAATCCGGTCGCTAGGATCGAGCAACATGAGCCAGAGTAGACGAGTCAATCCCTCCGATCAACCCCGGCGGCCGGATCAATATGCTTCAGTCGGGAGGTGGAAACCTCGAAGGCCTTTCCCCGGTTTCCACCATGTCGAATAGAAAGCAGAAGGCCGAGCTGAGGGCGTTCGCAGGGGTCCATATCATGGTGCCCCCAGAGCCGACCATCTCCAGAGACGCGCTCATCACCTTCTCCAACAAGGATAAGGAGGGAGTGCAGTGCCCCAAAGAGGATGCGCTAGTAATTTCTGCATGTATCCTTGGGAAAATGGTCGACCGCGTGCTGGTTGACAATGGGAGTTTTTGTAATATCATATTCAAATCCACTCTTGATCATCTCGGCAACCTGACCAAGTTCATCAAGCCATTTGATACCGTGCTTCAAGGGTTCGGCGACAACACGGTCCAAGCTTATGGAAGGATCAAGCTCTCTGTCGAGCTAATATGCTATTACGATCCCAAGGTTAGGATCACTATGAACCTCAATTTTGTAATCATAGATAGGCCCAGCATCTATAATGGGTTCCTAGGTCGCCCCTTTTCTAGAGATCTTCGAGGCGGTCGCCTCTTCTTTCTTTTACTGTATCAAGTTCCCCACTGCCGATGGGATGGTCAGGACTCTAAAAGGAGACCAACTAATGGCAAAGAAATGTTTGAATTACTCCTATGTCGTAACTTCCTCTTTAAACATTTCCCGTACTATCTATAACATTGAGTCTATCGACATTCAACCAATAGAGATCGACGGACCAAGCACCTCATACCAGCCCGACTCAGAGGACGGCATCTCACATCGATTGATGGATGACATCGAGCCAAGGATCGGTTTCGAGCCAATCCTCGACATTGATCCAAGGATCGAGTCCGGAAATTGTTCCAAACGAGAAGCGACCGTCCCCATTGAAGCGTTGGAAAGTATAATGATAGATCCAGCTCGCCCGGAGCGGGAAGTGCAGATCATCACAAATGTAGGTCTCGAGTTAAAGGACGATCTGATCAGTCTACTACGTAAGAACATCGGAGTCTTTGCCTGGTCGCATCAAGATATGGTCGGCATTAGTCCTGAACACGCTTGCCACTAGCTAATGATCGACCCGGCAAGGAAGCCTGTTCACCAGAAACGTAGGAAATTCGGTCCTGAGAAGTACGCTGCGCTCGACACATAAGTCGAAAATCTACTCGACAACAAACTAATCGGAGTAGCTACCGACGAGCCACAGTGGGTAGCCAACGCGGTGCTCGTCAAAAAGGCGAGCAACTCCTGGAGGTTATGCATCGACTTCACCGACCTCAACGCGGCATGTCCAAAAGACCACTTTCCGATGCCTCATATTGACCACTTGGTCGATAGCACGGCAGGTTGTGAAATGATGTCGTTCATGGACGCCTTCGCCGGGTACCATCAGATCCCAATGGCTGAGAAAGACATAAAACACACGTCGTTCCACACGGAAAAAGATGTGTACTTTTAGGTCCGAATGCCATTCGATCTGAAGAATGCAGGGGTGACCTACCAATGACTAGTCAACGGAATGTTCGCCAACCAGATCGGCAAGACCATTGAGGTTTACATTGACGACATCGTGGTCAAGAGCCTCAAAAAGGAAGATCACCTCAATGACCTTGCCGAGACGTTCGCCATCCTCGAGAAATTCAACAAGAAACTGAACCCCAAGAAATGCAACTTCGGGGTAAGCTCCGAAAAGTTCCTGGGGCACATCGTGAGCCAAAGGGGGCACTAGTAGAAAAATGCCTTTAGGTAACACCGATAAAGTGTCCCCTAAAGGGCCTACAGTGTTCCTATAGACCATAAGTAACATATTTTGTGTGTTACCTCTGCCCGTGTTCCCTATGCTCTTAGGTAACACTTTTGATCAATTTTGGTAACTCTTTAAAACGTGTTCCCCAAATTCATCTTAAGGAACACCTTAATAACACTTTAGAAATTTCTTAAGTAACATCTTGGTAACACTTTCAGATTGTTTAAGGAACACCACTGTAACACTTTTGTAACACTTTTAAATATATCCATTTTTTAAGTAACACTTTAAATACCTTAAGGAACATTTTCGATTATATGGGTGCTAGCTTAGGTAACACCTTATTCATTATTAAGTAACACTTGCTATTATTATTGTCATTATTATTAATATTTATCAATAATATGAAAACTAGAAGAAACCATTTTTTCATATATAAATAATGAGAAAATATAAAACTCAAATAAATAAACCAATAACAATAAGATATAATTCATAGTATGTCAAACACATATCCAATAACTAAAAAAACAATAACCTAATTGTTGTCTAATTTATAACTTCTATAAAAAATCGCTCCCATATATCTTCAATTCATTGTTGATATTAATGATGCCATTGTTGTTGTTGTCTTGAACTTCCACATGCTTTCTGAACGGGGTCGGCCTTTATGCATATGGCGTTCACAAGAGCAGGCAGCCCATCAAACAACTTTCTTGCTATATAATCGTTCGATCTGGCTTGCTTAATGAAAGAATATTTGAGTAGTTTTTTGGCAGTAGGTCGTTTTGAAGGATCCTTAACCAAGCATCTAGCAATCATCTGCTTAAACAACTAAGAAAGAAAAACAAATATATGATTAATAACATGATCGTAAAACTAATATAGTTCAGCTTATTAATGGCATACCTTTGAGAACTTGTTATCTCGATCATAGTCAAGTCCAGGGGGTGCATTTTGCAATCATAAGCAACACCTACCAATATAAAAATAATTGGAGCTTAATAATAAGGGTCTATTTCAGATCAAAGTAAAACAACTTAGGATTATCAGTGGACCTTTATTGGCGGATACTTTGAGAAAGGAGCATGGCCATGAGCAAGCTCCAATGCAGTTATATCCCAAATGACCAAATATCCACTCTGAGAAAAATGGAGAAATTTAGTAAACTTCGTGACTTATCTAGTCTGGTACCCCAAAAAAACTAGAAAGTGTGCATATACAGACTTGAAGTCGTAACCATGTACTTGCTCCATAACCTCTGGAGCCAATGTTAAAGAATATTTAGTCATCTATTGGACTTAAAGAAAAGAAGACGAACATATTAAATAACTGAGTACCTATAATATACATAAATTTATAAACCTAATTATCAAGTATATTAATCTATGCACCTGATAGGATCATCAAAAGGTCAGACAACCATATTTATAAGTTACAAGATGTCAAGAAAAGAAAGAGCATATAGTTGTCGAATGCTTATGCTTACCAATTTAAGCTGGATAATATAATGAGTTTTTTCTCAGGAATTTCTCTCTTATCCTTCACTTCTTTGATGGCTTCCTTATCAAGAATCTGCAAGAGAACAAAAGAATAGATGCAGTTCTCAGATGAATAGCCAAATAGACAAATAGGCAGAGAGAACAATTAACAAACTCTCTAAAATAATAAATTTGCCCACACCGATATGCCAGTCGAGAAAGTTAATACTCAATACATTAATAAATTTCACAGGTCTCAACACTATTAATAAGTTCTTGCAGTATACCCAAATGGATCACCGACAACGAGAAAGCCAAAACAGACTACTTACTGTAGTCTGTGAATGATGACGACCTCTGAGTAAGAGCTGAAAAGCTGGAGCTCCAAACATTTTAGTTCGACAGTTTGTTGCACCAAGATAGCAGATCAGTATGAAGTCATTATTCTTCCCATAAGAAGGTATAAAAAAGGTTGTAAAATGTGCCGTTGACATGCCTAATACAAGCTCGTAGTAGTAAGAATATATTTGCACAATCATAAAATCTGAAGCATCAAGTAGAAATCACATATAAAGGACATGCTTTTAAACACATCTGAACAATTTCTCTCTTAGCTCAAAACCACATCTGAACAATTTAAAAAAAAAAGATGAGCTGCTGATGGTGGAAATGCTTGTATACATTAGTTGCACCGTGCAACTGGTGTGTACTTTTTTTTAAAGGTATTAGTTACTATACTGAAAAGTATTAGTTTGTTAATGTTAGTTGTTTTATTAAAAAGTACTACTCGTGCACAAGTAGCCTTAGTTAGCAAAAGAACAGGAGTTACCTGCTGGAAAGTACTAAGAGAAGCGAGAATCGGTCCTCCAATCCGAACACTATACTTTCTTTCAGGTGGTGCCACCATTTTGATCTTCATACTGCTCGGATCAAGAGCAGTGATTTCCTTGCTCATACGATCAGCAATACCAGGGTACATAGTTGATCCACCACTGAGCACAATGTTTCCATACAAATCCTTTCTAATATCTACATCACATTTCATGATAGAGTTGTAAGTTGTTTCATGAATTCCAGTAGCTTCCATTCTGATCAGTGATGGCTGGAACAATACTTTTGGACGACGGAACCTTTCAGCACCAATGGTGATAACTTGTACATCAAGAAGCTCATAGCTCTTCTCCACAGATGAGCTGTTCTTTGCTGTTTCTGGTTCCTGCTCGAAATCAAGGGCGATATATGCGAGCTTCTCTTTTACATCACGAACAATTTCCCGCTCAGCAGTTGTGGTAAACATGTAGCCGTTTTCGGTAAGAATCTTCATGAGATAATCAGTGAGATCACGACCACTAAGATCCAACCTCAAAATAGCATGAGGAAGTGCATAACCTTCATAAATAGGAAGTGTATGGCTCACCCCATCACCAGAATCGAGGACAATACCTGTTCAAGAGAGAATAGTGCTTAATAACCGAACATACTCCCTTCGTTCCTTAATATCTGACTGATTCTATCCATAATGGTGTTCCTAATTTTTTGTCACTTTGCTATATCAACAAAAGTTTATCCTTTTTTTCATCAAGTAGTAAATAGTAGTTTTTGATATCCTACTAATTGAAAAATCGGTTTGTGTAAATGGATAAAATCAGACAAATAATTAGGATCAAATGTAGTAACCAAGCTTCATATATTTACATGTCTTGACAGATTATCAGATGCATACCTGTTGTACAACCACTAGCATACAGTGAGAGGACAGCCTGGATCGCAACGTCCACGGCTGGAACATTGAATGTCTCCAACATGATTTGAGTCATTTTCTCTCGTTTGCCTTGGGGTTGAGAGGCGCCTCAGTAAGAAGAACTGGGTGCTCTTCTGGAGCAACACGAAGCTCATTATAAAACGTGTGATGCCAAATCTTCTCCATGTCATCCCAATTGGTCACTACGTGACCGATTGGGTACTTCAATGTGAGAATACCTCTTTTAGATTGAGCTTCATCCCCTACATAAGCATCTTTTTGCCCCATCCCAACCATCACACCTGTATGTCGGGGACGACCTACTATGCTAGGGAAAACTGCCCTTGGGGCATCTTCACCAGCAAATCCAGTCTATGAGCACAAATAATATACATTGACAAACAAATTTATATATATATATTATCATTTGAAAAGGTTGATAAGAAATGAAAAAATAATCAAATACGCACCTTGACCATTCCAGTACCATTATCAACAACAAGGGGTTGAATGTCCTCTCCCGATGCCATCTCAGCTTATACTCTGTACAAAAGGCAGCAAATGAAATGATTAATGAAACGAGTAATACGAAACAATTAACATTTCACTAAATAGAGTATTTCAAGCAAATGGAATATCACAGAACAAAGGATCACTCATCCATCAAAGATTATACTGGCAGATAACGCATGTACTCCCTATCTTGACAGACATTTACCGAACTTGTATTCATATAAAACCTCCAAAAAGGGACAAATATTTTGTTCTAAGAATGCAAGAAGTAGCTTGGTGATTGAAAAGGTTACAAGGGTCATGGAGGCAAAATGACAGATTTCATTTAATCACATATCATCTATGCAAAGATTAAGTCAATTATCCTAAAACCACGTCAACTTCAAAATCAACGCGATAAAGCTGATTGATAATCATGAAATTAAGGAAACAACATAACTAATTAAATACAATCAGAACTGCTAAAGCAAAATTACAAACAATAATTATCTTGCTCATACCTAAAACAAAGAACAAGCCTTACCAAAAAGCAGCATACCGAGGAGGAGGACGAGCAGGGCAACGGAGGCGCTCTCGTCTGCAGCGGAGGAAAAGCGAAAGGGAGTCGGACCTGCTCAGATAGAGAAAGAGAGAAAGCAAGAAAGAGAGAGAGAGAGAGAGAGAGAGAGAGAGAGAGAGAGAGAGAGAGAACGTACCGAGGAGGAGGAGGAGCGGAGGCGGTGAATGGTGGACGGCGGCGAGTTTTGCCAAAAAAGAATCGCCTAGCGGAACCGTAGGTGGGTTTGTGAGTAGGGGGTTTCAATTTGGGGATTCAGTTTGGCATTTATTTTGTATATTCAAGATATTATAATTTATTGTCTTAATATTTATTAAGTTCTTTTTTTTTTGAAAAAGAGATTATAAATTCTAAATAGCAATAAATTACTACACAAATTATTTATTAGAGTATAAAAATTTGTACAACAAAAGAGAGGAAAATACATTTATAAAAATTATCTCACTCTATTTTTCTAATAAACCAAATAAAATATATACTTTATTCAAACGTCGTCGATATCGAAAATTTAATAGGCAATCCAATAGCGAAGTTCAATAGACAAACGATATGAGATGGAAGATTATAATTAATACTAATATATTATTAAGACATAAAAATTCTAGAAAAAGGATAAATAAGAATGGGAGATTGAGAGGGTGCCATGTCGAATTTTTTGAATAGTATGAATCGTTTTCTTTTATAAAATATATTGATAATGATGATATTGCCATCTAGGAGTGAGCAAAACTGATCCGAAATCAAAAACCGAACAAAACCAATGAATTTTGAATAATTTAGTTTAGTTTTTTTTCTAATATAGGTCGGTTTGTATGAAATTTTTGTAAACCCGATTTTATTTGGCATTATCGGATTTAAAGTTTGAAATTTTGGATATAACCGCACCGATCATATTTCATTTAATAATATTTAACTAATCATCAATCGTAAAATACTAGGAGGCATTGTATTATATTTTAAACGTTTTATATTTTTAATTTGTTACGTTTAGTGATATCTAAGATAAGTCGAATTTTAATATATATATATATATATCTTTATTGTTATATATTTTTAATGTGTAGTTAACAATAATATTATTGTAACTCAAAAAAGTGATAATATAACTTCAAATAATTATACATATTCTCTAAGTGTTACATAAGTGTTACTTAAATTATGTAAAACACAAAAAATGTTACATGAAGGTATTACTTGGAGTGATACCTAAACTACGCAACACAAAAAAGTGTTACCTATTTTGAAAGTGTTACCGTGAGTATTACCTAAACTAAGTAACACAAAAATATGTTACCTGAAAGTGTTACCTATTTTGAAAGTGTTACTTTGGGTGTTACCTAATAAAAAAGTGTTCCCTAGGTGCTGCCTATGCACTCTCCAATTTCAATTATCAAAAGTGTTACCTCCAGGTTGTTACCTAAAGTAATTTTTCTACTAGTGGGGATCGAAGCAAACCCCACCAAGATCCAGGCGATCCTCGACATGCAGGAGCCACGGAATGTCAAACAGGTGCAACGCCTCACATGTTGTCTAGCTGCCCTTAACCGTTTCATTTCTTGGCTCGGAGACAAAAGCAAGCCATTCTTCGTCACCATAAAGAATAAGAAATTTGCATGGACGAAGGAGAGACAAGTGGCGTTAGCCAAAATCAAGGAGTATCTGTCTAATCCCCAAATTTTGGCGAAGCCAATCCCCGGCGAAAATCTATTCCTTTACTTGGCGGCCTCGGAGGTCGCGCTGAGCGCCGTATTAGTGCGAGCAAAGGGGCAAGCCCACTTACCGATCTACTTCATTAGTCAAGCGCTCCATGACGCGGAAACGCGTTACACGCCTCTGGAGAAGATCGCCTACGCTTTAGTCATGAGTGTTCGCAAGCTGAGGGCCTACTTCGAACACCAAGTGGAGGTTCTGACGACTCTCCACTTAAGGCAAGTTCTGCACCGCCAAGACACCAACGGGCGACTCCTCAAGTGGTCACTGGAGATCTCCCAATACGGTGTTATGTACGCTCCTCGCACGGCGATCAAAGGCCAAGCTCTGGCGGACTTCATGGTGGAATTAACATTCCCGCCCAGTCCGACCCAGGTCGGCCGTCCTGCTTGGAAATTGTACGTGGATGGCTCGGCGACCACCTCGCGAGCAGGGGCAGGGATTGTCCTCATCAGCCCTCATGGCCAAAGTTTCACAAATGTTGTGCGTTTCAAGTTCCATGCGACCAACAATGAAGCCGAGTACGAAGCCTTGGTAGGCGGGCTCGATCTAGCACTCGCCCTGGACGTTCGTCGCCTCCACATCTTCATGGACTCCCTCTTGGTAGTGAACCAAGTCAAGGGGGAATATGAGGCGCGCGGCGAACAGATGATCAAGTACCAAGAATTGGTCGCCGAAATGTGCACAAAGTTTGAAGAAGTACTGATCGAACAAGTCCCGAGAGAGCACAACTCCCAGGCCGATGCCCTATCCAAACTCGCATCGTCAGATGGGGCGGCAAACTTCTCTAACATCCAAATCACGAAGTCAGCAAAGCCGGCGATCGACAGAAGCCTGATCACCACAGTTGCCATCACCGAAGAGAACTGGATGACTCCGTTCATTAAATACTTGAAGGACGGAATGGTCCCCGCCGATCATATCAAAGCTCGCCAGTTTTAGCTCCGCGCAACCAGATATACCCTATTGGACGACCGGCTTTACAAGCGAGCTTTCAGCCTTCCTCTCCTCAAGTGCATTACGCCAGAGGAAGGCCGACTCGTTTTAGCCGAAATCCATGATGGGATCTGTAGAAATCATGCTGGAGGACAAGCTCTCATCCACAAGACGACCAGGCAAGGTTTTTACTACAAAAGACGCGATCGCCTACGCCCGATCGTGTCACAGGTGTCAAGCTCTCCCCTGAACAGCTCACTTCTATGTACATTCCATGGTCGTTCGCCCAATGGGGCATCGACCTCATTGGTCCTTTGCCTACGGCGCCAGGGGGATGTAAATTTGCCATCGTGGGGGTCGATTATTTCACGAAATGGGATGAGGCCGAGCCACTCAACAAGATCGGCGAGGAACAAGTAATCAAGTTCATTTGGAAGAACATCACATGCCGGTTCGGTCTACCCCAGGCTATCATCTCCGACAACGGGAAGCAGTTCGACGGTTTGGAAGTCATGCAATTCTGCGAAAAATGGGGAATCAAAATGTTGTTCTCGGCCCCTTACCACCCTCAGGCGAACGAGCAGGTGGAGGCTGTAAACAATATCCTCAAACACACGATCAAAGCAAGACTCGAATCCAAACAAGGACGATGGGCGAGCGAGCTCCCGGATGTTTTGTGGTCCTACCGAACGTTGACCCAAAATTCAACCGGCGAAACCCCGTTCGCCCTCGCCTTCGGAACAGAAGCAGTGATCCCTTCAGAGATCGTCGTCCTCAGCCACCGAACTGAACAAGAAATGACGACGGACAATGATGTAGCCCGACGGATCGACTTGGATATGCTCGAAGAACGACGGATGACCTCGGAAATGAAAAACACGATCCACAAAAGGAAATCCGAAAAATTCTTCAATTCGAAGGTCAAGGAAACGTGATTCCAAGTGGGCGACCTAGTCCTCAAAAAGGTCCAGACTCACACGGGAGTATTTGGACCGAATTGGGAGGGGCCCTTCAGGATATCAAAATGGCTGACCAGAGGAGCCTACGAACTCCAACACCCAGACGGCACTCCGGACCAATATCCCTGGAACGCCGTACATTTGAAAAAATACTACCAATAAAAACTCTATATTCAATTACCCAATGTACAAAGAGTTTAATGAGATTTTTCGATCCCCTCTATATGGTTCGCCTCGACAAAACAAACAAATAAAAGAGGGCGACTCGCTCGCCCTACAAGAGGTCGTCATCTAACCTGACGGACCTATGCAAGCGATCGCCCCTCCAAGCACAACGTATACCGTCGAGGATCGTCATCTAACATGGCAGTCCGAGGTAGAAAAGTGCAGCCATGGTTCTGAGAGTCAATGGAACCGATAACCCGTCCATGCAAAAAGTTCCTTTGGGGCTAAGATCGCCCGCCCATTCGTTTAAATACGAGGCGGACGTAGCCGAAGGACCCTCCAAAACAGTTCAGTGGACGCGCTTGCCCGTCCTCAGATCCATCATCTAATCTGATGGACCGAGGCAGGCGATCGCGTCCTAACCCCGTCACAACGTATGCCCTCTTAGGCAGAAAAGTGCTAACAAGCCACGGTAGCGAAGTCGATTTATCAGACGGTGCCCCGTGCAAGGACTCCTCCAGGCAAAGACCGACCGCCTCTTCGCTACATTGCGAGGCGAAACGTAGCCTATGGAGGACCCTCACAATTAAGTGAGTCGCGAGAAGTTAACCATCAGACGGAATGTCGCTCGCGCATAAGACATAGTCGTAGAGGTCGGTTCCATCGAACCCCACGACTGTGCGAAATCTCTCCAGGCCGGGACGTTCGGCCTCCCTCGAGGAATCAACAAAATTGAAGATCGCAAGAAACAAACTAAAGATAGCTCACTAAACGAATTATTTTCGTTCCCTTACTTTCACTAAGTGAACAAAAACAAGGGGCAAAATGGAGCCACACATGCGATCAGGAGGACGGAACCACACACGATCGGCTTTGTTCAAACACACATATGACGATCAGTTTTGTTCAAGAAATTTACAAGTAAGAATTTCAAGTATACCAATACATTCGGAGCTATTCATACAACGACCGCTCTCCAAACAATGGTGCAAAGTCGAAATGATGCGAAACATTCAGACAAACGATCATACAAGCAAGGCATCAGGCACAATTATGTAAACACTTGTGTAAATTCGTATACGAAACATTCAGAGAGGCGATCGTACAAATAAAGAATCAGATGCAAAAACGTATTTTATTTCATTCAAATTCATTTGTACATATACGCCCGAAGGCAAAACAAGAAGAAACTGGAAATTACAAGGGAAAAACAAATTGACAGCGGTCTCACTCAGGCCGCCCCCGCCTGGCCTTCGTCCCCAGGAGATGGATCGGCATGTGCTTCCTCATCGGCTTCTGGATAAACAAGTTTGTCCGGCGACGGATACCAGCTCAGATCGATCCCGAGGTCGGTGAGGTCAAGGATCGGCAGAGAGAAGTCCGGCTGCAAGGGATGCTCAAGCACGTAGGCTTTTAAGTTTTCGATCAGAGGGCCGACCTCGAGCCCTCCCTTCTTGGCAGCATAGATGGCGTCGGCATAAGCCATGTAATAAGAAAACTCGCCGACGTACTCCACGCTGAGGTAGAGATCGGTCTCGATCACCTCCAACTTCTCCTTCAGCCCCGCGGCTGTTTTGTCCGCATCCTTGAGCTAGGCTGCCTTGGCGGCCAGTTCCCCCTTAGACGACTCCAACTCGCCGTTTAGCCGGTCCACCACCGCCTCCAACCCGGTCATCTCCTCCTGCGAGGCCGCATGTAACCGACGAGCCTCCGTCATCTGGTCGCGCATCCGATCGACCACCGCCCGGGACCGGTCGAGCTCCTGCCTCATCCGGTCAAGATCTTGTTTAGCTCGCTTGGCCTTCTCAGCATACTCCTTCTCCATGGCCACGATCCTATCAGCAAACTCGGCGTTCTGGTTCCGAGCAGCCTCAAGCTCCGAATGGAGATGAGCAGTAGAGGGCCGCCCCTCATAATCCGTAACAGCTTGAGCGGCCATCGTCGCCGCTTGGAGGGTCAGGGCAAGAGTCGCCTGCAGGCATCTCCAGACCGCCGGTGCGCAATCGCATCCAGGTCGGTCGTCCAAGCCTTCGGAAGGGAGGAGATGCCCCGGGAGATGTAGGAAGGGACGTCGATAGGCTCGCGAGGGTACTTTCTCGCCAGGAAATCCAGCACCATGGGCGAGGTGTTCGGATCGGCAAAGCGGACCCTGCAACAAAAACGAAGGAGTTAGTGTGCACCCTACACAAATGACTTAACTCGGCAAGATCAAACCAGTCTTACCTTTCTACCTTCTCGGGGTCACGGCCGAAATATGGCTTGCCCCGCGGAGTCTGGGTGTCAGCGATCGCCATGGCCTTTAGGAAGGCCGTTGAGGGCGTAGCCCCCTCCACCATTGGAACAACAGAAATTGGAGGCGCGGCGACCGGCGGCACCACAACGGACGTCTCAGCAGCAGCAGTTGGCAAGGGCTCCTCCGGCCTCCGCCTCTTGCGGTTGCGCTGAAGCTGCTCCTCCTCTCGAGCCTCCGGCTCGACGATCAGCACCGGGAGAGGTCTCGCCTCGTGGATAGGACAGGTCGTCGTTGCAGGGGCACGGTCCGACTTCTTCCCTTGGCGGAGACGATTGATAAGGCCGGGGTTCGACATAGTAATCTCCTTCGTCGGCTCGTAGTAGCGAGGGAAGTAGATCTCTATCAAAGAAGACATTCAACCAAGTTAGACATCTCTTTCAATCAAAGAACATCGTCAAGCAGAAAGGAGAATCGTAAACATTTATACCTGGGACCTTCAAGTGGCGGGGGAAGCGAAACAATCGAACGCCCGACCAATGAGCTTCGTTGATGACCGTGCAAGCATCGATGTAGTTGTCCGGTAGACCAGGGATTCGCTCCCAGACGATCAGAAAGTCAAATGGAAGGTCGCCGGCCACTGGAACAAGGGAGCCTGCAAAAAGAAAACCAAATTAGATCAGTTCAAGATGTATCCGAACAAAGGGAGAGTTAAAACCCTTACTCGGATTCTTCTCCTGAAATCCAGTGGGGATATCCAACTCATCCTCGGGTTTATCGCTCGCCGCCGACCTCCACGCTCTGCCGACCCAACACCATTTTGTCAGGTCACCCCGAACCTTGTTCGGCACCCCGAGGACCACCCTGCCCATGCGACCCTGAATGTGGTAGCCGCCAACTGAACCCTTCTGCGCCATCAGCTTGAAGAGGTAGTTCATTTCCAATGCAGAAGGAAGACGGAACAACCGGTGACCGCCAAAAAGAGTCAAAGTACTGACGATCTGCAACCAGGCGTTCGGCGTCAGTTGAAGCGGCGCAACATTCCAGGCGGTCAACAGGTATGACACGGCGAACGGCAATGGGAACCGCAATCCGGCCCCCATGATCAATTCATTAACGGCGACCATACCCTCGGGAGGTTGGTCGGCGCGCTCGTTCTCTGCGGGCACATACAATGAGACATCAGAAGGGATATGGAACTCCGCCCTCCAACAACTCAAGTCCTTCTTGGTCGCCGAGCTCCTGATCTGACCGAGGGTCCACGGGGAGCGATCCGCAACCCAAAATGACGTCCGCTTCACGGGCTCATAGGGTGGGTGACCAAGTATGCGCCAAAATCAAACTGAGGACGTGGTCCGACCAGCCTCTCCATGAGCTCAGCAAAATCCAAAAAGGCCCGGCCGAACACACTGTTCTGCTCCCAATACAATCTCACCGCCTCATCCTCGTCTACCGGCGAGTGCTTCTGCTCCGCCGACGACGACCTCACCACGTCAGCCTCGTTGAAAAGATCTTCAACCTCCGCGGGTGCAATCCCGCGCGAATGGCCTAGACGGCTATTTCCACGTGCAAATCCGCGAAGGTTTCATCCCTGGCGGCCGAAGTCGCGGCGGCGGAAGTGCTACCCGCCTCATACACTTGGGATCCTCCTCCAGACATGTTCGAAGAGAAAAGGGGGAAGAAATTTTTTTTTGTTCTTACCTAGAGGGAACGTCGATCGACGCAAGAAGCTTCAAGGAATTTCGGCAGAGTCTTCGTCTAAAGGCAAGAGCGCATAAAGGACTGAAACCCACTAGCCCTAGCCCTTTTATAGGCGAGAAAAGGGACTTCTGGGCAAATAGGCGGAAGTTCGAGGGCTGGAGTGCAACCGTCGGTGGGCCGTATTTAATGCAGCCCTCGAAACCCGCGTACGCGTCGTTTCGAGGGCACGCCAGACGACAAGTCTGACAAAAACCATCGGACTCCCCAAACGGGAGCGCGACGCGTGTCCCGGTGACTATTCAAAAGCCCGCCTCCACTTCCCGCTCTCTCCAGCATCCAAGGAGATCGTCCAAATTTGAAATCAGTTCGTCCGAGGGACGATCGTCCGAGGGACGATCGTCCGCTTCATACGAAGATGAGTCGCTCGCCTAAAACAAGCGATCGCCAGTAGAGCCACCTCACCCCACGTCTTCAACATCAGAGCGAGCTGGGGGGCAATTGTTGTGCGGTGATTTATACGCCTCGATGGCGATCGTCATAATGGTCGGGAGCCAGCCAAAGAAGACAGATGCTGGGCAAGCACCTAGCGATCGACGTCCAAGGCCATCCTCTTTTGGCATTTGGCGATCGCCTCTAATGTCCGAATGAGGACGCCCGTTCCGTGCCACGTGTGAATCCGACACCCGTCAAAGTCTGCGGAGACCGAATCTCGGGCGAAGACCCACGTGCAGATCCGCAAAAGGCGCCGCAAGAACAGGCCCTACACCATCCCATCAGCAGCTGTCAGTGATAAGGACGGCCTCACCAACCGACAGACCCGCCGAAAGGACCTAAGGTGGGACCGCCCAGGCCAGCGAGAAGAGGCACCTGTCGCCTCCTCATTGGTTCGCGCATATGGCTTCCAGCAGCAGCTGCGGACTTTAAGGAAACAGTCCCACGTGCTAGGACGATTGTCCATCTTATTTAAATGCAGGAAACGGCGATCGCCCGCGGTTGACAGGGATGTCCCAGCAGCCCTTTCTCCTATAAATAGGAGGCCTCCAGTTTTGGCAAAGGGGAGGGTGAAAAAACGTTAACACAAACAGAGTTTACAACGTAAACACATAACGCTAAAAGCAAACAATACAGAGAACTCTCCATCTTTGTAACAAGAACTCATAGAGCTTCAACTCTGGTTCTTTCGGCAATCTTCAGCACTCGATAGCTAAGATAACTAGAGTCTTTACACTCATTGTAATTGTACTCTAACATTAATATTTGTACTTACCAGTATTTATATTAATAACATCTCGCGAGAGCATTCAAGCCCGGGACTAACAACCCCAGCAAATCTTGTGTTATTTATTTCCCCACGGACGTGTTCTCGCACTTTGTTTGTTACTCGTCCATTCCAGCATATCATCTCCGGATAATATTTTGAGTAACAACATAGGTAAGTTTGGGGCTTAAACCTTCGCGGTTGGTTTCCCAGCACCTGCAATTCAGTAGGTCACGATCACTGGGTGATCTCATTATGGGTAAGTTTGGGGCTTGAACCTTCGCGGTTGGTTTCCCAACACCTACAGTTCAGTAGGTCACGGCCATTGGATGGTCTCATTGTGATACGGCTTCGTGCCGTGGCTTCGGCCCTCATTGTGATACGGCTTCATGCCGTGGCTTCGGCCCTCATTGTGATACGGCTTCGTGTCGTGGCTTCGGCCCTCATTGTGATACGGCTTCGTGTCGTGGCTTCGGCCCTCATTATGATACGGCTTCGTGTTGTGGCTTCGGCCCTCATTATGATACGGCTTCGTGCCGTGGCTTCGGCCCTCATTGTGATACGGCTTCGTGTCGTGGCTTCGGCCCTCATTGATACAGCTTCGGGCTGTTTTGGTTTCAAGTGATTGTGATATTTGACAGCTTCGGCTGAGTGGCTTTCAGGCCTTTGTGATGTCTTGGTAATTTCATTGGAGCCTTCGGGCATTGTGATTCATAATTAATTCAGTTATGGTTTGGTTCATGTCGTGTAATTCATTGTGGTACTCTATGATTTTGGTTCGCCGTTGGGCACTTATGTTCTAACTTGTTAAACAGGTATTAATAATATGTCGTGGGCATAGTGTTTCACGAATGCTCAGTTCTTACCTTGGTTTGTGAGCATCTCATATTATTATTATCATTGTACCGTTTCATTCTGCCTTTGGATGCATATCATGTTATACATGTATTTGATGTTCATTATCTGGATGACTGACCCCGTGGGGGCGGGACATGTTTTCATGTTTTAGGTGCTTGCGAGGAGAGAGTTGAGACATAAGGGCATGATGATGGCAACGAGACATTCGAGCGATACTAGTCCGAGTTGTTCATGTTGGTCAGTCTGTTGGAGTGTTCTCCAGTTTGTCAGTCATTGTCATTATGTATTACCTGAGCAAGGCTCATGGGTGTGGTAGTATTTTCATTTATGGCCATGTAGGCCCATCATTGTCCTTAAAATTCCTCATCGGAATATTGTGTCGGATATCATGGTAGGGACTATGATTTTCCCTGGTTGGTTAATTTAATGTACTTTAGTCATGTTCGCCTGGTGGATCTCCTGGCGTGGGGTCCACGACACTGTAATATGATTATGCATTTTTACGATTCGGATCATGTCAGTTTTATTGGTTTTTCGGTTAGTATTTTGAACAAATTACTCTAAGGTAATCTTACCATTCCCCATGTAACAATTACTCTCTTTATCCGAGCCAAAGATTGACAGATGGTGTACATTTGGTGTGTTTTAGGTAATGATTGGTAAAATAATGATGATAATGTATGATGAAGATTAAAAAGTAAAAAGTATTGATGGTGGATGTATGGTGAGATTAAAAAGTAAAAAGTGATTGTTTTGATTTGATTGTAAAAAGTGATATATATATATATATATAAAGACAAATTTTTGATAGAAATGTAAACCTTTGGAATAGACGGAGATAATATTTAACAGAAAATGGTCGAGAAGAAAAAATATGGATTGACTCTGGTGCAGTCGGACCCTACAAGGCTACAACATCACACACTAGTCTGCAGAAATGTTGAAAACTGAAAAACTCCAAAACAAATTAAAAGGCTCCACAATTAAATGTCAAATGTTATGTATAGTCACCATCCAAAATCAAGTGTAGAAAAAACAATCGACAGCCACCGACTATGTCCAGTAGTTCATCGTATGTCAACCAGAAAATTGTTTCAGAAAATATTAAACCAGCCCACATATGTCCAAATGTTTCCATGCATGCCTGAGTATATACAAACACCCCCCCCCCCCCACCCCGCCCCCACACACACACACGCACACCACGAGTTCTTACACATGCATGTGCCACTCCTTCGGCGGACATACAATAAGGAACCCCCACCACTACCTCTCACAATTTTATTATTCCAAACTTTCGTTCCAAACCTTATTCCAATCAATAAATAATCGCCACGTGTACAGATGTATAAATAATGATTTTTCTGATTTTTTTTCATATTCATTCTTCGTACACGTGGCGATTATGTATTGAGTGTAATAAGATTTTAAACAAATATTTAGAACAATAAAATTGAACCGCACCCCCACCCCACCCCACCGACCAACAAGGACAAACTTGCATGTATAGTTTCATATAGTATTTGTGTGTGAAACATCTTGACAAAATAGAAGAAAAATCCCCATTGTGCTGACATGTCATTGGTGAGTTGTTTCTTACCGATTAAATATATATATATATATAGAGAGATGTTTGGTATGTTTGAATGCACTAATTGAAAACAGGTTATCTAAATTATTGTGTTTGGAAGTGTTTGTCTAGTAGTTGGAATTTTTAAATAACATAAAAGGACATTCTTTATATTAGATGTTAAATTACAGTATTTAAAATATCTTAAATTTCCATTATACATTAACTCTCATGTTATTTTTTTTTTGTTTTTGCTTTTTGAAATAATGTACTCCCTTCGTCCACTTTGTTGTTGCCCGAAATATTATCCGGAGATAGGTATTGCTGGAACGGTCGAGCAACAGCAATTTGCGAGAGCACGTCCGTGGGAATGAAAATAACACAAGATTTGCCGGGTTTGTTAGGCCCGGGCTTGAATGCTCTCGCGAGATGTTATTAATACAAATATTCGGGGATACAAGTATTAATGTAAGAATGCGATTACAATGAGTGTAAAAGATTCTATGTATCTAGCTGTTGAGTGCTTGCCGGAAGAACTAGAGTTGCTCGAGTTCTTGAGCTGCAGGAGTTCAGTTTCCTTCTCTGCCGACCGTCTTTCGGTTAAGAGGTGCTGAGAGAGAAATATGTCCGAAGTGTATAGCTTTGCCAAGAGTGAGAGCCGAAAAAGCCAAGCCCCTGTCCAAGTGCAGGAGGCCTTCTATTTATAGGACTGGCCACTGGTGGGCGATCGCCTTCCTTGTAATATAATAAGGGGCGATCGTCTTTAAGCACATGGGCTGTCTGCCTTGAAGTCCGCGGCTGCTGCTGGCAGCCAGCTGTGCGGTCCAATGAGGAGCCGGCACGCGTCCTGAGTTGCTGTCACGGGCGGTCCCACTGTACACCTTTCGGCAGGTCTGTCGGTAGGTGAAAAGATGCCGACAGGCTGTGGTCAATGATCCATGTCCTGCGACGCCTTTTCCGGATCTGCACGTGGGTCCTTGCTTCGAACTTCGGCCTTCGCCGACTGGATGGTCGATGGCTTCGCGTGGCATGAGGCGGTCGTCAATGGCCGGTCACCAGGGGTCGATCACCAAGTACCAAGAGACGATCGCCTTAGATGTCGATCGCTCGGCACCGGGACTTAACCTGGGACCTTCGATCGGCCGATCCGCCTCGGCTGCTAGGCTCTAGCTCGGTCGCCCGGTCTCTGTGCCGATCGCCTGTTGAGACGTATAAATCTCGACACAACAATTGCCCCCCAGCTTGCTCCGATGTTGAAGACACGAGGTGAGGTGGTTCTTGCTGGCGATCGTTGAGGATAAAGACGGGCGATCCGTCGGGCGGACTTTGGCGATCTGGTCGATTGGCGAGCTATCTTCGGTCTTGTACCTGCAATAAACAATTTAGCCGATCCCTCGTAGAAACTTGGTAGTTTCGTCATTGAGGAACCGTGCACAGTCGCGGAGTTCGATGGACCGACCTCCATAACCGTGTCTTGTGCGCGAGCGACATTGTCTATCTCGTGACTCATTTTATTGTGAGGGTCCTCCGTTAGGCTGCGCCTCGCCTCGTATTTAAACGAAGGGCGTGCAGTCTTGGTCTGGAGGAGTCCTTGCGCGGGGCGTCGTCGGATTGATCGACTCCACGTCCGCGGCTTGTCAGCTCTTTTCAACCTCGGATCATCATGTTAGATGGCAATCCTCGACGGTATACATTGAGACGGGGTAGGGACGCATCACATTATCCGGGTTCACCAAGTTAGATGATGAACATTTGAGGGCGGGCGATCGTGTCCACTGATTAGTTTGGAGGGTCCTTCGGCTACGCCCGCCTCGTATTTAAACGAAGGGCGAGCGATCTCAGCCCAAAGGAACCTTGCATGGCCTAAGCAGTCGGTTCCATCGAACACCAGGACCATGGCTGCACTCTTACACCTCGGATCGTCATGTTAAATGCCGACCTTCGACGGTGTACGTTGTGCGGGGGAGGCGATCTCGTGCCTTAGTCCAACATGTTAGATGATAAATTGTAGATGGCGATCGAGTCCTCTAGTTTTGGTGATGTTGCTTGATAATGGCGATCGGGTTGGAAGACTGGTGATCGTCGTTCGGTTGCCGATCGCGCTGCTCATAGGTTATAAAGTAACCTTTGCGTGGCCAGAAAGTCTGCGGCTTTAGCGCGGAAGATCGCGTAGGTTGGGGCGAGGTCCTTCGTAAGGTGCCTGAACATAGGCGAAATACCGTGGAATCCCCCTAAGACCGAGTATAGGGCGATCTCGTCGCTTATGGGCTCGCCGTTGAGGATGATCTCATCTACCCGGTCGATATAGTCTGCATCTGACTCTTCTTCCCCTTGCCTGATCTGCATCATGCGATGGGGACCTTCCGGCCGAGCGACCTTGGTGGCGAAGTATGCTATGAAGTCGTTCGCCAGTTGGTCAAAGGAATTGATGGATCGCGGCGGTAGTGAGATGTACCATCTATGGGCCAGGTCGCCCAGCATTAGCGGGAACATTCGGCACGTGGTCGCGTCTGATGCCCCACACCCGGTCATGTAGATCCGGAAATTGCTCAGGTGAGTCTTGGGATCCGACCTTCCCTCATATAGAGGTGTTTGCGGAGGAGCGATCTTACGCTGTACGGGGGCTAGCTCGATGCGGACCGCGAGTGGCTCGCTCGGCCCGGCGATCTTGCTACTGGCGCCTGCCCCAGTTTCTAGGAGCATATTCATGTCGTCGAGCTGGCTTTGCATCGCGGCAATCGTTGTAGCTTGGTCGTTCGTGGCTCGGCTTTCGGAACGGGGGCCGAGGCGATCGTGGACCGATCTCCTGACTATGCGGTCGCCGACCTCGGTTCTTCGGTGAGGAGGAGCCAGATGGCTGGCCTGCCTTCTGGGAGTCGGATATGCCGAACTCCTGGTGATGGACTCGAGCTCCGTCGTCTCGTGGCTAGGGCCGGACTGCCCCGGTCGCCATGATGGGTCGCTTCCTAGGCGGCTGAAGATGGAGGTGTCCCGCCTTGCGAGCGCCTCTTCTTGTGAATTTGGGCCTCCTGGCGATCGCACGGTCATTAACCCCTTGAACTTCCGTTTGCTCACGCGGCGGATGGCCGAGGGGGTTATCGCAGGTGGCGCGTCGAAAGCTCTCTGTCGCTCCCGTAGGATGGCCAGGGCCCTTTCGATCTGTTCGGCGGTACGGAACTGATCGAGCGAGAGGATTGGGCCATCCCTCGGGGGCGGGATCGAGAGTCTCGGGTTGCCGCGGCTACCCTCCGCCATAAGCTGGGGCTCGGATTGAGACGGAATGATCGGCCAGCGGCTTTCTTCGATGTGGAGGCAGAAGTCATGATTCTGAAGGCTTTTCTCTGAAAAACAGTGAGTGTTTCTTCAGGTATATGCCCCGGAGAACAGTGAGTGTTCTTCGAGACGGTAGGAATAAAAATGAGGGTTAAGATGCCCTCCTTCTAGTGCCAATTGTTGTTGCCCGAAATATTATCCGGAGATAGATATTGCTGGAACGGTCGAGCAACAGCAATTTGCGAGAGCACGTCCGTGGGAATGAAAATAACACAAGATTTGCCGGGTTTGTTAGGCCCGAGCTTGAATGCTCTCGCGAGATATTATTAATACAAATATTCGGGGATACAAGTATTAATGTAAGAATGCGATTACAATGAGTGTAAAAGATTCTATGTATCTAGCTGTTGAGTGCTTGCCGGAAGAACTAGAGTTGCTCTGAGTTCTTGTACTGCTGGGAGTTCTGGTTTCCTTCTCTGCCGACCGTCTTTCGGTTAAGAGATGCTGAGAGAGAAATATGTTCGAAGTGTATAGCTTTGCCAAGAGTGAGAGCCGAAAAAGCCAAGCCCCTGTCCAAGTGCAGGAGGCCTTCTATTTATAGGACTGGCCACTGGCGGGCGATCGCCTTCCTTGTAATATAATAAGGGGCGATCATCTTTAAGCACATGGGTTGTCTGCCTTTAAGTCCGCGGGTGCTGCTGGCAGCCAGCTGTGCGGTCCGATGAAGAGCCGGCACACGTCCTGAGTTGCTGTCACGGGCGGTCCCACTGTACACCTTTCGGCGGGTCTGTCGGTAGGTGAAAAGATGCCGACAGGCTGTGGTCAACTATCCATGTCCTGTGGCGCCTTTTCCGGATCTGCACGTGGGTCCTTGCTTCGAGCTTCGGCCTTCGCCGACTGGATGGTCGATGGCTTCGCGTGGCATGAGGCGGTCGTCAATGGTCGGTCACCAGGGGTCGATCGCCAAGTACCAAGAGACGATCGCCTTAGATTTCGATCACTCGGCACCGGGACTTGACCTGGGACCTTCGATCGGTCGATCCGCCTCGGCTGCTAGGCTCTGGCTCGGTCGCCCGATCTCTGTGCCGATCGCCTGTTGAGACGTATAAATCTCGGCACCACACACTTTTTAAAGTCCCATTTGATATTGGGCACGGAGGTTAAGAGAAATCGATAAAGGTAAAGTGAGTGGAAGAAAAATGTAGTGGTTTGAGAAGAAGATAGTGGTTTTGAAGAAAAAGGTAGTGGTTTGAAGAAAAAAGGAGTGGTTTGAAGAAAAAATAGTGGGTCCATTAGTGAAAAACATAGTAATTAAATAAAGAAGAGATGGTAATATGGTACAAAAAAGAGAGTGAGACTTTAAATTGTGGACAAATATTTGAGAGAAAATGGGACTTTAAAAAATGGACGGAGGGAGTATATAACAATATCAAATTTGTTTTTCTATTTCTAATGCTTTTATGGCCTTTTATATTTGTCTATGTTGTCATACAAAATTTCGCGCAAACATGTGTAATTAAATATAAAAAATTGTTCCATGGTAAGACAAATATATTACTTAAATAATATGTATTTGTGTCTCAATTCACCAAAAATGTCATATATATATATATATATATGGGGTTGGTTCCGGTGAAAACCTTCCCTGGTATGAGAACCAGGAACCAATTTAAGTCATTTAATGATAAAATGAAGGTCTAAATTTTGGAACATCATCACAATAAATGGGGCGTGTGAATGACATTAATTAAGGAGATTGATGATTTTGTTCCTTCAAAAATAAATTATTCACATTTAAATTACAATAACTTATTAATTTATTATCTGCTTTACGTAAAAAAATATATGAAATTAATCGTATTTTCATGTTCTACAATTTAAAATGCATATTGCATACCTAAAAAAGTATAAAAAAAAATAGTTTATTTTAATAATAAAAGTAGTGTGAATTGTAGATAGAAATGCACTGTTTCATAGAATATACAAATACACTGCTTCATAGTGTATAGATGCACTGCTTGACCGCGTATAAATGCAATATTTCGTAGTGTACAAAATACTGCTTCTGCTTCAAAATTCACACAAAAAATTCTAATAATACTGTCAATTTCAATGAATAAACTGCTTTCCGTTGATACGTGTTAGGAGTCGTGTCATATATTATTGAAAAACTAAAAGACTATAGTTTTTAACAAAAATGGTACTAAAAAAATATTAAGTACAGATAGAGTTATGATGAATTTAATGGAGACTGTTAGGATTCTTATTTTATAAGAATATACAAATGCTTTAGTGTATGAATCCATTGCTTCATAGTGTACAAAATACTGCTTATGCTTCAAAAATTAACTTATATATATATATTGCTTCTTAGTTAATAACTACACTGCTTCAGTATACAAATGCACTGCTTGATAGTGTACAAATGCAGTCCTTCATAGCATACAAGGTACTGCTTACGCTTCCAAATTTGCACGAAAAATCCTCCCCAAACCGTCAAATTCAAAATATAAACTACTTTCATGGATAATATGAATTAGAGGTCGTGTCATGTACCATTGAAATGCCATGGGAGTCTGGTTTCCAAAAAAGGACACTAAAAAATATTAAATATGGAGAATATTATGATACTCTGAATGCAGACTATTACGATGCTTGTTTTATAATAATATACAAATACACTGCTTCATAGTGTACAAATACACTTATTTTTTTATTTATTTTTATATTTTTAGTGCATCTTAAATTATAGATCATGAAAAAATAATTAATCTAATATATTTTTTATTTTAAATGGATAACAAATGAATAAATTATTATATTTTAAATAGAGATAATTTATTTGTGAAGGGACAAAATTACCCTTATCCTAAATTAATGCGATCAACACACCATTTATAAGTGATGATGTGGTAAAATCTGAGCATTCCTTAATGATTGATCAAATGGATACGAGTGGTTCTTAGTTCTCATATGAAGACCAAGTTCACTCTTGATATCCTATATAGAGAGAGATTGATTCCAGTGAGAGTCATCCTTGGTGTGATAATTAGAAATCAATCTGGGCCATTAAATAAAAAAATAAGGAGAGTCCAGATTTTTCTACATCTTCACAGCATATGAGGCGTGTGAATAACATTAATTAAGAAGAAGGGTAATTTTATCTCTTTATAAATAAATTATTCCCATTTAAAGTACAATAACTTAATCATTTGTTATCCTTTTTAATTTAAAAAAGATATTAAATTAATAGTCTTTTTATTATCCACAATCTAAAATGCATATTGCATACATAAGAATGTTAAAAATAAATGACAAGTGTATTATAATAATAACAACAATGTTAATTATAGAGAGAAATGCACCACTTCATAAAATATACAAATACACAGCTTCATAGTGTATAAATACACTACTTCATAGTGTACAAATGTACTGCTTCAGTGTACAAAGTAATGCTTCTGCTTCAAAATTAAGACGAAAATTTCTGCTCAAACTATCAACTTCAATAAATAAACTGTTTTAATCAGATATTAATTAGGATTTGTATCACATATCATTGAAAAGCAAAAAGAGTAGTTTTCAATAAAAAAAAACAGCACTGGAAAATATTAAGTATGAAAAGAGTTATGATACTTAGAATAGAGACTGTTAAGATGCTTATTTCATAAAAATCTACAAATGCGCTACTTCATAGTGCACAAAATAGCGCTTCTACTTCAAAATTAACACGAAAATCTTGTTAAACCGTAAAATTCAATAAATAAACTACTTTCACTGAATATGAATTAGGAGTTGTGTCATATACCAATGGAGAGAGTTATGATGCTGTTAATGGAGCCTTAAAGGGCTTCTTTTTTTGGTGGTGAGGGGGTGCTTCTTTTATAAGAATATATAAATGCACTCCTTCATACAAATCAGTGCTTCACAGTATATAAATAAATAATATTTTTTATTTAATAAATTTAGATATTAAGTATATATCTTAAATTGCATATCATGAAAAGATGATTAATTTGATATATTTACTATGTAAAATAAATAATATATGAATAAGTTATTTACTTTAAATGGAGACAAATTATTTATGAAGGGACAATTAATCTTCTCCTTAATTCTACAAATTCACACGCTATTTATAAGTGATGTTGTATCAAAATTTAGACTCTCCTTATTGGTTGATTTTATGGATAAGAGTGGTTCTTAGTTATCAAACCAAGACAAAATTTACTCTTGATCCATATCATCTCTATATATATGTAGGGGTGGGTCTGGTGAGAAAAGATTTTTAATTAAGAAATAAGAATACATCCATACCGTTGATTTATATACAAAGTTATATGTGAGAATCAATTTTTAATACCAAATCATAAAATTGTCAATTTTTATATCTCCATTCATAAAAGTATAAGTTATTGATACCATTTTGCTTAAAAAGACTAAAATGTCCTCCCAAAAGTTGACAATATTGACTTTCTTTTCTTTTTGTATTTTATTTAATTTAAACTCCTTATAATTCTCTTTAAGGCCTTGTTGCTTGTAATAACGATGCCATGCAGAGACAAATCATTACTAGCGCATGTTACAATAAGCAATTATATCACACACGTAGACAAACATTGAATGATGTGCACATTAGAGCAAAATAATTACTTTATAGCGGCAACAGCATGATGATATAGAATCTGATCTAAATCAAACTCCCGACAATAACATGTGCAGGTTTGAAGGTCGACCTCATAAGAAACTTTGTTTTTTTCGACTTTGTAAACGTGTGGGGTGGTAGCTCGCAGTAAGAGTCCGGCTGGCTTGTACAAAGTTAGGGAGCTTTTTAAAAGCGTGCACTGTTAACTCGTGGTCTCTTGATGCAGCTTCTCCCTGCTTCTCATCAAACCAATTCTCTAAAATTATGTGAAATATCTCAAGTAATGGGACAGGTAAACGCCTCGCCCACAATATACGATTATTAAAACATTCAACAGAATTGGATGTCAAGAAGTTATAGCGTCATACTGGACACTTCGACCTAGCCCACCTCTCTGACCCAATTTCAGAAAGGCGCCTATGAGCCCCATTAGGGCTTTCAATATGTAGTTTCGAAAAGTAGTTTTCAAAAACTTCATCACGATGCGTATAGGATGCAGTTCTAAAGAGTCCTATAGCATGAGCGCCGTAGGAGGCCAGAATTTTTTGCAAGATGGTGATATCACAACCCGTGGAATGCATTCAGATAGATGGCTCGAACAGAATTCTGAATGCTCTTATGTTGGTCACTCAAAATCAGTAAATCTTTCATATGATTGTAGCACCTACGTAGGTTATTTAGAAAATAAGTCCACGACTCATCGTTCTCTATCGGACCGAGACCAACTGCAAGAGGAAATACTTGCTTGTTCTAGTCAAATGTGAAGGCTGCAAATAAAGTTCCTTTATTCCTTCCCTTCAGGTGGGTTCCGTCAAATTTAATCACCTACCGAAGGCATGTATCAAATGCCCTACTACTCTGTCCGAGTGCAACGAACATGTGACAAAGCACTCCCTCACGAGTCGTCTGCAAATCATAAATCGTCCCTAGATTACCCTACTTTAATAAATACAGATAAGACGGGAGCCTCTGATACGACTCATCAAAGCCGTTGTATGTATTCTCCATTGCTATATCCTTGTCCGAAGAGCAAAACTGTATAGCATGTTGATGTCGTACTCCCTACGCATATCTGCAATCATCTCCTTTTTCCTCAACGTGTCCCCCTCACCAGTCAATTTTTTAGCAAAATAATGTAACACCCCCAATCTGCTCAGGGATATTACACGTCGTAGAACCTTTCCTCAAGGATCTACCAGGCTGGTAACAACATCGAACATATCAACAATGCCTTTAAGGCTAAAATGACTCAGTAGACCGATTTGGTCTTTCAATAAATACATACAACTCAAACACATTACATGCCCACGCAGGGGTCGAATACAACACACTCTCGTACAACGGGAAAGAAAACTGCAGCGGAAATAAAATACAACTAAACCAAAGACATCATACGGATCCTCGTGTGATTAGTATCGTTCATCTTTCATCATCCTTCGTGCCGGCCCTGTGTTATGCTCCCAAACCTGAATGCAAAAACAGACATCCACCCCCCGAATACTCGGGGGTTAGCAAAACTCCACTGTTTTGCTAGTGCAAGAACATAGTGCAAATACGAGCCATACAATTCAAGTTCCACGAATAACAATAGCCAGGAATCCTCAAAGATCCAAACATAACGAAAAGTACTTCCCGAGGCAAGAGTTTGGGTAAACATTTCCAAAACCGAAAGATCACAAATAAAGGGAAACAATTTATAAAACAGTTTAAAATGCCTTCGAGAGTTTTAATAGAAAACAATTTAGGATTACCGAATCCTTCTCCTTCCAAAATCAACAGGGGTCACAGCCCAAAGGTTTTGTTTTCGCAAATAGAAAACCGACAACAATTCACAGGGTTAAAACCCATGTCACGTGTCCTCGACGGACATAAAAATCAATAATAACTTGTGAAGTTTTACTCGTGAATCCAGGGCTCTACCATTGGACTCCCGCCGTGGCCCCGTAGAACCAACCCACAGTGAGTAAAATACATTCACTAAATATACACCAACCTGTGAAGTTTTTTACTCATGAATCCAGGGCTCTACTATTGGACTCTCGCCGTGGCCCCGTCGAACCAACCCATGGTGAGTAAAATACATTCACCACTCGTGAATCCAGGGCTCTGCCATTGGATTCCCGTCGTGGCCCCATCGAACCAACCCGCGGTGAGCGAAGCAATCATGCACAAATAACATATCACACCAAGATATCCAAGCAATTCACCCAAATGCAACAAACAGAAAGCACGACACCATTGTCAAATCACAACGTACCAAAATGAGATAATATACGCATATATATTATCAAAGCACAACAACAACACCAAGCATATTCATAAGATTCACATAATCGTTTACGAAACACACCAATCACAAAATACACACGGTTTTGAAAGGGAGCCTTTAACGAGGCTAAACCAAATCTTTGAAAGTTCAATTCAAACGACCAATCAAACACATTTAGACGATCACTAATTATCATCTCCATAAAACAAGAATTGTATGGACAAGGTACTTGCCTCGAATAAGAACAATACGGAGAATCGACCGAAGTAGGTTGGCAGGAACCGACTACGAACCCGCCGACTCCACCGAATGCCAACTCGCAATAATAAACTACGAATGACAAATACAACAATGAAACTGAATTCCAAAGTACGACCCAAAGCCGCTGAATTCAAGGAACAAACGAGGAAAGTTCAAGGATTTACCCCAAAACGGCCAAGAACACGATTCGTCCCATCAAAACACGAAAATGGAATTCCCAACCGAAATATGGATATTCAATCCATAGGATATGTTTAAAAATATCATTTTACAACAATCGGTTCATCAAAAATGGATGGGAAACGAAATCAAGAACAAATCCCCCAAAAAGTCGATTCGAAGGAAATCAAGAAATATACTTTGATTCGACGAAGAACAATGGATTAAATGATGTTAAACACAAGAATACTACTAAGATTAATCATACCCATCATAGATTAATCAACGTACGGAACGAATCGGACAAAAACGCAAAAACCCCAAAATTTCTCAAAATAGGGTTCTAGAAAATCTCACCTTGATTCGCTGGATCAAAGGATGATATAGGATAATCAATCAATGATATGAACTCAAGAACTTCGTAGATTTGTTGTTCAACAACATGGCTTCAAGATCCCCAAGGCTCCAGTCGTGGAAGAGAAAGAGAGAAATGGGAAAAATGACTAAATCGGATCGCTGTTACATATATATCGTCCAAATTAGCGTGCGCTAGTCGCCGAGCTAGCGTGGCGCTATCGCCCGGCCGCAATCCGTAACCTCATCGCCTCTATCGACTCGGCCAGGTAGCGTGCGCAGCCTTCCAGCCGTAGCGCGCACTACTCACGGTCAGAAGGCGCGAAGGTTCGACAAAGAGCGTGCGCTACTCCGCCGATCCTACCCGAGTCCGTAACCTCGTAACCCTCCGCCTGCACTCCACACAGACGTTGGGTTTGGCCGACGGCAGGCGCTACACCCGCCGAGCTAGCGTGCGCAGCCTTCCGGCAGTAGCGTGCGCTACGCCGGTTCTTGCCGTGCCTGCTCGGCCAGTGCCGCACCTGTCCGGCCAGCTGATCAGCCGCATGACCCGACGGCTCGATTTCCGAAAACATACGGAACGAACACGACGAAAAGCTCGCGGACAACATAAACGACCCGAAATGAAATCATAATGCAATAATTAATCATACGCGACCAAGAAAAGGGTCGAGACAACAAATACGGATATGGATACCCATAACTTTGGGTAAATTACAAAATGGCCCAGAACGCCCGAAAATCACGATACGTGATCGAATAACCAAACCGAAGTTCATAACACGTCTAACAAAGTTAAATGGACTTACGGGAAACTCGAAACAACAATTTCGAATGAGATTCGTAAGAATCGAACTCAAGTGCGGAAAAGTCGTCAAAAAGCACGGAACTCAACAAAACAACACCGAAACGAACTCGGATGACAAGAAGTGCAGAATTAATCATTCTCGAAATGACGAAACGGTCATGAGCGAGTCATCAAAACGGACTTTCTCCGAAAAAAAATTACAGGAAATCGAAATTACGGGTATTACACACTACCTTCCTTAAAAGAAGTTTCGTCCCGAAACTTAAAACAAGTAAGGAGAAGCAATATCCCGCCAAGAAAACTCAACGATATACACAAGAAACGCATAAGTTACGCCCATAGGCGAGACGTTACAAGCAACGCAAAGGAATATACGGCGTGAAAACACGCTCCACGACGACTAACACAACGCCACCGGTAGAGACATAATAAAATCAACAAGTGACAAGCGTCATCAAACAGACAATACAATCGAGTCGATTATCCGAACAATCACAAAACACAACGAACAAAAATCAATATGATTGACCAACCCAACGGTACATCAATCAAAACGCGAGCCAATCGCTGAACAAATACGGAATTCCACCGCCCAAGGGTTGGGAGGTCAAAAACGAGACTAATTTCCCGAGCTTAAGGGAATTACGAAGGAGCTTGAACGTTCAACAATCACGAGATGAGATCAACAAAAACCGAACCATCGAACGATCAAACTACAATGATCGAGATAACAAAAATCGAGCAATCATGTTCGAATCACGAAGAACAATAAAATTCAAACAACAACTCCAAGGTTCACAAGAATCGAACCGAACTCGGAAAAGTCACAGCGATAACCAGATCGACTCAAAACAAGATCACAGCTCGTTCAAACGATGAAACCGAAATACAGAACAAGTTCAGAAGGTATCAACGAACACGAGCGAGTCGATAGAATTGAGAAAGAGAAAATGCAGAAGTAAAAAATAATACGGGTATTATATTCGACCTCTTCTAAAAGAAGTGTCGTCCCCGAAACTCACAACTACCAAATCAAGGTGACAACACAACAAGCAACCGACAGAAACATCTTTCAAAGGTCTCTCAAATCCGATTCTGATAACTGTGCTGAAGCGCGAACTCCGAAAGTCTCGGTTGCCAATTCGCAAAACTGAATGTAGTATCCCTCGAGTCCGCACTTGAAACGCGTTACTGACGAGAAGGACAAATTACACGTGCATGCCCCGGCACATCACGGTTGAAACGCCTCGGCTCGGCATACCGAAAATACAAATGTTAGATACAATGGGGCATAACGTCGCAAAACAATAAACCGGAAATGCCAAATTGGCATAACATATTAACACATACCAAAATCACAACAACCACGGCATCGTTCGACGATTACAACGGCCCGAACGATACTCAGCATACAATCACAAACATCATGAAACAATCACCCATGTGCATAAACGCACAAAAATCCAAGCTTTAACAGCTCACACAGGTGCGATAGCATGCAAGCCACCACGAAATGACAACATTAAAGATCATCATCACACCTCCCACAAAGGGCTAACAAAACATATGCGTGGCGAACGACTCAACGTTCACACCACCAATTCAATCACAATTCGGAGGGCTAACACCCTAACAACAATACCAACATCATACGCACCTTCTCCGACCACAAGCAGGAAATGATGGGTTTTAAAAAAGAAAACCACCTTTTGAAAACAGTTTGGAAACACCAGTTGATCTTGAGTATCATTTTGCAAAAATTTAAACAAACATCATTGTCGAGACTTTTGAAAATCATCTTGCGTTTGAACAAAAATGAGGACACTTTTCTTTTAGTGAAAAACTTTCAAAAATATTCAACCCTCAGGTCTAGCAAAGCATTTCCAAAATTACTGGAAAGAAAAAAAATATATTTTGGTCCTCAAGGTGGAAGAATTTTGAAACAGATTATGGCACCTTGGATGTACCACGAGAAAATAATTCATTTTAAAAGTACGTCTCGAAATTTATTTTCTAAGATACTCAAGGTTTTCAAAGATAATTCAATGGGCTAGAATGCCCAAAAATTTCAGGTAATTACACGGAACATTATAGCGCCGTGGGTCCCGTGCCGGAACCCACCAGGCTAAAAACCATTTACAAAAACGCCAAAAAGGCCGATGACGGTAATATTTCAAAAACTCACAAAAGCCATTTACAAAATACTAAATACCGTCATAAGAATTTCACCAAAACGATCAAGGCCATAATGTCAAAACTCGGTTAAGAGAATCGGTTTTCGGAATAAAACTCAGTCGGTAAAATACCGAAAGCCATTAAAAAAGAACTCACGCAGCGGATAAAAGAAATACAGTCCAACATGCACAATCCAGCAACACTACTCCTCATATGAACGAAATATGAGAGTCAAATAACCACATATCACGAAATCAAAATCCATAAGAGGATTCCGTCAATTAACTCATAATCATACCTGTAACTCGCATCAGACGAGGCACAAACACAAAGAAGGGAGACTTACATCCACAGGTCGCACGAAGATGATGATCGCCCCACGGTACTAATCACGACCAACAAACTCAGACGACGCGCTGCGACACGACTCGGTCAGGCAAAATCCGACGAGACAAAACTCAACAAACATCACTAAACCCGACAGCCTAGGTTTCCACAACCTAAGGTCCGATACCATTTATGTAACACCCCCAATCCGCTCAGGGATATTACACGCCGTAGAACCTTTCCTCAAGGATCTACCAGGCTGGTAACAACATCGAACATCTCAACAATGCCTTTAAGGGTAATGACTCAGTAGACCGATTTAGTCTTTCAATAAATACATACAACTCAAACACATTACATGCCCACGCAGGGGTCGAATACAACACACTCCCGTATAACGGGAAAGAAAACTGCAGCGGAAATAAAATACAACTAAACCAAAGACATCATACGGATCCTCGTGTGATTAGTATCATTCATCTTTCATCATCCTTCGTGTCGGTCCTGTGTTATGCTCCCAAACCTGAATGCAAAAACAGACATCCACCCCCGAATACTCGGGGGTTAGCAAAACTCCACTGTTTTGCTAGTGCAAAAACATAGTGCAAATACGAGCCATACAATTCAAGTTCCACGAATAACAATAGCCAGGAATTCTCAAATATCCAAACGTAACGAAAAGTACTTCCCGAGGCAAGAGTTTGGGTAAACATTTCCAAAACTGAAAGATCACAAATAAAGGGAAATAATTTATAAAACAGTGTAAAATGCCTTCGAGAGTTTTAATAGAAAACAATTTAGGATTACCGAATCCTTCTCTTTCCAAAATCAACAGGGGTCACAACCCAAAGGTTTTGTTTTGGCAAATAGAAAATCGACAACAATTCACAGGGTTAAAACCCACGTAACGTGTCCTCGACGGACATAAAAATCAATAACAACTTGTGAAGTTTTACTCGTGAATCCAGGGCTCTACCACTGGACTCCCGCCGTGGCCCCGTCGAACCAACCCACGGTGAGTAAATACATTCACTAAATATACACCAACCTATGAAGTTTTTTACTCGTGAATCCAGGGCTCTACCATTGGACTCCCGCCGTGGCCCCGTCGAACCAACCCACGGTGAGTAAAATACATTCACCACTCGTGAATCCAGGGCTCTACCATTGGATTCCCTCCGTGTCCCCGTCGAACCAACCCACGGTGAGCGAAGCAATCATGCACAAATAATATATCACACCAAGGATATCCAAGCAATTCACTCAAATGCAACAAACACAAAGCACGACACCATTGTCAAATCACAACGTACCAAAATGAGATAATATACGCATATATATTATCAAAGCACAACAACAACACCAAGCATATTCATAAGATTCACTTAATCGTTTACAAAACACACCAATCACAAAATACACACGGTTTTGAAAGGGAGCCTTTAACGAGGCTAAACCAAATCTTTGAAAGTTCAATTCAAACGACCAAACAAACACATTTAGATGATCACTAATTATCATCTCCATAAAATACGAATTGTATGGACAAGGTAGTTGCCTCGAATAAGAACAACACGGAGAATCGACCGAAGTAGGTTGGCACGAACCGACTATGAACCCGCCGACTCCACCGAACGCCAACTCGTGATAATAAACTATGAAGGACAAATACAACAACGAAAATGAATTCTAAAGTACGACCCAAAGCCGCTGAATTCAAGGAACAAACGACGAAAGTTCAAGGATTTCCCCCAAAACGGCCAAGAACACGATTCGTCCCGTCAAAACACGAAAACGGAATTCCCAACCGAAATATGGATATTCAATCCATAGGATATGTTTAAAAACATCATTTTACAATAATCGGTTCATCAAAAATGGATGGGAAACGAAATCAAGAACAAATCCCCCAAAAAGTCGATTCGAAGGAAATCAAGAAATATACTTTGATTCGACGAAGAACAATGGATTAAATGATGTTAAACACAAGAATACTACTAAGATTAATCATACCCATCATGGATTAATCAACGATACGGAACAAATCAGACAAAAACGCAAAAGGATGATATATGATGATCAATCAATTATATAAACTCAAGAACTTCGTGGATTTGTTGTTCAACAACATGGCTTCAAGATCCCCAAGGCTCCAGCCGCGGAAGAGAAAGAGAGAAATGGGAAAAATGACCGAAACTGGATTGCTCACATATATATCGGGTGCTTAGCGTGCGCTAGTCGCCGAAGCTAGCGCGGCGCTATCGGCTCGGGACGCAATCCGTAACCTCATCGACCCATCGACTCGCCAGAAGCGTGGCGCAATTTCTTCCGCCGCCGCAGCGCTACCTCACGGTCGAAGGCGGCGCAGCGTTCGACAGTAGCGTGCGCTACCTGCCGATCCTACCCGAGTTCAGAACCTCAGAACCTCTCTACCTAGACCCGATAGCATACGTTGAGCCGGTCGACAGCGTGCGGTACACCCGCCGAGATAGCGCGCAGCCTTACGGCCGTAGCGTGCGCTACGCCGGTTCCTGCCGTGCTCGGCCGCCAAAGGCCCAAGACTTCCGACAAAGGCCGCACTGTCCGGCCACCGTCACCCGCCATGACCCGACGACTCGATTTCAAAACGCATTTTAACGAACATGACTAAAGCTCATGACAACATAAACGACCCGAAATGAAATCATAATGCAATAATTAATCATACGCGACCAAGAAAAGAGTCGAGACAACAAATACAAATACGGAATCCCATAACTTTGGGTAAATTACAAAATGGCCCAAAACGCCCGAAAATCACGATACGTGATCGAATAACCAAACCGAAGTTCATAACACGTCTAACAAAGTTAAATGGACTTACGGGAAATTCGAAACAACAGTTTCGAACGAGATTCGTAAGAATCGAACTCAAGTGCGGAAAAGTCGTCAAAAAGCACGGAACTCAACAAAACAACACCGAAACGAACTCGAATGACAAAAAGTGCAGAATTAATCATTCTCGGAATGACGAAGCAGTCATGTGTGAGTCGTCAAAATGGACTTTCGCCAAAAAAAAAAATTACCGGAAATCAAAATTACGGGTATTAGAAATAATGGGCGACAACATCAGAAGTGACCGACCGTGCTGTAGCACGGTTCAAGTCAGGGTGACAGCTGTACTCCAAGGTCAACTTAGTAATTCTCCAAATAGTTGCACCCTCAATAGCACACTACCTCAACTGACAATTGTTTCTCCAACTTTTACAGAGAAACACTATATGTTTATCAACGAAACGATCAGTGATACACTCTAACAAATTTTCCAAATGATACATTCCTATAGTTATCATCAACTCTGTCTTAGATCGAAAGATGGACCCCATCTCTAGCTGACCGATGATAGGTGGAGGCTGCTCGACCTAACCTAAAGTTCCGGCACTACCGGGGTCGGGAAATGGAATGATCCAATTATACATTGAACGTTGATGCTAATGCTCGCTCGCAGACTAGTGGTCGGATGAGAAGTTCCAACGACTCATAATCCTATCTATTTGGGCAGGTTGGCGAACCCAAGCAAGAAACTCCACAGACAGTGACTAAAGCAAGTCTTCGCAACAATCTTCATCTACGGACGTATGCACCTCATCACTTCCTCATCTTCCTTGTCTTCCTCATCCTCCTCGTATTGATAATCTTTGGAAGGCATGCCATAATATATATTGTCGGGCTCTACTCTCGATCTGCTACATCCTACATTAACCTCGGGGTTGGAGGAGTTGTCGTTCTCAACATATCAGGAACCTCTTTGTATTCTACTAGCAATCGAAGTACCTCGGTATTGCCCCATAAGACTTTTATTTTATTGCCCTTGGCCATGAATGTCAAGTACCATGATTTGTAATCGGACTCATTTGGACCACCCAAACCCTCTCTGATAACCCCACGAGGTTTGCACGACTAACTTTGCTCGCGTTGATGTAGACAAAAAAGGAGTCCCCATCTACATATGCCGATCGCTCCCAGTGACCACTGTGATGTATCAAAATACGCTGCCACTGTAACACCCTCATAATCAAACCGGGATTATTACACGCCGCAGACCTCCTCCATGAAGATCTACCAGGCTAGACACTAAATCAACATAATACATTACATGCCGACACGGCGAAATCACGAACCATTAGACCGATTTGGTCTTTCATCATTGTCTTACAAATCAAAAATACATAACCCTATCCAGACTCATACCCACGCAAGGATAAATACTTCAAAACATAAATAATACGACAGCAGAAAAGACAATACAATGGACACCCACTAACTGAAACCAAAACTGGCCTTCGTGTGATTAGTATCATTCGTCTTTCATCATCCCTCGTACCAATCCTATGACTTGCTCCCGAAAACCTGCATGTACAAGGACACAGTACAGATATCCACCTCCTGATTATTCAGGGGTTAGAAAAACCCCACTATTTCGCTAGTGCAAGTATAAAGTGCAAATACGAGCCATACACAACACATTCCGAGAATACGATAATTAAAATAATCCTCAACTCAGCCAAGGCAAAAGATTTCCCGAGATTTCTCATATATAAAATAGTTCAAACTGTAAACGTATAAATGAAATGAGTGGTCATTTTGAAAATCAATTCAAGATCTCGAGAGTTTTGAAAAAACATTAGTAATTAAATAATTCTCAACTTATCGAAAACCACTTAGGGTCACAGTCCAGGGCTTATTTTCCAAAATACAAATCCGATAACAAAACACAGGGTCCACGACCCAACCAGCTCATTTCAAATCATTACCACAGACAATTACACACCACAAATTACACTTACGCCATTCTAGCCCAACACCAAGACTTAATATAATGTCTCACGACTCCAAGCACAAGGCATTGTGATACTCCGGACATATCACAATTTATCAGCAGTACAAACACTCTGGCAATTCTCGCACAAGACCACTCGGCCAAGTCCCTGTGCGCCCCGTCGAGCGACCCCAGGTGAGAATGCCCACTCGAAAGTAACTCACGCGCAAGACCACATGGCCAAGTCCCTGTGTGCCCCATCGTGCAACCCCAGGTGAGAGTACCCCGAGAACAACCTTACAACTCTCATCAGATCATATTTCCAAAAACACAAACCACGAGTCAAACACAGTATATATAGTCGAGGTACTGCTAGAATGGCCAAATTATACAACACATATTCACGGCACAGAACTATAACAATCTACACGGAAGCACAATATCTCAACAGCACTGAAACGACGCAACCAATATCACACAAACTCACATATTCGTCGATAACCACGTGACTCCACGCACACATTTTAACAAAAGATGAACTTTACATTTATCGATGACATAATCATACATAATGACATCATACGAAAGTAAGACGATCCTATACTCAACACTAGCACACATATTCAATTAAGCATATTAATTCCCAAAACACACGGGTCACCTTTAAGAAAACCATGATGGTAAATATACCGATTCCTTTGAAAAAATGGTTATAAATATTTATTTAGCACATATCAACGATTAGCAACCATTATATCCACAAAACACGTAATGTATGGTCAAGATACTCGCCTTGATAATCAATATAGGATGCTCCGAAGAACACGGCTCAGTCGGGAAACCTCGAATACCTACAATTCTCCGGTGGAACAATAATAACACGATCGATCGAGAAGCTTGAAGAAAACGACGAACGGAAGAGTTCCAACTCGAGTTCTTCGCAAGGAACCTGACCCTAACATCATACCATTAATAAATTAACGATCGAATGAGGAAGAATAATCGTAGAACGCCAGAATCCCCTTTGTGACATTTTATCGAACACCTTCGAGGCGTCGATAAGAAACTCAAGAAAACGATGAATCCTAGACAATACAACCATGGAACAATAAGGAATTCGATATACTACAGATAACAATCATCAATCTATCACTATTCTAAGTTAATACGAATTAAATTGACAAATCGAACGAAATCCCCAAAACTAGATTTTAAGAAAACTTACCCTGATTCGATCGATCGGAGCAAGTTATGGAAGGATTAATCAATGTTATGGACTCAGGAATTTCGTGGATTTACAGTGGAACAACATCTCCTCGTGCCCTCCAAGCCCCAGCCGCGGAAAGGAAAGGAAGAAATGGGAAAAATGGGTGTAAACCCGACTATCCTGCCATATTTATACCCGTGCAGAACACGGCGCAACAAACGGCCCAATCCAGCCCCATATCTACTGCCGAGTTGCGGGTCAGTGCGCGACCTGACCGACATGGCGCAACACCCGGCTCAAGATGCCTGCGTGTGTCTCTGCCGTATCCGACACGGTGCATCACCCGGTGCAAATATTGCGCGGGTTCTCGACCGTGTCTCGACAGACTTGCTAGTCCTGGCCGACTCGGCGCAGGACATGGCGCTCGGTAGTGCCATTTTCACCGCCGTTTCGTACAGGTCCGGCCAGCAAACCTCCGGTTGCAAAATGATTCCGACACAATCCGAAAATTATAATAGGACCACAACAACGATCCGGAAGGAGACGAATAATAATAAAACAGGACATACGATTTGCTCGACTTACGAAACGAAAAGTCGTACCCAACGAATATCATAACCCGGTCTATCATGTCGGACCAAGAAATCATCCACAAAACAAAATGACCGGCACAACCGGTAAAATTCAAAAATAACCGGAGCTGAGAATCTCGGGTATCACATTCTACCCTATTAAAAATAAGTTTCGTCCCGAAACTTAAAACAAAAGCAAGACGACTCTAGATAACATACGTTATCTGGTACTGACATCGCACAAGAGCTCCATGCAGTACAGAGCTATTACGGCCCGATTCAGTACGCAAGAATGTTCACGAAAAGCAACGAACATGAATCACAACAGTTGATAAATCCGAGCAATACAACAATCAGAACACAAGTCCAACGTTGAACAAGAATGTAATTCCAATAACCTCAAATGTCTGGAAGATCAAATACGAAGACAATTTCCCAACACTTATGGAAATTTCAAAGTGGTCCATATGTTCAATAATCACGATTACGAGATCAAATAATAATGATTGGACAATGACGAACAAATAGCAATGATCGAACAACAACGATCAACTCTGAAGTTCACACCTTAAATCAGGACATTAATAAACTTGTAGGAACCATAAGGCATTAATTTCGCACACGGTTCACAGGAAATCCATCCGAGTCGATACGATCGAATGAAACGGAAGCGAAAAAAATATGGGTGTTACATCATATCACCTTTAAAAGAGGTTTGATCCCCGAAACCTAAACAACGAGAACGAAGTGTTGGAATAGCAATCTTCCCGGCCATATCCTCTTGGTCACGCATCTGATCTCCATGACCAACTGTACCGCGGTCACGACCGCGTCCTCTCTCCCTCGGCATATAAAGTGGATTCTCACTCGATACGATGGCACAACTTCGCAAAAATAAATGCTAAAGTACCAATTCAGCACGACATATCACATAAGGTAACTAATAACAACTTGATAAGAAAATCCACGAGGTATCCTTTTAAATAATATCATTTGAAAAAAAATATTGGATTTGTATGCTATTCCAAATAAAATTTTAACAGTATTTTTGGTACCTCGGGTTGCTTCATCAAAACTTGTAAACAACAGACTCTAACCGTCTCATTTTGAAATTATTTGCAGAACAATATTTTCTGTGTAACCGGCATTGTCAAAACCACCGCGCCACTACACACCAGCATCACCGTTAATAACAAACAAGGTAACCACGCAAGGTCATCAAACCATTCGTACATACTTTAATCAATATAGGAAACTTTCCCAAATCTAAGTTTGAAGTTTACATCGAGTGAGATTTTTTTTTTTCATCTTTCACTATATATTTTTGAAACTAAAAATCGTATTGGTTTTTGAAATAAAATATTTTTATGGTGTGAAGATTTTTGAAAATCATGTACTCGAATTATTTGAAAATACAATATGTTAAAATCATTTTCGAAAATCCTCCCAACACTACATAAAAATCAACGACGGTAACATTTTACAAAATATCTAAATGCACTTTAAAACAACTGTTTCAAATACCGTCGAGGTTTTATTTGAAAATCCGAGGCCGTCTCACCAATTCTAAATAATTTTTCAATGTACACACGGAGTCGCTGCTTAATCAAACTGTCGAAACTTTATGAAATTTTCAGGAAAGTGTTCTCGAACACACACACAGCAGACATAACTTAAACATAATCAATTGTCACCTAGCACGACAAAAAGTCCTAACATATATTTTCATACAACAATTGTCATTACTAGATAATATACACAGAATACAGTCGCAGAAAGGTTGTCTACAAAAGATAGACCTGATGATTAAAAATGCGGTTCCATAACCTCTGACCAGGCTGATTAGCGCGCGCTACAAGAAAGATAAGCGTGCGCTACTCATACCACATTAGCGTGCGCTATCCTCATACTTGGCGTGCGCTAACTGTTCTAATCAACAACACGATTGCAAACATATACAAGACAATACTAGAATCGAAGGTTATAAATAAGCAATACATATTAGTCTGAATGCCATCGATTCACATAATTACAACATCTCAAAAGCAACCATCAAAAGACAAATGTCATTCAAAACCGAAATTTCACCTCTCAATAAAGAGGACTATCTCAACATATACATACCGATCGACTCAACATTCACATCACTATTTTAATCATAAAACTGGCACCACTGTCTAACAACGAGAGCATCATCTTGTTTGGAAAACATATAATATGAGATGAAAATGAAATATCGGTAGTTTGAAGTTTCAAAAATTTCAACCTTGAGGTCATCATACGAAAATCAAAATTTTTCCTCCCTTGGAGGATATTTTAAAAATTTACGACTCCCCAAAAGCCTTTCGAAAACTTAAAATTACAAGGTTGTTACTCTTGCAAGAAAAACAGTTTATACGAAGATACATTTAGCAATATTATTCTCCATTCTAGCACAAGACGGGATTCAGCAAATATATGTTACTTACTCACGATGCACCTTTAAATACCACTACATAACACAGAAACACACAGGCTCATATAGCTCATGGTACAACATGTAGTAGGGAGACTTACATCCACAGATTGCACGAAGATGATGGCTGCATCTTGATGCTAATCACGGCCGACATCCCAGACGACGCGTCGCGACACGACATCAGTCAGACTCAATCTGACAAGACAAGACCCAACAATACACGACTGGACCCGACAGCCTAGGTTTCCGCAACCTGGCGCTCCGATACAATAAATGTAAAACCCCCAGAATCAAACCGAGAATATTACACGCCGCATACCTCCTCCGTGAAGATCTACCAAGCTAGACACTGAATCAACATAATACATTACATGCCGACACGGAAAAATCATGAACCATTAGACTGATTTGGTCTTGCATCACTGTCTTACAAATCAAAAATACATAACCCTATCCAGACTCATACCCACGCAAGGGTAAAATACCTTAAAACATAAACAATACGACAGCAGAAAAGACAATACAATAGACACTGACTAACTGAAACCAAAACTGGCCTTCATGTGATTAGTATCATTCATCTTTCATCATTCCTCGTACCGATCCTATGACTTGCTCCCGAAAACCTGCATGTACCTGGACACAATACAGATATCCACCTCTCGATTACTCGAGGGTTAGCAAAACTCCACTGTTTCGCTAGTGCAAGTATAAAGTGCAAATACGAGCCATACACAACACATTCCGAGAATACGATAATTGAAATAATCCTCAACTCAGCCAAGGCAAAAGACTTCCCGATATTTCTCGTTTAAATAAAATAGTTCAAACCGTAAACGTATAAATGAAATGAGTGGTCATTTTGAAAATCAATTTAAGATCTCGGGAGTTTTGAAAAATGTTAGTAATTGAATAATTCTCAACTTATCGAAAACCACTTAGGGTCACAGTCCAGAGCTTATTTTCCAAAATACAAATTCGATAACAAAACACAGGGTCCACGACCCAACCAGCTCATTTCAAATCATTACCACAGACAATTACACACCACAAATTACACTTATGCAATTCTAGCCCAACACCAAGGCTTAATATAATGTCTCACGACTCCAAGCACAAGGCATTGTGATACTCCGACATATCACAATTTATCAGTAGTACAAACACTCTGACAATTCTCACGCAAGACCACTCGGCCAAGTCCCTGTGCGCCCCGTCGAGCGACCCCAGGTGAGAATGCACACTCGAAAGTAACTCTCGCGCAAGACCACACGGCCAAGTCCCTGTGTGCCCCGTCGAGCAACCCCAGGTGAGAGTACCCCGAGAACAACCTTACAACTCTCATCAGATCATATTCCAAAAACACAAACCACGAGAGTCAAACACAGTATATATAGTCGAGGTACTGCTAGAATGGCCAAATTATACAATACATATTCACGACCCAGAACTGTAACAATCTACACGGAAGCACAATATCTCAACAGCACTGAAACGACGCAACCAATATCATACAAACTCACATATTCGTCGATAACCACGTGACTCCACGCACACATTTTAACAAAAGAATTGAACTTTACATTTACCGACGACATAATCATACATAATGACATCATACGAAAGTAAGACGATCCCATACTCAACACTAGCACACATATTCAATTAAGCATATTAATTCTCGAAACACACGGGTCACCTTTAAGAAAACCATGATGGTAAATATACCGATTCCTTTGAAAAAATGGTTATAAATATTTATTTAGCACATATCGATGATTAGCAACCATTATATCCACAAAACACGTAATGTATGGTCAAGATACTTGCCTCGATAATCGATATCGGATGCTCCGACGAGCACGTCTCAGTCGGGAAACCTCGAATACCTACAATTCTCCGGTAGAACAATAATAACACGATCGATCGGGAAGCTTGAAGAAAACGACGAACGGAAGAGTTCCGACTCGAGTTCTTCGCAAGGAACCTGACCCTAACATCATACCATCAATAAATTAATGATCGAACGAGGAAGAATAATCGTAGAACGCCCGAATCCCCTTTGTGACATTTTATCGAACACCTTCAAGGCGTCGATAAGAAACTCAAGAAAACGATGAATCCTCGGCAATCCAACCGTGGAACAACAAGGAATTCGATATAATACAGCTTAACAATCATCAATCTATCACTATTCTAAGTTAATACGAATTAAATGGACAAATCGGACGAAATCCCCAAAACTAGATTTTAAGAAAACTTACCCTAATTCGATCGATCGGAGCAAGTTATGGAAGGATTAATCGATGTTATGGACTCAAGAATTTCGTGGATTTACAGTGGAACAACATCTCCTCGTGCCCTCCAAGCCCCAGCCGCGGAAAGGAAAAGAAGAAATGGGAAAAATGGGTGTAAAGCCGACTGTCCTGCCATATTTATACCCGTGCAGAACACGGCGCAACAAACGGCCCAATCCAGCGCCGTGTCTACCGCCGGGTTGCGGGTCAGTGCGCGACCTGACCGACATGGCGCAACACCCGGCGCAAGACTCCTGCACGTGTGTCTCGGCCGTATCCGACACGGCGCATCACCCGGCGCAAATCTTACGCGGGTTCTCGGCCGTGTCTCGGCAGACTTGCTAGTCGTGGCCGACCGGGCGCAGGACACGGCGCTCGGTAGCGCCGTTTTCACCGCCGTTTCGTACAGGTCCGGCCAGCAAACCTCCGGTTGCAAAACGATTCCGACACAATCCGAAAATTACAATAGGACCACAACAACGATCCGGAAGGAGACGAATACGATTTGCTCGACTTACGAAACGAAAAGTCATACCCAACGAATATCACAACCCGGTCTATCATGTCGGACCAAGAAATCATCCACAGAACAAAATGACCGGCACAACCGGTAAAATTCAAAAATAACCGGAACCGAGAATCTCGGGTATCACAGCCACGACATCTGATTACAAAAAGATGAATAACTTTAGAAAATGATCGAACAATATTCTAGCACGGTGTCTGCCTTGGACACGATGATGCACACGGTTGGATGCTATAGTGTGCAGCGATCGTGTGCAAGTTTTCTGGCGATGAAATGGCCTTGAACATGATCGTTGCACACGATCGTGGACACGTTAGTTGTGCACATGATGTCAAGGCCGTTGGACACGACTGTTGCACACGGTGGCTTGCCATCGTGTGCAGCCATCGTGTCCGGAAGAACTTATCGGAAAAAAATTTCCTGCGGTAAAATATTGATGCATACCTTCTTTATGAATCCAGAAGCACGAGAAATGAAGTCCTACTTGAACGTCAGTTTTTCTTTTTCGAATAATCGTGTGATTTTTATAAGAATTTTGAATGACCCATTATCAAAAATAGTTGTTTGTTTACTGTGATGGATAATGTATAGGTTGTAGTTACATTTTGGTTGTTGGACATTAATATCGGTAGTTAGAAATGGAGGAGGTGAGGAAAATGAAAAGGAAAAAAGAAAAGAAAAGAGTTTAAATTAAATAAATGCCAAAAGAAAAGAAAGTAAATATTGTCAATTTTTGGAGGATATTTAGTCTTTTTACGCAACATAGTATCAATAACTTATACCCTTATAAATAAGGATATAAAATTTATGAATTTTATGATTTATTATTAAAAAATTCTCTCTCTCTCTCTCTATATATATATATTTCTAAGGTAGAAGAATGATAGGGACACACCCCCCATCACACCCCGTATTTTATGGGGTTGTATCGTATATTTTACAGATAAATAATTATAATAATATTATAATAAAATTAATAATAAAGTAAGTGGTATAATCCCATAAAGCATGTGTTCGGAGTGTGGTTGGGGTGTCCCAATCATTTCTCTTCTAAGGTAAATGGGGTTGACCCGCTGACCCGGCAGGTTGTCCATCTTTTCGGGTTAGGGTTCGGGTCCTCCTTATTGGACCCGGTGACCCGGTGGGTCCGACCCGTGGACATGGCTAGTCTGCAACGGACGTTCAGTCCTTGATATAGGCGTCTAGACCAGACGCCTGGACCATGGTCTTGGCGTCCGATGCAGATGCCTATACCATGGTCTGGGCGTCCGATTCAGACGCCTGTACCGTGGTCAGACGTCCAGGCCAGACGCCTCTGCCATGGTCCAGGCGTAATTTCTGGACGTCTGGTCGCTTTTTTTTGCATGATTTTAAATTTTAATAATAATATTATTGGTATTATTATTAACATTCTGTCAATTAAAAATTTCAGGTTATATTGGAAGAATTTGAAGGTGACTACGTTGATTATAGTGGTTATTTCGTCAATGACGGAATATTCGATAGTGATTGTGATGCGATTGGTTGGGCGAAAAAAATTGCTCTTCAAATTGGTTTCGAGTTGATCATTTCGTCGTACAAGAATAAAGGAAAGACAAAGCTACTGAGATGTAACCGTGGTGAACGGTACAGAGGGGTATTAAGAGATTTGGATGTCGCTGCTCGAAAGGACACAAAAAATCGACGGCGGCCTCCATCATGCACTCCGACACGGCGGCCGCGGCCAAAGTAGCAGTAACCCGAAAAAAATTATTTACCGGAGCTTTTCCTTTTCCGGTCATGGCGGCGGACGGCGGTGGTGCGGTGACTGTGCAGAGGCGGCTGGTGGCTTATTTCGAATAGGTCGAGAGAGAAAAGTATTGAGAAAGTAGGATTACAAATCTGTTGAATATGAACTAAGGGTAAAAAAATAATATTATAGAGCGATGACTAATAATTTAAGATGGTGTTTAGTAATCTAAGTAAACAAATGAGTAAATGTCGCTCTAAAAATGTGGCCATGTGACTTCAAGTGAAAAGGCGGTGGATTGTTTTGAGAATCTGACAATAGCAGTCACGGAGGATGCGCCTAACGGTCAGTTTAGTTGGTGGTGGATAGTTGACCGTTAACTTAAAGCATTTAATCATTTTCCGGTCAAATTCTATTGGAATATTTATTTTGTACTGCTAACTAAGTGGCAATAATAATAATAATAATAATAATAATAATCTCTTTCTCTCACTCAAAACATGACAGGGAGTATATTTAATGTATTTTAAGTAATATTTGGTGTAAGTGATTATGATAAATATGTGATGGATTAAAAGTAAAAAGTGAGTGTATAGTGGAGATTGAAACGTAAAAAACAATTGTTTGATTTGATTGTGTAAATGTGATAAATATAAAGTTTCTAAAAGGAGAAAAAACAGTAAGTGTAAGCTTTGAGCAGACTAATGGAGTATGTTGTGTCACGATTTATTCATCCCGACAGGCGATCGACTATAAAGCCGAGCGACCGAGTCAACTCCAGTCAAACCCTGACTAGCTCGCCAAGTCGAAGATATCAAACCACCATCAGGCACCTAGCGATCGACTCCCAGGGCGATCGCCTTTTGGCAGCTGGCGATCTGCTCTACTAACCGGCTAAGAGCAATCGACCTACGCCCCGAGCAGAAGACGATCGCCCATCAAAACCGTCAAGGACTGGATCTCAGAAAAGCACCCACGTGCAGATCCATAAAAGGCGCTGACGAGATCTTTTGCTAACTGACAAGATCTTTGACCAGAGCCTGTCACCTACCCCACCTACCGGCATGTGCGCCGAAAGTTGTCAGTAGGGCCGCATGTGACTAGCTCAGGACGCGTGTAAGCTCTCCATCGACCGAGTAGTTGACTTCCAACAACTCCTGCAGACTTTGAGGGACAGCCCATGTGCTAAAAGACGATCGCCCGATTATTATATTGCAAAGAAAGGCGATCGCCCATGATCCAAGCCCTATAGATAGAGAACCTCCTCCTACTGGAAAAAGGCTCTCGCCTTCGGTTCTCGATTCGAATTCATTTGAACCAACATCTCGAATTCACTCTACAGCTTCCTACCACTTGAATATACAGATCCGAATTCATTCGACTTACGCCGAGCTCATTCTCTCACATTCCGATACATCCACTAAAATCTTGAAGAACACACACATATCATCAAGCTCCCGCTACCTCACCTAATCCATCTCAGGACTTCTCTCTCCAAACCTCTCGTCCGTAAGACGATCGGCGTAAGCAAGTCTCCACTAGACGGATTCCAAGGGATTCACAAGCCCAAAAGCCCAAACATCCGGCTATATACTCGCCGTGAGAGGCGATCGATCTCTCACCGCCGCGATTGTTCATCACCTTTGTTACAAGAACTCACAGAGCATCAAATCTGGTTCTTAGGCAATCTACACGCTCGCTAGCTAAGATAACAAGAAACTTTACACTCATTGTAATTGTTTTCTTACATTAGTACTTGTATCCCGAATATCGGTATTAATAATATCTCGCGAGAGCATTCAAGCCCGGGACTAACAACCCGGCAAATCTTGTGTTATTTATCTTTCTCACGGAAGTGCTCTTGCATTTGTTTGCTATCCCATCCATTCCAAAGAATATCTATCTCCGGATAATATTTTGGGTAGCAACAATCGCTAGAAGGAGGGCACATCTAACCCTCATATTTTTATTTCTACCGTCCCAAGAACACTCACTTGTTCTCGGGGCATATACTTGAAGTGACACTCACCGCACTTCAAAGAAAACCTCCGTAATCATGACATCCGCCGGTCCATCAAGAAAGCTACTCTCGAACCGCGGACACCATTTCCGGCCACCCGAACCCCAGCCGACGACAGGGGGAAGCCGCGGCAACGCGAGACTCTCGATCCCGCATCCGAGAGATGGCCCCAACCTCTCACTCGATCAGTTCCAAACCGAGGAACAGATCGAGGAGGCTATGGCCATCCTGGAGGAGCGACGGAGAGCATGCGCGCCGCCCGCGATAACTCCCTCGATCATCCGTCGCATGGGAAAACGGAAATTCAAGGGGCTACTGAACGAGCGATCGTCAAAAAGCCCCGATTCGCGAGGAAAGGCTCTCGCACGACCGGACGGATCCATATTCGATCGCTTGGGACGCGACCCATCCCGGCGACGGGCACTCATTTCCAACCTTGAGAAGACGGAATCAATCCACCAGGAGTTCGGCCTACTCACTTCACACCGAACACATGTCACCATCTCGACTCCCGCCCGATCGCTGTGGACTCGGTACTCAATCGCCGCTCCTCGCTCCGATCGCGAGCCGCTAGCACAAAGCCACGGCGATGGCCGCCATGCAACGTCGGCTCGATGAGATGAGAGCACTCTTGACGCTGGGCAAGCACCAAGAAGAAGATCGCCGGCCGACCGAGCCACTCGCGGTCCACATCGAGCTTGCCCCCATACAACCAACGATCGCTCCTCCTAAAACACCTCTGTATAAGGGGAGATCGGACCGAAACCCACCGAGTAAATTCCGAATTTACATGACTGGGTGTGGGGCATCCGATGCAACCAAGTGCCGGATCTTCCCGCCGACATTGGGCGAGCCGGCCCATAAGTGGTACGTCTCATTACCACCACGATCGGTCACCTCTTTTAAGAAATGGCGGATGACTTCACGTCATACTTCGCCAAAGAAGGTCGCCAGATCGAAGGCCCCAGTATGATAAAAATCAAGCGGGGAAGGACGAATCGACGCAGATTACATCGGCCGTAGACGAAATCATCCTCACCGCGAACCCGCTGATGAGCTCGCTCTCTATTCGGTCATGAGGGGATTCCACGGTCACTCTCCCATATTCGACATCTCTCCAAGGATATTCCCCAACTTACACGATCTTCCGCGCTAAAGCCGCCAACTTCTGGCCGTGCAAAGGCTACTCACCCTCCGCTTAGACGAGGAAACGCCACCTCTTGCCCTAAGATAGCGATCGCCAAAGCAAAGAAGGCGATCGCCAAGACACCGGAGATCTCTGTGCTTTGAGGACATGGAAGCCCATCTCCTCCATACGTTCAATGTAACTCCGGCACATATTTTCTATGCCATCGGGGGCACGAAGAGCTCAAAAGCCAAAGGCAATAAGGGACCACGGTCACTGGACAACAATCAATATTGCGCCTACCACAAGAGTCCGGCCACGACCAACAATTGCCGCGACCTCCTCAAGCGACTCCGAGACTGCTCGAGGAGGGCAAGTTGATGACTTATTGGTTTAGCCGAAGCCCCGCCTATCTCTATAGACGATCGTCCGAGTCGAACGCAAAACAGGCTGGGAAGCTCATACGAGCCGACCCCTGGATCAACCTCGGCGACCGTCTCTATATGCTTCAATCAAGAGAAGGAGACCACGGAAGTCATCCCGATCTCCCTCTTTATTCAAGAAACCGGAGGACTCGATCGCCATCTACAGTTCACCATATAACATGATGGACTAAGGCACGAGATCGCCTCCCCCGCACAACGTACACCGTCGAAGATCGACATCTACACGACGATCCAAGGTGAAAGAGTGCAGCCATGGTCCTGGTGGTCGATGGAACCGACTGCTTAGGCCATGCAAGGTCCCTTTAGGCCAAGATCGCCCGCCCTTCGTTTAAATACGAGGCCGGCGTAGTCTGAGGGCCCTCCAAAATAAATCAGTGGACACGATCGCTCGCCCTCAAAGGTTCATCATCTAACATGGTGAACCCGGACAATGCGACGTGCCACAACCCCGTCTCAACGTACACCGTCGAGGTCGGCCATCTCCTTGGCTGGCCAAGGTGGAAGCAGAGCTAACAAGCCGCGGGCGCGGAGTTGATTCACCCGACGCTGCCCCGCGCCAGGACTCCTCTAGACCGAGACCGCACGCCCTTCGTTCAAATACGAGGCGAGGCGCAGCCTAACAGAGGACCCTCATAATAAAGTGAGTCACGAGACACTCAATGTCTTCGCGCATCAAGACAGGATCAAGGAGTCGGTCCATCGAACTCCGCGATCGTGCACGGTTCCTCAAGACGGACGACCGTCCCCGAGGATTCGACAAACTTGAAGACCGCTCGCTCAAGGAATTATTTTCATCCCCTTACTTCCACTAAGTGAATAAAAACAAGGGGCAAGAAGAGTGCGGACTACCTACACGACGATCGTCGCTATTCAACCACATACGGAGATCGTCATTTTTTCAGATGTAGTGCAACGATCGAACTTGTTGTAAAAAGTTGTCTTATGAGTTTATCAATTCATTTGGAACTACCCTCGCAACGATCTCTCCTCACACATTTGTACAAAGTCAAACAAAGACTTAAAAATAACCATTCATTCAAAAGATAAGTCAGAAAGACAAATGCTCATTTCATTACTTGAAAAAATAGAGTACACGGTCGCCCGAAGGCCTAAGTGCTACAAAAAGAAAACTACAAAGCTACAAGTAAGCTAAAAACATCAAAAAGGAGGCGCCTCAGGCCCCTGCCGGGCCTTCACCATCAGCATTCGGCGCGGTTCCCTCATCTTCCGGAGCATCGGGATGAGCAAGACTATCTGGAAACGGATACCAGCTCAAATCCACACCGATGTCCGCCAGGTCCAAGATCGGCAAGGAGAAAGCCGAATTGAGAGGATGCTCCAATGCATACGACTTGAACTTCTCAGCAAGAGGACCGACCTCCAAGCCTCCCTTCTTAGCCGCTCGGATCGAGTCGGCGAACGCCAAGTAATAGGCGAACTCGCTGACATACTCCAAATTTTGGAAGGGATCGGCCTTGGTCGCCTCGACCTCTCCTCTCAGCTCGGCCATCGCACATTGCGATCCTGGAGCTCGGCCTCCATCGCAGCTTCCTTCTCGTTCGCCTCCGCCAGCTCGCTCATCTGCAGAGCGATCGTCACATTCTGGCGATGGGCCTCTTCCTCAGAAACATTCCTCGCCGTGTCGGCTCTCTGCATCTGGTCCCAAACCGGGCCGACCGCCATTCGAATTTCTCGGTCTCCTTCTTCTCCGGCTCAAGCTCGAGGCTCGCCCGCTTGGCCGCCTCCAAGGAGTCCCTCTCCATCGCTGCAATCTTGTCGGCAAGAACTCGGCGTTCTCTTTCCGAGCCGCCTCAAGATCCTCTGAAGGCGAATAGTGGAGGGCCGCCTCAAACTCCCGAGCACTGACGGCCATGGTCGCCGTCTCGAAGAGAAAGGGCGACGACAAGATCCATCGAACTCGACGACCGCAATGGCGATCGCATCCAGATCGATTGTCCACGCCTTCGGCAAAGCGTGGCGGCCTTGCTCACATAGGGAGGAATGTCGCAGTATGGCGAGGATCGACTCGCCGTAAAATCCACGACCATCGGTGGACAAGACGGGTCTTTGCGACGGATCCCGCACCAAAACACCAAGGTTAATACAACTCCTACGCAGATGTAATTGTCAACACAAATGCTATCTACCTCTCACTTTCTCGGATCCCGACCAAAAACGGTTTCCCTCGAGGAGTTTCCGCATCCGCGATCGCCGCCTCCGCAGAAAAGCCGCAGAGGGCGGCTTGCGCTCCGAGCAACGATGGTGATCGGTGGCGCGCGATCGGCACTTCATCGCCCGGGCAGAAACGAAGTTTCTTGCGGCCTCGGCCTCTTGCGATTCGCCGCAGCCCCTCCTCCGATGAATTTCCTCCTCAACCTCGACTGCTCTACGCGAGGCTCCGGCTCCGCACGAGGCACCGCCTGCGGAACTATAGGCAATGCGACGGTGGAACCCGAGTCGACCTCTTCGACTTGAGACGGCCTAGGACTCTGGGTTCGACATAGCGATCTCCTCGGAGGCTCCAAAAAGCGAGGGAAACGAACCTCTCAGCTTAAAGACGATCGACTAACGGTCGACACTATCTTCAAGTAAGGCGATCGCCTAAAAGTTGAAGGTCGCATAAAGTCATACTGCATCGCGAGATGTCTCGGAAAGCGGAATAGTCGAGCCGACAACCGACTCTCCTTGTTGATCCGAGTGGCGTCAGGTCGTCGTCCGACAAGCTCCTAATTCGCTCCCAAACAACGAGGAAGTCGAAAGGCGCCTCGATCGCCGGGATATGAAAGCCTGCAAAATGTAAATCAAATTAGATCACCAACACGCATCCAAGCGAAGGGAGAGTCTAAACCCCACGGGATTTCTCTCCCGAAATTGATGGGATCTCCAGTCGCTGTGGGATTGTCGCTCGCCAAGCTCTCCACTTGCCGCCGACCTTAACCACTTCGTCGATCGCCCGTATCTTATTCGAACTCCATGAATCACCGGCCAGACTGCCTTGAATATGGTAACCGCCGACCAACCTCTATGTGCCGTCGGTTTAAACAAATAGTTCATCTCCAACGCGACGGAGGCAGTACGGGCGGTGACCGCCGAAAAGGGTGAGAGTGCATATGATTTGGAGCCGGGCGTTCGGCGTCGGTGAAGTGGCGCCACATTCCAAGCGGCAACAGATGGGAGACCGCAAGGACGAGAGGAAGCGCGGCCGGCCTCCATGCGGCCTCACTCACTGCGACCATACCCATCGGAGGCCGGTCGGCTCGTTCATTCTCCGCGGGCGCGAACATGTCCACATCCGAAGGAACATGGAATCTTGTCCTCCAGACGGCGGATCTCTCACGGACGCCGAGCTCCGTGTTGGCCGGCGACCATAACGATCATTGCGCGGCACGATCTGCGACCGCTTGGGGAGCACGTAGGGATAAGCGACCGAATATCCCGGAAATCGAATCGCGGAGTTGGACCGCCAATCTATCCATTATTTCACAAAGGCCCTATAGGCCCGTCCAAAATCACTATGTTGCTCCCGGTAAGCCACGATCGCGGATCTCTCTCGATCTGCGATCGTCTCTCCTCGGCACCGACTCCTAGCAACATCGGCCTCATTGAACAAAGCCTCAACTTCAGTAGGGTCGATTCCGGCTCAGATGGCTTCACCATTGCCTCCAGTGGAAGGCGGAGGTAGTTTCTCCTGGGCGTGATGTCCGGCGGCGAGCAGTTCCCGCTCCAAACAACGATGAGGTTCGGCCATTTTCGAGTTAGAAAGGAAGAGAAGGATTTTCTTACCTAAAGTGAAATCAATCGACGATCGGCGCTTAGATCTTCAAAAAAATCGGCGGCAGGACCTTCTTTCTCCAATGCGTACGCGTGAGTGAGGCTGCGGCCCGCGCCCCCTTTTATAGGAGAAAGCGGGGACCCGATTGCAATAAAGGGAAACCTCGGGGTCGGATCTCAAAACGGCGCACAGTTGACCCCTCGAGACCAGCGACGCGTCTTTTCGAGACGCGCGTCGAGGAGTCATTAATGACCGTCGGCGTCCTCCATAGAAGCGACACTTGCGGAGACTTTTCAACGCCCGTTGTTTTTCCGCTTGATTCGGCCAACAGTCGTCCAATCCAGTATATCGGCTCAAAGACGATCGCGATTCAATAAAACACTTAGTCGCCGTTAAAAATTCGATCGTCAAGAAATCCACCTCACCCCACGTTTCCAACGTATGAGCGAAATGGGGCAATTGTTGTGTCACGATTTATTCATCCCGACGGGCGATCGACTATAAAGCCGGCGGAGTCAACTCGGTCAAACCACGACTAGCTCGCCAAGTCGAAGATATCAAACCACCATCGGGCACCTAGCGATCGACTCCCGGGCGATCGCCTTTTGCGGTGGCGATCTGCTCTACTAACCGGCTAAGAGCAATCGACCTCGCCCGGCGAGAAGACGATCGCCCATCAAAACCGTCAGGCTGGATCTCGAGAAAAGCACCCACGTGCGAGATCCATAAAAGCGCCGACGAGATCTTTTGCTAATCGACAAGATCTTTGACGAGCACATCACCTACCCCACCTACCGGCATGTGCGCGAAAGTTGTCGATAGGGCCGCATGTGACTAGCTCGGGACGCGTGTAAGCTCTCCATTGACCGAGTAGTTGACTTCCAACAACTCCTGCAGACTTTGAGGGACAGGCCCATGTGCTAAAAGACGATCGCCCGATTATTATATTGCAGTAAAGGCGATCGCCGTGGATCAAGCCACATAGATAGAGAACCTCCTCCCTCGGAAAAAGGCTCTCGGTTCTCGGTTCTCGATTCAATTCATTTGAACCAACATCTCGAATTCACTCTACAGTTCCCGATTCACTGAATATACAGATCCGAATTCATTCGACTTACGCTCGAGCTCATTCTCTCACATTCGATACATCCACGGAAATCTTGAAGAACACACACATATCATCAAGCTCCGGCTACCTCACGGAATCCATCTCGGGACTTCTCTCCAAACCTCTCGTCCGTAAGACGATCGGCGAAGCAAGTCTCCACTAGGCCAGTTCCAAGGGATTCACAAGCCCAAAAGCCCAAACATCCGGCTATATACTCGCCGTGAGAGGCGATCGATCTCTCACCGCCGCGACTGTTCATCACCTTTGTTACAAGAACTCACAGAGCATCAAATCTGGTTCTTCCGGCAATCTACACGCTCGCTAGCTAAGATAACAAGAAACTTTACACTCATTGTAATTGTTTTCTTACATTAGTACTTGTATCCCCGAATATCGGTATTAATAATATCTCGCGAGAGCATTCAAGCCCGGGACTAACAACCCCGGCAAATCTTGTGTTATTTATCTTTCTCACGGAAGTGCTCTTGCATTTGTTTGCTATCCCATCCATTCCAGCAATATCTATCTCCGGATAATATTTTGGGTAGCAACAGAGTAATAATTGTGTTGTCCTCTCTTCCTATTCGTCTCTATGGTTTTTTCTACTCCCTCCGTCATAGTCGAAGTACAATATTTGGACTAAAATTAATGTATTTTTAAGAGAATGATTAGATTTGACAGATGTGAGTTTTGTAAGTATTGATGGTGATGTTTGTTGGTAATTTCGGTCGTAGAAAAATTGTTGGGTGAAAATTAAATTCCAACTGGAAATTAAAATTACAACTCGAGAACAGACAGGACTCGCAATAAAAAAAATTGAATCTGCACTAACCAGAACCAAATTAGACATACAAGGAGGTAATCGAAACAACAAAAAATAATAAACGAAACCGGACTGTGGTAGAAGTCGCCCGAAGATGGCTTCTGCCCGCAAGACGAGAAACACCCCGGTAGTGTTCACGGATCGGCGGCTAGTCCCCAAAGGTCAACGACTTTACGTCTCTACAGTAGCAACACCGCAAACTGAAGAGCTCCGACGAACTGGAAGAGGTGAGGACAAAGCTCCGACTTATGATATGCAGAGAATGCTGAAAATTATTTGATTATACTCAGTTCGAAAATTGCATATGAGATGCATGCCTATTTATAGGCCATCTCACCTGCAGGGAATTTAAAACAGCCCTTATGGCTGTCATAATGCAGTCATTTATGCTGAATTATGCTCAGGAGTTATGAATTTCAAACAAATGGTAGGGGTTACGAAATTCAAACCTGTCATTAACTTCACCTCATTACACTGGGAGGTATCTGGACATCCTTATGTGCACATACGAGCCCAACTACGTTGTTGAGCTTGTCCAAAAAATTCTTTAAGCTAGCCCAAGGCCTAGCTCACGGCCAAGCCCACGAACAGGCCCAAAGACCAGCCCAAAGACCAATTGCCAAGATCTAAGATTCAAGTCCAAGATCAAGATCAAGGCCCATGGTCCGCGGCACGCGGCTGCGGCCGAGGCGGGCGGGCGGGCGGCGGCGGCGCGCGCGTGTGCGCGCATGTGGGCTTTAAGCCCATACACATGTGCCATTAATTATTACACGAATAAAGGTAACTCCTTATATACTAGAATAATGATGGTTCATTCCTCAATGTGGGATACCATCCCTTATTAATTCACAATTAAGTGATAAATTTTAATTCACTATTTCCCACTCACCGGGAATCGATTTAGAGAAAATGAATATACTACGATCATTTACACGGAACGTAGATCGATCCTATGATATTTAATTTTACGAAATAAAATTAAAATCATTAACGATTCCAACAATCCCCCACATGAGTGAAAATAGCTCAAATGCAATATGTAGACTCAAACTCAGTCCTCAAGATGCGTTAAAGTATAAGGATATGTAGTTCGTGACTTTGAACCTTTCATAGTTAACATCATCGGGTACACATGCGGATTAGTGGGTTGATGATTTGAACTATTGCCCCACGGCGTGCACCGAGATAATGGTGCTAACACTTGAACACCTCAACCTCATCCGTTCTCACGTTTTGTGTCCTTTGCGGTCCTTGGACACCCCTTTGGATTCATAAGTATATTCCATAAAGCGGCCCCCACTTCTCACTTATATAGGTGATTCTTTACCGAGTATCTTGCCATACTCAACCTCCTCGAGGTCTTTAGGAATCATTAAGAGTCATAGAGTTAACCTCACCACTAGGCAAGCTTTAACACTCAATTGCTCTATAGGAAAGAAACTTAGATGAGTGTTTCACACGAACTCTCATAGCTTAGTTCTCCCATTGAACCAAGTTCTTGGGATCTCCAGTCATCTTGGTTGGGTTACCACTATGATAATTCTCAATTTGTGGATTTTAAACCCATTCCCTCTAGCAATTTATTCATTTGATCACGGTTTAACCCTTTGGTTAGCGGATCCGCTAGATTATCCAATGACCTCACATAGTCAATAGAGATAACCCCCACTTTTTATCAAATGTCTCACGGTATTATGGCGTCGACGAATATGTCGAGACTTTCCATTATACACGTTACTTCTTGCCCTACCAATAGCATCTTGGCTATCGCAGTGTATCATCACCGCTGGTACTAGCTTTGACCAACATGGAATATCTTCTAGAAAGTTTCTGAGTCATTCGGCTTCTTCACCGGCTTTGTCCAAAGCTATGAATTCTGATTCCATGGTGGATCGGGATATACACGTTTGTTTCGCGGATTTCCACGAGACAGTTCCACCCCCAACGGTAAACTAGGGATGGCAATGGGGCGGGTCGGGGTCGGGTATTGCCTACCCAGACCTGGACCCGCGGTTAAAAATTAGCCCCAGACCCGCCCCAGACCCGCCAAATTTTTTTCGGGTCCGCCCCAGACCCGCCCCGCTCGGTTCTGGGTACCCAGCGGGTACCCGCGGATTATTTTTTTTCTCGGATTAATATTATATATATATAATATACTACTAATTTAAATTTATTACTAATTTAATATATATATATATAATATTACTAATTTAATTACTAATATATATTTAATTTATTAAGTATTAATATTTTATATATATATATATAATATTACTAATTTAAATTTATTACTAATTTAATATATATATATATATATATATCGGGGCGGGTTCGGGGTGGGTACCCCATAACCCGGAACCGAACCGGACCCGGACTTATTTTTCTCTACCCGCCCCAGACCCGGACCCGGACCCGAATTTTGTTACCCGAATTGGACCCATTCGGGTAAAAACCCGCGGGTACCCGAACCCGTGGTTTTTTTGCCATCCCTACGGTAAACACGTAACCACTTGTAGAAAATGAACTTTTCGTATCGGATATCCAATTCGCATCACAGTACCCTTCAAGTATCGGGTGGTATCTCGAATAGTGTAGCCCAAAGTTTTGAGTATACTTTAAGTATATCAATATTCTAACAAGAGCTTTCCAATGCTCTTTGCTTGGATTGCTCGTGTAACGACTCAATTTGTTCACAATGCAAGCTAAGTCGGGTCGAGTGCAATTTGTAAGATACATTAAACACCCAATGACTCGTGCATATTCTTCTTGTGCAACGGGCTCCCCTCGATTTTTGCTCAAGTGAACATTTAACTCTATTGGGGTCTTAGCCGGCAAGCTATCATAAGCATTAAACTTCTTTAGGACTTTCTCGGTGTAGTGAGATTGTGTCAAGATGATTCCATCAGATTTTCTTAGAATTTTCATTCCAAGAATCACATCAGCTAGCCGCATGTCTTTCATGTCAAAATTTCTTTTTAACATGTTCTTTGTATCGTTAATCACTTGTATATTGCTACCCATGATTAACATGTCATCTATATAAAGACACACAATAACATAGTTGTTACTAGTGTTCTTAATATAAACACATTTATCACACTCGTTTATTTTAAAACCATTTGATAACATTACATTATGAAATTTCAAGTGCCACTGTAGTGGAACTTGTTTCAATCCATATAAAGACTTAACCAGTTTGCATACCTTTTTCTCTTGCCCAGGTACTACAAACCCTTCAGGTTGTTCTATATAGATCTCTTCATCCAGATCACCGTTCAGAAAAGCAGTCTTAACATCCATTTGATGAATCTCAAGATCGTGCAAAGCAGCAATCGCGAGAAGCACTCGAATAGATGTAATTATCGTTACATGTGAATAGGTATCGAAAAAATCGTACCCTTCCTTCTACTTGAAACCTTTGACTACTAAACGAGCTTTGTACTTATCAATTGACCCATCAGCCTTGTACTTTCTTTTAAGGATCCATTTGCATCCTAAGGGCTTACAACCTTCAGGTAAATCAACCAAAACCCAAGTTTGATTTTGTAAAATTGAGTCAATTTCACTCTGAACAGCTTCTTTCAAGAGCAACCCGTCTAGTCTAGCATAATCTACTTTGATCGATGTTGGTTCTTCATCCAACATGAATGCTATGTAGTTAGGTCCAAATGTCTTTGGGGTCCTAACCCTACTACCACGTAGTCAGGTCCAAATGTCTTTGGGGTCCTAACCCTACTACCACGTCCCGGTTCTACATCTTCTAGATTAGATCTCGAACGCCTACGTGACTTTGCATCTATATCCACATGTTTTGAACTTGTTCCTTCATCTTCAACTCTATTAATAGAATTGTTCTCAACTTTATCATTGCCCTTACAAGGATATATGTTTTCAAAGAATACAACATTCCTTGATTCAATTGTTGTTCCCACAGTCATTTCAGGTACTTCCGACTTGTGGATAACAAACCGATAGGCACTACTGTTCTGTAATATCCGCAATTTCGAATTTCGGTAATTTTCTTTTTTTGGTGTATTTCTCGATCGTAGTGACTCTCGTATACCTTTCAGTGTGTCCTTCCTGTCAACTGTTGAACTGTATTTTCGTTATTGATGTGCGGAACCGCCGTTTCGGGGTTGCCGCGGATCCATTTCGTGTTATTGGTTCCCAAATATTGATTCCTATCGTTTTATTCTCTTTCCGGATCATTTTCTTCATTTTGGGACCCAAAAGGGGGTGTGGGCCGCGGCACAAGACAGGTGTGCCGCGGCACACATATTTCTCCAGTCGATGGTCGAGCGAAGCCCATGCGTGTGCGGCACACCCATCCCATGCGCGCACGGCTTGCCGAGTCGGTGCCGCGGCACATCCGTGCAGTGCCGCGGCACACCCGTGTGACATCTGCAGCAAAACACACTGTCTGGGTGTGCCGCGGCATACCTTGTGCATCTTGCGGCACAATGCCAAAACACAGGAGTAAATTTTCGGCTGTGCCGCAAAGACACTTCGTGCCGCGGCTGCTGAGCGGTCAGCTGTGCGATTCGTCTTTATTAGACGAAATCGGTCGTCTTCTCCTCATTTTCACCTACATCGCGAGAGAGAGTGAGAGAGAGGGAAGGGTTCTTCATCTATATCCATTGGGGTTGATTTTCACCATTTTTCTTGGTTGTGAGGCTCGGGCAATCAATCTAACGCGTGTTCTACGGATCTTGGTACTTGAATCTCGTAAGGTAATATTCTAAAACCCTATTTTCGATTAAATTGGGGGTTTTGGGTTTTTCTTCCGATTCGTTCCGTTTTGTTGGTGGATTCATGATGTATACGATTAATATTGTTAGTATCTTTAGTTTTCCTACGGATTCATGGATATTTTGTGGATTTTTACGGAATCGAGAGGGTTTGGTTGTGGTCCGCCCTCGTTGTTGTTTTCGGTATGAATATACATGAATCGTAGGCGGGTTTCCGGGTGTATTCCATTTCCATAATCGTTTAGAAGTGGTTGTGATTGAACTATTCGAATCGTTAGGTTCATTTTCATCGGTTCCTCGCGGTCGTGCTTGATTCTTCCGTTCCGTTCATTGTCGTCTTCCTTTTCGTTAGCATCGGGCGTTCCGAAGCTTCCCGGTTGAGCCGTATCGGTTCGTGGTTCAGTGCTCGTGGTATCGAGGCAAGTACCTTGCCCATACTTTTCTCGTTTTATGGATATGATGATCGGTGGTCGTCTTGATGTGTTTGTTTGGTTATTTGAAATAAAGTTTCAAAGGATTTCGGTTTGGCCTCGTTAAAGGCTTTCTTTCAAAACGAGTGTGATTTGTGAACGGTGTTTTGAGAATTGATTATGATTTGATTATTTTGTACGTTGAAGGATTTTATGATGATACTCCTATTGTTCAAGTTATGGAATCGTGTATTCCGTATTTAATCTTGTTATTGTATTTTTGAAGAGTTTGGTAATGGTGTCGAGTTAATGGCCATCTCTAGTGAGTATTCTTAATGAACTTACATTCTTAGCATATTAGTATTGCATGAGTAACGTGTGTGTGTGTATGCTCACTGCGGGTTAGATCCGACGGGGTCTCGGTAGGGCTCCACGAAGCTGTGGAACCGCGAGCTTGCTTTTAACCACTATGGGTTAGATCCGACGGGGTCTCGGCAGGGATCCACGAAGCTGTGGGTCCGCGGTTAATTGTGGTGCATTTTTACAAATGTGGTTTGATCATTGGCATTTCCGGAAATGAGCGTTTTTGAACGGTTTTCATGATTGCATGCATCGACTAAGTGTGTAAGAGGTAAGTTGTTCGTTTGGCTTACTTGGCTAGGATGGCACAAGAGTATTTTGTTGTTTGTTTTAAATCCTTTATTTGTGGATTTTGATGTTGGGAGACGAACCTTGTGGTCGTTCTTGTGTACTGTGAGTTGATGAGATTTGGGGCTAAAATCCCAATGGTTTTGTAAAAGTCATTTTATGGATTTGGGGCTAAAATCCCAACGGGTTGGTAAATGTCATTTTCGGAAATGTAAAGATTTGGGGCGGCGACCCCTTTTGTCTTGTGGATTTTGAAAAGTAGGATTTGATAATCCTAAATGGTTTTCTATTAAAACTCTCGATGGCATTCTAAACCGTCTTATAAATTATTTCCATTGGTTTATGGTATTTCGATTTTGAAATGTTTTCTCAAACCCTTGCCTCGAGAAGTACTTTTCGTTTTGTTTGGATCTTTGAGGATTCCTGGTTATTGTTATTCGTGGAATGTGAATTGTATGGCTCGTATTTGCACTTTGTATTTGCACTAGCAAAACAGTGGAGTTTTGCTAACCCCCGAGTATTCGGGGGGTGGATGTCTATTTTTGCATTCAGGTTTTGGAGCATAACACAGGGTCGGCACGAAGGATGATGAAAGATGAACGATACTAATCACACGAGGATCCGTTGATGTCGTATTGGTCTAGTTGTATTTTCTTTTCCGCTGCAGTATCTTTTCCCCGTTGTACGGGAGTTTATTGTATTTTGACCCCTGCGTGGGTATATGTTGTAATTGAGCTGTTTATTTTTATTGAAAGACCAAATCGGTCTACTGAGTCATTTAGCCTTGAAGGCATTGTCGAGATGTCAAATGTTGTTACCAGCCTGGTAGATCTTCGAGGAGAGGGTCTACGGCGTGTAATATCCCTGAGTGGATTGGGGGTGTTACATAAATGGTATCAGAGCTTAGGTTGTGAAAACCTAGGCTGTCGGGTCAGTGGTGTCTATTGAGTTTTGTCTCGTCGGATTTAGTCTGACTGAGTCGTGTCGCGACGCGTCGTTTGAGTTTGTTGGTCGTGATTAGTATCGTGGGGCGATCATCATCTTCGTGCGACCTGTGAATGTAAGTCTCCCTTCTTTATGTTGTGCCTCGTGTGAAACGAGCTATTTTTATGATTATTTGTTAAGTGATGGAATCCTTATGTGGATTTTGATTTCACGATATGTATTTAATCGACTCTCGTATTTGATTTATACGAGGAGTGTCGTCGCTTGTGATGTCTTTTTTTTTTTATTGTTGTTTTTGTCCGTTGCTGATGATGTTCGAATCGATTTGCACGTTTTACAAGTTCTCTTGTGGAAGTTTTGTGCTTGTACACGTTCGACTTGCTCACTAGCCAGTGCGGTAGGGTCTTTAGAGGCCTCGAATGGGGCCAGTGGTTTTGTTCTGAATGTGGTTATTTGACTCTAATATTTTATTCTTATGAGGAGTAGTGTTCTTTGGATTGTGCATGTTGAACTGTATTTCTTTTATCCGCTGCGTGAGTTCTTTTGTAATGACTTTCGGTATTTTACCGACCGAGTTTTATTTCGATAACCGCTTCCCTTAACCGAGTTTTTGGCATTATGGCCTTGATCGCTTTGGCGAAATTCTGGTGACGGTATTTAGTATTTTGTAAATGGCTTTCGTGAGTTTTTGAAATATTACCGTCATCAGCCTTTTTGGCATTTTTGTAAATGGTTTTTCGCACAGGGTTAGGCCTTGGGACCACGGCGCTATGATGTTCCGTGTGACTACACGAAATTTTTGGGCATTCTAGCCTTTTTGGCATCGTCCTTTTGGCATTGAATTATTTTCGAAAACTTGAGTATCTTAGAAATAAATTTGAGACATATTTTTTCAAATGAGTTATTTTCTTGTGGTACATCCAGGTGCCACAATATATTTCAAAAATTTTTCTGCCTCGAGGACCAAAATGTTTTGAGATATTTTCAATGTTTTAGAAACACTTATACTTAAACCCGAGGGTCGAATATTTCTGAAAGTCTTTCGCTAAAAGAAGATGTCCTCATTTTTACCAAGTGCATGATGGTTTTCAAAGTCTCAATAACAATGTTTCACGTTTGTACTTTTTGAAAGGTGATACTCAAGATCAACCGGTGTTCTTCTAAATTATTTTCAAAATGAGATTTTCGTTTTTAAAACCTATCCATTCCCGTTTGAGGGCTGGATATGTATGTATGATGTTCGCGTTGTCATTTTGATGTTTGCTCCCGAGTATGACCGAATTGGCAGTGTGAGCGTTGAGTCGTTTTCCACACATTTGTTGTGTTAGCCCCTTGTGAGAGGCGGGATGTTGGTGTTGAATATTGTCGCCGTGGTGATTTCGTGTTGTCGCGCATGTGCGAGTGTTAGAGCTTGGGTTGGTATGGCCGTGTGCATCGGTGATCGTTAGTTATGTGTCGGTTGTTTAATGTCTTGTTACCTTGCTCCTGTTTTGTGAGTTTCGTGGATGAGGTCGGAGGTAATACCCGTACTATTTTGACTTGTATTTTCTCTTTCTCCATTCTTTCGACTCGCTCGTATTCGTTGATACTTTCGAACTTGTTCGTATTTCGGTTTCATCGTCCGAACATTGTGATCTTGTTGTGGGTTGATCCGGTTATCGTTTGTGATTTTTTTCGAGTTCGGTTCGATTTTGTGAACCTTGTTCGGAAGTGACATCATATGGATCTATTAGTTCCTTTATTCGAAGTGGATCGGATTTGGAACTCCTGTGTTTTCGACTTTGTCGACTCATTATGTTTGTTGGCATTTCTGAGCTTGTCCTGCCCCTTGCTTTTGTTGATCGAACAAGTGTGGTATTGTTTCGGAATAACTCGTTTGTCGTTGTGACTTTTCAATCGCTATTCCCATTCCGGTGGATCTTATGGGAATGCATGTCTTGTAGTTCCCACCAGATCATCCTGGGAGTTGTTGTTTGAATTTTATTATCCTTCGTGGTTCGGACATGATTGTTCGATTTTTGTTGTCTCGGTCGTTTGTTTGTTCGGTTTTTGTCCTCGTTTCGTGATTGTTGAGCATTCAGGCTCCTTCCTAATTTCCTTAAGTTCGGGAAATTAGTCTCGTTTTCGATCTTCCAACCCTTGGGCGGTGGAATTCCGTATTTGTTCAGCGATTGGCTTGCGTTTTGATTGATGTACCGTTGGGTTGGTCAATCATACTGACTTTCGTTCGTTATGTTTTGTGATTGTCGGATAATTGACTTGGCTATATCATCCGTTTGATGACGCTCATCATTTGTTGGTTTTATTGTATCCCTAACGGCGACGTTGTGTTGGTCGTCGTGGAGCGTGTTTTCACGCCGTTTATTTCTTTGCGTTGCTTGTAATGTTTCGCTGATGGGCGTAAGTTACGCATTTCTTGTGTATCTCGTTGAGTTTTCCCTGGCGGAGATATTGCTTCTCCCTACTTGTTTTAAGTTTCGGGACGAAACTTCTTTTAAGGAGGGTAGAATGTAATATCCGCAATTTCGAATTCGGTAATTTTCTTTTTTTGGTGTATTTCTCGATCGTAGTGACTCTCGTATACCTTTCAGTGTGTCCTTCCTGTCAACTGTTGAACTGTATTTTCGTTATTGATGTGCGGAACCGCCGTTTCGGGGTTGCCGCGGATCCATTTCGTGTTATTGGTTCCCAAATATTGATTCCTATCGTTTTATTCTCTTTCCGGATCATTTTCATCATTTTGGGACCCAAAAGGGGGTGTGGGCCGCGGCACAAGACAGGTGTGCCGCGGCACACATATTTCTCCAGTCGATGGTCGAGCGAACTGTACTGTGTGCCGCGGCACAGTGCCGAGTCAGTGCCGCGGCACATCCGTCCGGTGCCGCGGCACACCCGTGTGACATCTGCGACCAAAACCTGCCTGTACCGTGTGCCGCGGCACACGCGGGCTGTGCCGCGGCACAATGCCAAAACCTGGGAGTAAATTTTCGGCCTGTGCCGCGGCACACTTCGGCTGTGCCGCGGCACACGAAGCGGTCAACTGTGCAGTTCGTCTTTATTAGACGAAATCGGTCGTCTTCTCCCTCATTTTCACCTACATCGCGAGAGAGAGAGTGAGAGAGAGGGGAAGGGTTCTTCATCTATATCCATTGGGGGGTTGATTTTCACCATTTTTCTTCGGTTGTGAGGCTCGGGCAATCAATCTAACGCCGTGTTCTACGGATCTTGGTACTTGAATCTCGTAAGGTAATATTCTAAAACCTATTTTCGATTAAATTGGGGGTTTTGGGTTTTTCTTCCGATTCGTTCCGTTTTGTTGGTGGATTCATGATGTATACGATTAATATTGTTAGTATCTTTAGTTTTCCTACGGATTCATGGATATTTTGTGGATTTTTACGGAATCGAGAGGGTTTGGTTGTGGTCCGCCCTCGTTGTTGTTTTCGGTATGAATATACATGAATCGTAGGCGGGTTTCCGGGTGTATTCCATTTCCATAATCGTTTAGAAGTGGTTGTGATTGTACTATTCGAATCGTTAGGTTCATTTTCGTCGGTTCCTCGCGGTCGTGCTTGATTCTTCCGTTCCGTTCATTGTCGTCTTCCTTTTCGTTAGCATCGGGCGTTCCGAAGCTTCCCGGTTGAGCCGTATCGGTTCGTGGTTCAGTGCTCGTGGTATCGAGGCAAGTACCTTGCCCATACTTTTCTCGTTTTATGGATATGATGATCGGTGGTCGTCTTGATGTGTTTGTTTGGTTATTTGAAATAAAGTTTCAAAGGATTTCGGTTTGGCCTCGTTAAAGGCTTTCTTTCAAAACGAGTGTGATTTGTGAACGGTGTTTTGAGAATTGATTATGATTTGATTATTTTGTACGTTGAAGGATTTTATGATGATACTCCTATTGTTCAAGTTATGGAATCGTGTATTCCGTATTTAATCTTGTTATTGTATTTTTGAAGAGTTTGGTAATGGTGTCGAGTTAATGGCCATCTCTAGTGAGTATTCTTAATGAACTTACATTCTTAGCATGTTAGTATTGCATGAGTAACGTGTGTGTGTGTATGCTCACTGCGGGTTAGATCCGACGGGGTCTCGGTAGGGCTCCACGAAGCTGTGGAACCGCGAGCTTGCTTTTAACCACTGTGGGTTAGATCCGACGGGGTCTCGGCAGGGATCCACGAAGCTGTGGGTCCGCGGTTAATTGTGGTGCATTTTTACAAATGTGGTTTGATCATTGGCATTTCCGGAAATGAGCGTTTTTGAACGGTTTTCATGATTGCATGCATCGACTAAGTGTGTAAGAGGTAAGTTGTTCGTTTGGCTTACTTGGCTAGGATGGCACAAGAGTATTTTGTTGTTTGTTTTAAATCCTTTATTTGTGGATTTTGATGTTGGGAGACGAACCTTGTGGTCGTTCTTGTGTACTGTGAGTTGATGAGATTTGGGGCTAAAATCCCAATGGTTTTGTAAAAGTCATTTTATGGATTTGGGGCTAAAATCCCAACGGGTTGGTAAATGTCATTTTTCGGAAATGTAAAGATTTGGGGCGGCGACCCCTTTTGTCTTGTGGATTTTGAAAAGTAGGATTTGATAATCCTAAATGGTTTTTCTATTAAAACTCTCGATGGCATTCTAAACCGTCTTATAAATTATTTCCATTGGTTTATGGTATTTCGATTTTGAAATGTTTTCTCAAACCCTTGCCTCGAGAAGTACTTTTCGTTTTGTTTGGATCTTTGAGGATTCCTGGTTATTGTTATTCGTGGAATGTGAATTGTATGGCTCGTATTTGCACTTTGTATTTGCACTAGCAAAACAGTGGAGTTTGCTAACCCCGAGTATTCGGGGGTGGATGTCTATTTTTGCATTCGGGTTTTGGAGCATAACACGTGGTCGGCACGAAGGATGATGAAAGATGAACGATACTAATCACACGAGGATCCGTTGATGTCGTATTGGTCTAGTTGTATTTTCTTTTCACGCAGTATCTTTTACACGTTGTACGGGAGTTTATTGTTTTTTGACGAATGTGTGTGTATATTTTGTTATTTAGATGTTTATTTTTATTGAAAGACCAAATCGGTCTACTGAGTCATTTAGCCTTGAAGGCATTGTCGAGATGTCAAATGTTGTTACCAGCCTGGTAGATCTTCGAGGAGAGGGTCTACGGCGTGTAATATCCCTGAGTGGATTGGGGGTGTTACATGTTCAGTGCATACCCAATAAAGATACAATCGACCGTCTTAGGTCCGATTTTAACTTGTTTAGGTAGAGGTACCTCAACCTTGGCCAAACACTCCCACACTTTGAGATATTTGTATGAAGATTTTCTACCTTTCCACAACTCATAAGGAGTAACTGTTGGAAAGTAAAACGCAGCGGAAGCGAAGTTTGATAAAGTTGATAATAGCGTTTTACGCATCTACGAGCATTAGATCTATTTAGGCATGCTAATTAATTAATTACTAAGATTAATAAGCAATTTAAATATTATTTATTATTTATTAATTAAATATGTTGATTAATTAAAATATCCTAATCTAGATCCAAGATCATAGGATATTACCTTTTGAAGCGCGTTGGTTACTTCCTTCTTGATCGCCTTGTATTTCTACTTTTAGACCTTCTAGAGTATGATCCGCCTTGAACCGGACGTTGTGTGGGCAACGAGCTACCGGATCTTGTTTGGACACCTATGGATCGGCCGAATTCTTATGCCTCACAACTCTCGATTTTCTTTTCTTCAAGTAATTCCGATATGTAGCAAGAATTAAAGTGTTCTCTCAATTGTGCAATCAAAGACACAAGTCAAGATCCACAATTAAACACTTAGAAGAAAAAGATCGAAATTCCTTGTGTATGTCAAAGCATGAAAATCGGCCATCAACCCATAAGTCCTATTTTTAGGCTCTTGGACTACTACTAGGGATCTTAAGGAGGATTATGGAAGGACTCCCAATTAATTCATCTTACCTTATTAGGACTCTTCATAATATATGATGAATTAATTAATATCAACTTAGTCCACTAAAAAGTTTGATATTGCACTTCCTACCAAAATCCCAAATTACGAAATTGGGCTCCTTATTAAATATATTATTTCCCGTGTTTAAGATATCGAATGTCCATTAATTAATTATAAGCTACTGACAACTTTAATTAATTAATATCTTATCCAAGAGTAGTACCACTCGAACCTTATTATTATATCGGAATTAAATCTACCTGCAGGGTTTTAATATAATAATCATTATCGAGCTCCTCAAGGGGACATCATCAACCCGCACGAGTCGGGACACGATTTCTAGTAATAATAATAATTGTCGTATAAACAATATTATTGTCCAAGATACGAGGCTTATTGAGTCGATCATTTTGACTCTCACCTATGGTAAATCAAAGCAATAATTATTATAAATACACAATTAAATATTATATACTTAGAATTAAGAAATAATAATTATCCGAGATTTACGTTCTTCTTACAGTCAGCACAGAAGACACTATTTCACCTCGATCCTGTTCAACGTATGCAAATACGCTAATGTATGCTAATAGTCAGGACCAACTATTCTCAAGCATACACTACAACCCTTTATATAATTTGTCTAATAATTATATAGGTCGTGAACTATTATATTATTTTATAAAGCACCGATAATGTGATCTTCCGTATGACACCAACACACCACATTATCTACAATATAAAATAATTAGACATTTCATTTGCATAACAATAACGTGAATAAATATGCAAATCATGTGATTAAGTGTAATTAATATCCTCATAGGTAGTAACAGGGAAATTAGGTAATACAAGCATAAAGTATGCTTTGCAGTATACAATCCTAACAATCTCCCACTTATACTCAAAGCATGCTTTTAAGTATACTACTCTATTACATAGTCTCTCATTTCTCCCACTTATACTCAAAGCAATGTTGTCATACACTGTAATCCCATTCCTTCCACATGCCTTTCAAAAACTTTTGAAGGTAGGCCTTTCGTGAAAGGGTCAGCAAGATTATCTTCCGATGCAACCCTGGCTACAACTACGTCTCCTTCCTTTACGAAGTGTCGTATGATGTGGTACTTGCGGTTGATATATTTACTTGCCTGATGGGCTCGTGGTTCCCTTGAATTTGTGACTGCACCAGTATTATCACAATAAAGTGTAATACCCTCTGGCAAATCGGGAATCACATCTAAGTCCTGCAGGAAGTACTTGAGCCACACTGCCTCCTTGGATGCCTCAGAGGCTGCACGTACTCGGCTTCCATGGTAGAGTCCGAGATGCATTTCTGCTTCACACTCCTCCAACTAATGGATCCACCTCCCAGGCTAAACACATAACCCGAAGTCGACTTGGACTTTTCTTTGTCCGATGAAAAATCTGAGTCAGTGTAACCCACCGGAGACAGGTCGTCTGATTGATATACATGTAACACCCCGAGATATTCGGAATAATTACAGCGCCGTAAACCCTTTAGATAAGGATTTACAAGGCTAATTTTAAAAGAAGTGTAAAAATAATCCAATCGAACAACTGAAGTTCAAATACAGATTTGATTCAACCGATCAAATGAGTTAACTTATACAACCATATCGAAATGACCTTATTAAAACAGACGTACTCGAGTACTAAACGAACCAAGAAGACAAATCACAATAACACTAACATCAACCACATCACTGAGCCATTTCATCATCCTGTCGGTACTGTGGTTGCCTCCCCGCTCCTCGGCTACCTGAACATCAAAACAATGTCCACCCCCGAAGGGGTTAGCAAAACAATGCTAGTACAAGTATCATCATACAATAAATCATCAATGCATCATAAAACATGCAAAACGGACTTCCGCCACCAGAATCCAACGATGCGAATCCTCACGATTCCATCAACACAATACAGGGTAATCCAGCGATCCAGCGCCCTTGGTATAGATCCCCATGATGATCCCGTCGGACCAACGCATGGTGGAAAACCCGTCCAACGAACCAGCGCCCTCAGCATAGATGCCCATGATGATCCCGCCGGACCAACGCATGGTGGAAATTCGATCCAGCGCCCTCAGCATAGATCCTCATGATCCCCTCGGATCATTTATACCATAAATCAATCAACTATGCATACACATATGCATTTCAATATGTTCATCAATACAAACAAATAACAACGACTATCACGAGAATTTTCAGAAATACATCTCATATTCAACAATATGAACAAAACCACAAGCATGATCAAAGTTTCAATATAAATCGAACTCGACATATGATACTTGCCTCGAAAATGGCAAGGACGAAACGCCTCGATGATCTCAACACACTCGAAGGCCGCCTCCTTCGATCAACGTAACAAGCTCGAACCTTAACAAAAAGGAATGATATACAAATCATCTCAAGTCGAACGATGGCCTAACAATTCGTTCTACGGCTCAAAAGTTCAAAATAAACAATGCACTGGGTGCTTAGCGTGCGCTACGTATCATGTAACGTGCGCTAAGCACGCTTTATTAGCGTACGCTATCGTATAAGCTTTAGCGTACGCTAGCCACGGACTGACAGTTGACTCGGCTGACATCGTAACGTACGTTACGTACGTATCGTGCGTTAACTTAACCCCGATAGCGCACGTTAATTTACAAGTGTTAGCGTGCGCTAACCTTGCATGGCAGAATACTGCTAACAGTAAACTGGATTGAAAGGTGATGAACTCATGAATTCTATGGTGATACAACAAGTCATCCACAAACATGTCATGCTAAATAGGTTTGTGGAAGTTCCATGATCATGAGGTACAAATATACGGATAATCATCTCAACATCATAATTCATCTTCGATCTTCAAGAAATATTCCAAGTTCCGATTATTCCAAGTCCCAAAACATATGATTCCTTACGTAAAACATACGAACTAGGTAATCTTCATATACTGGTCGATTGGTTTTGAAGATACATAACATGCTTAGGAATCCACATACTAAAAGGTTCAATGGATTATACGATGAATAAGTGTCGAAACGTCGAAAATATCCTTCTAACACATGATGACCGATTATAAACGAAATACTGGTTATCAAAACATGATCAACGTCAATACTATCATCGGTGAAGAATCACCTACCTCAAGGTAGTGAAAAACACGGAGGAAATCGAAGCAATCCAACACCGAAGGCTTGAACACCAATCTCCAACGATGTACGATCTTCAATCACGAGCTAGGATGTTGATATGGAGTGTTTAGGATGAAGGAAGTTATGTTCTAAGTGTAAGAATTCGGGTAATGGGAGAAGAAAGAACTGAAATCACGAATAGGATGCTGTCCTATTTATAAGAAATGGCTATTAGCGCGCGCTAGACCCTGCTCGTAGCGTGCGCTAACGGCTCACTGACTTAACTGTACTCAGCACTTAGCGCGCGTTATGCACATACCTGTAGCGTGTGCTAAGGCGTTGACTCGGCTTTTCCCGAAAGCCGTCCAGGTACATCCCGACACGATCCGACAAGGGTCCCCCGGCCAGATCTCACCTACCGCACGTCTTACTCAAATTGACCACGCATAGCGTGCGCTAATGACCCTCTGTAGCGTGCGCTATGAATCCACGTTAGCGCACGCTACACATAGCCGATAGCGTGCGCTACATGCGCAGAATTACAATCTTTAAATCACATACACGAAATTATACGCTCGACAACATCGGATTATGAAATACGGAGAATAATACTCAGATCAAGTACAACGATTACAATATCACAAGTTCCAAATACAAGTCAGAAATCTCGGGTATTACATCCTTCCTCCCTAAAAAGAAGTTTCGTCCCGAAACTTAAGAGGAAAACAACTCTGGATATCTAGCCTTCATACTGTCCTCCGTTTCCCAAGTGGCCTCTTCGACTCCGTGTCGTGACCATTGTACTTTAACCAAGTGTATTGGTTTATTCCTTAATTGTTTGATCCGTCTCTCAAGTATCTTGATTGGTCTCTCTTCGAAGGTGCCATCATTAGCTATCTCGATCTCATCGAAATCAATGACGTGACTGGGGTCCGGTACATACTTCCGCAATTGGGATACGTGAAACACATTGTGAACGTGACTCAGCGATGGCGGTAAGGCCAACCTGTATGCTAAATCTCCAACTCTCTCGAGGATCTCAAATGGTCCGATATATCTCGGACTAAGCTTGCCTCTCCTCCCAAAACGGAAAATCCCTCGTGTAGGAGACACCTTCAATAGTACATGGTCCCAGTCGAACTCTAGAGGGCGACGACGTACATCTGCATAAGACTTACGTCGACTGCGGGCGTCAGCAGTCTCTCTCGAATCAAAGCTATCTTCTCTTGAGTCGAATAATCAATTAGGTTCCGTCCCGATCAAATCCGAAGAATCATCCCAACATAGGGTTGATCGGCATCTTCTCCCGTAGAAAGCTTCAAATGGTGCCATCTTAATTGAAGCATGCCAACTATTATTGTAGGTGAATTCAACTAATGGCAAATGAACTTCCCAATCGGTTGACAGTCAAGCACGAGCTCTAAGCATGTCTTCTACGATTTGAATAGTCCTTTGGATGGCCGTACGTTTGGGGATGATAAGATGTGCTAAAGTTGAGCTCAGTCCCCAAAGCCCTGTGAACTGCTTTCCAGAAGTGTGACACGAAGCGACCATCTCGATCCGAAATAATGGTTCTCGGCGTCCCATGCAATCTGACTATCTCCGCAATAAATACTCGTGCCAATCTCTCGGGTCCCCATGTATCTTTAATTCCTAGGAAATGAGCCGACTTGGTTAGTCGATCAACTACAACCCAAATCATGTTCATTCCCGTTCTAGTCCTCGGCATACTAGTGATGAAATCCATCGAGATATCCTCCCACTTCCACTCAGGGATCAGAGCGGTTTTAACATTCCGGAGTCGTTGATGTTCAATCTTAACCTGGCGACAAGTCAAACACTTGAAGCGTACTGCTCGTCCTTCTTCATATTCCCCCACCAGAAGTTTTGCTTTAAATCCTTATACATCTTACTACTGCCTGGGTGAATAGAATAGGGCGCGCTATGAGCTTTTTTCAAAATTGTCCGTCTCAAATCATTATCTTCGGGAACGCAAAGTCGACTCTGAAATCTCAGAACTCCATCGTCTTGTATCAAGAATCCTGGGGCTTTTCCCTTCTTTACTTCATCACATAATCGAAGGGTCAGAGGATCGTTCAACTGCTTAGATTTGATCTCTTCGACTAGTGATGAAGTCAGTTCCATCACATACAGTTGCCCTTGGATTCCTGGTGCCCATACTTCAATCCCTTCGCGGATCAGTTCTCGTTGAATGCTGGTTTGGGACGTAAGAGCTTCCAACACTCGAAGAGAAACAGGTTTTCGGCTCAATGCATCGGCTACTACGTTTGCTTTCCCCGGATGATAGAGAATCTCCAAGTCGTAATCCTTGATCAATTCCGACCACCTTCTACGCCTCATGTTTAATTCTTTACATTGAAAATGTACTTGAGGCTCTTATGATCTGTAAAGATCGACAATGAGTGCCGTACAAATAATGTCGCCAAATTTTCAAGGCAAAGACCACATTTGCTAGCTCCGGATCATGAGTCGGGTAATTAACCTCAAATGCGGTTTCAATTGCCGAGAAGCATAAGCAATCACTTTATCCTACGCATCAACACACAACCCAAACCACGATTTCAAGCGTCGTATACCATGAATCCATCGGTTCCCTGCGCGGCGCTAATATAGGTCTTGTCGTGAGTCTCCTCTTAAGTTCGTCAAAACCCATTTGGCACTTCTCATTCCACGTGAACTTTTGAGTTTTATGTAACAGCTGAGTGAGAGGACGAGCAATTTTGGAAAATCCCTCTACAAAGCGGCGATAATATCCAGCAAGTCCTAAGAAGCTTCGGACTTCTTTCACGTTTTTAGGAGCTTCCCATTCCAAGATTGCTTCGACTTTCTTGGGTCCACTGAACTCCGTCGGTGATATCACATGCCCAAGGAAGGTTACTTCCTTAAGCGAACTCGCATTTTGAAAGTTTTGCATACAATTTGTTCCTTCCTCAAGGTGCTCAAAACTACACGTAAATGTTCAGCATGTTCCTCTGCGTCCCTCGAATATATCAGGATGTCGTCAATGAAGACGACCACAAATTTATCCAAGTATTCCAAGAATACCCGATTCATCAATTGCATGAATACCGCAGGAGCATTGGTAAGTCCAAATGGCATTACTACAAATTCATAATGCCGTCTTAGGGATCCGAAAGCGATTTGGTATATCCTATTCCTTAATTCTCAACTGGTGGTATCCTGATCGCAAGTCAATCTTCGAGAATACCCTTGCCCCTTGCAGTTGATCAAACAAGTCGTCGATCCGAGGTATAGGATACTTATTCTTGATTGTCATCTTGTTGAGCTCCCTGTAATCAATACACAGTCGGAGGGATCCGTCTTTCTTACGGACAAAGAGAACGGGCGCTCCCCAAGGAGAAACGCTCGGTTGAATATAACCCTTCTGTAATAATTCCTCCAGTTGTTTCTTGAGTTCATACATCTCGGTTGGCGCCATGCGGTATGGTGCTATGGAAATAGGAGCTGCTCCAGGCTCTAATTCGATAGTGAATTCCACTTCTCTCTGCGGAGGTAATCCAGGTAGTTCGTCAGGAAATACATCTGAGAACTCATTCACAACTGAAATAGACGAGAGCTCTACTCCTTCCTCTTTCCTCATGGCATAGCACCAAAGTCCCTGACATCCCTGTTTCAGTAATTTCACGGCTTTCATTGCTTTGATCAATTTTCCCGAGCTTCCCGATCTCCATCCTCGGAATAAGTGTTCAGATCCGTCATCAGCAATGATAGAAATGACTCTCTCTCGGTAATTCAGAACAGCTCCATAACGGTTGAGCCAATCATCTCCGAGAATTAAATCGTCTCCGTAGATGTCAACTACAATAAGATTCGATGGCCAATCTCTTCCTTCTATAGATACTGGGAAATCCCTAGCTTCTAGGGTTCCCACAATTTTCTCTCCGCTCGGTAATCCCACAACATAAGGTTCACAATTATACAAGCACGAGATTTTCAAACGATTAACACAATTCAAAGATATAAAAGAATGCGTAGCTCCCGAATCGAACAAGACACTAACTAGTTGCAAAAGGATCTGAATCGTACCTGATGCAACAGCTGTGTTCTGATCATCCTTCTTCATCTCGTAGATACGCAGAGGAACGGACCCAGCACTGGATGTCTCTCTCTTTCCAACGTTCTGCTGCGGAAATCCACTCTGCTGCGTCTGGTTCACACTAGTGTCCTTCGGAACCGGTACAGGAGTGCGAGTACCAAAAGATCGGGTCGCATTCCCACAAAATGTTGCGCGATGTCCTTCCTGTCCACACTCGAAACAGTCACGGCGTAGCGAAACAATCACGTCGAACATGTCCCGCTTTGCCACAGTTATAACACTTCTTCCTGCGTAAAAAGCAGCTTGGTCTTGCCGGAACTTCTTTCCACCTCGAGAAGGATGCGGAGGTCTCTGGATGAATGAAAAGAGGGTGACCCTGCGAGGCCCGCTACTCTTATCCTCCGTGAAGTTGCCAGACACCTTCTGTTTCTTTGCTTCCGTCGATTTCTCTACTGCTGCCTCCTTCATATCATAGGCCAACGCCTTGTCCTGATACTGTCGCAAGGTGGTACATTCAAATCCGGACATATACTACTGAATTTCCGGCTTCATTCGCATGTCAAAATGAAAAATCTTCTCCGCCTCGGTCCTGACCAAGTGGCGCACATAAGTCAGCTGGTGATTGAAAGTCTTAATCACGTCCGTCACAGATGCTTCTGAATTCTGTGGTGAGAAAAACTCTCGAACTCGGGCCTCTCTAACTGGGCGAGGACAATACTGCGCTTCCATCATCAATTTGAATTCCGTCCAGTCAACATTGTGCTCCTCCGGTCGAATGGCCTCCCACCAGTCGAAAGCCTCCCCTGTCAGAAGATCTTGGGCGGCCAGGAACCTTCCTATCGTTGGGACAGTTAATCCCCGCAAAAATCTTCTCTAATTCCTTCAGCCAGTGATCCCAAGAAAGCGTCTCAGTCGAACCATCAAATTTCGGAGGATGCAATTTAATCACTTCGGTAAGCCATCTATCTCCTCGATTTTCCACGTTATGCTGCTGTCCCATCGCCGTCTGCATGCGATCCACAACTTGAGCAAATTGGTTTATCGAGCAACCACTGTGAAGCACTCACTGGCATGTTAGGATCGCATCATTATTTGCCGATCCTTGTCCCCGGAATGGGAATCCGTTCGACTAGCGATTATCTCACGGGGTAGATACCGACTCTTCTTGCCTCGCATTTCCACGTCGCGTCCACGACCGCGTCTGCGTCCACGACCTCCTCTCAACATCGTAAACATAAATACTCAATATCCAGGCAAACTTTCTCAAAGTACATCCATCAATGTTTACAAGACATGAATTAAATAAAGCGGTAGTATTCGAGATTAGGAAACTTACAACCACGGTCCACACGACGATCTTTGGCTCAAAGGTGATGTTCTGACGACCAATAATCAAATAACGTAATGACCCAACTAACCCGATTGCCAAGATATCCATGAATCTTAGCTCGATACCATATTACGTAACACCCGAGATATTCGAATAATTACTGCCGTAAACCCTTTAGATAAGGATTTACAAGGCTAATTTTAAAAGAAGTGTAAAAATAATCCAATCGAACAACCGAAGTTCAAATACGATTTGATTCAACCGATCAAATGAGTTAACTTATACAACCATATCGAAATGACCTTATTAAAGCAGACGTACCAGTACTAAGCGAACCAAGAAGACAAATCACAATAACACTAACATCAACCACATCATCGAGCCATTTCATCGTCTGCCGTTTGCTTGTGGTTGCCTCCCCGCTCCTCGGCTACCTGAACATCAAAACAATGTCCACCCCCGAAGGGGTTAGCAAAACAATGCTAGTACAAGTATCATCATACAATAAATCATCAATGCATCATAAAACATGCAAAACGGACTTCCGCCACCGGAATCCAACGATTGGAATACTCATGATTCCATCAACACAATCTGAGGTAATTCGATCCAGCGCCCTTGGTATAGATCCCCATGATGATCCGTCGGACCAACGCATGGTGGAAAACCCGTCCAACGATCCGGCGCCCTCGGATAGATCCCCATGATGATCCCGTCGGAGCAACGCATGGTGGACATTCGATCCAGCGCCCTCAGCATAGATCCTCATGATCCCCTCGGATCATTTATACCATAAATCAATCAACTATGCATACACATATGCATTTCAATATGTTCATCAATACGAACAAATAACAACGAATATCACGAGAATTTTCAGAAATACATCTCATATTCAACAATATGAAAAAAACCACAAGCATGATCAAAGTTTCAATATAAATCGAACTCGACATATGATACTTGCCTCGAAAATGGCAAGGACGAAACACCTCGATGATCTCAACACACTCGAAGGCCGCCTCCTTCGATCAACGTAACAAGCTCGAACCTTAACAAAAAGGAATGATATACAAATCATCTCAAGTCGAACGATGGCCTAACAATTCGTTCTACGGCTCAAAAGTTCAAAATAAACAATCTGCCTGGACTGCTTAGCGTGCGCTACGTATCCTACGTAACGTGCGCTAAGCCTGCCTGTTAGCGTACGCTATCGTATAAGCCTAGCGTACGCTAGCCACGGACTGACAGTTGACTCGGCTGACATCGTAACGTACGTTACGTACGTATCGTGCGTTAACTTAACCCCGATAGCGCACGTTAATTTACAAGTGTTAGCGTGCGCTAACCTTGCATGGCAGAATACTGCTAACAGTAAACTGGATTGAAAGGTGATGAACTCATGAATTCTATGGTGATACAACAAGTCATCCACAAACATGTCATGCTAAATAGGTTTGTGGAAGTTCCATGATCATGAGGTACAAATATACGGATAATCATCTCAACATCATAATTCATCTTCGATCTTCAAGAAATATTCCAAGTTCTGATTATTCCAAGTCCCAAAACATATGATTCCTTACGTAAAACATACGAACTAGGTAATCTTCATATACTGGTCGATTGGTTTTGAAGATACATAACATGCTTAGGAATCCACATACTAAAAGGTTCAATGGATTATACGATGAATAAGTGTCGAAACGTCGAAAATATCCTTCTAACACATGATGACCGATTATAAATGAAATACTGGTTATCAAAACATGATCAACGTCAATACTATCATCGGTGAAGAATCACCTACCTCAAGGTAGTGAAGAACACGGAGGAAATCGAAGCAATCCAACACCGAAGGCTTGAACACCAATCTCCAACGATGTACGATCTTCAATCACGAGCTAGGATGTTGATATGGAGTGTTTAGGATGAAGGAAGTTATGTTCTAAGTGTAAGAATTCGGGTAATGGGAGAAGAAAGAACTGAAATCACGAATAGGATGTTGTCCTATTTATAAGAAATGGCTATTAGCGCGCGCTAGACCCTGCTCGTAGCGTGCGCTAACGGCTCACTGACTTAACTGTACTCAGCACTTAGCACGCGCTATGCACATACCTGTAGCGTGCGCTAAGGCGTTGACTCGGCTTTTCCCGAAAGCCGTCCAGGTACATCCCGACACGATCCGACAAGGGTCCCCCGGCCAGATCTCACCTACCGCACGTCTTAATCAAATTGACCACGCATCGCGTGCGCTAATGACCCTCTGTAGCGTGCGCTATGAATCAACCTTAGCGCACGCTACACATAGCCGATAGCGTGCGCTACATGCGCAGAATTACAATCTTTAAATCACATACACGAAATTATACGCTCGACAACATCGGATTATAAAATACGGAGAATAATACTCAGATCAAGTACAACGATTACAATATCACAAGTTCCAAATACAAGTCAGAAATCTCGGGTATTACATCCTTCCTCCCTAAAAAGAAGTTTCGTCCCGAAACTTAAGAGGAAAACAACTCTGGATATCTAGCCTTCATACTGTCCTCCGTTTCCCAAGTGGCCTCTTCGACTCCGTGTCGTGACCATTGTACTTTAACCAAGTGTATTGGTTTATTCCTCAATTGTTTGATCCGGCTCTCAAGTATCTTGATTGGTCTCTCTTCGAAGGTGCCATCATTAGCTATCTCGATCTCGTGAAATCAATGACGTGGTCGGGTCCGTACATACTTCCGCAATGGGATACGTGAAACACATTGTGAACGTGACTCGGCGATGGCGGTAAGGCCAACTGTATGCTAAATCTCCAACTCTCTCGAGGATCTCAAATGGTCCGATATATCTCGGACTAAGCTTGCCTCTCCTCCCAAAACGGAAAATCCCTCGTGTAGGAGACACCTTCAATAGTACATGGTCCCAGTCCGAACTCTAGGGGGCGACGACGTACATTTGCATAAGACTTCGTCGACTCTGGGCGATCAGCAGTCTCTCTCGAATCAAAGCTATCTTCTCTTGAGTCTGAATAATCAATTCCGGTTCCGTCCCGATCAAATCCGAAGAATCATCCCAACATAGGGGTGATCGGCATCTTCTCCCGTACAAAGCTTCAAATGGTGCCATCTTAATTGAAGCATGCCAACTATTATTGTAGGTGAATTCAACTAATGGCAAATGAACTTCCCAATCAGTTGACCAATCCAAAGCACAGGCTCTAAGCATGTCTTCTACAGTTTGAATAGTCATTTCGGACTGACCGTCAGTTTGGGGATGATAAGCTGTGCTAAAGTTGAGCTCAGTCCCCAAAGCCCTGTGAACTGCTTTCCATAAGTGTGACACAAATCGACCATCTCGATCCGAAATAATGGTCCTCGGCGTCCCATGCAATCTGACTATCTCCGCAATAAATACTCGTGCCAATCTCTCGGGTCCCCATGTATCTTTAATTCCTAGAAAATGAGCCGACTTGGTTAGTCGATCAACTACAACCCAAATCATGTTCATTCCCGTTCTAGTCCTCGGCATACTAGTGATGAAATCCATCGAGATATCCTCCCACTTCCACTCAGGGATCGGAAGCGGTTTTAACATTCCGGCAGGTCGTTGATGTTCAATCTTAACCTGCTGACAAGTCAAACACTTCGAAACGTACTCTGCTACGTCCTTCTTCATATTCCCCCACCAGAAGTTTTGCTTTAAATCCTTATACATCTTACTACTGCCTGGGTGAATAGAATAGGGCGCGCTATGAGCTTCCTTCAAAATTGTCCGTCTCAAATCATTATCCTCGGGAACGCAAAGTCGACTCTGAAATCTCAGAACTCCATCGTCTTGTATCACGAATCCTGAGGATTTTCCCTTCTTTACTTCATCACATAATCGAAGGGTCAGAGGATCGTTCAACTGCTTAGATTTGATCTCTTCGACTAGTGATGAAGTCAGTTCCATCACATACAGTTGCCCTTGGATTCCTCGTGCCCATACTTCAATCCCTTCGCAGATCAGTTCTCGTTGAATGCTGGTTTGGGACGTAAGAGGTTCCAACACTCGAAGAGAAACAGGTTTTCGGCTCAATGCATCGGCTACTACGTTTGCTTTCCCCGGATGATAGAGAATCTCCAAGTCGTAATCCTTGATCAATTCCAGCCACCTTCTCTGCCTCATGTTTAATTCTTTACATTTGAAAATGTACTTGAGGCTCTTATGATCTGTAAATATCTGACAATGAGTGCCGTACAAATAATGTCGCCAAATTTTCAAGGCAAAGACCACAGCTGCTAGCTCCAGATCATGAGTCGGGTAATTAACCTCGTACGGTTTCAATTGCCGAGAAGCATAAGCAATCACTTTATCCTTCTGCATCAACACACAACCCAAACCCTGATTTGAAGCGTCGCTGTATACCATGAATCCATCGGTTCCCTCTGGCGGCGCTAATATAGGTCTTGTCGTCAGTCTCCTCTTAAGTTCGTCAAAACCGACTGGCACTTCTCATTCCACGTGAACTTTTGAGTTTTACGTAACAGATGAGTGAGCGGACGAGCAATTTTGGAAAATCCCTCTACAAAGCGGCGATAATATCCGGCAAGTCCTAAGAAGCTTCGGACTTCTTTCACGTTTTAGGAGCTTCCCACTCCAAGATTGCTTCGACTTTCTTGGGTCCACTGAACTCCGTCGGTGATATCACATGCCCAAGGAAGGTTACTTCCTTAAGCGAACTCGCATTTTGAAAGTTTTGCATACTGTTGTTCCTTCCTCAAGGTGCTCAAAACCACACGTAAATGTTCGGCATGTTCCTCTGCGTCCCTCGAATATATCGGGATGTCGTCAATGAAGACGACCACAAATTTATCCAAGTATTCCAAGAATACCCGATTCATCAATTGCATGAATACCGCAGGAGCATTGGTAAGTCCAAATGGCATTACTACAAATTCATAATGCCGCATCGGGATCTGAAAGCGATTTCGGTATATCCGATTCCTTAATTCTCAATGGTGGTATCACGATCGCAAGTCAATCTTCGAGAATACCCTTGCCCTTGCGCTTGATCAAACAAGTCGTCGATCCGAGGTATAGGATACTTATTCTTGATTGTCATCTTGTTGAGCTCCTGTAATCAATACACAGTCGGAGGGATCCGTCTTTCTTACGGACAAAGAGAACAGGCGCTCCCCAAGGAGAAACGCTCGGTTGAATATAACCCTTCGTAATAATTCCTCCGGTTGTTTCTTGAGTTCATACATCTCGGTTGGCGCCATGCGGTATGGTGCTCTGGAAATAGGAGCTGCTCAGGGCTCTAATTCGATAGTGAATTCCACTTCTCTCTGCGAGGTAATCCAGTAGTTCGTCAGAAATACATCGAGAACTCATTCACAATCGAAATAGACGAGCTCTACTCCTTCCTCTTTCCTCATGGCATAGCACCAAAGTCCCCGACATCCTGTTTGATAATTTCACGGCTTTCATTGCTTTGATCAATTTTCCCGAGCTTCCGATCTCCATCCTCGGAATAAGTGTTCAGATCCGTCATCGGCAATGATAGAAATGACTCTCTCTCGGTAATTGTAACAGCTCCATAACGGTTGAGCCAATCATCTCCGAGAATTAAATCGTCACCGTAGATGTCAACTACAATAAGATTCGATGGCCAATCTCTTCCTTCTATAAATCTGGGAAATCCCTAGCTTCTAGGGTTCCCACAATTTTCTCTCCGCTCGGTAATCCCACAACATAAGGTTCACAATTATACAAGCACGAGATTTTCAAGCGATTAACACAATTCAAAGATATAAAAGAATGCGTAGCTCGAATCGAACAAGACACTAGCTGGTTGCAAAAGGATCTGAATCGTACGATGCAACAATGTGTATTCGATCATCCTTCTTCATCTCGTAAATACGCATAGGAACGGACCCAAAGATGGATGTCTCTCTCTTTCCAACGTTAAGCTGCGAAATCCACTGCTGGCGTCTGGTTTACACTAGTGTCCTTCGAACTGCAGAGTGCGAGTACCAAAATATCGGGTCGCATTCCCACAAAATGTTGCGCGATGTCCTTCTGTCCACACTCGAAGCAGTCACGGTAGCGAAACAATCACGTCGAACATGTCCCGCTTTGCCACGGTTATAACACTTCTTCCCTGCGTCAAACAGCTTGGTGCTGCCGGAACTTCTTTCCACCTCGAGAAGGATGCGGAGGTCTCTGGATGAATGAAAAGAGGATCGACCCTGCGAGGCCCGCTACTCTTATCCTCCGTGAAGTTGCCGACACCTTGTTTCTTTGCTTCCGTCGATTTCTCTATTCTGCCTCCTTCATATCATAGGCCAACGCCTTGTCACGATCTTGTCGCAAGGTGGTACATTCAAATCCGGACATATACTCTGAATTTCCGGCTTCATTCGCATGTCAAAATGAAAAATCTTCTCCGCCTCGGTCACGACCAAGTGGCGCACATAAGTCATTTGGTGATTGAAAGTCTTAATCACGTCCGTCACAGATGCTTGAATTCGTGGTGAGAAAAACTCTCGAACTCGGGCCTCTCTAGCTGGGCGAGGACAATCTGCGCTTCCATCATCAATTTGAATTCCGTCCAGTCAACATTGTGCTCCTCGGTCGAATGGCCTCCCACCGCCGAAAGCCTCCTGTCGAAGATCTTGGCGGCCAGGAACCTTCCTATCGTTGGGACAGTTAATCCCGCAAAAATCTTCTCTAATTCCTTCAGCCAGTGATCCCAAGAAAGCGTCTCAGTCGAACCATCAAATTTCGGAGGATGCAATTTAATCACTTCGGTAAGCCATCTATCTCCTCGATTTTCCACGTTATGCTGCTGTCCCATCGCCGTCTGCATGCGATCCACAACTTGAGCAAATTGGTTTATCTGAGCAACCACCTGCTGAAGCACTCCTGGCACGTTAGGATCTGCATCATTATTTGCCGATCCCTGCTGTCCCCCGGAATGGGAATCCGTTCGACTAGCGGTTATCTCTGGGGTAGATACCGACTCTTCTTGCCTCGCATTTCCACGTCCGCGTCCACGACCGCGTCTGCGTCCTCGACCTCCTCTCAACATACTGTAAACATAAATACTCAATATCCAGGGCAAATTTTCTCAAAGTACATCCATCAATGTTTACAAGACATGAATTAAATAAAACGGTAGTATTCGAGATTAGGAAACTTACAACCACGGTCCACACGACGATGCTGGCTCAGCAGTGATGTTACGAACGACCAATAATCAAATAACGTAAATGCACTAACTAACCCATTGCCAAGATATCCATGAATCTTAGCCCGATACCATATTACGTAACACCCGAGATATTCGGAATAATTACGCCGTAAACCCTTTAGATAAGGATTTACAAGGCTAATTTTAAAAGAAGTGTAAAAATAATCCAATCGAACAATGAAGTTCAAATCTGATTTGATTCAACCGATCAAATGAGTTAACTTATACAACCATATCGAAATGACCTTATTAAAGCAGACGTACTCGAGTACTAAGCGAACCAAGAAGACAAATCACAATAACACTAACATCAACCACATCATGAGCCATTTCATCGTCTCCGTTTGTCGCGTGGTTGCCTCCCCGCTCCTCGGCTACCTGAACATCAAAACAATGTCCACCCCCGAAGGGGTTAGCAAAACAATGCTAGTACAAGTATCATCATACAATAAATCATCAATGCATCATAAAACATGCAAAACGGACTTTCGCCACCGGAATCCAACGATGCGAATCCTCATGATTCCATCAACACAATACAGGGTAATTCAGCGATCCAGCGCCCTTGGTATAGATCCCCATGATGATCTCGTCGGACCAACGCATGGTGGAAAACCCGTCCAACGATCCAGCGCCCTCAGCATAGATCCCCATGATGATCCCGTCGGACCAACGCATGGTGGACATTCGATCCACCGCCCTCAGCATAGATCCTCATGATCCCCTCGGATCATTTATACCATAAATCAATCAACTATGCATACACATATGCATTTCAATATGTTCATCAATACGAACAAATAACAACGAATATCACGAGAATTTTCAGAAATACATCTCATATTCAACAATATGAACAAAACCACAAGCATGATCAAAGTTTCAATATAAATCGAACTCGACATATGATACTTGCCTCGAAAATGGCAAGGACGAAACACCTCGATGATCTCAACACACTCGAAGGCCGCCTCCTTCGATCAACGTAACAAGCTCGAACCTTAACAAAAGGAATGATATACAAATCATCTCAAGTCGAACGATGGCCTAACAATTCGTTCTACGGCTCAAAAGTTCAAAATAAACAATGCTGGTGCTTAGCGTGCGCTACGTATCCTATGTAACGTGCGCTAAGCACACTGTTAGCGTACGCTATCGTATAAGCCTAGCGTACGCTAGCCACGGACTGACAGTTGACTCGGCTGACATCGTAACGTACGTTACGTACGTATCGTGCGTTAACTTAACCCCGATAGCGCACGTTAATTTACAAGTGTTAGCGTGCGCTAACCTTGCATGGCAGAATACTGCTAACAGTAAACTGGATTGAAAGGTGATGAACTCATGAATTCTATGGTGATACAACAAGTCATCCACAAACATGTCATGCTAAATAGGTTTGTGGAAGTTCCATGATCATGAGGTACAAATATACGGATAATCATCTCAACATCATAATTCATCTTCGATCTTCAGAAATATTCCAAGTTCCGATTATTCCAAGTCCCAAAACATATGATTCCTTACGTAAAACATACGAACTAGGTAATCTTCATATACTGGTCGATTGGTTTTGAAGATACATAACATGCTTAGGAATCCACATACTAAAAGGTTCAATGGATTATACGATGAATAAGTGTCGAAACGTCGAAAATATCCTTCTAACACATGATGACCGATTATAAATGAAATACTGGTTATCAAAACATGATCAACGTCAATACTATCATCGGTGAAGAATCACCTACCTCAAGGTAGTGAAGAACACGGAGGAAATCGAAGCAATCCAACACCGAAGGCTTGAACACCAATCTCCAACGATGTACGATCTTCAATCACGAGCTAGGATGTTGATATGGAGTGTTTAGAATGAAGGAAGTTATGTTGTAAGTGTAAGAATTCGGGTAATGGGAGAAGAAAGAACTGAAATCACGAATAGGATGCTATCCTATTTATAAGAAATGGCTATTAGCGTGCGCTAGACCCTGCTCGTAGCGTGCGCTAACGGCTCACTGACTTAACTGTACTCAGCACTTAGCACGCGCTATGCACATACCTGTAGCGTGCGCTAAGGCATTGACTCGGCTTTTCCCGAAAGCCGTCCAGGTACATCCCGACACGATCCGACAAGGGTCCCCCGGCCAGATCTCACCTACCGCACGTCTTAATCAAATTGACCACGCATAGCGTGCGCTAATGACCCTCTGTAGCGTGCGCTATGAATCAACCTTAGCGCACACTACACATAGCCGATAGCGTGCGCTACATGCGCAGAATTACAATCTTTAAATCACATACACGAAATTATACGCTCGACAACATCGGATTATGAAATACGGAGAATAATACTCAGATCAAGTACAACGATTACAATATCACAAGTTCCAAATACAAGTCAGAAATCTCGGGTATTACATCCTTCCTCCCTAAAAAGAAGTTTCGTCCCGAAACTTAAGAGGAAAACAACTCTGGATATCTAGCCTTCATATTGTCCTCCGTTTCCCAAGTGGCCTCTTCGACTCCGTGTCGTGACCATTGTACTTTAACCAAGTGTATTGGTTTATTCCTCAATTGTTTGATCCGGCTCTCAAGTATCTTGATTGGTCTCTCTTCGAAGGTGCCATCATTAGCTATCTCGATCTCGTCGAAATCAATGACGTGGTGGGGTCGGTACATACTTCCGCAATTGGGATACGTGAAACACATTGTGAACGTGACTCAGCGATGGCGGTAAGGCCAACCTGTATGCTAAATCTCCAACTCTCTCGAGGATCTCAAATGGTCCGATATATCTCGGACTAAGCTTGCCTCTCCTCCCAAAACGGAAAATCCCTCGTGTAGGAGACACCTTCAATAGTATATGGTCCCCAGCGTCGAACTCTAGAGGCTGACGACGTACATTTGCATAAGACTTATGTCGACTCTGGGCAGTCAACAGTCTCTCTCGAATCAAAGCTATCTTCTCTTGAGTCTGAATAATCAATTCCGGTTCCGTCCCGATCAAATCCGAAGAATCATCCCAACATAGGGGTGATCGGCATCTTCTCCCGTACAAAGCTTCAAATGGTGCCATCTTAATTGAAGCATGCCAACTATTATTGTAGGTGAATTCAACTAATGGCAAATGAACTTCCCAATCAGTTGACCAATCCAAAGCACAGGCTCTAAGCATGTCTTCTACAGTTTGAATAGTCCTTTCGGACTGACCGTCCGTTTGGGGATGATAAGCTGTGCTAAAGTTGAGCTCAGTCCCCAAAGCCCTGTGAACTGCTTTCCATAAGTGTGACACAAATCGACCATCTCGATCCGAAATAATGGTCCTCGGCGTCCCATGCAATCTGACTATCTCCGCAATAAATACTCGTGCCACTCTCTCGGGTCCCCATGTATCTTTAATTCCTAGAAAATGAGCCGACTTGGTTAGTCGATCAACTAAAACCCAAATCATGTTCATTCCCATTCTAGTCCTCGGCATACTAGTGATGAAATCCATCGAGATATCCTCCCACTTCCACTCAGGGATCGGAAGCGGTTTTAACATTCCGGCAGGTCGTTGATGTTCAATCTTAACCTGCTGACAAGTCAAACACTTCGAAACGTACTCTGCTACGTCCTTCTTCATATTCCCCCACCAGAAGTTTTGCTTTAAATCCTTATACATCTTACTACGCTGGGTGAATAGAATAGGGCGCGCTATGAGCTTCCTTCAAAATTGTCCGTCTCAAATCATTATCCTCGGGAACGCAAAGTCGACTCAAATCTCGAGAACTCCATCGTCTTGTATCACGAATCACGGGCTTTTCCCTTCTTTACTTCATCACATAATCGAAGGGTCGAGGATCGTTCAACCGCTTAGATTTGATCTCTTCGACTAGTGATGAAGTCGGTTCCATCACATACGATTTCCTTGGATTCTGGTGCCCATACTTCAATCCCTTCGCGGATCGGTTCTCGTTGAATCTTTGGTTTGGGGCGTAAGAGCTTCCAACACTCGAAGAGAGCAGGTTTTCGGCTCAATACATCGGCTACTACGTTTGCTTTCCCGGATGATAGAGAATCTCCAAGTCGTAATCCTTGATCAATTCCAGCCACCTTCTCTGCCTCATGTTTAATTCTTTACATTTGAAAATGTACTTGAGGCTCTTATGATCTGTAAAGATCGACAATGAGTGCCGTACAAATAATGTCGCCAAATTTTCAAGGCAAAGACCACATTTGCTAGCTCCAGATCATGAGTCGGGTAATTAACCTCGTACGGTTTCAATTGCCGAGAAGCATAAGCAATCACTTTATCATACGCATCAACACACAACCCAAACCACGATTTGAAGCGTCGGCGTATACCATGAATCCATCGGTTCCCTGCGGGCGCTAATATAGGTCTTGTCGTCGGTCTCCTCTTAAGTTCGTCAAAACCGACTGGCACTTCTCATTCCACGTGAACTTTTGAGTTTTACGTAACGGTGAGTGAGCGGACGAGCAATTTTGGAAAATCCCTCTACAAAGCGGCGATAATATCCGGCCAAGTCCTAAGAAGCTTCGGACTTCTTTCACGTTTTTAGGAGCTTCCCATTCCAAGATTGCTTGACTTTCTTCGGGTCCACTGAACTCCGTCGGTGATATCACATGCCCAAGGAAGGTTACTTCCTTAAGCGAACTCGCATTTTGAAAGTTTGCATACGGTTGTTCCTTCCTCAAGGTGCTCAAAACCACACGTAAATGTTCGCATGTTCCTCTGCGTCCTCGAATATATCGGGATGTCGTCAATGAAGGCGACCACAAATTTATCCAAGTATTCCAAGAATACCCGATTCATCAATTGCATGAATACCGCAGAGCATTGGTAAGTCCAAATGGCATTACTACAAATTCATAATGCGTCGGGATCTCAAAGCGATTTGGTATATCCGATTCCTTAATTCTCAACTGGTGGTATCCTGATCGCAAGTCAATCTTCGAGAATACCCTTGCCCCTTGCAGTTGATCAAACAAGTCGTCGATCCGAGGTATAGGATACTTATTCTTGATTGTCATCTTGTTGAGCTCCCTGTAATCAATACACAGTCGGAGGGATCCGTCTTTCTTCCGGACAAAGAGAACGGGCGCTCCCCAAGGAGAAACACTCGGTTGAATATAACCCTTCTGTAACAATTCCTCCAGTTGTTTCTTGAGTTCATACATCTCGGTTGGCGCCATGCGGTATGGTGCTCTGGAAATAGGAGCTGCTCCAGGCTCCAATTCGATAGTGAATTCCACTTCTCTCTGCGGAGGTAATCCAGGTAGTTCGTCAGGAAATACATCTGAGAACTCATTCACAACTGAAATAGACGAGAGCTCTACTCCTTCCTCTTTCCTCATGGCATAGCACCAAAGTCCCTAACATCCCTGTTTCAGTAATTTCACGGCTTTCATTGCTTTGATCAATTTTCCCGAGCTTCCCGGTCTCCATCCTCGGAATAAGTGTTCAGATCCGTCATCAGCAATGATAGAAATGACTCTCTCTCGGTAATTGAATGACTCCATAACGGTTGAGCCAATCATCTCCGAGAATTAAATCGTCACCGTAGATGTCAACTACAATAAGATTCGATGGCCAATCTCTTCCTTCTATAGATACTGGGAAATCCCTAGCTTCTAGGGTTCCCACAATTTTCTCTCCGCTCGGTAATCCCACAACATAAGGTTCACAATTATACAAGCATGAGATTTTCAAACGATTAACACAGTTCAAAGATATAAAAGAATGCGTAGCTCCCGAATCGAACAAGACACTAACTGGTTGCAAAAGGATCTGAATCGTATCTGATGCAACAGCTGTGTTCTGATCATCCTTCTTCATCTCGTAAATACGCGGAGGAACGGACCCAGCACTGGATGTCTCTCTCTTTCCAACGTTCTGCTGCTGAAATCCACTCTGCTGTGTCTGGTTCACACTAGTGTCCTTTGGAACCGGTACAGGAGTGCGAGTACCAAAAGATCGGGTCGCATTCCCACAAAATGTTGCGCGATGTCCTTCCTGTCCACACTCGAAACATGTCACAGCAGGCGCAAAACAATCACGTCGAACATGTCCCGCTTTGCCACAGTTATAACACTTCTTCCCTGCGTCTGAAACAGTTGGTGCTGCCCGGAACTTCTTTCCACCTCGAGAAGGATGCGGAGGTCTCCTGGATGAATGAAAAGAGGACTGACCCCTGCGAGGCCCGCTACTCTTATCCTCCGTGAAGTTGCCAGACACCTTCTGTTTCTTTGCTTCCGTCGATTTCTCTCTGCTGCCTCCTTCATATCATAGGCCAACGCCTTGTCACGATACTATCGCAAGGTGGTACATTCAAATCCGGACATATCTGCTGAATTTCCGGCTTCATTCGCATGTCAAAATGAAAAATCTTCTCCGCCTCGGTCGACCAAGTGGCGCACATAAGTCATTTGGTGATTGAAAGTCTTAATCACGTCCGTCACGGATGCTTCGAATTCGTGGTGAGAAAAACTCTCGAACTCGGGCCTCTCTAGCTGGGCGAGGACTATCTGCGCTTCCATCATCAATTTGAATTCCGTCAGTCAACATTGTGCTCCTCCGGTCGAATGGCCTCCCACGATCGAAAGCCTCCTGTCCGAAGATCTTGGCGGCGGAACCTTCCTATCGTTGGGACAGTTAATCCCCGCAAAAATCTTCTCTAATTCCTTCAGCCAGTGATCCCAAGAAAGCGTCTCAGTCGAACCATCAAATTTCGGAGGATGCAATTTAATCACTTCGGTAAGCCATCTATCTCCTCGATTTTCCACGTTATGCTGTTGTCCCATCGCCGTCTGCATGCGATCCACAACTTGAGCAAATTGATTTATCTGAGCAACCACCTGCTGAAGCACTCCTGGCACGTTAGGATCTGCATCATTATTTGCTGATCCCTGCTGTCCCTCGGAATGGGAATCCGTTCGACTAGCGGTTATCTCTGGGGTAGATACCGACTCTTCTTGCCTCGCATTTCCACGTCCGCGTCCACGACCGCGTCCGCGTCCACGACCTCCTCTCAACATACTGTAAACATAAATACTCAATATCCAGGGCAAACTTTCTCAAAGTACATCCATCAATGTTTACAAGACATGAATTAAATAAAACGGTAGTATTCGAGATTAGGAAACTTACAACCACGGTCCACACGACGATCTTTGGCTCGGCAGTTGATGTTACGAGCGACCAATAATCAAATAACGTAAATGCACCCAACTAACCCATTGCCAAGATATCCATGAATCTTAGCTCCGATACCATATTCGTAACACCCGAGATATTCGAATAATTACTGCCGTAAACCCTTTAGATAAGGATTTACAAGGCTAATTTTAAAAGAAGTGTAAAAATAATCCAATCGAACAACTGAAGTTCAAATACAGATTTGATTGAACCGATCAAATGAGTTAACTTATACAACCATATCGAAATGACCTTATTAAAACAGACGTACTCGAGTACTAAACGAACCAAGAAGACAAATCACAATAACACTAACATCAACCACATCACTGAGCCATTTCATCGTCACAGCCGTTTGCGTGGTTGCCTCCCCGCTCCTCGGCTACCTGAACATCAAAACAATGTCCACCCCCGAAGGGGTTAGCAAAACAATGCTAGTACAAGTATCATCATACAATAAATCATCAATGCATCATAAAACATGCAAAACGGACTTCCGCCACCGGAATCCAACGATGCGAATCCTCATGATTCCATCAACACAATACAGGGTAATTCAGCGATCCAGCGCCCTTGGTATAGATCCCTATGATGATCTCGTCGGACCAACGCATGGTGGAAAACCCGTCCAACGATCCAGCGCCCTCAGCATAGATCCCCATGATGATCCCGTCGGAGCAACGCATGGTGGACATTCGATCCAGCGCCCTCAGCATAGATCCTCATGATCCCCTCGGATCATTTATACCATAAATCAATCAACTATGCATACACATATGCATTTCAATATGTTCATCAATACGAACAAATAACAACGAATATCACGAGAATTTTCAGAAATACATCTCATATTCAACAATATGAACAAAACCACAAGCATGATCAAAGTTTCAATATAAATCGAACTCGACATATGATACTTGCCTCGAAAATGGCAAGGACGAAACACCTCGATGATCTCAACACACTCGAAGGCCGCCTCCTTCGATCAACGTAACAAGCTCGAACCTTAACAAAAGGAATGATATACAAATCATCTCAAGTCGAACGATGGCCTAACAATTCGTTCTACGGCTCAAAAGTTCAAAATAAACAATGCTGGATCGCTTAGCGTGCGCTACGTATCCTACGTAACGTGCGCTAAGCAGCCTATTAGCGTACGCTATCGTATAAGCCTAGCGTCGCTAGCCACGGATGACAGTTGACTTCGGTGACATCGTAGCGTGCGTTACGTACGTATCGTGCGTTAACTTAACCCCGATAGCGCACGTTAATTTACAAGTGTTAGCGTGCGCTAACCTTGCATGGCAGAATACTGCTAACAGTAAACTGGATTGAAAGGTGATGAACTCATGAATTCTATGGTGATACAACAAGTCATCCACAAACATGTCATGCTAAATAGGTTTGTGGAAGTTTCATGATCATGAGGTACAAATATACGGATAATCATCTCAACATCATAATTCATCTTCGATCTTCAAGAAATATTCCAAGTTCCGATTATTCCAAGTCCCAAAACATATGATTCCTTACGTAAAACATACGAACTAGGTAATCTTCATATACTGGTCGATTGGTTTTGAAGATACATAACATGCTTAGGAATCTACATACTAAAAGGTTCAATGGATTATACGATGAATAAGTGTCGAAACGTCGAAAATATCCTTCTAACACATGATGACCGATTATAAACGAAATACTGGTTATCAAAACATGATCAACGTCAATACTATCATCGGTGAAGAATCACCTACCTCAAGGTAGTGAAGAACACGGAGGAAATCGAAGCAATCCAACACCGAAGGCTTGAACACCAATCTCCAACGATGTACGATCTTCAATCACGAGCTAGGATGTTGATATGGAGTGTTTAGGATGAAGGAAGTTATGTTCTAAGTGTAAGAATTCGGGTAATGGGAGAAGAAAGAACTGAAATCACGAATAGGATGTTGTCCTATTTATAAGAAATGGCTATTAGCGCGCGCTAGACCCTGCTCGTAGCGTGCGCTAACGGCTCACTGACTTAACTGTACTCAGCACTTAGCGCGCGCTATGCACATACCTGTAGCGTGAGCTAAGGCGTTGACTCGGCTTTTCCCGAAAGCCGTCCAGGTACATCCCGACACGATCCGACAAGGGTCCCCCGGCCAGATCTCACCTACCGCACGTCTTAATCAAATTGACCACGCATAGCGTGCGCTAATGACCCTATGTAGCGTGCGCTATGAATCCACGTTAGCGCACGCTACACATAGCCGATAGCGTGTGCTACATGCGCAGAATTACAATCTTTAAATCACATACACGAAATTATACGCTCGACAACATCGGATTATGAAATACGGAGAATAATACTCAGATCAAGTACAACGATTACAATATCACAAGTTCCAAATACAAGTCAGAAATCTCGGGTATTACAATACAAGCATGTACTCCCTAGTCCTTCTCAGGTACTTGAGTATGTGCTTGACAGCAATCCAGTATCCTGGTCCTGGGTTCGACTGATATCTAGCAGCCATGCCCACGGCATGACAGATATCTGGTCTAGTACAAAGCATAGCATACATGAGACTTCCCACAGCAGATGCATAAGGGACCATCTTCATGTCATCTATCTCCTTTTGTGTCTTAGGACACATGTTCTTAGATAGTTGAATTCCATGTCTGTAAGGTAGAAAAGCTTTCTTGGAATTCTCCATGTTAAACCGCTTCAGCACTGTATCGATATAGAATGCCTGGGATAAGCACAACATCCTCTTCTTCCGATCACGAAAGATCCTGATTCCAAGGATGTGTCCTGCTTCTCCTAGATCCTTCATATCGAATCGCCTGCATACCATACCCATACGTCCGACAATTCCTTCACGTTGTTTCCAATCAGAAGAATATCGTCTACATACAGTACAAGAAACACCAACACGTTTCCATCGCATTTCTTATACACGCAACTCTCACTCGGACATTGGACGAATCCATATGACTGGACAACTTCGTCAAAATGAGTGTTCCAAGATCTAGATGTTTGCTTAAGTCCATAAATATATTTCTTAAGTTTGCACACCAAGTGCTCTTCTCCTTTAGCAATGAATCCCTCTGCTTGGCGCATATAGATTTTCTTGTCTAGACTCCCATTCAAGAATGCAGTCTTGACATCCATCTGCCAAATATCCAGATCCAAATGCGCAGCTATAGCTAAAAGAATCCGGATTGACTTAAGCATGGCTACCGGCGAAAAGGTTTCATCATAATCGATACCCTCTTTCTGAGTGTAACCTTTTGCAACAAGCCTCGCTTTGAAGGTTTCAACCTTCCCGTCACGTCCTTTCTTTCGCTTGTAGACCCATTTACTCTCAATGGCTTGTACACCATCAGGTAGCTCTACTAGCTCCCACACTTGATTGGAATCCATAGATCCCATTTCTGATTCCATTGCTTCTTGCCAGGAGTCAGCATCTTTATCTTGGATTGCCTCCTTATAGGTCCAGGGAACTGATTCATCTTCGCCTGGGATTGAGTCCGAAGACTTTCCCACGCCTATGAATCGTTCGAGCTGACGAACAACCCTCCCACTACGACGAGGCAAATCCTGAGTTGGTGTAAAAGTTTCAGAATCGATACGTGGTGCAGTGTTAGTTGGCGCTTGTACGATTGGTATAGACGGAGTCTCGCCCCTCAGCTCTTCCAGAATTATCTCGCTCATGGGCTTGCGACTAATCATATAATCCTCTTCCAGAAATCAGGCATTGGTGCTAACAATGACCTTCTGATCCTGGGGACTATAGAACAAGCCACCCTTCGTTCCCTTAGGGTATCCTACAAACACTCGCACTTCTGTACGAGATGCCAACTTATCAGCTTCCTTATTCAGCACATGTGCTGGAGTACCCCAAATCCGAACATGTCCTAGACTGGGCTTATGCCCACTCCACAGTTCTGTGGGTGTTTTTGGAACTGATTTCGAAGGCACCAGGTTTAGAATGTACGCCGCTGTTTCTAAGGCGTATCCCCAAAACGAAATAGGTAAATCTGAATAACTCATCATTGATCTAACCATTTCTAAAAGAGTCCTATTCCTTCTTTCAGCCACACCATTTTGTTGTGGAGTTCCTGGCGCGGTGAGCTGGGACGAAATCCCCTCATTCGCCAAGAAATCCAAAAACTCTCCACTAAGGTATTCGCCACCACGATCAGATCGTAGCGACTTGATACTCTTCCCATGACGCTTCTCCGTTTCAGCCTTGAAGTCTCTGAACTTGTCAAAGGCTTCAGACTTACGTCGCATCAAATAGATGTAGCCATATCTCGAATAATCATCTATAAACGTGATGAAGTATTCAAAACCACCCCTAGCCTGGATATTCATTGGACCACATACATCCATATGAACCAATTCTAACACATTCTGAGCACGGTTTCCCTTGGCTTTAAAAACCATTTTGGTCATTTTACCTTCCAGGCAGGATTCACAAATTGGAAATGACTCAATCTTTGAATCCTCCCAAGGTTTACATGTCCCAAAAGTAAATGCCACAAATATGTTTGGTTTATGCTTGAAGGTTCTTTTCTCTTTTTAGGTTTAGACAAAGAGTTAAGTGATTTATGCATAGGAGTTTGTGCAGTATTAACGACATATAGTCCATCATTAAAAGTACCATTGAAACTATATTCACCGTTTCTTTTCTTAATAATGGCATCATCATCAAAAAGAAACTGAATAACCATCGCTTTTTAATTTAGAAACCGAAATTAAATTCATTCTAAAATCTGGTACTAATAATACATTATTGAGAACTAATAATTTATCATTAATCTTCAACTGCACGACTCCCATTTGCAATACCCATAAGCACGGAATAATCGCCCAGTTGATGGTAATCTCGCCCGCACTAAGCTGCTTGGTTACACGAAAACCATGCGAGTCAAAGCAAACATGATCGGTGGAGCTGAATCAACTATCCACGAAGTGGAAGAACAAGCCGCCAAACATGTTTTGACTACTAGTGCACGAGACATACCTTTCTTAAGAGTAGGGCAGTCCGCTTTAAAATGTCCTTTCTGACCGCACTTGTAGCACTTTCCCTTTGGCTTTTTGTTCGCCTCGGGGTGAGGAGCCTTGCTTTTCACCTTGAGGATTTCCACTTGCTTCTTGCCAACCTGATTCTACTTCTATCCCCATATGGGTTTGGAAGAAGTAGCACCGGTTGCCGCAAGAATCGATGATAACCTTGTTTGAAGAGACCTTCAGATGAAGCTCTGTGAAGTTCCACCAAACTATATGTCCTACGGTTCATATTGTAGTTAAGGCGGAACTGCTCAAAGCTTCTAGGTAAGTGCCTAAGATAATATCGACTGCGTTTCCGCATCGATAGTAGCCCCAGTATGCTCGATTCGTTCAAATGAGACATCATTTTAAGAACATGATCCCTTACCGGAGTCCCTTGGACATTTGGGTTGTCATCAATACCCTCATAGCATTTTGTCTAGTCGCCTGGTTCGATGACCAAACATCTCGGTGAGACTTTTCATCATTTCCGCGGCCGAACCCATCGTCGATGTCGATGCTGCAATACATTTGTCAGTGAAGCCAAATATAACAGCGAGCCATCTCATCTGACTTTTTCCATTTTCGGAATTCAGCCAACTCTTCGGGAGTGGCATCCGGTTCTGGTTCTAGAGGGCTCTCCTCGATTAAGACAAATTTATGCCCCTCGTGATCGGGACAATATCAAGATTTCTTTTCCAATCGGCAAAGTTAGTGCCATCAAGTTTATTTTCTTTGAGAATAACAGCTAGTGGATTGAAAGACATTTGAGATAAAAATTAAAAAACATCCATCACATAATGCATAGCAAAATATATCGAAAAACCTCAAAAAAAAACACAATATATATGCTAGCAACCAACACCTCGAAAAATCCGCACATGCAAGCCACGATCGTGTGGACGTTTACACACACATTTTTCAAGTAGAGTTTTACGTCTTTAATTTTACTATCTAGTCAAATTACGTTATGACAAGTAAAATTAATAGTTGGTTCCTCTTGGCCATGTATTAATTAACATAGACTCCGATGGGGAGCTTATTAATTAATACACCTAAGTGAACACCATAATTTAACATCCTTAAAATATTATCTTTTAAATAATAGTCCTACAGATGGAGAGGTCCTATCATAAAAAGTAATATTTACCTTATGTTATCATTTTGAAATTTAAAACTAGTGAACCTATAATTAGCACATCCGATATGGAGGAAGACTCTAATGTCAATGCGCATGCTAATTACTTCACAATTTAAATTAATTATGGAGGCCAATTTGATTTTATTTTTAAAAAAAAATAAATCAATTTAATCACTTAGTTATTTTAGCCTTAAGGTTTTTAATTATCTCGTCCTAACATGCAAGGAAACATATCACGCATACATCCATACATGCCATACATCAAAACAATAAAAACCAAAATAAAGCATGGATAATTAATTATCCAATTATCATGGTCTTCTTCCTTGAGTTGAATCCGAGAAAATCTTCGACTCGATCTCTCCCACTGAATCAAGCATCTCGTCGCTCCTCCCCAGCCGGGCCGTGGATTTCTAAAATTAAAATTTCACTTTTATGCAAAATTAATTACATAAAAAAAATAATTTTAAATCCCGACTTCCCAATGACGCGACGCAGACAGCCGGACCAAACGACGGACCAAAGCTGGGCAACCGGCCCGAACAGCAGGCCAAGCCGGACCGGCCACTTCAGTCTTGCTGCTTCAGCGGCGGCCGTGTCTTGCAGCGGCGCTTCTTGTCGGCCGCCAACAATCGGTTACGCTCTATTTCTTCGTGATCCCGTCTTTTCCGAATTCGATTACAATTTTATACAAAATAAAATACATCGAAATTACATCAAGATTTACACGAAAAAATAAAACCACCTAGAACTACCCGCGGATTTTCTCACGGGAAAAACCATTACATGCCTCAAAAAACGGGCCAAACCAACAATTGCATAATTAATAAAAACAAATAAATAAATACACCATTCATATAAACCATGATAATTGGATCATATCACTTGCAAGAACACATCTAGCAAAATATTCCAACATCAAAATATATGAATATTTAAATTGCTATCAATTAATCACTAAAATTAATCAAAATAGCAAAAGCCTAAAAATCTGGCTCTGATACGAATTGTTGGAAAGTAAAACGCAGCGGAAGCGAAGTTTGATAAAGTTGATAATAGCGTTTTACACATCTACGAGCATTAGATCTATTTAGGCATGCTAATTAATTAATTACTAAGATTAATAAGCAATTTAAATATTATTTATTATTTATTAATTAAATATGTTGATTAATTAAAATATCCTAATCTAGATCCAAGATCATAGGATATTACCTTTTGAAGCGCGTTGGTTACTTCCTTCTTGACCGCCTTGTATTTCTACCTTTAGACCTTCTAGAGTATGATCCGCCTTGAACCGGACGTTGTGTGGGCAACGAGCTACCGGATCTTGTTTGGACACCTATGAATCGGCCGAATTCTTATGCCTCACAACTCTCGATTTTCTTTTCTTCAAGTAATTCCAATATGTAGCAAGAATTAAAGTGTTCTCTCAATTGTGGAATCAAAGACACAAGTCAAGATCCACAATTAAACACTTAGAAGAAAAAGATCGAAATTCCTTGTGTATGTCAAAGCCTGAAAATCGGCCATCAACCCATAAGTCCTATTTTTAGGCTCTTGGACTACTACTAGGGATCGTAAGGAGGATTATGGAAGGACTCCCAATTAATTCATCTTACCTTATTATGACTCTTCATAATATATGATGAATTAATTAATATCAACTTAGTCCACTAAAAAGTTTGATATTGCACTTCCTACCAAAATCCCAAATTACGAAATTGGGCTCCTTATTAAATATATTATTTCTCGTGTTTAAGATATCGAATGTCCATTAATTAATTATAAGCTACTGACAGCTTTAATTAATTAATATCTTATCCAAGAGTAGTACCACTCGAACCTTATTATTATATCGGAATTAAATCCACCTGCAGGGTTTTAATATAATAATCATTATCGAGCTCCTCAAGGGGACATCATCAACCCGCATGAGTCGGGACACGATTTCTAGTAATAATAATAATTGTCGTATAAACAATATTATTGTCCAAGATACGAGGCTTATTGAGTCGATCATTTTGACTCTCACCTATGGTAAATCAAAGCAATAATTATTATAAATACACAATTAAATATTATATACTTAGAATTAAGAAATAATAATTATCCGAGATTTACGTTCTTCTTACGGTCGATCTGAAGACACTATCTCACCTCGATCCTGTTCAACGTATGCAAATATGCTAATGTATGCTAATAGTCAAGACCAACTATTCTCAAACATACACTACAACCCTTTATATAATTTGTCTAATAATTATATAGGTTGTGAACTATTATATTATTTTATAAGGCACCGATAATGTGATCTTCCGTGTGACACCAACACACCACATTATCTACAATATAAAATAATTAGACATTTCATTTACATAACCATAACCTGAATAAATATGCAAATCATGTGATTAAGTGTAATTAATATCCTCATAGGTAGTAACAGGGAAATTAGGTAATACAAGCATAAAGTATGCTTTGCAGTATACAATCCTAACAGTAACATCCTTACCTTTGCATGGAATCTTGTTCAATATGTAGTTGGCTGTCAAGACAGCTTCCCCCCACATGTTCTGGGGAAACCCTGAACTAATCAATAAGGCATTCATCATATCTTTAAGTGTTCGATTCTTACGTTCAACAATGCGATTAGATTGTGGTGCATATGGAGCTGTTGTTGGATGAATTATACCACTTTCGTTGCATAATTCCTCAAACGGGGCTACATATTCGCCACCTCTATCGCTTCGAACCATCTTCACACGACAGTGTAATTGATTCTCGGCTTCATTCTTGAGTTCTTAAAGGCTTCAATAGCCTCATCTTTACTTCTCAAAAGATAAAGATAACAATATCGTGTGCAGTCATCGATAAAAGTGATAAAGTACTTCTTACCACCTCTAGTTTGCACAAACTTTAAATCACATACACCTGTGTGAATTAATTCAAGGGGTTTTGTGTTCCGTTTTAACGAATGAAACGGAAGTTTCGTCATTTTTGCTTCAAAACAAATCTCACATTCGTTTTGAGTATTGACTCATTTAATTTTAGTAAATCTAAGTTTACTAATCTTTTTATAGCATTTAGATTCACATGACCTAATCTACGATGCCATAAATCAGAACACTCAGTCAAATAAGAGGAAGCAGTAGCATTTTCATTAACAATAGCAGACTTGGTTACATAGCGCATAGCCAAAGCAATAAGTTTAAAGAGTCCCTCCGTGAGGTAACCCTTACCAAGAAACCTAGCAAACTTTTTTATGATAATTCTATCTGACTCAAACACTAGTTTAAACCCCTTTTTAACTAGTATAGAGCCCGAGATCAAGTTCTTCTTCATATCCGGAACATGAAGCACATTCTTCAAGGTGAGTGTCTATCCAGACGTAAGTTTGAGGTCTACTTCTCCAACTCCGATAAACTCAGATGAAGCTGGATTCACCATGTTGATCTTCCTCCCTTCAATAGCTTGATAGTTCTTAAACTGGCTCCTATCGGCACCAACGTGGGCGGTCGCACCGGTGTCGACGTACCAACCACCTTGGTTCTCAGTGTGGTTGACCTCCTCGGTGACCACAGCAGCAAGGTCATCCTCTTTCCATTCGCCGTTAGTCTCGGCGATGTTGGCAACATGTTTCTTCTGCTTTCGGCTTTCGACAGTCCTTCGCCGCGTGCCCATGTTTGCCACAGTTGAAGCAATCACCATCAAACTTCTTGGCTGGTTACTTCCCTTTGTACTTGTTTTGAGCACTGGGGCAAGCTCGTTTGTTGGAGGGACCGCCATGTTCCAACAGATTGGCCTTAGCATCAATCAGGCCTTTTGGTTTGTGGTCATTTTTGCGTAGGTCTGACTCGATGCGCAGTTTCACAATCAAGTCTTCAAGAGTCATCTCCTTTCTCTTGTGTTTGAGATAACTCTTAAAGTCTTTCCAATTGGGGGCAACTTTTCGATCACAGTTGCAATAGTGAAGGCGTCTGACAGAACTATTCCTTCGGCATTGACATCATAAATGATGAGTTGGAACTCTTGCACTTGTTCTATGATTGGCCTTGAGTCAACCATCTTGTAGTCCAGATACTTGGCGACAACAAACTTCTTTGTACCTGCATCATCACTACGGTACTTCTTTTCAAGTGCTTCCCACATCTCTTTTGATGTGTTTACAATAGAATAAACATTGTACAAACTATCTTCTAAGAAATTCAGAATAAAGTTTTTACAAAGATAGTCTCCATTGTGCCAGTTGTCATAGGCAGCTCGGACTGTAAAACTAATCTCTTGAGCACTTGGCACCGGTGGCGCATCTTCCTTAAGGAAGTTAGCAAACTCCAATGTTGTCAAATAGAACAACATCTTTTGTTGCCACTGTTTAAAGTCGGCACCACCAAACTTTGGCGGCTTCTCGTCGGTAGGCATCATCCTTGGCCCCGAGGTTGTTCCAAAAAAGGAACCACTCATGTTGAACCCGTAGGCTCCAACACTAGATCCTAACATAGATACAATGGTACCACTAAAAGTGGAATCTACGGTGCCACTCGAGGTGGATCCACCGGTAGTCAGAAATGGGTTGTTAAAAACCCAACCAGTTGTTGTTGACATCGTTGAACCATTCGTGTTGAACATCGTCGTGCCGATAGTTGATGACGTGGTTGAGCTAATGGTGTTCTCCATGATCGAGGCGACAGTCGCGGAGGCAGTGGTAGTGGTGGTGGCGAAGTCGGTGGCAGCAACGGTAGTCGACATCTCCAGTTGTGTGATTTAGTAACAACAGTAAGTAAAGTTTTATCGTCTTGCGCTTGTTGTATTTCTGGTTACAAATTTGCTGGGCGAAAATTAAATTACAACTGAAAACTAAAAATTACAGCTCGAGAACAGACAGGACTCGCAATAAAAAAAATTGAATCTGCACTAACCAGAACCAAATTAGAAATACAAGGAGATAATCGAAACAACAAAAAACAATAAACGAAACCAGACTGTGGTAGAAGTCGCCCGAAGATGCCTTTTGCCCGCAAGACGAGAAACGCCCCGGTAGTGTTCGCGGATTGGTGGCTCGTCCACAAGGGCCAACGACTTTACGTCTCTACAATAGCAACACCGCAAACTGAAGAGCTCCGATGAACTGGAAGAGGTGAGGACAACAGGGGATTTAAAACAGCCCTAATAGTTGTCATAATGCAGTCATTTATGTTGCATTATGCTAGGGACTTACGAATTTCAAACAAATGGCAGGGGTTACGAAATTCAAACCTGCCATTAACTCCTCCTCATTACACTGGGAGGTTACAAACTATATTGGCTGAATTTGGACAGTCAGGATGCACCTGGACTGTATTCAGCTCCTTAACCACTCGAGGGATGTATCTGGACATCCTTATGTGCATCAAGTCCAAGGTCCACGGCACGCGGCACGCGGCCATGGCCGAGGCGGGCGGCGGCGGCGGCGCTGATTAGTGCATAATTGATCTAAAAATTCATATACAAAATATTCCTTTTACGGGCATAATCGTACTGATTTGTGACTAAATATACATATTTTACAGATATGTCCAAACATGAGCTAAAAATGGTCATTTTACAGATTACTGACATGAAACGTCAAAAAGAACGGAAAACAAAATCAAAATCAACGCCGGGAATTTTTCAAGGCAGAACGACCATACAACACGGCGCAAAAAGGACCGTGTTATGCAGGTCGTTTCACATACGGCGCGACAAGGGCCGTGTCTTAGGCCATTTGACACACGGCCGGCATTTAGCACCGTGTCCTCGCGCGTATTCCGGAAGAGACCGAGTCACCACAAAACGGCGCACAACACGGGGCAAACTGGGCCGTTTTTCATCGCCGTTTTCAGGCTGATATTTGTGGAATTTTCCACATTTAGCATCTTGTGAGCTCAACAACTATGTAAGAAGTCAATGATCTGAAAATCAAGACATGCAAGGAAGATCAAGTGTGAATCAAACACCAAAGACTTGTCAAAGATGCCACAAATTAAATAATCAATTGTATTATTGAAAATCACCTATAAAAGGAAATCTTCATCCATTGCAAAATCATCTCCTATTCTTGCCAAGAAACTCCCCTTTCTTTTAGCAAGATATTTCTCCTTTGAACTCTCACTTTACTTTGTATTTCATTTTTAGTTTAAAGTTTTTCTTTCATTTAGTTTGTAATTGATCAATAAGCACTTAGTATTTTACTTTCAATTTTTGTAAGCTTGTAACCTTTAAACAAGTTTGAAGTTATATTTTGAAGTTTGTTTCTTGCCCTTTGATTCATCATATTCAAATAAGTTTTATCTATTGTCATTAAGTTCTAGTAATTAAAAGTTTATACATATATATATATATATATTATGTATATCAATTATTTCTATTATAATTTTAATTTGTATAAACCAATGAGTAGCTAATCTTTCTTCCTAGGGGAAGGGGGATTTCTATTAGGTTATATATTGAGTATTTGATTGATTTACACTATTTTGATTAAAAATGACTAATTGGTTTAAATAGAGATTGGTCATATCCTATTTCTACTAATGAAACCTCCTTGATTGATTTGAGTGAATTAGAAACATATCTTTTCAATCTATCAAGTGTTAATCTTGTTATCAACATCTTAAGATTGCAAAAGTGGTTAAGACACCTTTAAATACGGAAGTTATGAGGTGAAAAGTTGATTACTCGATAAAAATTCATTTTTCTTTTATATCCGTGTAAATCAATTCCTATACTTAATTAAAAACCTAATTTAATGAACCCGTAATCTCCTAGATTTTAAAATTCCCAACTCATTTTAATCCTATTCAAATAGTCTAGTTAAAAATAGTCTAATATAAATAGTCTAATATAAATAATCTAATATAAATAGTCTTATATAAAATAGTCTAGTTAAAATAGTCTTGTTAAAAATAGTTTTATTAAAATAGTCTTATTAAAAATAGTTTAAATTAAAAATAGTGCATTTTAATTTAGTTAATTTAAAAACCCAATAATCTTTTTGAATATTTTAGTATTTATTTCTCGCAATCTATAACAAAATATTATACGAAGCCCTGTTGAGCAATCCTCGAGAGAAAAGACCTTGGTAGAACTTACCACAAACTACTTCTACCTCGTATATATTTCCGAGCGACTCAAAAACTCCTATTTTTAGGATAAGTTTTTGACCGATCAAATTTTGGCGCCGTTGCCGGGGTTTGTTTTAGGCCAAATATAATTTTTGTATACTTTTGTTTATATCTTGTGATTTTATCTTTCTTTATTTTTGCATCTTTTATTCTTCTTGTTCTTAATTTTTTTTCTTTCACATAAGGTGCGCTTAACTGTTTTCTAGTCTATGCAGGGTCGTAGGTCCCTTGTAAGAACTTTGGTACCATACAACTGTAATATCCGCGTTTTCTATTTTTAATAATTTCTATTTTCAGTGTATATTCGTTTCGGATAACTCGCTTGGCACTGTTTTGGAATTCTGAACCTATTTTGTTCTTGGAGCTTCTCCGCTTAGACGGGTCTCGATGATGCTTTTACGTAATTTCATCTTGTGGTATATTTTGTCTCATGCGTATTCGATTCTCCTTAAACTCGTTCGATTCCGTCACTTTCTTACTTCCATGAGTTAGTATGCTTGATTAGAGCATGTTGTGAGTTTCGGATGGTTAATCCGACGTTGTGTCGTGATTTTCGGATGTTTGGGCCGTGTTTGTAATTTCCTAGAAATTTAGGGAATTTGTTCCTTGTTCGACTTTGGTTGTGTACCTCAGATCGTTTTGGGGTTCCGTACTTCCATTTCGTGTTATTGTTGCCCAAATATCGATTCCTATTGCTTTTATTCTCTTTCCGGATTATTTTCGTCATTTTTGGGACCCGAGGGGGGGTATGAGCCGCGGCACAAGGATTGTGCGCCGCGGCACACATACTACCCAGTTGTTGGCCGAGCAGGATGTACCGTGTGCCGCGGCACAAGGATTGTGCGCCGCGGCACACAGCCGAGTCAGTGCCGCGGCACACTTGTCCGGGCCGCGGCACACCCGTGTGGCACCTGCCGGCTAAAACCTCCTGTACCGCGTGCCCCGGCACAGTCCGGCAGTGCCGCGGCACATGCCGAGTCTGAGCCGCGGCACACTCCTAATGAGCCGCGGCACAACGAGCGGTCAGCCGACCACTGGGCGCAAATTTTGGCCCTGTGCCGCGGCACAGATTAGCTGAGCCGCGGCACACAATGCGGTCAGCGCTATAATTGTGTGTTTTCAGCGAGATTCGCTCATTTCCTCCTTTTCTCCAACCGTGCGCGAGAGAGAGAGGGTTGAGAGGGGGATTTCTTCTCCATCTACCCTTTTGATTGTGTGTTTTTCTTCATCTTCCTTCGATCGTGTAGCTCGGATTGTGGATCTAGCACGTGTTCTTCGGATTATAGGGCTTGAATCTTCAAGAGGTAAGAACCCCTTTAACCCTAGTATGATTTTTGGGGAGGGTTTGGTGGTGATCTTGTGTTTTAATCCGAATTAACCGATGTTGTTGTTAGATTTTGATAGTACTCGTGACCCTTGGTTTTCTTGTTTTTGGTTGGGATGAAATTCCGTTAATTCACCGTTAACCGATTTCAATTCCCTACGCACTCTTGGTGTTCGATGAATTGTCCCAACGGGTAGAACTAGGAGTAATTTCTTCGTATTCATGATCTTGAGATTGATTGTATATCATTATTGTGTTAGGGTCGGATTTGAGAGGATTGTTTGGACCGAAACCTATTCCTTCGTCGTCTCCTTCGCGTCGTATTACCAAGGCAAGTACCTCGATATACGAATTGTAACTGCGTGAGATCATTGTTGTCGAAGTGTATGAGTTTATGTGGATGTATATATACGTACGTGTATATATATATATATATATATATATATATATATATATGTGTGTTTATATATAGTTACATGTTAAATATATGTATGTATATACGTATATTGATATATATGTTATGTCGGTGATCGACGAGTGTTGAATTCTAACATTAATTGACGTACTCAACTTGGATTGATGGACGAACTATAGTTACTCATATAATATAGTAAGGATATATATATATATCTATATATATAAATGTGTATATATTCGGTTGAGTCGCAACATAGAGATATATGTGCGGTGTTGATTGAGTTTGATTGATAACGTGCGTGTTATTGTTTATTTGTGTGGATATGGTCTGGCGGAGAAATTGTGTGACTTGATGTACCGAGTTCAAAATTGTTGTGACGTTTGTCCGTGTGCTTGATGTTTGAACAATGTGGATACTTGTTGTGAGAAACGTCATATCCGGGAACCTCTGAGGGCGGGGCGGTGTACTCCGGCCTGGTGTACGCTGCAATGTGCGGCTCCATATGGGTGGTGAACGCCGGTGTTACATAATGCGTGTGTCAAGGGGCGGCTCTTGCGGGATTGATCGCCGGCGCAGTGACATGTTCAAGGAGCGGACGACATAGTGGAGTGAACGCCGGTGCACAGGTGTGCAGTGGAGGCGCCTGGCAGGCTTATTGGTTACGGGTATTCGAGTGTTAGCTAAGACTGCTATCAACGATGTTCGTATCTCAAATTCTTTCAACTCACTTTTTAATATTTGTCTTGATACAGCAATTCATGTTTTGAAAGCTTGTTTCAAATTGTTTTTAAAGCGTTGGTATCGGGGTTAGTTAACCACGGAGGTTTGTGAAATCTCAGGGTTAATGTCGGGGTCTTGAGCGGGATATGTCGAATGAGAGTTTTGTACCTTTGATTGTATTGTGGTGCTATTCGTGTTTTGAGTCGAGGACCTGTGGAATGTTGAGATGATTGATTTCATGATGATGTTATTTGGAATGGGTTGAGAACCCTGTGAGATGTTGTAATGATTTCGTTTGTGACGGTGTTCTATAAATTGGGTCGAGAACCCCAAATAAGTTGACTTAGTTTTTGTGAAATCGTTTTCCATACGTTGGGTCAAGGGTCCGAGAGTTTTTGAAATTATTTCCAAAAGTATTCCCGTTCGATTTTAAAAACCCCCAGACGGCCCGAGTCAACAATAACGTTTGCAAACTACCTTATCAAAACATTTTTTTTCCTTTTCCAAAAGGGATTTTCCTGACTCCTTGGGCTTGATTAAAATTTTATTGATGTTATGTTTCGTAAAGAGAATATGGCTATGTGATTATCTTTCACCTTGTGTATGCGAGCGTTACTCTGTATTGATTATGGGAATGTATGGTTTATGTTAAGGCTTCACGGTTGAATTTTATGTTATTCTTGTCGTATATCTTGTATATTATGTACTTGCACTAGCAAAATTCCGGTTGCTAACCCCGAGTTTTCGGGGTGGGTGCTGTTATGCGCTCGAGGTTTTGGCATCTCGGGAGCGATCACGGGATTGGCTTGGAAGGAGATGGAAGACGACGATGCTAATCACACCCAGTCGAGTCTTTTCTTTTGTATCATTTTGGTCGGTATTTCTTTGTCGTTCGAGTATCCACCCTTGCATGGGTGTAGTTATCATTTATTAAATTGAGTTGTCATTCTTTTCTATGTTCAAGTTTATTGTGGTCATTGTAATATGAATGTCGTTAGTTTCTGAATTGGTTTATGACCTTGTCGGTCTGTTTTCTATTTAATTTTGACCCCGGTCGGTCAATCATCGAGTAGTCTTTTGGAGTTTAGCCTGGTAAATCCTTGCGATAAGGGTCTACGGCGTGTGACATTCCCGGTCATATTCTGGGGTGTTACATTTATGGTATCGGAGCCGAAACCTCTCTCAGTACGGCATGGTTCGGGTGTGGTCAAGTTCTGCCGAAACCGATGAGGGCGGGGAGTGCTCGCCGGTGCAAAGAGGGCACGGACAAAGTGCGGCTCCTGACAAGGCTTCTAGGCGGAGAACATGAACCGACTCTATGCCGGAATGAGAGGTGGTCCTAGGCTTGTGAGATCAGACGGTCCGGTATGTGGACACACTTGTATTGCGCACTTTTGGTAGCTCCACCTTTCGGTGACCGGGGTATAAGAGCGTGGATCATCGTGGGCCACTGTGGGAACCTCGACATGCGGGAAAAATGCAGCGGCGAGGGAATGCCGTTCAACCGAGGTACTAACGCCAGGAAGCGCGTAGGGTGAAGATTGATGTCGATTGGTGATGCGGTATGTGCGTGGCGCACTGCGGGCTAGCACGAGGCGCGCGAGTGAAGAGCCTGTCCATCAAGGGTATGGTGCCGTATGTGAATGGCCACGATCGTTTTGTGTGCGTGGGACAATACAGTGTGCGGAAAGAAACATTCTTCCCCAGCACGAGGACGTGCTGCGATTTGAGTGGGGGAGGATGTCACGACCCGATATGTCGTGTCTGTGTTGACCGTCCAAATGAGGCGTGCCTTCTGGTTAGCTTGCCACAAGTGGGGTAAAGGGGGCGACATTAGCGTTAAGGCGTTGTTTGCCCGGATGCATCGGTCTGGCCGAGTCAGGCATGCCGACCCGGTTTAGTCCGGAGAGCTTGTCGCTAGTCGAGGACTTGACTATGAAGGGGATCGTTGCTGGTAGGGCACAACTGGTCGGGGACTAATGCCGTCTCCCTGATGAGCCCATGGCAGGGCGAAACCAGTTGGCATGCTATGTGGGATAGGCTGGTCCCGGGGTGTGAGGGCCCTGGGACGCCGCACGGGCTTCGGAACTCCCGTCCCGTGACAAATGGTATCAGAGAACCTAGGCGGATTAGGTTTGCGAAAAACCTAGGCCGTTGGGTCAAGTCCATGTCTTGTGTAAGTCGCGCGCATCAGAGTTGTGATTAGTATCGTGGTTCCGACATCATCTTCCGGCAATCCGTGATGGTAAGCCTCCCGATCGTAAGTCCCCTTATACACGTATTTGATTACATTGTGCTAATATGCTTAATGTGAACTAGGAATTGGAACTTGTCGGTGATATTATCGTTTTAGGATATTACATGGAAGTCGAACATGTTTATCTGTTTCGGTACTTTATTAGAATGAATTTACGAATGACAATTTTATCCACCGCATGAGTATTTTAAGATGGCTTTTAGTATCTTGCAAACCGAGTTTTGACATTTTGGTCTTGCATGTTTTGGATAGTATTCTTATGACGGTATTTGATGTTTTATAAATGACTTTTGGGAGTATTTGAGAATATTACCGACTTCGTCCTTTTTGGCATTTTGGTCATTTTTTTTAAAATGATTTTTAGCACAGTGGGTTCGAGACGGACCCACGGCGTCAGAGTATCACGAATATTTCAAAGTGATGCTTTGAAATTTTCTAACATTGTGTAAAGCCATGATTTAATATCGTCATGTTAATTGGTCACGTATCTCGGTGGAAAATTCTTTCAAATAAACATTTTGGAAGAAGTGGAAAGATTTTCAAAATTGTGGTATTTGGGACTCAACATTCTTGAAATATTTCAAATTAGTTACGAAATTATTTTCAATTTCTTTTTTTTTTCTTTTATACATCACTCGAAAATAATTTTTAGAGTCGTTATATAAACTTCCTCTTAGAAATAAAAGACGGTGTTTACAAGTCTTGGGCGCAACGTGACTAGCCCTCTTTTTCAAAAATTTGTTTTCATTAAGTGCATACATATAATGACCGTCCTCCGAGGAACTCAAATTGACTTCATAAAACTTTATGCTTTACGATAGTACCGTTATTCTAAGGATGCTAACTAAAACTCGGGTTGATAATTGCGGTATATTGTGCGGTGATAAACTTATACTGTTTATCGGTGTTATACGTATTAGTATGTCAAGTCTAGGCGGTCGTGGAGTTGATGTTGGTAATGGATGCGTCAAGGTGGTTCGTTCGACCACGATCCTTGCTACGGTGAAGGAGTATCTAGATCAATCGATATCCTATGAAATCTCCTCGGTGGTCGAGCCCACGAGCGAAGCCAAGAGACCGAGGATATCCGGGAAGTTTTGGGCGGTGAAGAGTCTAAGGCTCCCAAACCCCCACGTCGTTCTATCGCATGGTCTTCGAGATAGTGAGTGAGCGCTTGGAATCCCAAGCCAAAGATCGGTGACTCTCGGTAAGAAGGGAGGGTGCTTCAACCGCAATCGTCCGTGGACATGTTCGTGCAAATTGTCCCTTTCCACTCTTGACTTGTTCTGGTGCGGGTGTGAAGGTCATCGGGAGAAGCATTGTGAGATAATTTCCGAATCGGCAAAGAATGCTACCCTATTGGCGAGAGCAAGTGACTGGAGAATGTCCGAAACCCTATGTCTCCTTCGAAGAACCTAACATGGGAGGATGAATATTTTGTAATATGCCCTAATCGTTCTTTGTTTTGGACAATCGTGACTTTGATCGTTCTTCATTTCATTTCTCTATGTTACCAACTCTTGCTTGTTCTAAGTTCGGGATCGAAATGTTTTCTTAGTATGGGGAAATGTACTACCGTACTCTTCATAGTATTTTCGGTGTTGGGTGACTTTCATTCTTTGGTACTTCATCTAAGACCCTAGCGATAATTTTTTTTAAACTACCAAGTTGTACTTAGCATACCCTTCTCCGAACGAATTTGTAACCGTGTTGTTAGACTCGTGAATTATTGTGGTCTTTCCACATCTCGAGCTTGATTCTTGCGAAATTTTGTTGAAGCTAATATTCCCTCGCGTGCAATTAACATTTCCGGATGTATTATGAACTTGGATGCGGTTGGTTGAGCTCGAAACATGATTTTCAGGACGTCTGAACTATTTTGTGATTTTCTTCACTCTGGGAGCTTTGGTATCCAAATTCATACTCCTCCACCTCAACTTATCGTGTTCCCATACAGTTTTATCGTCTCGACTCACGTATCAGATGCTTGCTAGGTCAGTTCATCGTATTTCTGGAACCTTGCATTCGCGCTTTGCTCGTGATGATTTGGGGCTGAGCAAGTAGTTATTTCCTTGATTGTTCCGCCGCTCTCTATTTTAAGTTTCGGGACGAAACTTGTTTTAAGGAGGGTAGAATGTAATATCCGCGTTTTCTATTTTTAATAATTTCTATTTTCAGTGTATATTCGTTTCGGATAACTCGCTTGGCACTGTTTTGGAATTCTGAACCTATTTTGTTCTTGGAGCTTCTCCGCTTAGACGGGTCTCGATGATGCTTTTACGTAATTTCATCTTGTGGTATATTTTGTCTCATGCGTATTCGATTCTCCTTAAACTCGTTCGATTCCGTCACTTTCTTACTTCCATGAGTTAGTATGCTTGATTAGAGCATGTTGTGAGTTTCGGATGGTTAATCCGAAGCGTTGTGTCGTGATTTTCGGATGTTTGGGCCGCTTTTTGTAATTTCCTAGAAATTTAGGGAATTTGTTCCTTGTTCAACTTTGGTTGTGTACCTCGATCGTTTTGGGGTTCCGTACTTCCATTTCGTGTTATTGTTGCCCAAATATCGATTCCTATTGCTTTTATTCTCTTTAGGATCATTTTCGTCATTTTGGGACCCGAGGGGTATGAGCCGCGGCACAAGGATTGTGCGCGCGGCACACATACTACCCGATTGTTGGCCGAGCAGTCAGACTGTGCCGCGGCACAAGGATTGTGCGCCGCGGCACACAGTCGAGCCGCGGCACACTTGTCCGGCCGCGCACACCCGTGGCACCCGCCGCTAAAACCTCTGTCTGCGTGCCCACAAGATCCGGGATCTGCCGCGGCACATGCCGAGTCTGAGCCGCGGCACACTCCTAATGAGCCGCGCACAACGAGCGGTCACCACCACCGGGCGCAATTTTGGCCTCGTGTCGCGGCCTGCATTCGTGAGCCGCGGCACACAATGCGGTCAGCGCTATAGCATGTGTTTTGGCGAGATTCGCTCATTTCCTCCTTTTCTCCAACCGTGCGCGAGAGAGAGAGGGTTGAGAGGGGGATTTCTTCTCCATCTACCCTTTTGATTGTGTGTTTTTCTTCATCTTCCTTCGATCGTGTAGCTCGGATTGTGGATCTAGCACGTGTTCTTCGGATTATAGGGCTTGAATCTTCAAGAGGTAAGAACCCCTTTAACCCTAGTATGATTTTTGGGGAGGGTTTGGTGGTGATCTTGTGTTTTAATCCGAATTAACCGATGTTGTTGTTAGATTTTGATAGTACTCTCGTGACCCTTGGTTTTCTTGTTTTTGGTTGGGATGAAATTCCGTTAATTCACCGTTAACCGATATTAATTCCCTACGCACTCTTGGTGTTCGATGAATTGTCCCAATGGGTAGAACTAGGAGTAATTTCTTCGTATTCATGATCTTGAGATTGATTGTATATCATTATTGTGTTAGGGTCGGATTTGAGAGGATTGTTTGGACCGAAACCTATTCCTTCGTCGTCTCCTTCGCGTCGTATTACCAAGGCAAGTACCTCGATATACGAATTGTAACTGCGTGAGATCATTGTTGTCGAAGTGTATGAGTTTATGTGGATGTATATATACGTACGTGTATATATATATATATATGTGTTTATATATAGTTACATGTTAAATATATGTATGTATATACGTATATTGATATATATGTTATGTCGGTGATCGACGAGTGTTGAATTCTAACATTAATTGACGTACTCAACTTGGATTGATGGACGAACTATAGTTACTCATATAATATAGTAAGGATATATATATATATATATATCTATATATATAAATGTGTATATATTCGGTTGAGTCGCAACATAGAGATATATGTGCGGTGTTGATTGAGTTTGATTGATAACGTGCGTGTTATTGTTTATTTGTGTGGATATGGTCTGGCGGAGAAATTGTGTGACTTGATGTACCGAGTTCAAAATTGTTGTGACGTTTGTCCGTGTGCTTGATGTTTGAACAATGTGGATACTTGTTGTGAGAAACGTCATATCCGGGAACCTCTGAGGGCGGGGCGGTGTACTCGGGCCGGGTGTCCGGTGCATTGTGGGGCTCCATTTGGGTGGTGAACGCGGGTGTTACATATTGTGTGTGTCATGGGGGGGCTCTTGCGGAGTGATCGCGGCGCAGTGACATGTTCAAGGAGCGGCCGACATAGTGGAGTGAACGCCGGTGCAGTGTGTGGAGGCGCTGGCAGCTTATTGGTTACGGTATTCGAGTGTTAGCTAAGACCCGTTATCAATGATGTTCGTATCTCAAATTCTTTCAACTCACTTTTTAATATTTGTCTTGATACTGATCGCAATTCATGTTTTGAAAGCTTGTTTCAAATTGTTTTTAAAGCGTTAGTATCGGGGTTAGTTAACCACGGAGGTTTGTGAAATCTCAGGGTTAATTAATCGGGGTCTTGAGCAGATATGTCGAATGAGAGTTTTGTACCTTTGATTGTATTGTGGTGCTATTCTCGTGTTTTGGGTCGAGGACCTGTGGAATGTTGAGATGATTGATTTCATGATGATGTTATTTGGAATGGGTTGAGAACCACGTGAGATGTTGTAATGATTTCGTTTGTGACGGTGTTCTATAAATTGGGTCGAGAACCCCAAATAAGTTGACTTAGTTTTTGTGAAATCGTTTTCCATACGTTGGGTCAAGGGTCCGAGAGTTTTGAAATTATTTCCAAAAGTATTCCGTTCGATTTTAAAAACCCCAGACGGCCCGAGTCAACAATAACGTTTGCAAACTACCTTATCAAAACATTTTTTTTCCTTTTCCAAAAGGGATTTTCCTGACTCCTTGGGCTTGATTAAAATTTTATTGATGTTATGTTTCATAAAGAGAATATGGCTATGTGATTATCTTTCACCTTGTGTATGCGAGCGTTACTCTGTATTGATTATGGGAATGTATGGTTTATGTTAAGGCTTCACGGCGGTTGAATTTTATGTTGTTACTGTTCGTATATCTTGTATATTATGTACTTGCACTAGCAAAATTCCAGTTTGCTAACCCCCGGGTTTTCGGGGTGGGTGCTGTTATGCGCTCGGGGTTTGGCGGCTCGGGAGCGATCACGGGATTGGCTTGGAAGGAGATGGAAGACGACGATGCTAATCACACAGTCGAGTCTTTTCTTTTGTATCATTTTGGTCGGTATTTCTTTGTCGTTCGAGTATCCACCCTTGCATGGGTGTAGTTATCATTTATTAAATTGAGTTGTCATTCTTTTCTATGTTCAAGTTTATTGTGGTCATTGTAATATGAATGTCGTTAGTTTCTGAATTGGTTTATGACCTTGTCGGTCTGTTTTCTATTTAATTTTGACCCCGGTCGGTCAATCATCGAGTAGTCTTTTGGAGTTTAGCCTGGTAAATCCTTGCGATAAGGGTCTACGGCGTGTGACATTCCCGGTCATATTTTGGGGTGTTACAACAACGAAAGCGTTCATCCCGATTATCGAGTTGGAGATAGTCTGGAAGATATTAGCAGTGAAGGAGAATTTTTGACAGAAGAAAACACTGAATCATCCGCTCAAGAGGGAAAGTCAAACAAAGAACATATGGCAGACCAACAAACTTTGAAAGATTTTGCTAGACCGGTGATCGGTACAACAACGTCATGCATACAACTTGGCCAAACAGCACGAAATTATGAATTGAAATCCATTCATTTCAACCAACTCCCATCTTTTTATGGGATGCCAAACGAGGATCCTTTAAGCTTTATTCGTGATTTTTACTCGGTTGTCAATACCTTTCCATTACAACAATTGACCGAGGATCAATTAAAAATGAGGTGTTTTCCTTACACCTTAAAGGATCGAGCAAAAACATGGATTATGACGTTGCCACCAAATTCATTGGCTACTTGGGATGATGTGTGCAATAAATTCATGTCTAAATTTTATCCACATCATAAAACGGCGGATCTAAGAACCAAAATTGCGGCTTTTACGCAATCGGAGGGTGAACAATTTTTTGAAGCATGGGATCGTTTCAAAACTCTTTTACTAGCATGCCCCTATCATCATTATCCTTTACGCTGTTTGAGTCAAACTTTTTATGATGGGCTAACTCATAATTGTCAATTCTCTGTTGATAACGTAGCTGGGGGAGATATAGGAACACTAACGGCGCAAGCCGCTTTTGATTTATTTGAAAAACTTGCTATATCCTCCCAGCAAAAGAGTGCACGAGGCAGGAGAGTCGGAGCTAATGAAGTAAATTCCACCAGCGATCTCACTGCGCGTATTGCCGAGCTAACCAAACAAGTCCAGCGACTTACATCTCAAGGAATTTCTCAACCACCCACAGTCATGCCGTCTCAAGAAGTATTTTTCGCCGTTGGGGAGTATAATCATGCACCCAACATTAATCCCCCGACGAACCCTGAAGAGGTAAATGCTTTAAATAATTTTTACCAATGCCCCAGAAATGACCCTTTTTCTCAAACCTATAATCCCGGTTGGCGAAATCACCATAATTTCTCTTGGGGTGGGAATCATCACCAACAACCACCACCTCCTCAACATTAAAATTTGCAACAACCATATCAAAGACCAAACCAATTCCAAGGGTCGCCCTCAAACCAACCTAGAAAACCCTCATTAGAAGAAACACTTCAATCATTCATCCAAAACTCGGATCGAAGATTTGAAGCAATGGAAGCATCAGTGAAACGAGTGGAAACTCAAGTCGGGCAACTAGCGGGTCAACTGCAAAATAACCAGAAAGGGAGGTTACCAAGTTAAGCCGAACAAGCTAAAGCTATCACCACGCTGAGGACTGGTAAGATTTATAACAATCAAGTTGATTCCCCTTCTAATGATGATATTTCAATTATTGCAGGAAACGAGAACGAAGATAAGGAATCAAATGAAAATTCTAAAGAAGAAGTCCCCATCCCAACACTCCATAAATCTACAAATCCATACAAACCCCCAATACCTTTTCCAAGCCGACAAAAAATGAAAAACTTGAGAAGCAATTTCTAAAATTTTTTGATATGCTGTCCAAAGTAAATGTAAATCTTCCTCTATTGGAAGGAATAAAAAGTGTCCCAGCATACGGAAAATTTTTCAAAGAATTACTCACGGATAAAAAGAAGTTTGGATATAGAGAAAAAATCATTGTCTCAGAGGTTATGTCTGCATTGATCCAATAACGATTACCTCCCAAGCAAAGTGATCCAGGTAGCTTCATAATAAATATCGCTATGGGAAACGGTAAGAAGACCACTGGTATGCTTGATCTCGCAGCAGGTATAAATTTGATGCCATTATATATTTTTGAGCAACTTGATCTTGGTGAACTTAGCCCAACTAAAATATGTTTATAATTGGCCGATAGATCACTTCGTTATCCTGTTGGAATTATCGAAGATATTTTGGTAGACATAGAGGGGATTATTATTCCAGCAGATTTTGTTGTCTTAGAAATGGGACAATGTCTAGAAAATGGAAAATATCATTCTATTTTATTGGGAAGACCTTTCATGGCTACCGCTGAAACAATAATTGATGTTAAAAGAGGAAAATTAACCATGAGTGTGTTAAATGAAACCATGACATTTTCTGTGTTTAATTCGCCCCCTGTTCCTAGTTATGATTTATATGAGGAGTGCGCTTTTGTTGATATACTTGACAATTCTGTAGAAACTCTCATTATACAGGAACAAGTAATGGAATGTTCAGAGCTTAACCCGGAAGTTGAAGGAGAAGTGTGCGAAAATCTCTTACAGGGGATTAAGATAGATAGTCTGGAGTCGTTAATGGATAGCAAAGAAAAAGAAATACCAGAGCTTAAAGAATTGCCTAAGCATTTAAAATATGTTTTTCTAGAAGAGGAAAGTAAAAAACCCATAATTATTAATGCAGAATTGAGCGAAGATGAAGAATTTCTTTTAATAGAAGTTTTGAAAAAACACAAAGAAGCAATAGGATGGGGTTTGAGTGATATTAAGGGAATTAGCCCTTCGACATGTATGCATAAAATAATCCTAGAAGAAGGAGAAAAACCAAAAAGAGAAGCACAACGGAAATTAAATCCCAATATGCTAGAGGTAGTAAAAAAAGAAATTTTAAAATTGCTAGCTGAGGGAATTATTTATCCTATTGCGGATAGTGAATGGGTAAGCCCGATACATGTGGTGCAAAAGAAGAGTGGCATAACAGTGATTGAAAATGATAAGGGGGAGCTAGTACCAATGAGGGTAACAACCGGGTGGCGGATGTGCATTGATTATCGAAAATTAAATGCCGCCACCAAAAAGGATTATTTTCCTCTACCTTTTATTGACCAAATGCTTGATAAACTTGCAGGACACAAATTCTACTGTTTTCTTGATGGCCTTTCAGGGTATTACCAAGTGGCAATTGCACACGAGGACCAATCAAAAACCACATTCACATGCCCTTTTGGAACTTTTGCTTGTCGAAGAATGCCATTTGGATTATGCAATGCACCAGGAACTTTTCAAAGGTGCATGTTGTAAATTTTCTCAGATATGATCGGCGATTCTATTGAGGTATTTATGAATGACTTTTCAGTATTTGGATCATCTTTTGATGACTGCTTAAATAAATTGACCAAAGTACTTGAACGTTGTATTGAAAGTCATTTAACTCTCAGCTGGGAGAAAAGTCATTTTATGACAGAAAGTGGAATTGTGCTAGGCCATGTGGTGTCAAATCATGGAATTGAAGTCAACAAAGCAAAAATTGATGTCATTCAAAAATTACCACCACCAAACAATGTAAAGGCAATCAGGAGCTTTTTAAGACATGCCGGTTTTTATAGAAGGTTTATCAAAGATTTTTCAAAAATAAGTAAACCTCTCTGCACTTTGCTTACCAAATATGTTTCCTTCATTTTCGATGACGCTTGTCTCGACGCTTTTAAAACCTTGAAAGAGAAACTAACCACGACACCAATCGTAATTGCCCCTGATTGGTCTTTACCTTTTGAAATTATGTGCGATGCATCTGACCGAGCTGTTGGTGCAGTTTTGGGCCAAAGAATTGATAAAATGCTCCGTGTGGTTTATTACGCCAGTTTAACATTGAATGATGCACAGGTTAATTATACAACAACCGAGAAAGAATTATTAGTTGTGGTTTTCTCACTGGATAAATTTTGATCTTATATTGTAGGATTTAAAGTGATTGTACATTTAGATCATGCAGCTTTACGACATCTTTTGAAAAAGCAACAAGCGAAACCTCGGTTGATTCAGTGGATTTTAATGCTTCAAGAATTTAATGTAGAAATAGAGGATCGGAAAGGAAGTGAAAATGTGGTCGCAGACCATTTGTCTCGTTTAAAAATAACAGAAGAAATAGTTAACAAACATGAACAAATTGTGGACTCTTTTCCACATGAAAATCTATTTAAAATTTCTTCGGTACCTTGGTTTGCAGATATTGTGAATTATTTGGTTTGTGAAATGCTCCCACCTAACATTTCTTACCAAGAAAAGAAAAGGTTTTTATCATCATGCAAAAACTACTTCTGGGACGAACCATGCCTTTTTGAATTATGCAAAGATGAAATCATGAGGTGATGTGTCCCAAAAGATGAGCAATAAGGTGTACTAACCTTTTGCCACGAACTTCATTGTGGGGGACATTTTGGCGGACGAAAGACCGCTAACAAAATTCTCCAATCTGGTTTGTATTGGCCATCCTTATTTAAAGACGCACATCATTTTTGTGTTCAGTGCGATATGTGTCAACGAACTGGTAATATCGGAAAAAGAAATGAGATGTCCCTCACGATCAATTTGGTCGTAGAAATTTTTGATGTATGGGGAATTGATTTTATGGGACCATTCACTAAATCTGGAAATTTTGAGTACGTTCTTTTAGCAGTCGATTATGTATCCAAGTGGGTTGAGGCAATCCCCACAAGGACTAATGATGCTAATATTGTTGTTAAGTTTGTACAGGAATACATAATCAGCCGTTTCGGATTTCCCAAGGTAATAATTAGTGATGGGGGATCCCACTTCTGCAACAAGTTATTTGACAAGCTTATGGCCAAAAATGGCATAAATCACAAAATTGCAACTCCCTACCATCCACAAACGTCGGGTCAGGCTGAAACAAGCAACCGACAAATAAAAGGGATCCTGGAAAAAACTGTGCGCCCAACTCGAAAAGATTGGGCTGAAAAATTGGTCGATGCACTTTGGGCATACAGAACCGCATACAAGAGTCCATTGGGAATGAGCCACTACCGTCTAGTCTATGGAAAAACTTGTCACCTTCTAGTTGAAATCGAACGTAAAGCTTATTGGGCAATTAAGGCTGTTTCAATGGAATTGAAAGAAGCTGGACAGGAAAGACTGCTACAAATATCTGAATTAGGCGAGTTAAGAAACGAAGCATATGAGAACTCTCTGATTTACAAAGACAAAGTCAAGAGACTTCATGACCGGAAGCTTACCCTCAAGCACCTTGAACCAGGTACGAAAGTACTTTTATTTAATTCTCGTTTGCGATTATTTCCAGGTAAGCTAAAATCACGTTGGACGGGACCCTTCGAGATTGAGGAAGTATTTCCATATGGAGTAATTAGATTGATAAATCCTCAAACCAAAGAGTCATTTCAGGTGAACGGACACAGGGTAAAGCCTTATTTTGAAAATCAGAAAATTCCTCACGGAGAGAGCATAACCCTTGGAGATTCGTCGCACGACTAAAATAGGAAGTTGTCAAGATAATGACATTAAACGAGCCCTTATTGGGAGGGAACCGAATTTATTTATTGTTTTTCTTATTATTTATTTTCAAAAAAATCAAAAAAATCAAAAAAAAAAAAAAATGACACGGCGAACAACACGAATCTAATATGGACCGTTTCGAGCACCGTGTCAATTTTCCATCAAATATCACTGTACGACACGGCGCACAACACGGCGCAAACTGGACCGTGTTTTAGCGCCGTGTTCTGGCAAACGGGTTTTTAAACACAAAGTCGGCCCTTTCATTCTTATTTCTTTCTCACCCTAACCTCCGACCTCCTCCCCTAAAAATCCCAACTTTTTAATTTCATTTTGTTAGATTAGTTTATTTCAATACATAACACCTCAATCAACTCACTTTTCATCAAATTTGTTAGGAATTTTCCAGAAATTCGTCGTCAAACGACAATGTAAGTTTACTTCAAAATTCTTCAATATTTGCTGCGAATTCGATTCTCATTGTATTTATGGATATGTGGATATGTTTATTCACGTGATTAAACACATTTGTTGGATTATATGTAAGGATTTTGATAAATTGAAATGAAATTATGTCAAAATTTTGATGGTTTTGGTTTATAAAATTTTACATGATGAAAGTTTGTAAATTCATGGTGTTTTGCTTAGATTAGTATTGTTCGAATGCTAATCGTATAGTTTTGAAGCATTCATGAGCCAGGGGGTTAGAATTTGTCCATAAATTGATGAATTTGGGAGCTTGTTAATCACGATTACAAGGTGTCCGATGAAATGCTTAAATGAATTTTTCTTGTGATAATTGTGTAGGACAACCAGAACTCGTAAACGCCGGGCAGCCAGCCCTTTAGCATCATCTTCCACCACCGAGAGCGACACTTCTCAACCAGAGCATACCACGGGGGCCTTCGATGCTATACGCTTTACAAGTGCTGAAAATGCGGAATGGTTTGAGCAACGAGCTCATTCCAAACTTTTGGTCGAGAGAGATATCGCACAGGAGGTTGAAGATAAATTCAACCTATCCCAATTCTTCAGTCACCTACATTGGGAGAATGCGCTGAAGCTCCCTGATCATCACTACGGAGATTTCGTCCGTGAATTCTACGCCAACGTAGAGGCAAAACGCAAATATGACTACACTATACGAAGCACAGTTAGAGGGACACCAGTGGTAATCACTGAGGGCTCGATAAATCACTCGCTCCACACTCCGGACGAGGGGGAGAAAGTAAATTTCAGAAAATCCTTCAATCCCCCAGAAGGACCGGTGTGGAACACTAGTAGTGCCATGGCGCGGTTTGACATCCAGTACACTCCTTCCCGAAAGGATGGAGTGAAGATCGGGACCTTATCCTTCTCCGACTAGCATCGCCTCATTTTATATCTTCTCGGCACAAATGTTCTTCCTCGTTCGAGTAGTAAAAATGAAGTACGAGTTGGGGATTTATACTTTTTGGATAAAATGGTGCATGGGCTAGGTGCTATACAGGGATTGAATTATGGGAGTATTATATACAATCACATGCGTGATTTCCTAAGAAACAAAAGCCACATGCACTCCATTCCTTATCCCCGGTTGATCACGTTGATACTCAAGCAGGCGGATGTTGACTTCTCAAATGTCGACCGCACAGTAATTAAAGACCGGGACAAATTGAGGCGTGCTACTTGTAGCCGAATGGGTATCGAATTCGAGGAGGACGCACAGCACGACGACGAGGCATATTCTCCGACTGACGGAGGTGACGGCGAGAGCCCTACACGAGAGACCACCGAATCCCGCCATCCGAGCCGTCAAACCCAGTCCCAGTCCCTTCTCTGTCGTATATGGGAGGCAGATGGCTGCATCAGAGACGACAAGGAGGTTATCAAAAGTGAGCTTAAAAAGGTAAACGATCGTCTCGACCGCACAGACGAGCAGATGGCACGCATTCAGCAGCACTTCGGCATCATACCACCATCACCACCAGCCGGGCCATCGGCTTAGTGCTACTTTTTTTTTTATTTGTGTTATTTTTCTGACTTCTTTTCTTTTTGGCTTGTTTAGACTGTTTGCGTATTTTTTTATTTTTCTTGCAATTATGGATTTTGTTTTTATTTAACTTGTTTTCTGCATTTGTTTCAAAGTTCTTTTTAGGGCTTGCGATGGGGATTGAATCAACCGTACCACACGACAGGGGAGTCCTTTTTCTTTTTCTTCTATGTTTTCAATACATTGAGGATAATGCCTATTTTTAAAGTGTGGGGTGATATTTTGGAAAAATATGAATTTTTTTTAAAAAAAAATACATATTTTTCAAATGCAACATTACCCCCAAATAGTCAATCTGAAATTTCCGTGCTACTCACCTAGTAAGATTTGTTTAAAGGGTAAAATGACCATGGGATAATCGATAAATTGTCAACTCAATTGTTTCTAAAATAAAAATGTGTGTGAATACATAAACAAATAAATTGAGAACTTGTGAGCTTTTGAGCCGTTGTTTACTTTCTATCATTGATTGAGTGCGCTATTTTGTGTTATGAAACTCTAGAACGTGCATTGGTATCTTACTCATAACTACGAAGTGTATGCAAAATAGTGAAAGTGATTTTAGGCGATTTTTTTTAGCCTTTCAATCTTTTTGGCCTACCCCAAAAATTATTAATTCCCTCCTTAACCCAATTGAGCTTATTGCCTATTTTTTTTTGTTGTTAACCACATACTGAGCTTTCCATCGCTATAAATCCTTTGACCCATATTTGAACAGCTAGAAATTATTTATGACAAGGATAAAGATATTGTGTGGTGACATTGGATGATATATATTGTTGGTAGTGTTGAAAAAATGGAGAAAATATTTACTCTGCTGTTTTTGGAAACTTAGTAACCGGGTGTATTCATGTGACCCATGTTTACATTCGCGTAAAACAGTTACCTTAGATATGAGTATGCCTAGAAGCAGTTTGTGTATGTTTTTTATCCTAGTAACCGGGTGTATTCATGTGACCCATGTTTACATTCGCGTAAAATAGATAATAAACAACCCAAAAAAAAAAGAGAAAAAGGCGAAAAATATAAAAAAATAAAATGGTTGATTGAAAAGCAAGAAAAAGAGCTCAAATAAATCGAAGCATAAGTAAGGGGATCGATAGAAAGCTTCACTAAATAGCTTCTAAAGTGCTTACCTGTTGATAAAACTCGATTCAGGATATTTTCTAATTGTTCAGTTTCAAGTCACTTTACCCATATTCTCCTACTCCAACCAAAGAGCCGACATTATAACCTAAAAGTCCTTTTTGATTCACAACGTTACACACACAAGTGGTAGAGATAAAAGACGATTTGCACGCCTATGGAAATTTTCACTTCATTAAATAAGCTTGAGCGAAAATATGTCCCATATACACTTGAGAGTGAGCGATACACTTATCCGGCGAGTTCTATGAATTCATGCTTTTTGTCTAAAATGGAAACTTTCTTGAGATTTGACAAAATTATAAAAACTTGGTCTTATTTACCCCTTGAGGTGTGGTAAAATTATTGGTACGTTCAATCATACCATATCTGAGGTTTACTTGGACAAGCAAATGATTAAGTGTGGGGTATTTGATTAGTGCATAATTGATCTAAAAATTCATATACAAAATATTCCTTTTACGGGCATAATCGTACTGATTTGTGATTAAATATACATATTTTACAGATATGTCCAAACATGAGCTAAAAATGGTCATTTTACAGATTACTGACATGAAACATCAAAAAGGACGGAAAACAAGATCAAAATCAACGCCGGGAATTTTTCAAGGCAAAACGACCATACAACACGGCGCAAAAAGGACCGTGTTATGTAGGCCGTTTCACATACGGCGCAACAGGGGCCGTGTCTTGGGCCATTTCAAACACGGCTGGCATTTAGCGTCCTGTCCTCGCGCGTATTCCGGAAGAGACCGAGTCACCACAAAACGGCGCACAACACGGGGCAAACTGGGCTGTTTTTCATCGCCGTTTTGAGGCTGATATTTGTGGAATTTTCCACATTTAGCATCTTGTGAGCTCAACAACTATGTAAGAAGTCAATGATCTGAAAATCAAGACATGCAAGGAAGATCAAGTGTGAATCAAACACCAAAGACTTGTCAAAGATGCCACAAATTAAATAATCAATTGTATTCTTGAAAATCACCTATAAAAGAACATCTTCATCCATTGCAAAATCATCTCCTCTTCTTGCTAAGAAACTCCCCTTTCTTTTAGCAAGATATTTCTCCTTTGAACTCTCACTTTACTTTGTATTTCACTTTTAGTTTAAAGTTTTTCTTTCATTTAGTTTGTAATTGAAAAGTGCTTGATCAATAAGCACTTAGTATTTTATTTTCAATTTTTGTAAGCTTGTAACCTTTAAACAAGTTTGATGTTATATTTTGAAGTTTGTTTCTTGCACTTTGATTCATCATATTCAAATAAGTTTTATCTATTGTCATTAAGTTCTAGTAATTAAAAGTTTATATATATATATAAATATATATATATATATATATAAATATATATATATATATTATGTATATATTATGTATATCAATTATTTCTTTGTATAAACCAATGAGTAGCTAATCTTTCTTCCTAGGGGAAGGGGTATTTCTATTAGGTTATATATTGAGTATTTGATTGATTTACACTATTTTTATTAAAAAGTACTAATTGGTTTAAATAGAGATTGATCATATCCTATTTCTACTAATGAAACCTCCTTGATTGATTGTTGAGTGAATTGGAAACATATCTTTTCAATCTATCAAGTGTTAATCTTGTTATCAACATCTTAAGATTGCGAAAGTGGTTAAGACACCTTTGAATACGAAAGTTATGAGGTGAAAAGTTGATTACTCGATAAACATTCATTTTTCTTTTATATCCGTGTAAATCAATTCCTATACTTAATTAAAAACCTAATTTAATGAACCCGTAATCCCCTAGATTTTATAAATTCCCAACTCATTTTAATCCTATTCAAATAGTCTAGTTAAAAATAATCTAATATAAATAGTCTAATATAAATAATCTAATATAAATAGTCTTATATAAAATAGTCTAGTTAAAATAGTCTTGTTAAAAATAGTCTTATTAAAATAGTCTTATTAAAAATAGTTTAAATTAAAAATAGTGCATTTTAATTTAGTTAATTTAAAAACCCAATAATCTTTTTGAATATTTTAGTATTTATTTCTCGCAATCTATAACAAAATATTATACGAAGCCCTGCTGAGCAATCCTCGAGAGAAAAGACCTTGGTAGAACTTACCACAAACTACTTCTACCTCGTATATATTTGCGAGCGACTCAAAAACTCCTATTTTTAGGATAAGTTTTTGACCGATCAGGCGCGCGTGTGTGTTCGCATGTGGGCTTTAAGTCCATACACATGTGTCATTAATTAATACGTGAATAAAGGTAACTCCTTATATACTAGAATAATGGTGGTTCATTATTTAATGTGAGATATCATCCCTTATTAATTCACGATTAAGTGACAAACTTTAATTCACTATTTCTCGCTCACCGAGAATCGGTTTAGAGAAAGTGAATATACTACGATTATCTACTCGGAACGTAGATCGATCCTATGATATTTAATTTTACAAAATAAAATTAAAATCATTAACGATTCCAACAATGTTGTGATGTAAATTAAAAGATAAAAAATATTGATGGTGACTGTGTGGTGAAGATTAAAAATAAAAGGTGATTGATTGATATAAGTATTTAATTAAATATCGTAATTCTAAAATGATACTTCTTTTAAACGATATATTACACTTAATAAATGTGTTGGGATCCTCTGCAGCACAGCACGGTGCTGTGCTGCATCCCAACCGTTAGATTACACACGCCCGCACGGGTGTGTGTGTGTGTGTGTCTAATCGTGCGGCGCAGTACTGCACAGCACCGTGCTGCACTGCAGAGAATCTCTTAATAAATAGTGTGCTGTACTGCACTGTAGAGGATCTGATGTCTTAATAAATAGTGCAACTCTCCATTCTTCATAGTCACACTCTAGATTCTCTTCAGCGAATCTAACTGCTCCAATGATTCTCTTCGCAATAGTAATTTATATTGCCATTGTCAGAAAAAAAATCCCAATGTTCATTTTTTCGAGGCCAATGTCCAAAAAATTATTCCACCCGATGAGGCAAATTTTTCTTTGAAGAGCAATATTTCGATTTATATTTAGTACTACTATTTATGTCCACCTGAAAACTCGACAGATAATATATATATGTGATATATTTTAGTTAATAATTGATGTAAGTAATAATTATAAATTTATAGTGAAAATTAAAAGTACTCCATGCATTTTAATTTATATTGGTAGTGAGTGTATAGTGGAAATTGAAAAGCACAATTTGGTTGTTTGCTTTTATTGTGTAAAGTTGATAAATATATGATTTCTAAATGGACAAAAAAGAATATAAGTGTAAAGTTTTGAACGAGACAGAGTGATTACTAATTTTGGAGTTTTTGACCAAAATGGTGTCTTTGAAAAACTCATTTACTAAATAGGTGTAATTTCAAAAATATTTATCAAATACGTGTAGTTTTAAAATTTTATATTTTTCTAAAATTTCAGTTCTTTTAACTATTTTAACTGTTGTTTTAATATAATTCTTTTTGACTTTTTTAACTTTTTGCTATTAGTGTTTTATCCAAACTTTTTACAAACACCATTATAATCAATAATTTTTTGAATATAAACCAACAAGGGCTTCTTGCAAAAACCAACAGATAATTTTTTAAATCTAAATCAACAAATACCATCTTAAAAGAAAACCAATACCGTATGTACAATGCTTTAGGTACCTCGAAAAAAAAGTCCGTCTAAGCCAAGTTAAATGAAGACATATTCAATATTTTTTTCATTTGGTTCATTGGTATGACTTTATACCTTATTTTTTTATCTTTTTTTTACAGATAGCGGTTCTCGAATCAAGCTATTCCAAATGTTTCTTATTTTTTTTGTTTTTTGTAAGAAGCAATTGTTGGTTTTGTACATAAAACATTGTACCTACGGTATTGGTTTTATCTTAAGATAGTATTTGTTAGTTTAGAATCAAAAAATTAGGGATGGCAATTTTAGCCCGACCCGCACTGTCCTTCCCTGACCCGTGGCGAATGGGTCGCCTCGCCCCGCGACCCACAGCGGGACGGGACGGGTCTCGGTACCATTTTTGCCACGTGGGTACCTGCCATGCCCCACATTACTTTTTAATTATCTTAAATATATTTAATATATATTTTATATATATAGTATTTATATTTATGTTTTTTATATGTTTATATAAATATCTTTTATATTTATGTTAATATTGACAAATTTTCGATAGTAGGTATTATCAAAATAAAATACTAGATAAAAACTCATAAAAATATTTATTTTATTCACTTTAAAATAATATTTTTTCCCTACGCCGACGCGGGTCGACCTGCCCCGCAGTGGGTCGACGTTCACCTCGTGGGTCTGGTCTGGGTCTTCAAGTACCCGCCCCGACCCATTCCATTGTCATCCCTACAAAGGAAACTATATGTTTTCAAAGCCGAAAAACTAAATAATCTCTATGTGAATGTTGCAAAATCTGATACTTTTGTGAATGCTATCCAAGGTGACCTAACCGACTTATGACATAGACATCTCGGTCACATTAGTGGAAAGGGACTGGAAATTTTGCAAAAACAAGGCTCTTTTGGTAAGATAAACTGCCATGTGTGCCATTTTGTGACTCTTGTGCGATTGATAAACAACATCGTGTTAAGTTTCCTAGTTCTCATTTCCCTAGATCCCCTACTTGTTATGACACTTTGCACTATTTACATGTTGATGTGTGGGGATCATCTAGTGAGCCCACGCATGGTGGGAATAGATATTTTTTATCTGTAATTGATGATTTCTCTCGGAAGGTCTTTGTGTTCCTTTTTAAAAACAAGTCAGATGCCTTTGAGAAGTTTAAAAACAGAAAAACTTTGATTAAAAATCAAACAGGAAAGAAAATTAAGATATTAAGGACCGATAATGGTCTTGAATTTTGTAATCAAGTGTTTGATGATCTAGGTGCTCAATCTGATATTCAAAGACATAAGACTGTTACCTATTCGCCCCAACAGAATGGGGTTGCTGAACGTATGAATAAAACATTGCTAGAAAGATTCAGAAGCATGCTTGCTACGTCTGGCCTGTCAAAAAGGTTCTAGGTTGAGGCTTTATTAATTGTTGCTTATTTAATCAATATATCTCCTTCTGTGATATTGAATGGTAATTGTGTGGTCTGTCCAGTCTATTGATTTCTCAAATCTTCATGTATTTGGTTGCTCTACTTATGTCCATCAAAGAAATGATAAGCTCGATCCTCGTTAAGTGAGATGTGTGTCCCTGGAATACCCGGAAGGAGTAAAAGGCTATAGGGTTTGGTTAAAAGGCCAACCCGTAGAATTCTTATAAGTCGCGATATCATTTTTAACGAAAATGAATTTTTTTGCCTTTTACCAAACTCGGAAAACCCCCTGCTCCAAACGAGGTGGTGCTGCACATTTCTTTAAATAATACTGATAATGTGCAAACTGAAACCGATCTTGATAATCATAATGATACTAATGTGCATGATGAAAATGAGGAGATACCTGAAGAAGAACTGCATGATTATCAACTTACTAGGGATATGCCTAGGCGAGATGTTAGAAGACTATCTCACTGGAATGACTTTCATATGACTTCGTATGCTTGCAATATGTTTGAAACAATCGATAACTGAGAACCCAAATCATATGATGAAGCTTTGAAATTTGAGAATTCAGAACAATGGCTTAACGCAATGAATGAAGAAATGACTTCATTACACACAAATGAAACCCGGATTCTTGTGCCAAAACCCGCCAACTGTTCTGTCGTTGACTGCAAAAGCTTTTCAAAGTAAATAATGAAAACGACTTGGTCAGATTCAAAGCTAGACTCGTTGCTAAGGGTTTCACTCAGAAAGAAGATATCGACAATACTGAAATCTTTGCCTGAATCAGGTTTTCACAAATCCACCGGCCCGATGCAATTTTATATTTAATGGGTTGGACTGGGCAAGACTATCAAAATAGAATCACAACTTCTTTTCGAGATGACTCAGCCTGATTTTCATTTGCCCGACAGGCTCGGGACGGACCGAACGGCTCTGCCATTTTTAACATCTCAAACAATCACAATAACACTATTTAAATAACAACATATAAACATCAATATTTTTTATTTTTAAATTTTTACTATACTCGCAATTATTATTATTCACACTCCCAATCAGTAATCTAAATTACATTTAATTATTATCTACGGACTTGTAAAAATATTTCGGTGTAAAACTTTGCGACCGGACACAGGAACACATTGTATTAATGACTGGAGAAAGAACTTGACGCAGTTGGCCACCTAACCTTCAATTTAGTTGGAGGTCAGGGGTTCAATTCCTAGTGGCAACACTTTGGAATTGAATTTCTCAAGGCCCAATGATCCCTTAATCTTTGACTAAGGGTTATGACCTAGCCTCCAAAGTCTGTTGGTGGAAACAATTAAATATTGAGGGCTTCAAGCGCGGTGTGGAGACCAAATCTCGGTGGGAAGCTGCGGTTGGATTTGGGGGTCGCATGGAGCAATCACTTGGGGGCGACTCGCTTGTGCGCGGTAGTTGAGGATATTTAAGAGCAGGGGCCAGAATCACATCTCGCGATTTAGCGATAGCGATCTTGTGGAATGGTACATTATCAGGGTAGTCAGTGGAAAAAAAAAAATGATTGGAGAAAGAACGACGCCGTTGTGTGTCGCTTAGCTTTAAAGCAATAGCACTGGCCCAGGTCCCAAGCAGGTTCAAGTTGAAAAGTACCAGGGTCAGAGCTGGGCCCCAGAGATTGTCGCACGTGTGCTACCCCTGGTCCGATAACTGTGCCAGTTTAGCCCCCAAGTTGATAGTATCATTGCCCGAAAAAACACATTAAACTAAAATACAGCAATGCTAAAGATATACGTATACACGTTTTCCTGAAAAACTGTGTATGAATGTGTGTATGATTTGTCAATAAAAATACTCTACAGATCTACAATTATTCTGATGAAGCTATAAGCTTTTAATTTTATTTTATTTTGCTTAAGATATAATTCTATCTAAACTGTCTTTATTTATCTATTAGGGCATATTTCATTCGGTCCTAATAAATTTCGTATTAATATTGAATTTTTATATTTAAACAATAATATCGTAGTTCAAAAAGTGTTAAAAATGCGCAAGTCAATTATAAAATGGTCCAAATAATGGCTAAAATGGATCAATCTGTTATTGATTTCGATCATTCTGTTATTGTTAAAAAGTTAGGAACTTGGATGAGTGAAGGAGTACTTATTAGGAGGACTAGGTGTAATTTTCTCCATTTTATTATTACTATTTCTTTAATTTTCTCCATATTATTATTATTATTTCTTTGTCCAATCAATTATTGTCGTAATTTCTTGAAGAGTGCATTCATGTAAATTAAATAGACACATTATTCTTTCTGTATTATCAAAAGACATGTAGATTAACCTATCGTATATTGTTCAGAAGTGCAAATTGCCACGTATATACAAGGAAAAGAGGAGCGTGATGTGCCTCTTCTTCCTGTTTAATTCTAAAGTGAAATAATCGTCTATTTTGTGCCAAATTTAAGTTCCACTTGATTTTAATTCCTAGATTTACTGCTCATTTACCGAATGTTGATTAGAAAATATTAAAGAATAAATATTTATTTGAATGAAACAGATACAAATACAAAACACTCGAAAAAAGTTGAGGTTACTTTCTGTTGGTAGTCGATCCACATTGGCATCCACTTAAGCGCTCCAGGCAGCCGACCAGCCGAGCAGATCTTGGAGCCGAACCGATCGTAGACCCGATTGTCTCTCGGGCTCACAAAGAATCAGACCGTACAGAGACATTAGAGCCGACCCGGAATTCGACCCAGAAGGACCGAGCAGACCCTAGATGAATACGCTCCGAACCATAATCATAACAGGACCGACCAGAACATCGGGAAGCTCGAGGGCCGACCCTGTTGTCGGACGCAAAAGATAAGTATTGCCAAAAGCACGAAGAACAGGCAGACAGGACAATTAAGGAGGGCTGTCATATCCCTTCCCAAAGCAAGCCTAAGAAGGTGACACGCGTCGAAGAAGTCACTACACAGTGACAAATGTCATAAGCATGTTCACCTGAATCTTCCAGCTGTCATCTCATGAATGGCTAATATTGGCTATATATATGCCAGGAGAATGTACAAGTAAAGGACTGGGAAAAAAAGAGTGGAAAAAATATACAGAGAGAGAAAAAAGAAAGGAAAGAGAAAAGAAAATAAGACTTGTAATTAACAAGCACCCAGATAGACCGGCATAAATTATCCTGCTCGGTTCTACTCTGTCAAAAAAGGTCATTAATAAAATTTAGTGATCAAACACCTTCCTTTTTGTTATTTTATTTTCTACGTGGCTTCGATTCATTCGCCTTAATCAGCACACGTGACGTTGACCAAACCAGACGTCAACAGATTGGCGCTAGAAGAAGGGGCCTGAACCTCCGGAATCTTGAACGAGTCGCTCAAGCTATAACTACAAGTTCCGAATATAATCAACCCGCTACAATGAAGGGAAACCCGTTCAAATTGGCGGAGCGCTTCGGCATACCTTGCGTTCATCCGGGAATAGTCGCCCTCACCAATAAGTGGCGATATGAAAGTATAGGAATCATCGTAATTGTGAGTTGAAAGCATAGGAATCATCGTAACAAGGAGCTGAAAGCACAGGAGCCATTGTGACCATGAGTTCCTGCCCAACTCAACTGACCTTTTTAAAGGTCATAACTTAGGGGATATCGAGCATAGTTTAAAGCTCTAGAAAAATTTCCCAAAGAATCCCCTTGTATCTTTCAAATTAAAGTTGCAATCAAACATACACTGCAACCACCAAGGACTCCACAATATCTGCAAGCGCTTTCGGAATTCCCATCAGATCCCCACAAAGATCCTGGTAATCCGGAAAAGGTAATCTGTTAGGGTGCAGGCAAGAAAACTCAGGCCGCTATCAGGCAAAAAATTAGGCTGAGATCGGATGGAATCATCGGAACCTAATGAGTTTTCCGCATAAGCGCCCGAACAGCGGCCATTAGGATGCCAACGACAAAACTTAAAACTCGAAGTGATGAAAAAGCTGCAGAAAGTGGAACATGTTAGTACAACTGAAATAAACAAAGGCATAATCTTTATAAGGAGATACGAAAGGTAAAGAATTCTCCACCTTTCGCCAATCATTCAGAAGTTAAGGAAAGAGGGGCCTGGCCGACCAGGTTACCAAGGAGGTCTTAAAGCAGCGCCAATCCTGCAACTGCCGGCCCGAGGAAAATCCCGTTGCAATCTGCACCGCCTTCGCTTGATCGAAAAACGCGGTCCGACATCCGGCCCATCTGACGCCGAGCTCGGATACGCCCCGGTAGAGCTGGTCTATGTACTCATACTAGCCCCCTGAAGACAAGCGCATGAATGGCCCTCGCCGGCCCCAACCAGCGTTTGTTCTGCTCGACCGCTCGCTTAAGTTTTCTAGCCGCCAACTATAAAGCGGAACATGAAGCCCTCCGGGCCGATCTGGAAGTTGCAATCTCCTTCGATTTTGCTAACCTCACTATCTGTGAAGCAATTCTCGGGTAGGGGCCGATACGAACCCAGGAAGCCCGGTTTGGTCAATTCCTTCGACCCGGCTCGGACCTGGTGGTACGATCGTCAAAAAACTGTAACGCCCTCCGCGAACCAAGAAACGACCAGACCAACTCATCGGCAGCCGAACAACGCGAGTTGCAAGGACGGACACGGCCTCCAGTTCCATGCCCCCAGCACAGCATGGTACCCACAAAAATTAGAATACTTCAACCTGGACCCATCCGGGTCGCCATTGAAGGAGCCTTACGCAGGGGCATCCAGTCCTGTCACTGAAAGGCTTATTCGTGTACGCCCTCAGAAAGGTGCCCAAGCGGACACACGACAACCCCTTCGGCGGCCCAACATCGGCCCACAAATCGCTTCGACAAGGGTGTTACTGGTCGAGTCAGAGGAAGGTGCCATTGGGCTGGGGTAAAGATACACCCGTTGCCAAACCTTCGCTTCTTAGATCCAAAACTCGTATGAAACCCACTTGCGTTTATGGCCTACCGCCATTCGTCAAAGGGACGATCGTCCGGGTCGGTCCCACCCGTATAGAAGATAAAATTGGGGTAACTACGCAGTCGTCGCGATTGGTTATTTTGCAAAAGCGGGTCGGGGCCGAACCACTAGCGCGAACAACCGAACAAAAAGTAAACAATCTTATATGAAAGTCACTCAGGACCCCTTAGTCCGTCATATCCGATATAACCACAATGACGAAGAAGAATCTCAGGCGTTCTGCGACGACCTCCATATACGAAACGACTTATCCATGTCGCACGATTCATAATCCAACGGACAAGTCGAGGCGATTAATGCAATTATGAAACAGTACCTCAAGGCCCGCCTCGAAAAGCGCAAAGGGTCACGGCCTGAAGAACTCTATGAAGACTTGGCAATGCATCGGTCCGCCACTTGAGAAATATCTTCGTAGCCTCCGGCACTGAGGCGATGACCCCGGTCGAGATTGGAGCACACGCCGACCGGAGAACCCATTTCGAAAAGCAAGATCAACGTGACCCTAAAAACCTGGGCCTTATCACCAAAAACAGAACCAAGCAGAAAGGCGGAATACCATCTATAAAGAAAACTCCCAAGGTTCATCATCGAAGCTTCCAGATCGAAGACCTCATTCTTAAACAAGTATTGGGGCCAGATCTGGGACCTCCTGAACCCAAGTGGCGAGGACCGTACGAAAGTAACGAAGCCCTTCAGAACGGAGTTTGCTAGCTAGAGTATATGAATGACCAAAGATTAATTCATTCGACGAAGGCCATGTCTTTAGAAAGGTATTATCAATGAAATTCAACTCTATTTCGAATGCACCTCGAATGACCGGCTCCTCCGGCACTATAAGACCGAGTTCGCCTCGGCACCTCGAATGACCGGCTCCTCCGGCACTATAAGACCGAGTTCGCCTCGGCACCTCGAATGACCGGCTCCTCCGGCACTATAAGACCGAGCTCGCCTCGGCACCTCATAAGACCGGCCCATCCGGCACGATAAGACTGAGCTCGCCTCGGCACCTCATAAGACCGGCTCCTCCGGCACTATAAGACCGAGTTCGCCTCGGCACCTCGAATGACCGGCTCCTCCGGCACTATAAGACCGAGTTCGCCTCGGCACCTCGAATGACCGGCTCCTCCGGCACTATAAGACCGAGTTCGCCTCGGCACCTCGAATGACCGGCTCCTCCGGCACTATAAGACCGAGTTCGCCTCGGCACCTCGAATGACCGGCTCCTCCGGCACTATAAGACCGAGCTCGCCTCGGCACCTCATAAGACCGGCTCATCCGGCACTATAAGACCGAGCTCGCCTCGACACCTCATAAGACCAGCTCCTCCGGCACTATAAGACCGAGTTCGCCTTGGCACCTCGAATGACCGGCTCCTCCGGCACTATAAGACCGAGTTCGCCTCGGCACCTCGAATGACCGGCTCCTCCGGCACTATAAGACCGAGTTCGCCTCGGCACCTCGAATGACCGGCCCATCCGGCACTATAAGACCGAGCTCGCCTCGGCACCTCATAAGACCGGCCCATCCGGCATTATAAGACCGAGCTCGCCTCGGCACCTCATAAGACCGGTCCATCCGGAACTATAAGACCGAGCTCGCCTCGGCACCTCATAAGACCGGCCCATCCGGTACTATAAGACCGAGCTCGCCTCGGCACCTCATAAGACCGGCCCATCCGGCACTATAAGACCGAGCTCGCCTCGGCACCTCATAAGACCGGCTCATCCGGCACTATAAGACCGAGTTCGCCTCGGCATCTCATAAGACCGGCCCATCCGTCACTATAAGACCGAGCTCGTCTCGGCACCTCATAAGACCGGCCCATCCGGCACTATAAGACCGAGCTCGCCTCGGCACCTCATAAGACCGGCCCATCCGGCACGATAAGACCGAGCTCGCCTCGGCACCTCATAAGACCGGCCCATCCAGCACTATAAGACCGAGCTCGCCTCGGCACCTCATAAGACCGGCCCATCCAGCACTATAAGACCGAGCTCGCCTCGGCACCTCATAAGACTGGCTCATCCGGCACTATAAGACCGAGTTCGCCTCGGCACCTCATAAGACCGGCCCATCCGGCACTATAAGACCGAGCTCGTCTCGGCACCTCATAAGACCGGCCCATCCGGCACTATAAGACCGAGCTCGTCTCGGCACCTCATAAGACCGGCCCATTCGGCACTATAAGACCGAGCTCGCCTCGGCACCTCATAAGACCGGCCCATCCGGCACTATAAGACCGAGCTCGTCTCGGCACCTCATAAGACCGGCTCATCCGGCACTATAAGACCGAGCTCGTCTCGGCACCTCATAAGACCGGCTCATTCGGCACTATAAGACCGAGCTCGCCTCGGCATCGCATAAGGTCAACCCATCCAGCATAATCAACAAATGATGAACAGAAAAGCAAGGCAACGGCCAGACCAACCGGGCCCAAACATACAGAGAAAAGCAACAGATGCAATAAAAAGATTTCATTCAAAATAAGTCGTTCTACATCAGAATACAAAGGAAACCAAGGAAAAACGGCACGCAGGCCATACATGGAATAAAACAAAGAATCTACTCGGCCCTGTCCTCCTGACCGGCCGCCTGAGAAGACTGTCCTTCACCTGCGCCGGACGGAATCAACACCGGGTCTTCGACAAATTCTGCGGCCTTCGGCTCATCAGCTCCGAGAGATTCAACCTTCAGGTCGGTCGCCTGAGACTTTATATAGGCCTGGACCTCCTCAACGGTCTTCTCTTCCTTCATGAGATCCAATATCTCATAACAAGTGGAGACATAGTTAAGGTTAATCAACTCCTCGAACTTGGGTGTCTTCTGGAAAGCGGCCGCCCCATCGGTAAGGCCCCTGGCATAACCCGCAGCTTCACAAGTAGGGACCCGCTCGGTCAGTTGCTCAAGCTGGGCCTTAGTATTCTGCCAATAGGCCTCGTACTCGGCCCTTATGTCCAGATACCATTTCTGCGCCTTCTCGGCCGCCGTGGCCATCTCGTCGGCCTTCCCTTTCCAGATATTGGCCTCAAAGGCCCGGCTCTCCAGAAGCTCCATCTCACCCTTCAGAGAGGTCATCTCCTCCTCCAGAGACTTGATGAGCGAAGGGCAGAGGTGGTGCTCCTCTTGTAAGGCCTTGAGATCGGCCTCTGCCTTTTTGTGCTTCTCAACCAGGGCCATCAGCTCCCCAGCGGCCTTTACATAGGTGCACAACGCCCGGCCCAAAATAGCATTTCCAAATTGGATCTGCTCATCCGGACCCATGTCGTTGGTCACCATCTCCATTTTCGGCGTCCAACCCAAAATGGGGACGTGGCTGGACTCAACCACCGCTGGAGGGACCCGGTCGAGCATCTCGGCGGTAGGGGTGGATGCCCGGATGTAGTCAAGGAACCAGCGCGGTCGCCGCCCCTTCATCTGGAGATAGTGGCCCTCCAAGTCAATCGTGGGCTCCTTACCCTTAGCACGGCCCGTCCGTACAGGGCTCGGGGCGGGCACAGCAATCTCAGAAATGGGGAAACCCTCGGCCCTGGTCACACTATCTTCAGGCCCGGCCTCTACTCTCTTCCGCTTGCCCGTGCGCTCCCTACGCTCGGCGGCCTCAGCAGCCAGCCTCGCCACCCGCTGCGCAGGCGTCTCTTTCCGTCCCGACGAACTCCTGCCCCTAGGGACTGGATGAGGAAGACGTGTTAAAAAAAAAAGGAGCTACCTGATGAAGACATTCTGCTCGGATCAGTTGATCGAAGTCCCGCTGCCCAAAGGTTATCCTCAGTAACCAGAAGATACGATTTCCTCCGATCGGCAGGAAGATCCAAGAGCTGTTCAACCCGGCCGTCAAACAAGGAGGAAGTCTCTTGAGCCGGGATACGTTCTGCACAAGCAATAAATTATAAGCGTTAGACAAAAAAGGGAACAACAATACAAAACATGACACTTACTCATTTTAGCAGCGAAGTGTTCTGGGACCCGAAGCTCGGCGTCTATCACGCCAGGCTCCCACTCCTCAACCGAGCTTCTCCACGGCCCCCTACATAGAACCACTGTTCCTTCCAACTATGGATGGTCTCCGGCGCATCCACCAATTCTTTATACATCGCGTGCCGGGCTGTCAAGTAAAACCAGCCAGAACCGGATCGGCCGACCGACCTCCATAAGAAGAGACTGTTGAACTCCTCAAAACTGGGCTCGGCCCAGCCATGTTGACTGAAAAGGATCAAAAGACCCACCATACGAGCCCAAGAATTCGGATGAATTTGGGCAATACAAAGGCCCCACTGCCTTAACCACCGGGAGAGCACCAACGGAAGCGGAAACCTCAGCCCTGACAACAGGGAGCGGTAATACACCGCCGTGCAGCCGACGGGCGGGATGTGAGGTCTCTCCTCGGGATTCGGAGCAAACATCCGCACCACCGCGGGTATCTTAAATCGCCCCCGCCAAGCCTCCAGCTGCCCATCGGTGACCGTGCTGCGTATTGAGGCCGAATCCCACTCCGCCTCAACAAAAGGAGACGGCCGAGGCCGAATCCAGGCCCGAGTCTCACCAACCGCCGTCAACGGCGTCACCACCCCCGCGTTTCCAGAATCTGCATCTCCAGAATCCGGCGATCTTGCAACCTCGCCGCCATCCTCGTCGCTCCAGTCAATAGGGACATCACCCATGGACAGATCTGCCACTCTCGTGCGGTCCGGAGACACAGTCAACTCCTCCGCCGTCGTATCCCTCCGCTCCGACATCATAAAATAAGAAAAAGAGAAAAAGCTTACTGGGAACGTCTCTCTGAAAACGGGAACAGAACGCCGAAAAAACCTCTCTCTTCTCTGCAACCAGACACGAAAATGGCGAATGGAGCAATAGAGAATGAGGTTTTCTATATTTATAGGATAAAAAAAGAGCATTAAATGCCGAAGCACGTGAAGCGGCGATTCATAATGAATCGTCACGAAGATCAAAAACGCGTGAAACACAACGACAAATTACGTCCCGCCACGCGTCCCCCTTATTATGACTCTTGAAGACCCTGAAGTCAAATCGACGCGGCTCTCGAAGAGACGTCCCTTCGAGAGATCTTATCCACCCCCAAGCCGGATCGGCCTCAATCTGAAACGACTTCAGCACCGGCCAACCCGGCACGGCCCTGGACTCGGGGGCCCTTGTTGGTAGTCGATCCACCTTGGCATCCACTTAAGCGCTCCAGGCAGCCGACCAGTCGAGCAGATCCTGGAGCCGAACCGGTCGTAGACCCGATTGTCTCTCGGGCTCACAAAGAATCAGACCGTACAGAGACATTAGAGCCGACCCGGAATCCGACCCAGAAGGACCGAGCATACCCTAGATGAATACGCTCCGAACCATAATCATAACAGGACCGACCATAACATCGGGAAGCTCGAGGGCCGACCCTGTTGTCGGACGCAAAAGATAAGTATTGCCAAAAGCACGAAGAACAGGCAGACAGGACAATTAAGGAGGGCTGTCATATCCCTTCCCAAAGCAAGCCTAAGAAGGTGACACGCGTCGAAGAAGTCACTACACATTGACAAATGTCATAAGCATGTTCACCTGAATCTTCCAGCTGTCATCTCATGAATGGCTAATATTGGCTATATATATGCCAGGAGAATGTACAAGTAAAGGACTGGGAAAAAAAGAGCGGAAAAAATATACAGAGAGAGAAAAAAGAAAGGAAAGAGAAAAGAAAATACGACTTGTAATTAACAAGCACCCAGATAGACCGGCATAAATTATCCTGCTCGGTTCTACTCTGTCAAAAAAGGTCATTAATAAAATTTAGTGATCAAACACCTTCCTTTTTGTTATTTTATTTTCTACGTGGCTTCGATTCATTCGCCTTAATCAGCACACGTGACGTTGACCAAACCAGACGTCAACACTTTCAAAACTGTACATTTTTTGCCTGAAAATCTTAATATTTCACTTATTATAATCTTAATTTTATTTGTTTGCACAAATAATCCGTACATTACAGAAAAAAGGGGACGGGCTTCGAGCCGGCCTTTGGCTGCACCTGGCGCCTATGAACGTGACATAGTGTCGGTGTGATTAGCTAGTTTGGTAAAGTTCAACATAGTAACCAAACTAATGGGCTCATTGGGCCTGACCAATCACTAGGGATGTCAATGGGTCGGGCAAGATATGGATATACCTTCTTTATACCCTATTCTATTTGATTCGGATTTGGTCCGGGTATTGCTTGTCCCACATTGCTTGTGGAACAAAATGTGTGGGAACCTTAAGGTTATTTAAGGAACTCATGTGGTGTGGTTTCAAATGCACCAGTCAAATACACTTTAACCTTTGTGGTTTGACTCTAGTTAAATTCCTTTCTTGTATTCTCTAGTGTGGAGAGTTGGGAGAGAGATGTGAGTTAGTCAAAGGTTTGTAAGAGTGTGGGGTACAAGGGTCGGGAGAGAGAATGTCTGTGTGATTGTAATAATGTTTCACATAGTGGAATTTCTTTCTCTGGGTGCCGTGGTTTTTCTCCGGTTTTGTAGTTTCCACGTAAATTCTTGTGTTGTGGATTATTACTATTTTTCATGTTATTTCTCAGTTATTTCTGCTCATCCTTAGTGGATGAATGTGTGATCTGATTTTTCCTAACAAGTGGTATCGGAGATCGGGTTGGGTCTCTTGAAATTCTGAGTATGCTCTGTGGTCGCAGCGATGTCTGACCTTCCACATCAGAAAAAAAATTTCTTAAGCGGTGTCCGGGGGTCTCATTTGGAGGCGGTTGTTCATCAGGCTAGGGTGGTTCAAGCAGGTGGAGAAATTTGATGGAATGATCAAGTTTGGCTTATGACAAGTATTAGTCAAGGATATGTTGGTACAATCCGGGTTACACAAGGCTATGAAGGTGAACTGTCAAGGTGGAGGTGGAGTTAATATGGCAAATAACTCCTAATCCGGGCTAACATTGTGACAGTGATGATTTTCTCTGATGAGAAAATGTATGTCCTTTTGGCATATGAGTTGTCATGAAAGAGGATGTGGTTATGTTAGCGGGTCCACGAATTTGCGCACGGGTATTGGCTTGTCATGGAAAGATGCCGGGTGTGGTGGAATTTTACACGGGCATTGGTTTGACATGGATGTAGGGTGTGTGGTGGAATTTACACACGGGTATCGGTTTGGCATGGATACAATGTGTTTGTTATGTCGATGGCTGAAGGACTTCCAGGAGGGCCAAAAGTTGAGAGTTGCACCATAAATTTCAGCGGATTTTTCGATATGTGCCGAGGAAATTCTTAGAATGGTGTATTCTAAGTGGTCTACTCATATGATGGAGTAGGATTCTCTGGTTTGAGAATGATGGTTCTCTGGATTGAGAGTCATGATTGTCGGTGAAGACAATGGAGCTTCTTTTATTTTGCCAAGGTGGAGTTTGTTGGTTTTGTGTCAAAATATAAGAAGTGGGTTTTGTCCCACATTGCTTGTGGAACAAAATGTGTGGGAACCTTAAGGTTATTTAAGGAACCCATGTGGTGTGGTTTCAAATGCACCAGTTAAATACACTTTAACCTTTTGTGATTTGACTCTAGTTAAATTCCTTTCTTGTATTCTCTAGTATGGAGAGTTGGGAGAGAGGTGTGAGTTAGTCAAAGGTTTGTAAGAGTGTGGGGTACAGGGGTCGGGAGAGAGAATGTCTGTGTGATTGTAATAATGTTTCACATAGTGGAATTCCTTTCTCTGGGTGCCGTGATTTTTCTCCGGTTTTGGAGTTTCCACGTAAATTCTTGTGTTGTGGATTATTATTATTTTTTCATGTTATTTCTCTATTATTTTTGCTGATCCCTAGTGGATGAATGTGGGATCTGATTTATTTCCCAACATGCCCATCGGGTAACCGGGTACTCATGGATATTCGAGTACTCGTACACCCTATATTTAAAAATATAAATATACAAGAAAGAAATTATATAATGATATACTTATATAATTCAAACGAGTACGTAGATCGCGTAATAAGGCCGGGTAATATACTATAACTCATATCGGCCAGCACCCGAACATAAAATTTCGAATTCGACCGACACCTCATTCTATTACGAGTTTATCCGACACAAAAAATCAAGTACAGATGAAATTGTCATCACTACCAATCACACCATACCATGTCGAACACGGCACACCGCATTTGTTCTAAATATGACCCAGCATATAAGTTTATTCCTGTGCCAAAAATTAGCCAGATTTAAGAAACCAATGACAGAATAGAAACATTATGATGAGACAGAGCAGAACATGGAGAGGAAAAGGAATAACATGTACGAGAATAAAAGCAGGGAACGTTAAAATGAACGATCCATACATAATATTAAAATAAAATCGTAAAAAAATTTAAAAAACATGTGTGATCTTCATATTAATTGTCTTTTTAAAATTTTAATAAAATAAGTTGGAATTCATTATATACTATATCTAGCAATTAAAAATATCCTTTCATTTTATTTTTTTTATTTTTAACCTAATAATTTAAAAAATTATAACTTTTTTCGTATCAATTTTATTTTTAATAAAAAATATATCGAACTAATTATAACTTCGTGCTCTTTAATTTGACATCCATATAATATACATATAAAGTAATTTAAATATAATTATGATATATTTATATGATTAAAATATATCCATATGAAAATATAAGAATATTAAAGAAAAATATAATTTTAGTTTATTTTCATAGTTTTGTACTTTGACAATTATTTGATTTTTCAGAATTATTTTGTTCTGATTATAAAATATTAAAATAATTAAATTAATGCCAAATCATATAAAAAAATTTATTAATAAGAATATGGATCGTATACTTTGAATGAAAATTAATAATAACAAACATAATTTAATTTATTATTTATAAAATTAGATATAAGACTCCTATTGTCCTATATAAAAAAATAAACGCATGTACTTAATTAAATTACGGTTTCCTATCACGTGTCTTAGATAGCATGATAAGAGTTTATGATAATCATAATATTATTGAAATTCAACCACATATTATATTTTATAATAGTTAGAATATTATTGAAATCTAATCACATATTATTAATATAATAAAATATTAATATTTTACGACGTAAATCGCACGGGAGGACATCTAGTTGCAACAAATAATACCCGAACAATAATGCTATGTTGATCGGTTCAAGCAAACTCATTATCGATAATAAAATTTAACAAGAAGAATTAAAATAAATTTATTAATTTAAAAATTTTACATTTATAATATACCGGATAATTTTATTTTATTTTTCGTTCCGAACGAAATATTTTTCAATTTATTTCATCACCAAGTATGGTAAATTGAACATCGAACAAACCCCTGATTTTTTCCTCTCATTTTTTCTTCCCAAATTCCCAAACCAAACTTTGTACCCAATTTGAGGCAAAAAGTAACCCCCGAGGCTTCAAAAAAAAAAAAAAAAAAGTTCACACTATGATGACGATGGGGAGGATGACGATGACCGGTTCACCGACTCAGCCAGTTTTCCGATTCTGTCAGCCAACCAGGGTGACAATTTTTTGACCTGTTTCTTTTCCTTCTCCCGTCTGAAATCAAACCACAAAGCATCCGAAACCTCCTCGGAGCTCCACCCGGCTTTTTGGAGGGTATCCGAGAAACGATCCGCTTTCAACAGCAGAGCATCCATCACAGCTTGATTGTCAAGCATAACCATCTCGCCGTCGAAGAATCCGGATGCCGACACGTGTACTATCTCAGAGACGTCAGATTCTGACCACCCGCCTTCCCTCAGAACCGACCCGATTTGGCTCACGTAGTTGTCGACCCACTGGGGCATCTCGGATCTCGGCATGTCGATGTATCTGTCCGGGGAAGATGAGGATGAGGACGACGAATTTGAGTTCCTCCGGCGGCGACCCACGGCGGCATCGCTCCAGAACTCCACCCACCGCGGCGTACGCCCGACGGAAAGCGTGTCCAAGCTTCTCCGCGAAAAATTGGCCGACGAACTGGCTGATTTCTCGGTGACCGAGCGCTGTCTGGAGAGAGTATTCGGGTCGGCGCTCTGGTGAAAAAGGGACTCGCGATCGAAAAAGTCGGATAGATCCAACCCGCAGCAGAAAATCCGGCTTTCGTCCACGTAAAAAATAGGGTTTCCGGCGAGGCAAGGGTTACAGGGGATATAACAACGGTTAAAGACCGGTATCAGGAGCGGGGCCCGTTTCAGAGCGTTTCGGGCTATTTTAAGGGCCTTTTCCGGGTCCGAGGGCCGCGGACCCCAGGATTTCGACCAGAGCGCATTTCGAGCTATGTGGAAGGAAATCGAAGCAATGGGGAGGTCGATGGAGGCACGAAGTTGAAGCCGCGACGATCCCGATGAGCGCCAGTCGGGGAATCCGGGTCCCAGAGGCAAGCCAGCTGATAGCACGGCTTTCAAGTCCGGCGGGAAGGCGAACCCGAACTCGGCCTCAGCTACGGCGAACTCCGACTCGGTGAGACCGGGTTGGACCTGGATACCCGATTCTTTTAAGTGGGTGATTACTTTGTCCGCGAGTGAAGTGAAGGAGAACAGGCTGTTGCGAGGCGGCAGGGGAGTGGATGGGGCGGACGCGGCGGCGCGAGCCGAGAGGCGTCGGAGGCCCGCAACATGGGACGGGTTCAGACCGGTCATCCTCCGGTCCACGTCCACCATTATCGTTTGAAGTTAGATATCTGATGAGCTTTTAAGAAATGAAAAGGGAAAGTAGTTCAAGATTTTCTGGCTTTTGGCTCTTGATCTTGCACTTTGCTCGTTTGTGTGTGTGTGTGTGAGTGAGAGAGAGAGAGAGATAAAGGGAGTAAGTGGGAAAGCAGAGAGGTGTGAGTGAAGCTGATACTGAAATGAAAAATAGAGAAATGGAAAAGCAGAGGATTTATAGCAGGGTGGTGGAGTTGGGGCCCATTTTCAGATTACGATGGATTAATAAATAATTAAATAACCTCCTATTTGGTATTTTCTCTTTTACCTTTCTTTTTTATTTAAGCTGGAGTCAAAATGTTTTTTTTTTCTTTTTTTTTAAGAGGGCATTGTCCACTATCCCGGAAATCTTTCAAGAGAACGATCTCACCGATCTGAAGTAAGTTTTCGGCGTAGGCCTGTTTAAATCGTCATGCCGCTTGGATTACAAGTCCGCGCTTATTGGACTCGGTTTTTGAGTTGATGGTTTCATCCCCGGACGTTGCCTTAAGGGTTCCAGCCGTTCCTCCGTGGAGTCAAAATGATTGTTAGCCAGCCACAGATTAATATTCTTAGGCCCTGTTCTTTTGGACTTATTTTGATTTTGATTCGATTCGAGTCCATTCGATTGATTGAGTCATTCGATTCGATTCGATTCGAGTCAATTCGATTCGATTCGATTAAGTCCATTCGATTCGATTCTTCTTCTTATTATTATTAATAATTATTATTGTTATTATTACTAATAATATTACTATTATCGTTGTTGTTGATTACTATTATTATTATTATTATTATTATTATTTACCATTATTATTATTTACTCTTAATATATATTTCAGTTCAATTCAGTTCAGGTCATTCAGTTTAATTCAGTTCAATTCAGCTCATATCCATTCAGTTCACTTCAAATTCATTCAATCCAAAAAAACAGATTCTTACTCAAGTTTAACTACTAGGAGATTCCTTTCTCTGTTAGGTTTTTGATATATTTCCCAAAGTGATTGAATGGGATATTAGTATCTTAAGTTTTTGATATATTTCCCAAATTGATTGAATGGGATATTAGTATCTTAATTAACTGAACCAAAATGGTTTCTCTCTCTCTCTCTCTAAAATCAAACCTCATCTGAATCTAATGTTAAGTTACAGTATTATCTGTTTGTTCAAAATCGTCACCAATATGATTACAAATTCGTGTTTACTCATCTATGTAAATTTTAATTAGATACACCATCAATCTCATATTCTCATGTACAACATTCCCACAAAAACTCCCAATTTTTTCATGCATATATGTTTCTAACTGCAAGTAATTCTTAATTATTATCTTCCTATGTTTATGTTCAATCCGACTTTAATCATTGTACTTTTATCTATATTATATTTGTTCCGTTTGAAATTTTACATTTACTATTTTTTTTATTAGAAATTTTACATTTATCACGGTTATACATTTACATCAAACAATCACAATCATATTACGTAGTCTCCATCAAGAGGTGTTCAAATGTTCAACCCAACCCCCCGAACTGCCAGTTAAATTTTGACTGTGGTTCCGTTCAGAACCGAAACCGTCAAATGCTTTAAGACGGTTCGATTCCGGTTCGCGGGTTCTCGAACCGAAGTCGGTAGTTTCACCATCAGCTTTAATATTTTAAATAAATTTTAAAAATTTGTGCGGTGAAGGCCCCCCGATCAAACCGCCAACCAAGTGGTTGAACCGATGGTTCTCGGTTCCCCAAAAATTCTCAAAATATGAATCAATAGTCAAGACCCACACGATCGGATCTGTTGACTGTCGCACAAAGTTGTTGGTTCAATAGGGAACTGGCGGTTCCAACTGTCAATTTCTTTTTAGATTGTTAACATGTGTAAATACTCCTCACACATTTCATTTTTCTCGCAACAATATCTAATTATATATCTACTTTTTACTCTTAATTTGTTATTAATTTTAAGTTTCAAGCGTCCAAGTTCCAAAAACTTTTGAAGTTCCATTTTATTTCAATAAAAAAATATCAAGTGGTCAATAATTGAACCGGAGAAGGGAACAAGTTGTCGCTGACATTTCTCAACGAGGAAGAGGTGATACTCCTGCTCTTAGTCCCAGTTTGGATTTTGGAGATGACGTTCACGAATAGTTTTGAAGCCTCGGTTCATAATATTGAAGATGGTGAAGATGCACTGCACGCCGAATATACACAACGAACAACAATAAAATAATAGAAATCATTTGAGCACAAATCTGTCCTATTACTGGTGAATTATACAACGGTGAATGGCATTGCTTTCGGTCTCAGCAATTTCTTCTCCAAGTGTAATTATTGAAATTTTTTTTTTTAAGTTTAAAATGGGAGAAGGTTGCATGACACTAAATTTCCTTATACAAAGACAACGTCCCCGTAAACCGCCATAAAGTCTAATAAAACACAACTCCAGAGTATGGCAACATCGTCTAATACTAACATAACAATTAAGGTATGAGTTCTATTTTAATATAGTTCACTCACCACTAGGGAAGAAGTAACTAGATTTTTATGTGGTAAGTCTTTTTGTTTTAACTTTTTTGGCTATCAAATACGTGAGAATTTTACTCAACTAAGTTTTAATTGCTAGTAAAAAAATAAAATCACGCTCCATCGTCACTCTTGATATTTTCAAAATTAAATCATAAAGTTTATATATGTTCCAGTGTTTGGATACATGCGAATTATTTGTATATGGATCGATGATTCTTAGTGTAATATCCGCAATTTCGAATTTCGGTAATTTTATTTTTTCGGAGGAAGTCCGTTTTGACGACTCGATCATGACCGTTTCGTCATTTCGAGAATGATTAATTCTGCACTTTTTGTCATCCGAGTTCGTTTCGGTATCGTTTTGTTGAGTTCCGAGCTTTTTAGCGACTTTTCCGCACTTGAGTTCGATTCTTGCGAATCTCGTCCGAAACTGTTGTTTCGAGTTTCTCCTAAGTTCATTTAATGTTATTATTCATGTTGCGAGCTTTGGTTTGGTGTTTCGATCGCGTATCGTGATTTTCGGACGTTTTGGGCCATTTTCGTAATTTCCCAAAGTTTTGGGTAATTACTTAGTTGTTGAATTCCGAGCCTTCGGGTGGTCGGAATTGTGTGTTCTCTTAGCTCTTAGATTCGTCTTTGCGAGTGCGTTAAATCGTATCATCGATTCGTATTCGAGTTCGGATTCGGGGTCGTTCGGGCCGTCGGAGTTGGCCGGCCGAGTCATGGCCGGCAACACAGGCCCAGTCGGCCTTGGCCGAGTCATGGCGGTAGTGCTCGGCGGCTACAGCGAGTCACGGCAGCGGTGATCAGCGATTCGAGCAGCGATCAGTGAGCCGCACACCTGCTGCAGGCCGCGGCACACTCTGTGGCATTTTCTCGTGGCCCAGCATGTCCGGGTGCCGCGGCTGCCGACTCTTGGGAGCCATTTTTGGGCACGTGCCGCGGCACACTCACTGGCACAGGCCGCGGCAACTATTTATGGCCCTGCACACGGGTTTTTGGCCATTTTTCTCCTTCTTCTCATTTCCTTCCGCGGCTGAGGGTGATATCACCATGGAGCCATGTTGTTTGACAACCAATCCATGAAGTTATTGAGGTTATATCATCAATCAATCATCCTATATCGTCCTTTGATCCAGCGAATCAAGGTAACCTTCCTTAGAACCCTAATTTCGTGAATTTGGGGGTTTTTGCGTTTTTGTCCGATTCGTTCCGTATTATTGATTAATTCATGATGGATATGATTAATCTTGGTAGTATCCTTGTGTTTAACATCATTTAATCCATTGTTCTTCGTCGAATCGAAGTATATTTCTTGATTTCCTTCAAATTGACTTTTTGGGGAATTTGTCCTTGATCTTGTTTTTCATCCGTTTTTGATGGATCGATTATGGTTAAATGATGTTGTTAAACATATTCTATAGATTGTATATCCATATTTCAACTTGGAATTCCGTTTTCGGGTTTTGACGGAACGAATCGTGTTCTTGGCCGTTTTGGGGGAAACGCTTGAACTTTCGTCATTCGTTCTTTGAATTCAACGGCTTTGAGTAGTATTATGGAATTCATTTTCGTTGTTATTGTTTTCATTCATAGTTCATTGTTGCGGGTTGTCGTTCGGTGGAGTCGGCGAGTTCGTAGTCGGTTCGTGCCAACCTACTTCGGCCGATTCTCCGCGTTGTGGTTATTCGAGACAAGTACCTTGCCCATACTTTTCTTATTTTGTGGATATGATGATCGGTGATCGTCTTGGTGTGTTTGTTTGGGTGTTTGAAATGAAGTTTCAAAAGATTTTGGTTCGGCCTCGTTAAAGGCTTTCTTTCAAAATGCGTGTGTGTTTTGTGAACGGCGTGTTTTGGGAATTGATTATGATTTGGTTATTTTGAACGTTGAAGGATTTGATGATGATAATCCTATTGTTTAAATTTATGGAATCGTGTATTCCGTATTTAATCTTGTTATTGTGTTTTGAAGAGTTTGATAATGGTGTCGAGTTAATGGCCATCTCTAGTTAGTATTCTTAATGAGCTTACATTCTTAGCATGTTAGTATTGCATGAGTAACGTGTGTGTGTGTGTATGCTCACTACGGGTTAGATCCGACGGGGTCTCGGTAGGGGTCCACGGAGGGGTGGATCCGCGAGCTTGCTTTTAACCACTATGGGTTAGATCCGACGGGGTCTCGGTAGGGGTCCACGGAGGGGTGGATCCACGGTTAATTGTGGTGCATTTTGCAAATGTGATTTGATTATGGCATTTCCGGAAATGAGTGCTTTTGAACGGTTTTCATGATTGCATGCATTGACTAAGTGTGTAAGAGGTAAGGGTTCGTTTGGCTTACTTGGCTAGGATGGCACTAGAGTATTTTGTTGTTTGTGTTAAATCCTTTATTTGTGGATTTTGATGTTGGGAGACGAACCTTGTGGTCGTTCTTGTGTACTGTGAGTTGATGAGATTGGGGCTAAAATCCCAACGTTTTGTAAAAGTCATTTTACGGATTTGGGGCTAAAATCCCAACGGTTTGGTAAAGGTCATTTTTCGGAAAGTAAACTTTTGGGGCAGTGACCCCTTTCGTATTTTGGGTTTTTGAAAAGTAGGATTTGATAATCCTTAATCATTTTCTATTAAAACTTCCGATGGTATTTCAAATCATTTTATAGATTGTTTCCCTTGATATTTTGATCTTGAAATTTTGGGAAGTCTTTACTCAAACTCTCGCCTCGGGAAGTGTTCATCTTGTTGTATTTGAACCTTTGAGGATTCCGAATTATTATCGTTCGTGGAATGTGAATTGTATGGCTTGTATTTGCACTTTGTTCTTGCACTAGCAAAACAGTGGAGTTTTGCTAACCCCCGAGTATTCGTGGGGTGGATGTCTATTTTTGCATTCAGGTTTTGGAGCATAACACAGGGACGGCACGAAGGATGATGAAAGATGATCGATACTAATCACATGAGGAACCGTATATTGTTTATTGGTTCAGTTGTACTTTATTTTCCGCTGCTATACTTTTCCCATTGTACGGGTGTGGTTGTATTTTGACCCCTGCGTGGGCATGATTGTATTTGAGTTGTATGTATTTATTGAAAGACCAAATCGGTCTACTGAGTCATTTTAGCCTTAACGGCATGGTTGAGTTGTTATATGTTGTTACCAGCCTGGTAGATCCTTGAGGAAGGGTTCTACGGCGTGTAATATCCCTGAGCGGATTGGGGGTGTTACATAAATGGTATCGGAGCTTAGGTTGAGAAAAACCTAGGCTGTCGGGTCAAGTCGTGTTGTTTGAGTCTTGTTTCGTTGGATTTTATCTGACTGAGTCGTGTCGCGACGCGTCGTCTGAGTTTGGTGGTCGTGATTAGTATCGTGGGGCGATCATCATCTTCGTGCGACATGTGGAAGTAAGTCTCCCTTCTTTGTGTTGTGCCTCGTGTGACACGAGCTATTTTTTTTTATGATTATTTGTTAAGAGATGGAATCCTTATGTGGATTTTGATTTCACGATATGTATTTAGTCGACTCTCGTATTTGATTTATACGAGGAGTGTCGTCGCTTGTGATGTCTTTTTATTGTTGTTTTTGTCCGTTGCTGATGATTTTCGAATCGATTTGCACGTTTTACAAGTTCTCTTGTGGAAGCTTTGTGCTTATACGCGTTCGACTTGTTCACTAGCCAGTGCGGGAGGGTCTTTAGAGGCCTCGAATGGGGTCAGTGGTTTTGTTCTGAATGTGGTATTTTATCGTTTATTTCCGTTTAAAGACATGTATTGTCTTGATTTTAAATGTTTTGATGCGTGTACTAGGAGTTGTTTTAATGAACGTCGATATGTGTGAGTTTTGGGCATTCTGGCCTATTGGATTTTTGAAAACCTTGAGTATCTTAGAAAATTGAATTTCGAGACGTACTTTTAAAACGAATTATTTTCTTGCGGTGTTTTCGAGGTGCTTTCTCGTGCCGCAATATATTTCAAAAAAATTTCCAATTGAGGACCAAAAGTATTTTGAGATATTTTCGATGTTTAGAAACACTTATACTTAGACCCGAGGGTCGAATATTCTGAAAGTTTTCACTAAGAGGAAGTGTCCTCATTTTTATCAAATGCGAAATGGTTCTCCAAAGTCTCGATAACGATGTTTCACGTTTGTACTTTTTGAAAGGTGATACTCAAGATCAATCGGTGTTCTTCTAAATTATTTTCAAAATGAGGTTTTCGTTTTTAAAACCTATCCATTCCCGTTTGAGGGATGGGTATGTATGTATGATGTTCGCGTTGTCATTTTGATGTTTGCTCCTGAGTATGATCGAATTGTCGGTGTGAGCGTTGAGTCGTTTTCCACACATTTGTTGTGTTAGCCCCTTGTGAGAGGCGGGATGTTGGTGTTGAATGTTGTCGCCTCGTGGTGATTTCTGCGTTGTCGCGCATGTGCGAGCTGTTAGAGCTTGGTTTGGTATGACCGTGTGCATCGGTGATCGTTCCGTTATGTGTCGATTGTTTAATGTCTTGTTACCTTGCTCCTGTTTTTGTGAATTTCGTGGACGAGGTCGGAGGTAATACCCGTACTATTTTGACTTCCGTATTTTCTCTTTCTCCAGTCTATCGATTCGCTCATGTCCGTTGATACTATATGAACTTGTTATGTATTTCGGTTTCATCGTCCGAACGAACTGTGATCTTGTTGTGGGTCGATCTGGTTATCGCTGTGACTTTTTCGAGTTCGGTTCGATTCTTGTGAACCTTGTTCGGGAGTGACATCATCTGGTTCTATTAGTTCTTTTATTCGAAGTGGATCGGATTTGGAACTCTTGTGTTTTCGACTCTGTCGACTCGTTTATGTTCGTTAACATTTCTGAGCTTGTCCTGCCCCTTGCTTTTGTTGATCGAACAAGTGTGGTATTGTTTCGGAATAACTCGTTTGTCATTGTGATTTTTCAATCGCTATTCCCTTTCCTGTGGATCTTATGGGGATGCATGTCTTGTTGTTCTCACCAGATCATCCTGGGAGTTGTTGTTTGAACTTTATTGTTCTTCGTGATTCGAACATGATTGTTCGATTTTTGTTGTCTCGATCGTTGTAGTTCGATCGTTTGATTGTTCGGTTTTTGTTGATCTCGTTCCGTGATTGGTGAACGTTCAGGCTCCTTCGTAATTCCCTTCAGTTCAGGAAATTAGTCTCGTTTTCGATCTTCCAACCCTTGGGCGGTGGGATTCCGTATTTGTTCAGCGGTTGGCTCGCTTTTTGATTGATGTACCGTTGGGTTGGTCAATCATATTGATTTTCATTCGTTGTGTTTTGTGATTGTCGGATAATTGACTTGATTGTATTATCCATTTGATGACGCTTGTCACTTGTTGGTTTTATTATATCCCTAACGGCGACGTTGTGTTGGTCGTCGTGGAGCGTGTTTTCACGCCGTATGTCTCTTTGTGTTTCTTGCAGCATTTCGTCGTTGGGCGCGAGTTTTCTGTTTTTGTGTATCTCGTCGAGTTTTCCTGGCGGGTATATTGCTTCCCCCTACTTGTTTTAAGTTTCGGGACGAAACTTCTTTTAAGAAGGGTAGAATGTAATATCCGCAATTTAATTTCGTAATTTTCTTTTTCGGAGGAAGTCCGTTTTGACGACTCGCTCATGACCGTTTCGTCATTTCGAGAATGATTAATTCTGCACTTTTTGTCATCCGAGTTCGTTTCGGTATCGTTTTGTTGAGTTCCGAGCTTTTTAGCGACTTTTCCGCACTTGAGTTCGATTCTTGCGAATCTCGTCCGAAACTGTTGTTTCGAGTTTCTCCTAAGTTCATTTAATGTTATTATTCATGTTGCGAGCTTTGGTTTGGTGTTTCGATCGCGTATCGTGATTTTCGGACGTTTTGGGCCATTTTCGTAATTTCCCAAAGTTTTGGGTAATTACTTCCGTTGTTGAATTCCGAGCCTTCGGGTGGTCGGAATTGTGTGTTCTCTTTGCTCTTAGATTCGTCTTTGCGAGTACGTCGTAACCGTATCATCGATTCGTATTCAGGTTCGGATTTCGGGGTCGTTCGGGCCGTCGGAGTTGGCCCCGGCCGAGTCATGGCCGGGCAACCTGGGCCCAGGCCGGCACTGGCCGAGTCACGGCCGGTAGTGCTCGGCAGCTTTTGGCCGAGTTACGGCCGGCAGTGATCGGCAGTTTCTGGCCGAGCAGTCCGTGAGCCGCGACACACGCTGGCAGGGCCGCGGCACACTCTGTGGCATTTTCTCGGCCAAACTGACTGTACCTGGTGCCGCGGCACACTCCGGCCGAGCCGCGGCACACTACCGACTACTGGGAGCCATTTTTGGGCCTGTGCCGCGGCACACTCCCGCTGGGCCGCGGCACACTGTGCAGCCTATTTATGGCCCTGCACACTGGTTTTTGGCCATTTTTCTCATTCTTCTCATTTCCTTCCGCGGCTGAGGGTGATATCACCATGGAGCCATGTTGTTTGGCAACCAATCCATGAAGTTATTTAGGTTATATCATCAATCAATCATCCTATATCGTCCTTTGATCCAGCGAATCAAGGTAACCTTCCTTAGAACCCTAATTTCGTGAATTTGGGGGTTTTTGCGTTTTTGTCCGATTCGTTCCGTATTATTGATTAATTCATGATGGATATGATTAATCTTGGTAGTATCCTTGTGTTTAACATCATTTAATCCATTGTTCTTCGTCGAATCGAAGTATATTTCTTGATTTCCTTCAAATTGACTTTTTGGGGAATTTGTCCTTGATCTTGTTTTTCATCCGTTTTTGATGGATCGATTATGGTTAAATGATGTTGTTAAACATATTCTATGGATTGTATATCCATATTTCAACTTGGAATTCCGTTTTCGGGTTTTGACGGAACGAATCGTGTTCTTGGCTGTTTTGGGGGAAACGCTTGATTCGTTCTTTGAATTCAATGGCTTTGAGTCGTATTATGGAATTCATTTTCGTTGTTATTGTTTTCATTCATAGTTCATTGTTGCGGGTTGTCGTTCAGTGGAGTCGGCGAGTTCGTAGTCGGTTCGTGCCAACCTACTTCGGCCGATTCTCCGCGTTGTGGTTATTCGAGGCAAGTACCTTGCCCATACTTTTCTTATTTTGTGGATATGATGATCGGTGATCGTCTTGGTGTGTTTGTTTGGGTGTTTGAAATGAAGTTTCAAAAGATTTCGGTTCGGCCTCGTTAAAGGCTTTCTTTCAAAATGCGTGTGTGTTTTGTGAACGGCGTGTTTTGGGAATTGATTATGATTTGGTTATTTTGAACGTTGAAGGATTTGATGATGATACTCCTATTGTTTAAAGTTATGGAATCATGTATTCCGTATTTAATCTTGTTATTGTGTTTTGAAGAGTTTGATAATGGTGTCGAGTTAATGGCCATCTCTAGTGAGTATTCTTAATGAGCTTACATTCTTAGCATGTTAGTATTGCATGAGTAACGTGTGTGTGTGTGTATGCTCAGTACGGGTTAGATCCGACGGGGTCTCGGTAGGGGTCCACGGAGGGGTGGATCCGCGAGCTTTCTTTTAACCACTATGGGTTAGATCCGACGGGGTCTCGGTAGGGGTCCACGGAGGGGTGGATCCACGGTTAATTATGGTGCATTTTGCAAATGTGATTTGATTATGGCATTTCCGGAAATGAGTGCTTTTGAACGGTTTTCATGATTGCATGCATTGACTAAGTGTGTAAGAGGTAAGGGTTCGTTTGGCTTACTTGGCTAGGATGGCACTAGAGTATTTTGTTGTTTGTGTTAAATCCTTTATTTGTGGATTTTGATGTTGGGAGACGAACCTTGTGGTCGTTCTTGTGTACTGTGAGTTGATGAGATTGGGGCTAAAATCCCAACGTTTTGTAAAAGTCATTTTACGGATTTGGGGCTAAAATCCCAACGGTTTGGTAAAGGTCATTTTCGGAAAGTAAACTTTTGGGGCGGTGACCCCTTTCGTATTTTGGGTTTTTGAAAAGTAGGATTTGATAATCCTTAATCATTTTCTATTAAAACTTCCGATGGTATTTCAAATCATTTTATAGATTGTTTCCCTTGATATTTTGATCTTGAAATTTTGGGAAGTCTTTACTCAAACTCTCGCCTCGGGAAGTGTTCATCTTGTTGTATTTGAACCTTTGAGGATTCCGAATTATTATCGTTCGTGGAATGTGAATTGTATGGCTCGTATTTGCACTTTGTTCTTGCACTAGCAAAACGGTGGAGTTTGCTACCCCAGAGTATTCGGGGTGGATGTCTATTTTTGCATTCAGGTTTTGGAGCATAACACAGGGACGGCACGAAGGATGATGAAAGATGATCGATACTAATCACATGAGGAACCGTATATTGTTTATTGGTTCAGTTGTACTTTATTTTCCGCTGCTATACTTTTCCCATTGTACGGGTGTGGTTGTATTTTGACCCCTGCGTGGGCATGATTGTATTTGAGTTGTATGTATTTATTGAAAGACCAAATCGGTCTACTGAGTCATTTTAGCCTTAACGGCATGGTTGAGTTGTTATATGTTGTTACCAGCCTGGTAGATCCTTGAGGAAGGGTTCTACGGCGTGTAATATCCCTGAGCGGATTGGGGGTGTTACACTTAGGACTATGCAAAACTATCTAATTGGGTTTAGAGAATTTAGTACCTCAATTACCGCAATAAATATTCCACATAAAATTCATATAACTTTATCTGATTATGTTTGGTAAAAAAATTCCAGTTTCTTTTGATAATATTAACGCTTATATAGCTAGTTTAAAATTGCGCATTTCAATTTGTGGGCCATCTATTGATGGTAAATTTGTCCATCTTAAGTGCGTTTATCATGTTTTAAATTATGTATTTAAGATGATTTAACAGTTTTACAGGAAGTATATGCTCATATTTCGTGAAAGAATATTATATTCAATTAAACATCCTGCTTAGGGCTGCAAACGAGCTGAGCTACTCGCGGGTGCTCGCGAACAAGCTTGGTCAAAGCTCGACTCGAGCTCGATTGAACAAGCTCGGCTCGATACCGACTCGAGCTCGTGAATACTTAACTCATGAGCTCGCGGGCAACTCGTGACCATTTAGATTATTTTAAAAAAATTATTTCTATATATATAAATATCCATAATATTTAATTATTTATTATTAGAAATTTAATTATTTTTAACGAAACTTAAAAAATAAAAAAAATAATAAAAAATAAAAAAATTAATGCTCGCGAGCACTCGAAATACTGCTCGAGTCAGGCTCGAGCTCGAATTTTACAGCTCGTTCGAGTTCGAGCTCAAGCTCGAGCTTGATTGAAAACAAACATCGATCATTAAAGTCAAAACTCGACTCAATTCGGCTCGTTTGCAGCCCTAATTATTTCTGCTCTTGGCAAAAAATGGAAGTGATATTGCCAAAAAATAATATAAAGTTTTTCTGGAAGGTTGTGTCAAATGCGGTTCTGGTCTTCTGGAAAAATAGGAAAATATTGGGATTCTACTTATAATTTGTTAAATTATACTAGTAATCAATATTAGCATGGAATGTGCAATTTTTTAATCAAAGAACATTTAACCATTTGTTTGTTTCCAAATCAATGAAAAAAAATGCTCTAGTTTAATGGTACTTTCAAAAAAAAATAAAGAAGCAATTGATTTTTTATTCGGTGTTTATTATCCCATTTATACATTTATTATTAAATAATATGTAAAAATTGTATTTGTACATTATTTAAAATTTTCGATTTATTTATTGCATTACTGAAACAAAATACATGGTTAAAATATTTCTTTTATAGTTGCTAAACTTTTAATTCATCAAGGTGCCAGAGAAGGTTAGCTAGAGTTGCTTACACTTTACTCCAATATTTTATTTTCTTTTCCTAATTGTAATACTCCAAAATCAAGCCAATGTGTTCAAAGTGTCAAAAATAATTTATCTGATCCTTATCGCGGGTAGGTTTGTAATTATAGTAGTAATCTTGATATTGGTAAGCACATTATAGTAGTAATCTTGATATTGGTAAGCACTCTTCTCTTGTTCACATTCCTTCTAGTAGTAGTCAATCTTCTTTTGATTTTGCTATTCCAAGTCCTAGTGAGTGGAATGTCGATAAAAAATATTTATCACGAAAACAGGGAATGTACCAAATTAATGCATACAGTAAAATCTCGATAAATGAATATGGTCGGGACTGGAGAAAAATATTCATTTTATTATCGAGAGAAAATTTGAACATGTTATAAAGGATTGGGACCGGAGAAAATTATTCAGACGAGGTTATTCATTTATCGAATATTCATTTATCGAGGTTTTACTGTATCAAGAACTTGAAAATATTTAACTACTTTGATTTGGGAGCATTGAAAAGTGAACCACATGGTAATAACAATCTTCTTAAGTGTTGGGAGAATCGGTCTATAACTTTTTTTCTATAGTTGTCATAAACATAATGGAAATACTAATTATCCCCACCACAATGGTCTCTGTTGAATAAGCATTCAGTGTGGGAGGCTACATTCCGGATGAACGACGGTCTCGGTTGACGCCTTAAAGCATAAGCATTACTAAACGATTAGGTGAAGGTGGAATTACGCCAACAAGGACCACATTTTAAAGAACAAAAAGACATCAATATATATGCTATTGTCTCTCCGCCTCCGCTCTCTAAGGTAAGAATAAGGTAAGTGAACTACGAGGACTTTGATTATAATGTAAGGGAATACGTATGCAATTAAATTCTAATATTCAAAGTTAAAAAACTTCAAATATTTGAATTAGGCTTAAGTACATTACCTTCCCACTTCCATCTTAAAAATGAACTTCGTGAACTTTGACTTTGATATTTAAATTTTAAAGTACGGATACTCGATACGTAGATAACTTAATTCCAATATTTAGATATTGGAAAATTTTCATTCAATTTTGGATATTTGAATTAAACAAGTCCATTTACCTCACTTCATTTAAAAACACAAACCGTGAACCTCCGGTTCCGAGTCGATCTAGAATCGGTGGTTCACGGTTTAAAACCGAACCGTGAACCGCCATAAGGTGGTTCGGTTCTGATTTTCAATTTCCCACCAACTGGAACCGCCTATTTGCGAACCGTCTGTTCAGAAACCCAGTAGTTTTGAACCGTTGAACATGTCTATCTCCACCACATACTTATCATCAATACATTTACTTTTTAATATCCATCACACAATCAATATCAGTACCTACAGAACTTATCAGTTTATTGCATCTAATCATTTTACACTCTGTCAAGATTTAAGCGGGACAGAGAGAGTATTTAACTACATTTTTTATGCAGGTCAAATGGAGTTACATTACATGCATAAATTGGAACACTCGAAGAATTTCAGCGGGTTTTGAAAGTTTTGGTCCAGTGTCAGGTTTTGATGAAAGACTAGTATTTTTGATGCAGAAACGGCCTTCTGAACAATAGTTATCGCTTTGTGATGAGCGGTGCGGTTTTCGGGCGAATTCCTTCATATTGGGCGTCAAATTTGTTGTTTTACTGTTTTTCGAGCATTGTTTATTATATTTTGAGAATTTCGATGATCTTATTGTTATTTAAATGAGATGTTAGACGATTTGTAATGCAGTTTTTGCTTAATGAATAAAATAATTTTGAGAGGTTCTTCTCCATATCCGTCAATTTTCAGTATTTTTGTGAAATAAAAGAATCTTGATGTCAAATTCTCGGTATTCTTCAGAATCAACGAGACTTTGAATTTTTAAATGACTTCTTGTCCACGCACGCTGCATCAATTTTAAAATCTTTGCACCACTATTCTCTAGTAGAAATAAAATTTTCAAATTGAAGGCATATTCAGTCCCATTCTAATTGTGTTTTTTTAGATGGATATGAAATGGGACGTTGTGTTAGGATTGTGCAAGTTCGACCCGACTTATAAATTTGGACCGACTTGGATCGCAGTTGTTCGGATTGAACTGGACTGTTTAAATAGTGATATCCTACATTTTTCATATATTGTATCTGTTGAATATGTTGTTGTTTTTACATGTTAGTTAGATAATGAATTATTGAAATGGCTAACCATGAATGAGTGGGCAAATTCGGACCGATTCGTAAACCCTAGATCGAACTGAATTGCAAGACCATCTTCAAATGTGAGGTCTCAAACTCAAATTTGAGACTGAAGACTCATTTTTTTAGATACTTTTGTAAAATTTGAATATTTGGGACCATCTTACAATGGATCTTAAAAAAAATTAAAATTTAATCTTAAATTTGAGTTGGACATTCACATTTAGGAACAGTCTAAATATTCTAAACTGGAGCAATGATTATATTATGATTGTCCTTAAATGAGTATTTGGTGATGAACAGTTCCTGTTTTTATTCAAATTAATGTGCGTTTGGCCGTGCTTTGTGTAGACATATATATTAAAATGACATCTATCTATCTATACTATATAATACTTATCCCCCTTAATTTAATGTGCAAGTAGAATTTAATTGTAACTTTTAATTGTAAATATATGAAGAGACTATTTTAATTGTAACTTTTAATGTAAGTAAACTAATTTAAATACAAAAGTTATGATAAACATCACAATGCAAATGCACCTTCTAATTCACAAGGTGATTAAAATAAACTTTTAAATGATAGTATAAATTACAAGATGGTTAAATTTTAGCTATGAAATCTTAGATACAATCGGTGCATCGCACGGGTTGAATAAACCAAAAACAACCCCAGAGCAACATACGGGTTATTAAAGCCTCATTTCATATAACTAATTACATAGACTAAAATAAAAGGACAATAACAATAAAAAAAACATATAAACTTCTCTAAAAGGCATTTAAATTCTACAATCTGCTCATTCAACCGTCTGCCCCAACATTACGTACAAAACACGTGCACCTTCTAATACACAAGGTGATTAAAATGAACTTTTAAATGATAGTATAAATTACAAGATGGTTAAATTTTAGCTATGAAATCTTAGATACAATCGGTGCATCGCACGGGTTGAATAAACCAAAAACAACCCCGGAGCAACATATGGGTTAGTAAAGCCTCATTTCATATAACTAATTACATAGACTAAAATAAAAGGACAATAACAATAAAAAAATATATAAACTTCTCTAAAAGGCATTTAAATTCTGTCATCTGCTCATTCAACCGTCTGCCCCAACATTACGTACAAAACACGTAGATATTCAGCCAAAGACCGTGCATTATTATCTAATCAAAAATTCAATTTTATACGATTTTAATAGAGTTTGCAGAATCTCATTTTAATGGCATTTAATCTTCTAATTAATAATTAAAGTTAGCAATTACCTACAAAATATTAATAATTTAGAATTTTCTTTTTTAATCTTCGTTTAATCTAACGTGTGGTTCGGATTAGATATACTTGATGTGTTTCAGGTATCGAGCGACCTGGCGAGCGGCCATCGGGTCAATACGAAAATGATGGGGACGAGTGAATGTGTTTCTTTTCAGTTGTCGTATGTTGTTAGTATTCGAGTACTACAGCATATTTATTCTCGCCTTCGTATTTCATTTGTGGGTGGGTTGAACCCCTTTGATTTTCGTATGACGTTTTGGAATATTATTGTAAAGTATATTATTATTATTATTATTATTATTATTATTATTATTATTATTATTATCCTTTTTTACTATCCCTTGTCTGTGTGTTGCGACTTTTTATCGGTCGAAGTTATTATGTATAGCCTTGTGAATCCCACAGTACAGATACACGATGTTGTAATATGACCTGGATATCCTGGGGGTGTTACAAAAGATAAAATTGAAATCTTCACTACCCTTTCAATGTTGTCCACTGTATGATGAATTAACCTTTATAATACATCGGTTCACGTAGAACTAGTAACACATATGAGTGAATCAGTTGCACTGGAATATTGTGATCCAAATCAATAATACATTCATCACTATCATGGTATAAAAGTGGTCATTGATAGGTGATAGGACGACAAATATAGACCTTATAAAAGCTCGGTCTAGAGGAGCTAAAAACAAACCAACTTCCGGATAAAAAGGAAGAGGTTCGAGCGGAGTCAGTTGGACCTGCCTGGCCCACCCCTAGGTCGGTAAACCAACTACTGACCTACGGATGAAAAGGAAGAGGTTCGAGCGGAGTCAGTTCGACCTGCCTGGCCCATCCCTAGGTCGGTAAACCAACTTACCAACCTTTTTATGAGATAGCGAAACGGTCCGACCTAGGAGGCCTTCCATAGAGTAGGCCGATCTATAGAACTCCAACTCGAGATTGGGAACGTCCGAGCTCATGAAAGATCAGGCTCCTGAGAAGACCAGAAACTGACACACCTGACAGAATCCCAGAAATCTAGGGAATGATAAGCCGCAGCCCAAATCCCGGATATCGAGAGATAGGAGGTTGCGGTCTAAATCCCTGAATATCAGGGATCTTCCCTAGATTTCAGGAAGGGGCCTCACAAAAGAATGCGGCTCCTCCCTTCAATAAATAGGGAAGAAGCCTCTCTTCTTAAGCCAAGCAATTGTTCCAAGATAAGAGAGAGAAGCATTCTAGAGAGAGAAAGGGTCATAGAGAGGGAGAGAGCAATACTTTATATATCTAGGTTTTCGTAGATAAACTTCTTAGATTAACCCGGTTCTCGGTGACCGATCAGAGGAGGATGTAACACCCCCAAGATATTCGAGGTGTATTACAGCGCCGTGGACCCCTACATGGGATCCACCAGGCTAACACAAGAAAACACCTCTCGACTAACCGTCTCGGTTAGCAAGGAAACAATTGTTAACAACAAGAACATAAAACAACACGTCCGGTACAACCGGCATAATAAACATCAACCGACAAATACGGTAACTCCAACGAAGTCCAAACACAATCCGAAAGGAAAAGCCTAAGTACTCGCGAGTACAATCTATAAGTTTACAATTTGGAAAACATCCACATCAAAAGAGACAGTAGGAAATAACAAGACTCAATTGCACATGTCAACAACCTTGGTCGACATCCTCGTACCATCCCAGCGCCCGCTTGTCTGGCTGAACATAACCTGAAATCCATAACAAGAATTTCCCCGACAACGGGTCCCCAAAGGGGTTAGCAATTACGCTAGTACAAGTATTCAAGGCAAACCAATCGCTTACACATTTCATAGTGTAATACCCGACTATAATTCATTCTGTACCACTCAGTAATTATCAGTCTGTAATTATCACTCAGTAATTTTCACTCATTAATAATCATTCATCAGTCATGATTCATTCATTTGCGTTCATTTGGCATGTTGTAATCGTGTATCAATTACCGATCGTCATTTCATCTCCGTTTGAGTGTCGGAACGGGAGTATTATCATTATCATCGTGATTGGTAGTCTTGTGCTGGAAGTATCATTTTTGGCATGTGTTAGACTTGTTCATTTCCGCATTCGTTTGGTATGACGGATCATTCATCAGTCGTAGCGAGGAATCGGAATCATCGGATTTTTCACCTTGGCCAGCATTGAGTTACGGCCGTAAGGTTCTGGGATACGGCCGTAAGTTCAACGGGTACGGCCGTAAGGCTGTCCGGTTACGGCCGTACGTGGTCCAGCAGGCTGCCCAGGCATTTTGGCCGAAGGCGAGTTACGGCCGTAAGGAGGGTTAGTTACGGCCGTAAGGAGGGTTAGTTACGGCCGTAAGTGGTGTTCGTAAATTTCTAGTGTTGTCGACCAAGGGTGACTTACGGCCGTAAGGGTTGCGGCATACGGCCGTAAGTCGAGGAAGGTACGGCCGTAAGGCTTGGCCGGTTACGGCCGTACGCTGCAGGCAAGGTGCCTGGTCATTTCGACGAAGAGGGCTTACGCCCGTAAGGTTGGCCGGATACGGCCGTATCATCCGAGTTACGGCCGTAAGGTGTGCGAATGCCGTAAGGATGTCGGCGGATATTTTGACGAAGGCGGGTTATGCCGTAACTCAGAGCGTTACGGCCGTAAGTCTGTCGGCAGCTTTGACGAAGTTGCCACGGCCGCATTTAGTTGGCGGTTACGGCCGTAAGGCCGTTGACTTGGAATGTTACGGCCGTAAGAGGGCCGAGTTACGGCCGTAACTTATGGCAGTATTTAAGGACTCGGCCGGGACATTTTTCACCATTTTCATTCTTTCTTCATTTTGTTCCGAGAGAGAGACTTGAGAGAGGGATTTTTCCATCCTCAATCACTTGAGTGTTAGACTTCCATCATCCTCATTCATTTGGGAAGCTTGGATACTCGTTTTAACTCGTGTTCATCGGATCGAAGTGGTTGGATCTTCAAGAGGTAATTTCTTCAACACCTTAGACTTCGATTTTGTGTTGAGATATGATGTTTTGGACGTTATAATCATGTTATATGAAGGGATATGTATATGATTATGAGTTTGTATAAGGATTCATTGGATTATTGAGGGATTATTCAAGAACACTTTGATTATCGAGTTGAAATTGGGGGTTTTCGATTAATTGTCGTTATAATCACGTTTTCGGATATTCGCTTTGGATTATTAATCGTATTGAAGATGTTTTGTTGGTTTGAAACACTTCTTGGGGAATTTGATATTGGTATATTGAGGTTTGATTGTAAACAATCGAAGTTTGGACGCAACGTGTTTGATTTAATGCCTCAATGGACTTGGTTTAGTCGTATCGACGTTTTGAGTTCGTTATATTCATGTTTGATTAGTATATTGGACGGATTGTTGGTAATTATATTATTCAAGGTTGTTCGAGCGACCGATATCTCAATTAGGACGTTGTTCGTGGAAGGATAATTGTCACCGGTGTTGTGTAAGTTAATTCTTACTCGGTTAAAAGGATATTCATACCTTTTGTTGTTGATCATTCATAATCATAACTCATTCATCATTGTATTAATCATATTAAAACTTGTTATTGTCAATTAATCACTTCAGTCATAAGGAACGACGGTTCCAATCTTTTCGTTGAGCTATCATTCATTTCATTATTACTCTCATCTCGGTGAGTCATTCTTGACTTTGTCAGATTATTATTTATTCATTGATATTCATTACGGTCATTCTCGTTCATATGACCTTCTGGGTTCATATTGCGTGGCCGGGTGTGGCTGTGTGGAATTTTTAATCGGGCACGTTATGGCCATGTATAGGGAGTGATACATTGGACTGTGCACACGGGAAAGCGTTACACCGTGAGACTAATTAGGTACAAGGACGGGTGTGTCCGGTCATTCGTCTTGTACACTCGCACAGAACACTACGGGCGTACTATGGTACTCCTCTTCAGCGTAATTCATAACTAAGGAAATTTCATAACTTCAGTTAAATCATGATTGTGTATTTTTCAACCCTTGAGGATTGTTGTTCTGTTTAACTGACCCCGGCTGGGGATTTTGTTTTTCAGGTCATGGCAAGGAAAACGCACGAGAATAGCATGTTGATGTCGAGGAGTCCCAGTGATACAAGTAGGGGGCCCCGATCTTTCAGTTATTCATGTTATTGTTCTTTATTTTCCGTTGCAGACTTTCATTTGAATACTCCGTCTCATTCAGTGTTGTGTATTTTATCTTCATATAAAATACACTAGTATTCGGTATTGTCCTGGTGTGTTGTAACTAAACTCCTCATCGGAGTAATTATTGTTGTAATGTAGTTCGGTACTACATTTATCCTGTGTAACTCATTCATTTTCACTTGCCTGGTGGGTCCCAGTTGGGGATCTACGGCACTGTAATATCCGCCTAGTTTGGGGTGTTACAGAGTTGGTATCGGAGCGTGGTTTTGAATACTACCTTCCGAGTCATGTCTCATTTGAAATCATCGTCATCAGACTAGTATCATTGGACTTTCGCGTCACGTGTGACCTGTGCAAATGCCGAGCCAATCAGACCGGAAGAACTGTAAGATTTCTAACGCCATGGTATAATTTCTGGCAATAGTCATTCATTCATCATTCATCAATTAACAATCCTCAAACATCATCATTCATTATGATCAGGACGATCATATTAACTCATTAATCACTTAATTCATTTCATTACTCAGTTAATGATCAGGACAATCATATTAACTCATTAATCACTTAATTCATTTCACTACTCAGTTAATGATCAGGACGATCATATTAACTCATTAATCACTCAATTCATTTCATTACTCAGTTGTCGATCTGGATGATCATATTATTAATCTTGTTAAGTTATTAAAAATAATCATTTCAAGAATTTCATCAGTTAATCATGTCACTTCAGTAAATCTTTCATATAATCACTAAGTTAGAGCATGTATACTCATTTTCATCATCTCATGACGTAATCATAACGTGATAATCATGCGGGAAATATAATCATTATGCGACCTTCCTACTTCAGTATGGAGAGAGTTGTCAGGGGATGTACGGGAAGAGGCCGCGGTGCGGGCCGAAACCCGAGAAATAATCACTCGCTGTCGGGAAATCGTGCCCAGGACTCGGCTCGATCAGAAGATGTTCGGGTTGATCCACTCACTTTTATGCAGGCCATGATGACCCATGTGCAGTTGCTCAATCATCATTACTCCACTCTGACCGGATTAATCGAGAGAACTCTCCCGTATGAGCCAGCTGCTAAGGAAAGTGCTGAACAACAACCTTCATTTGTCAGCAAGAAATCAACGAAGCGTAATCAATCCGAAGGCGGTCAGTCAACCTTCAAGAAGCCTCGTGTGAGTCCTATCATTTCTGAGCGACCTCCTACGGCGCATAATCGTGCGGGATCTCATTCCCGAGCGCGCCTGCCATCACTGTTTCAATTGTGGAACGCTGGTCATTTCAGCACTGAGTGTCCAAACCGTCTATCACGTGCTATAATTGTGGGAATTTTGGGCATAAGGCCCGTTTTGCCGAAAGGACTCCAAGTCGGCTCGCGGCATCTCAGCCCCGAAGCAACCAGCGTTTAATCAGATCGCTTTGTCATTGTCGTTTAAGACAATGGAAGCAAATAGAGTTGGAGCTCGTATTTATCGACGGAGCGTCCGGTTCGGGGCGGCAAGTACTGATTCATATGATGAGGAGGATCGACGATCCGGTGGCCCGAATGATTTGGTATACTCGTAATTTTATTTCAACTTGTGTGTACCTTTTGATCTTTGGTACACCGCATTCATTCATTTTCGAATCATGCTTGAATAGACTTATTTCGGGATAGTCCTATTGCTTGTGGGCCTCATACCATCGGTCTACCTGACGATGGAAGAATTTTCGGAATCATACCGAATTAAGCTTAATGACAGCGATTGGTTGATGGATCTAATCGTGGTGAATTTATCTTAGGACGATGTAATTTTCGGTATTAGTTGGTTTGATCGTCTTGATACTATCCTCAGTGTTTGTTAGCGTTTGGTCGCTATCTTTCCGTCGTTGGTTGTCGAATGTGTGCTTCAGGGAAGTAATCCCCGTTGTCCCAGAAGAAGTATTATTATGACGAAAGCAGAGAAATTCCGCAATCGAACTATCCAATCATTCATTGTATTATTTTCTTCGATTGGCCTTTCTAAGGAAATCGAGTTATTCAATCGTTCCTTGTATCATTTTCATCGATTGGCCTTTCTAAGGCAATCGAGTTATTCAATCATTCCTTGTATCATTTTCATCGATTGGCCTTTCTAAGGCAATCGAGTTATTCAATCATTCCTTGTATCATTTTCATCGATTGGCCTTTTCTAAGACAATCGAGTCATTCAATCATTCATTGTATCATTTTCATCGATTGGCCTTTCAAAGGCAATCGAGTTATTCAAACGTTCATTGTATCATCTTCATCGATTGGCCTTTCTAAGGCAATCGAGTTGTTCAATCATTATTGGTATCTCTTTTTATCGATTGACCATTCTAGGACAATCGAAATGTTCAATCATTCGTGGTATCATTGTCGTCGATTGACGATGTATTTCCAGACGAGTTATCTGGTTGCCTTCACATAGAGTAGGGGAATTCAGGAGTGAGTTGGAGCCGGTACGTTCCCTTTATCGAAGGCACCGTATCGGATGGCCCCGACCAGAATGCAGGAGTTGAAGATTCAACTTGAGGAATAGTTCGAGGAAGGTTACCTCCGACCGATTGCGTCCCCGCGAGGAGCACCAGTGTGATCTGTCAAGGAGAAGGATGGCTCGTCTCATGTGTGTATTAATTACCAGGAGTTGAACAGGGTGATGATCAAGAGTAGTATCCTTTACCCCGTATTGATGATCTTTTAGATCAACTTCAGGGAGCCTCAGTATTTTCCAAGATCGACTTAAGATCTGGATATCACCAGTTGCGGATTCGAGAGTCGGATATTGCGAGGACAGCGTTTCTTACACGCTATGGTCATTATGAGTTCGTAGTTATGCCGTTCGGGCTAACTATTGCACCTGCGGTATTCATGGAGTTAATGAATCGGGTTTTCATCGACTTTTTGGATCAGTTTGTTGTTGTCTTCATCGACGACATTTTGATTTATTCTCGTAGTCGAGAGGAACACGAGGTTCATCTTCATCAGATCCTCGGCGTGTTGAGACGAGAGCAACTTTATGGAAAGTTTTCCAAATGTGAGTTCTGGAGGTCCGAAGTGACTTTCTCAGGCATGTAATTTCATCTGACAGAGTTCGTGTCGACCCTCAGAAGTCGGAGACTATCTGAGATTGGCAACCTCCGAAAGATATTAAGTAAATCCGATGTTTCCTCGGATTATCTGATTAATTATCCAACCCACGGCCGGAGCTAGCAACCGTGGTTTTCGCGTTGGAAATTTGGCGTCGTTACCTTTATGGCATCACCTGTCAGATCTTCACCAATCACAAGAGTTGAAGTATATATTTACTCACAAGGAGTTAAATATGCGACAGAGGCGGTGGTTGGAACTAATCAAAGATTTTGATATCGAGATCCTTTACCACCCGGGCAAGGCGAACGTTGTCGCCGACGCCTTGAGTCGTAAGTCCGTTCAGGAGCAGATGCTTGCTCGTTTAACAGTTCAGAAGGAGCTTCAACAGGAATTCCTTAGACCCGAGATCGAGGTCTGGCTTCAGCGAGTTCAGGGACAGCTTTGTATGTTAGAGATTTCATCGTCACTTGAGGAGGTAATCAGAGAGAATCAGAGTTCAGACCCTTCATTGTTGCGCATCCGTGAAGATGTGGCTCAGGGGAAAGCCCTTGGATTCATGGTCCACGAGGATGGACTTTTGAGGTTTAAGAACCGGTTGTGCGTACCGGCGAATGACGAGTTGAAAAACTCTATTTTGAGAAAAGCTCATGCTACCCCTCATTCTGTTCATCCGGGGTCTAGTAAGATGTACAAGGACTTGAAACGAAATTTCTGGTGGAGTAATATGAAGCGAGAAGTCGTGGAATTTGTTTCGAGATGTTTAGCCTATCAGCAAGTCAAGATGGAACATCAGCGACCGGCGAGTATGCTGATACCGCTCCCTATTCTAGAATGGAAGTGGGAAGACATTTCTATGGAATTCATCATGAGTTGCCGACGAGTCGTCGTGGCATGAATACGATCTGAGCGATCGCGGACTGCTTTACTAAATTAGCTCATTTCCTTGAAATCAAGGATATGTGGGGTCCCGAGAGACTGGCCAGTTGTTCATCAAGGAGATAATGAGACTTCACGGTACCCCTAAGAGTATCGTTTCTGATCGTGACGGACGATTCGTGTCTCATTTTGGAAATCAGTTCATCGTGCTATGGGAACTCAGCTGAATCTCATTACCGTTTTTCATCCTCAGTCCGACGGACAATCAGAGAGGACTTTTCAGATATTGGAGGACATGTTGAGGGCATGCGTCCTCGATTAGTAGAGGATTGGGAAGCCCAATTACTGTTGTTTGTGTCCACGTACAGTTTAGTTAGCATGCTGCGATGAAGGTAGCACCTTACGAGGCCTGGTACGGTCGTCGTTGTCGATCTCCCTTATGTTGGGACGACCCATCAGAATCAATCAACACCGAGCCCGATATGCTTATTAGCCGCCCGTGAGAAGGTAACTTGATCAGGAGTCGTTGTTGACCACTCGGAGTCGACAGTAATCATATGCAGGTAATCGTCGTCGACCATTAGAGATCGAGACGGGTGACCATGTTTTGGTCAAGGTAATCCCGATTCGTAATATCTTCCGTTTTGGGAAGAGGGGAAAGTTGAGTCCGAGATTCATTGGACCGTTTGAGATTCTGGATCGAATAGGCGAGTTAACTTATCGATTGGATTTACCTCTGGCGTTGAGCCGAATTCGTAATGTGTTTCACGTCTCTCAGCTACGGAAATATGTTGCCGACCCGAGTCACATACTTCAGTTCGACGAAATCGAGATCGCAGATGATCATTCGTATGAGAAGCGTCCCATACGAGTGTTAGAGCGGAAAATCAAACAGTTGAGGAATAAGGCGATTCCTTTGGTTAAGTTTCAGTGGTCTAGACACGGAGTCGAAGAGGCCACTTGGGAAACCGAGAAGAGTATGCGGGGAAGTTATCCCGAATTGTTTGACCCTTAGTTTCGGGGATGAAACTCTTTTTAAGGGGGGGAGTATGTAATACCCGGCTATAATTCATTCTGTACCACTCAGTAATTATCAGTCTGTAATTATCACTCAGTAATTTTCACTCATTAATAATCATTCATCAGTCATGATTCATTCATTTGCGTTCATTTATCATGTTGTAATCGTGTATCAGTTACCGATCGTCATTTCATCTCCGTTTGAGTGTCGGAACGGGAGTATTATCATTATCATCGTGATTGGTAGTCTTGTGCTGGAAGTATCATTTTTGGCATGTGTTAGACTTGTTCATTTCCGCATTCGTTTGGTATGACGGATCCTTCATCAGTCGTAGCGAGGAATCGGAATCATCGGATTTTTCACCTTGGCCAGCATTGAGTTACGGCCGTAAGGTTCTGGGATACGGCCGTAAGTTCAACGGGTACGGCCGTAAGGCCTTGATTCTGGCGTCGTGGTCCAAAGTGCCGGGCATTTTGGCCGAAGGCGAGTTACGGCCGTAAGGAGGGTTAGTTACGGCCGTAAGTGGTGTTCGTAAATTTCTAGTGTTGTCGACCAATGGTGACTTACGGCCGTAAGGGTTGCGGCATACGGCCGTAAGTCGAGGAAGGTACGGCCGTAAGGCTTGGCCGGTTACGGCCGTACGCTGCAGACAAGGTGCCTGGTCATTTCGACGAAGAGGGCTTATGCCCGTAAGGTTGGCCGGATACGGCCGTATCATCCGAGTTACGGCCGTAAGGTGTGCGGGTACGGCCGTAAGGATGTCGGCGGATGTTTTTGACGAAGGCGGGTTACGCCCGTAACTCAGGAGCGGTTACGGCCGTAAGTGCATCGGCGAGCTTTCGGACGAAGCCAGTTACGGCCGTCTGAGTTGGCGATTACGGCCGTAAGGCCGTTGACTTGGAATGTTACGGCCGTAAGAGGGCCGAGTTACGGCCGTAACTTCGTGATGTTAAGGACTCGTGAGACATTTTCACCATTTTCATTCTTTCTTCATTTTGTTAGAGAGAGACTTGAGAGAGGGATTTTTCCATCCTCAATCACTTGAGTGTTAGACTTTCATCATCCTCATTCATTTGGGAAGCTTGGATACTCGTTTTAACTCGTGTTCATCGGATCGAAGTGGTTGGATCTTCAAGAGGTAATTTCTTCAGCACCTTAGACTTCGATTTTGTGTTGAGATATGATGTTTTGGACGTTATAATCATGTTATATGAAGGGATATGTATATGATTATGAGTTTGTATAAGGATTCATTGGATTATTGAGGGATTATTCAAGAACACTTTGATTATCGAGTTGAAATTGAGGGTTTTCGATTAATTGTCGTTATAATCACGTTTTCGGATATTCGCTTTGGATTATTAATCGTATTGAAGATGTTTTGTTGGTTTGAAACACTTCTTGGGGAATTTGATATTGGTATATTGAGGTTTGATTGTAAACAATCGAAGTTTGGACGCAACGCGTTTGATTTAATGCCTCAATGGACTTGGTTTAGTCGTATCGACGTTTTGAGTTCGTTATATTCATGTTTGATTAGTATATTGAACGGATTGTTGGTAATTATATTATTCAAGGTTGTTCGAGCGACCGATATCTCAATTAGGACGTTGTTCGTGGAAGGATAATTGTCACCGGTGTTGTGTAAGTTAATTCTTACTCGGTTAAAAGGATATTCATACCTTTTGTTGTTGATCATTCATAATCATAACTCATTCATCATTGTATTAATCATATTAAAACTTGTTATTGTCAATTAATCACTTGATCATAAGGAGCAGCGGTTCCAATCTTTTCGTTGAGCTATCATTCATTTCATTATTACTCTCATCTCGGTGAGTCATTCTTGACTTTGTCGATTATTATTTATTCATTGATATTCATTACGGTCATTCTCGTTCATATGACCTTCGGGTTCATATTGCTGGCCGGGTGTGGGCGTGTGGAATTTTTAGTCGGGCACGTTATGGCCATGTATAGGGAGTGATACATTGGGTATGCATACGGAAAGCGTTACACCGTGAGACTAATTAGGTACAAGGACGGGTGTGTCCGGTCATTCGTCTTGTACACTCGCACGAGAACACTACGGGCGTACTATGGTACTCCTCTTCGGCGTAATTCATAACTAAGGATATTTCATAACTTGATTAAATCATGATTGTGTATTTTTCAACCCTTGAGGATTGTTGTTACATTTAGCGGCCCATTTGGGATTTTGTTTTTAGTCATGGCAAGGCAAACGCACGGGAATAGCATGTTGATGTCGAGGAGTCCCAGTGATACTAGTAGGGGCCCCCGATCTTTCAGTTATTCATGTTATTGTCCTTTATTTTCCGCTGCAGACTTTCATTTGAATACTCCGTCTCATTTAGTGTTGTGTATTTTATCTTCATATAAAATACACTAGTATTCGGTATTGTCCTGGTGTGTTGTAACTAAACTCCTCATCGGAGTAATTATTGTTGTAATGTAGTTCGGTACTACATTTATCCTGTGTAACTCATTCATTTTCATTTGCCTGGTGGGTCCCAGTTGGGGATCTACGGCACTGTAATATCCGCCTAGTTTGGTGTGTTACACATAGTACATGCACCAATATCATTTCAAAAATCAAAACTAGACATGTCCTTTCCGGAAACAACCAGTCAAACAATTTGCCCTGGGAACAGAGTAATATCATAGATTCCCGCACGAGGCCTCTAAGGACCCTCCCGCGCTGGCTATATTATAAAACAAAACACGCACATGCATCGCCTTGGGAACAGAGTAATATCATAGATTCCCGCACGAGGCCTCTAAGGACCCTCGCGCACTGGCTAGCTAAACAAACTCATGAATCGAGGACTCAACCCTTTCGATTCCCTCCTTGATCCCGTCGGACCAACACGAGGTGAGCAAATCACACACAAAATACATTACCATTCCACGTTAAGCATAAAGGTTTCCAAAAATACTTGCCTTGAATTATTGACGACGCAACGGAAAGGAAAGTCACCGACGAACGCTAGGAACCAATGAAACCGAACCTAACGATTCGAAGAATACAATCACAACCATTTCTAAATGAATACGGAATTGGAATACACCCGAAAACCCGCCTACGATTCATGTATATTCGTATATAAACAACAACGAGGGCGGACCACAACCAAACCCTCTCGATTCCGTAAAAATCACGAAATATACCATGAATCCGTAGGGAAACTAAGAATACCAACAAGATTAATCATATTCATCATGAATTAATCGACAAAGCGGAACGAATCGGACAAAAGCGAAAACACCCAAATCTACCCAAAAGTAGGGTTCTAAAGATCTAACCTTGATTCATTGGATCGAAGGATGTTATAGGACGATTGATCGGTGATATAAACTCGAAACTTCATGGATTTGTTGTTCAACAACATGGTTTCGTCTCCTCCGAAACCCCATCCATGACCGAAGAGAAATGAAATGAAAAATGACGGAGAAAGTCATGAGTGCATCATTTATATATCTTGGCGGAACTAGCGTGCGCTAGCCTTCCCGGCTAGCGTGCGCTATCGGAACGATATCGGCCGAGCACTCTCGGCCATGGACCACGACCGGCACCACCGACCAATTGCCGACCATGACTCGACCGCCCGACTCCCGCTAGCGTGCGCTACGGCGGAAGCTGCGCGCGCTAGCCGGCTTTGCCCAAAGAGCCACTGGACTAACAAACTCATCCGTGCTTGTACGCTAGTCGGCCGGCGTGCGATACCCTGCCCGGTTAGCGCGCTACGACCGACAGATGGCGTGCGCTACACCGTAACACCCCGCATCAAACCGGAATATTACACGCCGCGGACCCTCTCCGTGAGGATCCACTGAGCTAGACATCAAAACAACACATTACATTACATACCGCGAATCAAAGATAACGGACCAATAGACCGATTTGGTCTTTCGTCACGAACTTACAAATCAAAATGCATAAACTCATCCGGACTCATACCCACACAAGGGTAAAATACTTGCAACAATGAACAATAAGACAATGGAAAAGACAATACAATGGACTCCGACTAAGCGAACCCAAAGCGGCCTTCGTGTGATTAGTATCATTCGTCTTTCATCATCCCTCGTGCCGATCCCGTGTCTTGCTCCCAAAACTGCATGTACCGGACACAATCTGAGATATCCACCCCCGATTACTCGGGGTTAGCAAACTCCACTGTTCGCTAGTGCAAGTATAAAGTGCAAATACGAGCCATACACAACATTCCGAGAACACAACGAAAGACTTCCGAGATATATTTAGTTAAAAGTAGTTCAAGTCTTGAAAGTAGAAACGAAGTAAGTAAGCACTTTGAAAACATTTCCAAATCTCGGGAGTTTTAAAAGCGTTAGAAATTGAGAAATTCTAAAGTTCCTCGAAAGCCATTTAGGGTCACCCCAATGTTCATTTTTCAAAATACAAATCCGTTTAACAAAACACGGGGTCCACGACCCAACCATTCGGTCACAAAACACGGGGTCCACGACCCGATCATCCACTTCAAATCACTTACAAGGACACCTTACACATAACACATTAATCCTATGCCATTCTAGCCAAGCACCAAGACTCGAAATATAATGTCTCTCGACCCCGAGCACAAAGCATTGTGATACTCCGGACAATATCACAATTAACGAAAACATCAACGTCATCCTCAAGATGAAAACCACAATCGTAACCCGCGGCCGTACCCCTTAGTATCGACCCCGGACATCCGTCGGACACTCGGGTGGGAAACCACTTCCGCGGCCGTACCCCTTAGTATCGACCCCGGACATCCCGTCGGACACTCCGGGTGGAAGTTCATCCACACACGCACCCAAGTCCACTTCCGTGGCCGTACCCCTTAGTATCGACCCCCAGACATCCCGTCGGACACTCCGGGTGGAAGGAACAACACACACACACATTCCAAAATCACAGTTGCAAACCACAAGCCTCGAAGGTCAATCACAGTATATATAGTCGAGGTACTTTACTAGAATGGCCAGTTCATCCAACATATATTCATAACCCAGAACTAATATTATCAACAAGAAAGCACACTATTCCAAAAGCACCGAGCAGCTGTGATATCACATAAATTCACATAATTCATCGATAACCACATGTCTCCACGTACAGCTTAAACAAAGGACTAAACTTCAAAACTTACCGACGACGTAATCACACACAATGGCATCACACGAAAGTATTACGATCTTATGCTCAACATTAATACACGTATTCAATTAAGCATATTAATTCTCGGAACACACGAGTCGTCTTTAAGAAAACCATATTGGTAAATATACCGATACTTTTGAAAAAGATGGTTATGAATATTTATTTAGCACATATCGACGATTAACAACCATTATATTCACAAAACACGTAATGTATGGGCAAGATACTTGCCTCGATAATCGATGCCGGACACTCCCACAATCACGGATTAGTCGGGACACCTCGAACACCTACGATTCTCCGGCGAAGACAACGAATACACCCACAATCGAAAAGCTTGAAGAAAACGACGAACGGAAGGGTTCCGACTCGAATTCTTTGCGAGAAATCTGACCCTAACATCATACCATCAATAAATTAACGTACGAACGAGGAAGAAATAATCGTAGAACGCTCGAATCCTCTCTATGACATTATATCGGACACCTTCAAGGCGTCGATCAAGAACTCGACGAAAACAACGAATCGATACGATCCAACTATGGAATAACAAGGGAAAAGATGTAATACATCTCAATAATCATCAATCTATCATAATACCAAGTTAAATCGGATTAATCGGACGAAAACAACCAAAATACCCAAAATCCCCAAAATCTCCCAAAAATGGGTTCTTAGAAGATTACCTTGAGTGATTCAAGTGTTAAGATCCGTAGAACACGCGTTAGATTGATTATCCGAGCCTCACAACCGAAAAGAAATGATGAAAATCGACCCCCGGATGAAGAACTCCCCCCCTCTATACTTCTCTCTCGCGACGCAGTGGAAAAAATGGGGAAGAAAATGAGTTTCACGCTCAAAACAACACGTTTATAGTGTAACACAGCAGGACCTATCGGCCAGCCTATCGGCCGATAGGCCCAACCGATATACATGCAGGCTGCCGGCAGAAGATCCTATCGGCCGCCCCTATCGGCCGAAAGGCTCCTGGAGGTGATCGGCTAAAAACTGAAACGACCATAACTCTCTCGTCCGGACTCCGATTGACTCACCGTTTGAACCATTGGAAAGCTAACTCGATGTTCTATAATATTGCAAAGATTTATAATTCTTGGAGTCACCAAAAATTAATGGTGATCTAACAAAGTCGAACTCATACTTAGAAAAGTCGTTTAGTAATCCTGAATTCAACAAAACGACACCGAAACCGAGCACGAACACGAACCGAAGATACGGTTACGAAGTACTCACAAAGACGAATCCGAGAGCTAGTAGAACACACGATTCCGACCACCCGAAGGCTCGAAATTCGACAACGGAAGGTAATTACCCCAAACTTTGGGAAATTACGAAAATGGCCCAACTGCCCGAAAATCACCATACGACAACGAATAATCAAACCGAAGCTCTCAACACGTATTACAAAGTTAAACGGACTTGCGAAACTCGAAACAACAGTTTGGACGAGATTCGCAAGAATCGAACTCAAGTGCGGAAAAGTCGCTACAAAGCACGAGAACTCAACGAAACGACACCGAAACGAACTCGGATGCCAAAAGTGTAGAATTAATTATTCTCGGAATGACGAAACGGACATGAGCGAGTCGTCAAAGCAGGACTTCCGCCGAAAAAAAAATAATTAGGAAATCGAAAATTGCGGATATTACATTCTACCCTCCTTAAAAGAAGTTTCGTCCGAAACTTAAAACAAGTAGGGAGAAGAAATATTCCGCCAGGAAAACTCAACGAGATACACAAGAATGCGTAACTAACGCCCAACGGCGAAATGTTACAAACAACACAAAGGAGTATACAGCGTGAAAACACGCTCCACGGCGACCAACACAACGTCGCCGTTAGGGATATAATAAAAACCAACAATCAAACGATCAAACCACAACGATCGAGACAACAAAGATCGAAGAATCATGTTCGAATCACAAAGAACAATAAAGTTCAAACAACAACTCCCAGGATGATCTGGTGAGAACCACAAGACATGCATTGCCGAAGATCCACAGGAAAGGGAATAGCGATTGAAAAGTCACAACGACAACGAGTTATTCCGAAATAACACCACACTCGTTCGATCAACAAAAGCAAGGAGCAGGACAAGCTCAGAAATGTCAACGAACATAAATGAGTCGACAGAGTCGAAAACACAAGAGTTCCAAAGCCGATCCACTTCGAATAAAAGAACTAGTAGAACCAGATGATGTCACTCCCAAACAAGGTTCACAAGAATCAAACCGAACCCGAAAAAGTAACATCGATAACCAGATCGATCCACAACAAGATCACAGCTCATTCGGACGATGAAACCGAAATATAGAACAAGTTCATAAAGTACCAACGATCACGAGCGAATCGACAGACTGGAGAAAGAGAAAATACAGAAGTCTAAAAACAACACGGGTACTACATTCGACCTCTTATAAAAGAAGGTCGCCCCCGCAACTCACAACAGCAAAATCAAGGTGACGACACAACAAGCAACCGACAGAAACATCCTTCAAAGGCCTCTCAAGGCCGATTCCGATGATCAGGTCAAGCGCGAACTCCGAAAGTCTCGTGAGCCAATTCACAACCGAATTCGTGTCCTCGAGTCCACAGTTGAAATGTGTCATTGACAAGAAAGACAAGTTACACGTGCATGCCCCGGCACATCACGATTGAAACGCCTCGGCTCGGCATACCGAAAATATAAATGCTCGATACAATGGATCAAAACACCGCAAAACAACATACCGGAGATGCCAACTCGGCATAACATATCAACGCATACAAAAATCACAACAACAACGGCATCATTCGAAGATTACAACATCCCGAACGACAGCCATCACACAATCACAAACATCATGAAACAATCACCCATGAGTATAACGCATAAAAATCCAGGCTTTAACAACCCACACTAGTGCGACAATACGCAATCACCACGAGGCGATAAACAAGAAACACTTCACACCTCTCACAGAGGGCCAACAAAACATATGCGTGGCGAGCGACTCGACGCTCACGCCACCAATTCAATCACAATTGGGGTTGACACCGCAACGAAAGTTCGAAAACCATACACGCATTTCCGGTCCGCAAACAGAATGATAGGTTTTAAAACGAGAACCACCTTTTGAAAACGGTTTGAAACACCGGTTGATCTTGAGTATCATTTACAAAAAGTTAAACAAACATCATTTTCGAGACTCTGTAATTCATCTTGCGTTTGAACTAAAATGAGGACACCTTTCTTTTAGTGAAAAACTTTCGAATATCCGACCCTGGTCTAAGTATAAATGTTTCTAAACATCGAAAATATCTCAAAACATTTTGGTCCTCGAGGTAGAAAATTTTTGGAATATATTGTGGCACCTGAATGTACCACAAGAAAATAACTCATTAAAAAAAATTATGTCTCGAAATTTGTTTTTCTAAGATACTCAAGGTTTTCAAAAGTCCAATAGGCCAGAATGCCCAAAACTCACACATACCGACATTCACTAAAACAACTCATAGCACACGCATCAAAACGTTTAAAATCAAGACAATACATGTCTTTAAAAGGAAATAAACGACAAAATGCCACATTCAGAACAAAACCACCGATAAAATACCCTCCCGCACTGGCTAGTGAACAAGTCGAACGCGTATAAGCACAAAGCTTCCACAATAGAACTTGTAAAACGTGCAAATCGATTCGAAAATCATCAACAACGGAGAAAAAAAAACAACAATAAAAAGACATCACAAACGACGACACTCCTCGTATAAATCAAATACGAGAGTCGACTAAATACATATCGTGAAATCAAAATTCACATAAAATTCCACCACTTAACAAATAATCATAAAAATAGCTCGTGTCACACGAGACACAACACAAAGAAGGGAGACTTACTTCCACAGGTCGCACGAAGATGATGGTTGCACCTTGATACTAATCACGGCCGACATCCCAGACGACGCGTCGCGACACGACATCAGTCAGACAAAATCTGACAAAACGAGACTCAACAACACATAACTCGACCCGACAGCCTAGGTTTCCTCAACCTAAGCTCGATACCATAAATGTAACACCCCGCATCAAACCGAATATTACACGCCGCAGACCCTCTCCGTGAGGATCCACCAGGCTAGACATCAAAACAACACATTACATTACATACCGACGAATCAAAGATAACGGACCAATAGACCGATTTGGTCTTTCGTCACAGACTTACAAATCAAAATGCATAAACTCATCCAGACTCATACCCACACAAGGGTAAAATACTTGCAACAATGAACAATAAGACAGCGGAAAAGACAATACAATGGACTCCGACTAATCGAACCCAAAGCGGCCTTCGTGTGATTAGTATCATTCGTCTTTCATCATCCCTCGTGCCGATCCCGTGTCTTGCTCCCGAAAACCCGCATGTACTGGACACAATACAGATATCCACCCCCGATTACTGGGGTTAGCAAACTCCACTGCTTTCGCTAGTGCAAGTATAAAGTGCAAATACGAGCCATACACAACACATTCCGAGAACACAACGAAAGACTTCCCGAGATATATTTAGTTAAAAGTAGTTCAAGTCTTGAAAGTAGAAACGAAGTAAGTAAGCACTTTGAAAACATTTCCAAATCTCGGAGTTTTAAAACGTTAGAAATTGAGAAATTCTAAAGTTCCTCGAAGCCATTTAGGGTCACAGCCCCAATGTTCATTTTTCAAAATACAAATCCGTTTAACAAAACACGGGTCCACGACCCAACCATTCCTCACAAAACACAGGGTCCACGACCCGATCATCCACTTCAAATCACTTACAAGGACACCTTACACATAACACATTAATCCTATGCCATTCTAGCCAAGCACCAAGACTCGAAATATAATGTCTCTCGACCCCGAGCACAAAGCATTGTGATACTAGGACAATATCACAATTAACGAAAAAATCAACTTAATACTCAAGATGAAAACCACAAATGGTAACCCGCGGCCGTACCCCTTAGTATCGACCCCCAGACATCCCGTCGGACACTCCGGGTGGGAAACCACAACCGCGGCCGTACCTTAGATCGACCCCGGACATCCCGTCGGACACTCCGGGTGGAAGTTCATCCACACACGCACCCAAGTCCACTTCCGTGGCCGTACCCCTTAGTATCGACCCCCAGACATCCCGTCGGACACTCCGGGTGGAAGGAACAACACACACACACGTTCCAAAATCACAGTTGCAAACCACAAGCCTCGAAGGTCAATCACAGTATATATAGTCGAGGTACTTTACTAGAATGGCCAGTTCATCCAACATATATTCATAACCCAGAACTAATATTATCAACAAGAAAGCACACTATTCCAAAAGCACCGAACGGCACAACCAATATCACATAAATTCACATAATTCATCGATAACCACATGTCTCCACGTACAGCTTAAACAAAGGACTAAACTTCAAAACTTACCGACGACGTAATCACACACAATGGCATCACACGAAAGTATTACGATCTTATGCTCAACATTAATACACGTATTCAATTAAGCATATTAATTCTCGGAACACACGAGTCGTCTTTAAGAAAACCATATTGGTAAATATACCGATACTTTTGAAAAAGATGGTTATGAATATTTATTTAGCACATATCGACGATTAACAACCATTATATTCACAAAACACGTAATGTATGGGCAAGATACTTGCCTCGATAATCGATGCCGGACACTCCCACAATCACGGATTAGTCGGGACACCTCGAACACCTACGATTCTCGTGAAGACAACGAATACACCCACAATCGAAAAGCTTGAAGAAAACGGCGAACGGAAGGGTTCCGACTCGAATTCTTTGCGAAATCTGACCCTAACATCATACCATCAATAAATTAACGCATTTAACGAGGAAGAAATAATCGTAGAACGCTCGAATCCTCTCTATGACATTATATCGGACACCTTCAAGGCGTCGATCAAGAACTCGATTTAAAACAACGAATCGATACGATCCAACTATGGAATAACAAGGAAAAGATGTAATACATCTCAATAATCATCAATCTATCATAATACCAAGTTAAATCGGATTAATCGGACGAAAACAACCAAAATACCCAAAATCCCCAAAATCTCCCAAAAATGGGTTCTTAGAAGATTACCTTGAGTGATTCAAGTGTTAAGATCCGTAGAACACGCGTTAGATTGATTATCCGAGCCTCACAACCGAAAAGAAATGATGAAAATCGACCCCCGGATGAAGAACTCCCCCCCTCTATACTTCTCTCTCGCGACGCAGTGGAAAAAATGGGGAAGAAAATGAGTTTCACGCTCAAAACAACACGTTTATAGTGTAACACAGCAGGACCTATCGGCCAGCCTATCGGCCGATAGGCCCAACCGATATACATGCAGGCTGCCGGCAGAAGATCCTATCGGCCGCCCCTATCGGCCGAAAGGCTCCTGGAGGTGATCGGCCAAAAACTGAAACGACCATAACTCTCTCGTCCGGACTCCGATTGACTCACCGTTTGAACCATTGGAAAGCTAACTCGATGTTCTATAATATTGCAAAGATTTATAATTCTTGGAGTCACCAAAAATTAATGGTGATCTAACAAAGTCGAACTCATACTTAGAAAAGTCGTTTAGTAATCCTGAATTCAACAAAACGACACCGAAACCCGAGCCTGAACACGAACCGAAGATACGGTTACGAAGTACTCACAAAGACGAATCCGAGAGCTAGTAGAACACACGATTCCGACCACCCGAAGGCTCGAAATTCGACAACGGAAGGTAATTACCCCAAACTTTGGGAAATTACGAAAATGGCCCAACTGCCCGAAAATCACCATACGACAACGAATAATCAAACCGAAGCTCACAACACGTATAACAAAGTTAAACGGACTTGCGGGAAACTCGAAACAACAGTTTCGGACGAGATTCGCAAGAATCGAACTCAAGTGCGGAAAAGTCGCTACAAAGCACAGAACTCAACGAAACGACACCGAAACGAACTCGGATGCCAAAAAGTGTAGAATTAATTATTCTCAGAATGACGAAACGGACATGAGCGAGTCGTCAAAACAGACTTCCGCCGAAAAAAAAAATAATTACCGGAAATCGAAAATTGCGGATATTACACGCTACCTGCCTATCCTGACCGAGTCCAGAACCTCAGAATCCCTCTGCCCAGGCCCGATAGCGTACGCTGGCTGACTCGACAGCGTGCGCTATGACACGCTTTTTGTGTAACTATCGCAAGTGCACGATATCGTATCAAGTAGTAAAGTGGACTTTTTGAGTCCGGTTTATCGATCCCACAAGGAAGTTATGTTATAATTTGAATTATACACTATTAGTCTATTTTTATAGATACTTAAGATGAGTGAAACACACAATTAAAAAGTTTGGTTTAATGATTGCAAAGAAATTGCAATAATAGTTCTAATATTATAAGGAAATAAAAAGATAGCAATAATAATAGATTGATTATCGATAAAATGAAATAGTTGGGATTACAAACTTAGTTCGTCATTAGTTATAAAAGATGTATTGGAGATCATAAGATGAATTTACTTATTATGTTGTGTAGATTCGATTTTCCTTAAAAAGACGGTTTCTCTTCGAACTATAAACGCCCTTACATATCAATCAATCCACTATATTTCTATGTTGATTGGCTTCAATACATAGCATTAGGATTTGTGAAAATAACTCAATGAATCATCTAAGGACTAGGGGTATATTTCTATCCCCTAGAACAACTTAGAGTGAAGATCATTTGATCTAATCAAACATATTTTCTTTCGAAACATATGAAGATCATAAATATCTTCATTAATTGGCCAAATAAATAAAGATTGTTAAAACAATGAAAATCACACACAATAATAAGTAATTCATAATATATCTTTATACAAACATAAATAACATGACTAACCTTGTTTATAATCCCAACTTAAGAAACTTAGCCCATAAAGGGTTTATTACACATATTACAAGTTTTGGTGGTCATGTTTAGTTGAATCAAGAGAAAGAATTGATCCTAACTCCCTTAGTAGATAAAGGAGATAGAAACAATAAACTCTCTGAACAACATATGTTGTACCACACTAACAAAGATCACTCAAGAACACAAGTGTGTTCTTCACACAAAAAGAAAAGTTTACAAGAAAATGGAAAATTATAAGATGAATGGTGAATGATGAAGGATCTAAGGGGTCTATTTATACACCTAAAGTCATCTAATAGCTCCAAAATTACAGCATTATTACATTATATCGGATCAATGCCAGCCATCCCCTCAATAATACACAAAAGTATAAAAATTAGACAAATCATAGCAATCTGTCAAGAGTTACTAGTAACATTCGGGAGTTACTACTGAATAGAGGTGACTTACGGCCGTAACTTCACGAATGTTACGGCCGTAACGTGGCTTCGTAAATTTGCTCATTTGAAGCTTTGATAGTTACGTTTTCATTGAGAATTCCTCGGACTTTGCGTTTTGCCCAGATCTTCTTCGGATGATAACTTTTGATATATAACTCGATTTTGAATCCGGAAAGACCGCCGAATTCGTCTCGAAAGCCCTACAACATGAATATATCAAAATTCAATAAATAGAATATTTATTAAACATGTTGTTTCTTGAGTAATTCATTATTTAATCCGATCATCATCCGATAAAAATAAAATTATTAAAACTAATAAATTAAAAGCAAAAACGAGTAGACTAGCTCAATTATGGGTGAATTTTATCGATACAAACCATGGATAAGTGTACAAAAATGACACTTATCACACCCCCAAACTTGAATTCTTGCTAGTCCCGAGCAAGACTCTTTATTATTCACACTCCAAAAATAAAAATAAAAATAAAAAAATAAGAAAATTAATACACACATAAATTAAAATATAAAAAGAGAAAAGGAGATCAAAATGCCATTAATAAACAACAACCACTTTATACAAGAGATAGAAATGAATCAAGATTCAAAATAAATCTACTAATATTTTTGAAGTTAAAACACGGTTTTTATTTTGTAATTCCAAAATGTAAGGTTTTCCCCCAAAAGGTTGATTATTTCTTTCCCACTCGTGATACACACGACTCCCTTTAATGGTTGCTCTCGATCACTCGTTTATTTTTCGACTCAATATGAAGAAGAATTTCATTGGCGTCATCAAATATTGTGATTTTTACAAAATTGAGTGTATTGAAATTCAGCCGCTAATTAATTCAAATCTGCTCATAAACTACATCCCTTTTAGTGATAGCTTTCACACCGTTATTTGCTAACGTGTAGCTCTTTTCACTAACACAATTTCTATCTCATTTTTTTTTCGTAAAAAGGTGATAGCTTTCACACCGTTATTTGCTAACGTGTAGCTCTTTTCACCAATTTTTCGAGACGGAAGCTACGCACCAACAATGGTTAGTCCTTTATTTTTCGCAAAATTTAAGACTTCCAAAATTAGGCGGTATTCTTGCTCAACACTTCTCCTTTTCGTCATTTATTTTTTAGGTGATAGCTTTCACACCGTTATTTGCTAACGTGTAGCTCTTTTCACCAATGACTCCTTTTTTAGGGAATAGAATTTTTGCGAAAATCATTTTTAGTTAAGCATGAAAAATCAAAAACTCCACAAATTAAGTAAATTTCAGTTTTATTTTTCATCAACCAATTGATTCTTCTTTTCTCAAGGTAACGAATGACTCGATTTTATATGATAATTACAAGGCTTGGAAAGAGAGATTAAGGCTCAAAAAAAAAATTTGGAATATACAATTTTTTTTACCGGTTAAAACGATTTTAGAAGTTTGTATATAGCTAATTTATGGTGTTATGGCCAGATTTAAAAATCTCAAAAATCAAAATACTATAGATATATATAAATATATATATATAAAAAAAAAATTAAGGCAAATAACCAAATCAATCAAAACACACCAAAATTATTAAACAAACCACACCAAAATTACAACACACCAAAATACTAAAACAAACCACCCCCAAACTTGAAAATAAAACTGTCCTCAGTTTAAAAATAAAATAAAAATCAATGCAGAAAAGCAGAATACTCCCTTGGTAAGAAAGTTGATGTCTGAGCCTAACGCCTTTTAGAATCTGCAAGAGAATAAATATACGAGGCACACACAAAAGAAAATAAAATATACTCGTAAGTATAACATAATTTTTTAGATGCGCATCAAGAAAGTCCGAAGAGTCGCCTTACGCTGCCATCAAAGTTTTTATAAAAGCAAAACACGAAATAAACATTATAGTAATGAAATAAAAATACATAAATCGTGAATAGATGCGCGTCAAGAGATCAAGAAGAAACTCCTTAAGCTGCCATCATTTAGCACGATTATTACACACGACAAAAAGTAAAAATACAAGGGGTCCGACATGGGTTATCAAAGGGAGAGGAATGAATCTACTTTTCGTTTTCTCACGGTAAAATCTTCTACCTGCATAATTTTAGCTAGAGCCGGATCCGGTTGAGGAACAAATTCATTGAGTTTTTCGATTAGTTCTTCTCGTGTTGTTGCAACGACTATGATTCGCTTTTGCACGCTGAAATAAAGCCCTTTTCAGCAGAGTAGTCGATGAAAGACAAGAAACCATCAAAGAAACCATTGACATTAAGCATTCCTATTGGTTTTTGATGAACATTTAGTGGCTCGTAACCACATGAAAAAGTTCCTCAAGTGTGCCAAAACCACCGGGAAGGGCGATAAAGGCGCCAGAATTATTTATCATGTGAGTTATGCGATCTTGCATATTCACAGATCTAAACTCATCTCCAATAGTTGACCCGGTGATTTTACTTTCAGCCAGAGGTTTTGGGATTACTCCCAACACTCTTACTCCTTCCATATAGGCGTATGCACTCGCCCCATTAATCCTAGACTTCCTCCTCCGTAAACTACATGAATGCATTTTTCTCCTAAAGTACGACCCAAGTTGTGGGTCGCTTGGTGAAGCATGCCTCTTTTCCATAACTAGATCCACCAAAAATGCGGTGTGTAAAATTTTTTTGTTGAAGATGATGACTCCATTTTTGAAAAGAAAAAAATTTTAGAGAGAAACAGAGAAAAGTGCAAGTTTGAGGGATGAATGAAAGAAACCAAGAGAAAGTTTATTTATAGAAGAAAAAGAAGGTAAAAATTGTTTAACAAGTTTGTGATTGCGTTTGATTGTGCTTCAACTACTCAATAGAATAATGAAAGCTTTTATCGCGTATCACAATTTTTTATTCGTAAAATCTCACCACACGACAAAAATAAAAGATACTTACGCGTATGTACGGAGTTGTGATTGTGGCTCACATCTTCCTCGATTTTACGTTGAAACGGCCTAAACGCCTTCTATGAGTGGGAGAAGCTTCCCATCCAATTTTCTTACAAATTGGCAAACAGGGTCTTTTAACGTCGATTCCCAAGACGTTGTTCATATTCGGTTTGAATTTATTCCACAAACATTGAATTCCGTAATACACAAGTCCACTAGGATGCGTGTCAAGAGAAATTTCGATATTATCTAAATTCTCCTTATTCACCATCATTAATGAACCGAATTTTATCTTCTCTGTTTGTAGATGGAATTCCTAAAGATCGACATTTTGCATTACGGTTCCATCTAGCACATTTATAGCAAACGGCTAGAATCTTTGCTCGTCGTTTCTTTGCATATGAACTTTTTCCAAGCCCCGTAAAAATCTAGTTGGTGTTTCTGTGAATTCACCTTCTATTCTTACTTTGGCTTCGATAATGAATCTTATGTCAAAAGGTATGCTTTTATTCGTAAGCAACCTCATCCTTTCAATCCTTATCTTGTAAATTTTTAAAATTGCATTTTTGCTTAGAAAGGGAAATCTTTTTTCAATTTTAAACAATGTTTCATCCATGATAAAAAAACAAAAATAAAAAGACAATGAAAAAAATAAAAAAATATATACAAATATCGGTTGTTGTGGGAAACAAAAATCCGACTTTAATAGTCACGAGTACCGTTATCCGCCACTTGACCGACAAACACAATTTAGTACTAAGTTACAACGTCGAGAAATTTGTACCTACACAAATAGTTTATAATGTAAGAGTTCAAATATAACTTATACTTCCCAGAACGGCGCCAAAAACTTGACACGCTTTTTGTGTAACTATCGCAAGTGCACGATATCGTATCAAGTAGTAAAGTGGACTTTTGAGTCCGGTTTATCGATCCCACAAGGAAGTTATGTTATAATTTGAATTATACACTATTAGTCTATTTTTATAGATACTTAAGATGAGTGAAACACACAATTAAAAGTTTGGTTTAATGATTGCAAAGAAATTGCAATAATAGTTCTAATATTATAAGGAAATAAAAAGATAGCAATAATAATAGATTGATTATCGATAAAATGAAATAGTTGGGATTACAAACTTAGTTCGTCATTAGTTATAAAAGATGTATTGGAGATCATAAGATGAATTTACTTATTATGTTGTGTAGATTCGATTTTCCTTAAAAAGACGGTTTCTCTTCGAACTATAAAACGCCCTTACATATTGAATCAATCCACTATATTTCTATGTTGATTGGCTTCAATACATAGCATTAGGATTTGTGAAAATAACTCAATGAATCATCTAAGGACTAGGGGTATATTTCTATCCCCTAGAACAACTTAGAGTGAAGATCATTTGATCTAATCAAACATATTTTCTTTGAAACATATGAAGATCATAAATATCTTCATTAATTGTCAAAATAAATAAAGATTTTTAAAACAATGAAAATCAAACACAATAATAAGTAATTCATAATATATCTTTATACAAACATAAATAACATGACTAACCTTGTTTATAATCCCAACTTAATAAACTTAGCCCATAAAGGGTTTATTACACATATTACAAGTTTTGTTGGTCATTGTTAGTTGAATCAAGAGAAAGAATTGATCCTAACTCCTTAGTAGATAAAGGAGATAGAAACAATAAAATCTCTTAAAAACATATGTTGTACCACACTAACAAAGATCACTAAAGAACACAAGTGTGTTATTAACACTAAAATAATATTTTACAAGAAAATGTAAAATTATAAGATGAATCGTGAAAGAAGAAGGATCTAAGCGGTCTATTTATACACCTAAAGTCATCTAATAGCTCCAAAATTACAAAGATTATTACATTATATCGGATCAATGCCACCATCCCCTCAATAATACACAAAAAGTATAAAAATTAGACAAATCATAGCAATCTGTCAAGAGTTACGGCCGTAACATTCGGGAGTTACGGCCGTAATAGAGGTGACTTACGGCGTAACTTCCCGAATGTTTCGGCGGTAACGTGGCTTCGTAAATTTGCTCATTTGAAGCTTTGATAGTTACGTTTTCAGCCTGAATTCCTCGGACTTTGCGTTTTGCCCTGCATCTTCTTCGGATGATAACTTTTGATATATAACTCTGATTTTGAATCCGGAAAGACTGCCGAATTCGTCTCGGAAAGCCCTACAACATGAATATATCAAAATTCAATAAATAGAATATTTATTAAACATGTTGTTTCTTGAGTAATTCAGTTATTTAATCCGATCATCATCCGATAAAAATAAAATTATTAAAACTAATAAATTAAAAGCAAAAAACGAGTAGACTAGCTCAATTATGGGTGAATTTTATCGATACAAACCATGGATAAGTGTACAAAAATGACACTTATCACGCTACACTGCCGAGCTAGCGCGCGCAGCGTCCCGGCCATAGCGTACGCTACGCCGGTTCCTGCCGGGCCTGCTCGGCCAGTGCCCACCACTTCCGACAGTGCCGCACCGGTCCGGCCAGCTGCTCAGCCGCCACGACCCGATGCCTCGATTTCTGAAAACGAACGGAACGAACACGACGAAAAGTTCGCGGACGACATCAACGACTCGAGATGAAAACGTAATGCAATAATTAATCATACGCGACCAAGAAACGGGTCAAGACGACAAATACAGATATGTATACCCGTAACTTTCAAGAAATTACAAAATGGCCCAAAACGCCCGGAAATCACGATACGTGATCGAATAACCAAACCGAAGTTCACAACACGTCTAACAAAGTTAAACGGACTTGCGGGAAACTCGAAACAGCAGTTTCGGACGAGATTCGCAAGAATCGAACTCAAGTGCGGAAAAGTCGCTAAAAAGCACAGATCTCAACAAAACAACACCGAAACGAACTCGGATGACAAAAAGTGTAGAATTAATCATTCTCAGAATGACGAAATGGTCATGAGCGAGCCGTCAAAACGGACTCCGGCCGAAAAAAAGAAATTTACCAAAAATCGAAAATTGCGGATATTACATTCTACCCTCCTTAAAAGAAGTTTCGTCCCGAAACTTAAAACAAGTAGGGAGAAGCAATATTCCGCCAGGAAAACTCAACGAGATACACAAAAACCGAAAACTCTTGCCCGACGGCGAAACGCTGCAAGAACGCAAAGAGACATACGGCGTGAAAATACGCTCCAAGGCGACTAACACAACGTCACCGGTAGAGACATAATAAAATCAACGAGTGACAAGCGTCATTAAACGGATAATACAATAAAGTCAATTATCCGAACAATCACAAAACACAACGAACGAAAATCAATATGATTGACCAACCCAACGGTTCATCAATCAAAATGCGAGCCAAACGCTGAACAAATACGGAATTCCACCGCCTAAAGATTGGAAGATCGAAAACGAGACTAATTTCCCGAACTTAAGGGAATTACGAAGGAGCCTGAACGCTCAACAATCACGAAACGAGAACAAAAACTGAACAAACAAACGATTGAGACAACAAAAATCGAACAATCATGTCCGAAACACGTAGGATAATAAAATTCAAACAACAACTCCCAGGATGACCTGGTGAAAACAGCAAGACGTGCATTCCCACAATATCCACAGGAAAGGGAATAGCGATTGAAAAGTCACAATGACGAACGAGTTATTCCGAAACAATACCACCCTCGTTCGATCAACAAAAGCAAGGGATAGGGAAAGTTCAGAAATGTTAACGAGCATAAACGAGTTGATAGAGCTATAAATACAGAAGTTCAAAATCCGATACTTTGAATAAAAGAACTATTAGAACCAAAAGATGTTACTTCCGAACAAGGTTCACAATAGTCGAACCGAATTCGGAAAAGCCACAGCGATAACCAGATCGACTCAAAATCAGATTACAGCTCGTTCGAACGATGAAACCAAGATACGTAATGTCGAAGGTATCAATGAACATGAGCGAATCGATAGACTGGAGAAAGAGAGGATATAGAAGTCAAAATAATACGGGTATTACCTTTGACCTCGCCCCCGAAACTCACAACAACGGAACCAAGGTAACAATATAACAAGCAATCGACACAACGCGGAACAATCACCGATGTACACAATCATACCAACCCGATCTCTAACAGCTCGCATATATGCGATAACGCATAAACCGCTACGAGGCGACAACATCCAATACCAATATCACACCCCTCGCAGAGGCTACCACGACAACTGTGTGGCGAACGACTCAACGCTCACACCACAAATTCAACAACAACTCGGGGGTTAACACCCTAACGAGAGCACGAACATCACACATATATTCCCGGACCACAATTAGGAATGATAGGTTTTGAAAACGAAAACCATCTTTTGAAAATAACTTGCAAGCACCAGTTGATCTTGAGTATCATATATCAAAAAATAGTACAAACATCGTCATCGAGACTAAAAAAAATCATCTTGCGTTTGAAAAAAAAAAATGAAGACACCTTTCGTTAAATTAAAACTTTTCAGCTATATTCGACCTTCGGGTCTAAGCGAATGCATTTCTAAATCATTAGAAATATTTCAAAATATTTTGATCCTCAAAGTAGAATAATTTTGAAACATAGCGTGGCACTAGTAGGCATCTTGAGAGCACTGTGAGAAAATAATTTATTTTAAAAGTACGTCTCGAGGTTTATTTTCTAAGATACTCAAGGTTTTTCGTATACAATAGGCCAAAATGCCCAAAATTCGCACGTATCAACATTTACTTAAACACATCATATCACACGCATCAAATCGCTCAAAATCACGATGGTGATATACAATCCTCGGGATATGTTTAACAACATCGTTAAAACAACAATCGGTTTATCAAAGCTGGATGGAAGACGATATCAAGAACAAAACTCAAAAGTCAACTCTAGGGATTCAAGAAAATACCTGCATTAGGCGAAGAACAATGGATTAGATGATGTTAAAAATCATCTAGGATACTCCAAAACACCTTTGGATGGAAGAAAAATCAGCCCAGATGCGAAACCGAGTCGCTACGCGTCTCAAACTCATGGAGGAAGAAGAAGAAATGAAGAAAATGCAACTTCTAGATCGGTGTCCAGATTTATATCGACACAATTAGCGTGCGCTAATCATTAAGGTTAGCGTGCGCTATCACGACACCAAACAAAACTCTGGACCAAAAATACACCGTTAGCGTGCGCTAACCCCAAGTGTTAGCGTGCGCTAACGAGAACTTTGCACTACCCGGTAGCTCCCGGATCGCTCGAACTACTGTAGCGTGCGCTATCCTCCCCTTAGCGTGCTACCAACGCACTCTTGCGCGCGCTAGCCGCAAAGCGTAGCGTGCGCTAATGACCCACAGAGACAACAACAGAACATATCAGAAAAATTACATGCCGTAAACCTTTCTCACAAGGATTTACTAGTCTAAGCACAATTTCCCATATCATTTCGAAAATGCTAAAAAGACCAATGACGGTAATATTTTCCAAAGCTCACAAAATCATTTGTCAAACCATCATGAAATATTCAAGGCCAAAATGCCAAAACTTGATTTAGGGAATCGGTTTTACGAAATAAAACTCAGTTCGCAGAATACCGAAAGCCGTTTGAAAGAACTCACGCAGCGGATAAAATGCGGTACGAAAATACATCAGCAGTGACGACACTCCTCGTATAAACCAAATACGAGAGTCGAATAAACACATATCGTGAAATCAAAATCCACAGAAGGATTCCCTCATTTAGCAACAAATCATACAAATAACTCGCGTCACACGAGGCACAACATAAAGAAGGGAGTTTTACAACCATAGGTCGCACATAAGTGACGACCGCCCCTCGATACTAATCATGACCAATGATCTCAAACGACGCGTCGCGATGCGACTAAGTCAGACAAAATCCGACGAGACAAAACTCAACCAACACAACTTGACTCGACGGCCTAGGTTTCCTCAGGCTAATCTAATTTTAAAATCGTATACTCTAGTTATTCGAAAATAAAACCGATAAGTTAAAAATCGTTTTCAAGACCCTTTTAAACACGACAAGGGCTTAACAGCGGTAGCATTTTATAAAATGTCCTAAACACTTTTAAACACGACCTTTAAATACGACACAAGGTTTTATCTGAAAATACAAGGCTGGCTCGCCCAAATTCATGTCACTTTTCAAAAACCCACAATACGATCAAGTCTCAGAGATTTTCAAGCATGCACGCCGCATGTATTATTATTAATAGAAACACATTGGTTGTAAATAACAATAATTAGCCAAGTACCAACATTTACCGGACACACTCATATACGACATTCAAAAATCACCAGTTCAAAAAGCGCAACTCGGAAATACTAATTCCAAGCATATGTCATCTCTTCAAGTTTAACAGCGTAACCAAAGATCACCGATTTGGACGTATGTCGAAACCAGCTATGTGAGTTTCTCAACAAACTCTGCCATCAATACCTATACCGGAACATATCAATGTTCAAAACTTCTACATCATACTGCACCCTTCGGTGTCCAACTCATCGGTACATTCGGCTCAACATACATTTAGTATATCGCAATTACCAAACACAGATTCCATCATACAACAAAAGACTAGAGAGAGGAAGTTTAGCGATGGAAGGCTCGCAAAACGACAAACGGTCAAGCCCAGAACGGCGCACATACTCCAGAGAGACAAAGGACGGCGCAATACTAGAATCAAAAGTACACAAACCGGATGGATCGAAAAACAACTCGACGTTAAGTACGAGAGAGGCAATCACAGTTCAAGAAGTGGAATTTCAATACGAGAAAACAAGAGAATCGAGTAAGGAAAACTTACGAGCATTGGATGTACTGAGATGCCGGCAGCGGTGTGACAATGTGCAAAACAAAACACACTAGACCCAAATAACCAACAAGCCTAGGTATCCATAAACCTAGAGCTCCGATACCATTTTCTGTAACACCCCCAAGATATTCGAAGTGTAGTACCGCGCCGTGGACCCCTACATGGGATCCACCAGGCTAACACAAGAAAACACCTCTCGACTAACCGTCTCGGTTAGCAAGGAAACAATTGTTAACAACAAGAACATAAAACAACACGTCTGGTACAACCGGCATAATAAACATCAACCGACAAATACGGTAACTCCAACGAAGTCCAAACACAATCTGAAAGGAAAAGCCTAAGTACTCGCGAGTACAATCTATAAGTTTACAATTTGGAAAACATCCACATCAAAAGAGACAGTAGGAAATAACAAGACTCAATTGCACATGTCAACAACCTTGGCCGACATCCTCGTACCATCCCAGCGCCCGCTGGCCAAATTTGAACATAACCTGAAATCCATAACAAGAATTTCCCCGACAACGGGTCCCCAAAGGGGTTAGCAATTACGCTAGTACAAGTATTCAAGGCAAACCAATCGCTTACACATTTCATAGTATATGCACCAATATCATTTCAAAAACCAAAACTAGACATGTCCTTTCCGAAAACAACCAGTCAAACAATTTGCCTTGGGAACAGAGTAATATCATAGATTCCCGCACGAGGCCTCTAAGGACCCTCCCGCGCTGGCTATATTATAAAACAAAACACGCACATGCATCGCCTTGGGAACAGAGTAATATCATAGATTCCCGCACGAGGCCTCTAAGGACCCTCCCGCACTGGCTAGCTAAACAAACTCATGAATCGAGGACTCAACCCTTTCGATTCCCTCCTTGATCCCGTCGGACCAACACGAGGTGAGCAAATCACACACAAAATACATTACCATTCCACGTTAAGCATAAAGGTTTCCAAAAATACTTGCCTTGAATTATTGACGACGCAACGAACGGAAAGGAAAGTCACCGACGAACGCTAGGAACCAATGAAACCGAACCTAACGATTCGAAGAATACAATCACAACCATTTCTAAATGAATACGGAATTGGAATACACCAGAAAACCCGCCTACGATTCATGTATATTCGTATATAAACAACAACGAGGGCGGACCACAACCAAACCCTCTCGATTCCGTAAAAATCACGAAATATACCATGAATCCGTAGGGAAACTAAGAATACCAACAAGATTAATCATATTCATCATGAATTAATCGACAAAACGGAACGAATCGGACAAAAACGCGAAAACCCCCAAATCTACCCAAAAGTAGGGTTCTAAAGATCTAACCTTGATTATTTGGATCGAAGGATGTTATAGGACGATTGATCGGTGATATAAACTCGAAACTTCATTGATTTCTTGTTCAACAACATGGTTTCGTCTCCTCAGAAACCTCACCATGACCGAAGAGAAATGAAATGAAAAATGACGGAGAAAGTCATTGTCTGATTCATTTATATATCGGGAACTAGCGTGCGCTAGCCTTCCCGGCCTAGCGTGCGCTATCGGCCAAGATCGGCCGAGCACTCTCGGCCATGGCCCGCACGACCGGCACCACCGACCACCCCGCCGACCATGACTCGACCGCCCGACTCCGCTAGCGTGCGCTACGCCGGAAGCTGCGCGCGCTAGTCGACTGTCCCAAAGAGCCACCGGACTAACAAACTCATCCCGGTAATGTACGCTAGTCGGCCGGCAGCGCGCTACCCTCGCGGTTAGCGCGCTACGACCGATGAGCGTGCGCTACCGCCAATCCCGACCGAGTCCGAACCTCGTAATCCCTCTCGCCCGGGCCCGATAGCGACGCTGGCCGACTCGACAATGGCGCTACACCGCCGAGCTAAGCGTGCGCTACGCCGGTTCTGCCGGCTGCTCGCCGATGCTCAAGACTTCCAGTTGCCGCACTGTCCGGCCACCGGTGCCACCACGACCCGATGCCTCGATTTCCGAAAACGCACGGAACGAACACGACGAAAAGTTCGCGGACGACATCAACGACTCGAGATGAAAACGTAATGCAATAATTAATCATACGTGACCAAGAAACGGGTCAAGACGACAAATACAGATATGTATACCCGTAACTTTTAAGAAATTACAAAATGGCCCAAAACGCCCGGAAATCACGATACGTGATCGAATAACCAAACCGAAGTTCACAACACGTCTAACAAAGTTAAACGGACTTTCGGGAAACTCAAACAATAGCCGGGACGAGATTCGCAAGAATCGAACTCAAGTGCGGAAAAATCGCTAAAAAGCACAGATCTCAACAAAACAACACCGAAACGAACTCGGATGACAAAAAGTGTAGAATTAATCATTCTCAGAATGACGAAATGGTCATGAGAGAGCCGTCAAAACGGACTCCGGCCGAAAAAAAGAAATTTACCAAAAATCGAAAATTGCGGATATTACAGAGGAGACGGGGGATCTACGATAATCAGAGGGACGCCCGTAGAAAGGTTAAGAGGGATGTCGCCTAGATCGGACCAGTATACATTACCTAGAGGTTCGTCTATAAGGCAAAGGGAGGAGCCTATATCTCGCCCCGACCTATCCTCCGAATCCCTATCATAAGAAGACAAACCTTATAAAAAGGATTCCACGGCCGATTGACCAGAGATATTCTGGGAATCGGAGGCGGAAGACATCATAAAAGGAAGGAAAGGAAGAGAGAGAAGAAAGAAAAATATATGTAACAAAAAAAGAAGAAAAAGGGGAGTGTAAGTGCTTAGATAAACATACCCATGAGATTGGGTGGAAGGAAAAGCACCGGAGGAAGATAGCAAGAGCGCCGCCGAAAGCTGGAAGCTGGGATCGCGGATGCCGCCTGAAGATTTTTTCACACCAATGTTCAGCAAAATAAAAACGCGGAAGTGTTGTTAGGCGTATTTTTATACGCTTATTTATCATTATTTTGTATTCTTTTCATGAGTAAATCTGCATAAATGAGCCTTTAATACCCTATTATTTTATGTTTTGCAGGAAATTGGAGTCCGAAAGCCGAAACGATGAAAAACGGGCGAAAACGGCGAGTTTTTGCCTGGGGCCGCGGCACAAGGCAAGCGGGCCGTGGCACACGCAGGTGACCAGAGAGCCCCACGGTTTTGACAGAAAGTGCCGCGTTTTTGGGCCGTTTTGGAGACTGTTCTCGACCTAATTACACGGACGCGTTTTTGAGGCAAAAGAGGATTATAAATAAGGGTTTAAGGTCATAAGGAGATGATCTTGGAATCAGGAGGTTATCGCGGAAGAGAGGAATCGAAGACAAGAAGCAGAAGACACCAAGAGCAGAGGGCGGAAACCAGAAGAACGGAGGAATCCGAGTCTTCATCTGTGTTTGATTTCAATGCTTTCATTCATTAATTCTGTATTTTTATCTTTCAGCATGTCAGGCTAAAACCCTGTTCTAGGATTTTGATGAAACCAAAGTTTTGACGGATTTGCTTTTGATTATCTATATAATTCCCTTTTTCTGTTGAGTTTTCCCAATCGATTTTAATGCTTTCAATTGTCTGGCCAATAATTGGATTGTTTTAATTACGCAACTCGAATCAGGAGAGGAGAGTTGGTGAGGAACTATTGGTGAGAACCGTTTTATCTTGTGAGATAGGAATATATACTCATAGGAACTGTGGCCTTTTGAAGATTTTGTGCTTTTTGCCTATTGTCGAATTAATTCACCTAGGGATAGTGTGCGTTATTCGCCTTTAGAAAAATCTATTGACCTCGGGAGAGGCGGTAGAGTATTTTAACAATCTTTGCCTTCAATAAATTGGGGAAATCATTAACTTCAGATATTTGAGAGTAAATTCGGATAAACCGAGGTAGATTCACAATCCTAGATTTTTTCATCATTTGATTTTCTTTCTTCGAGCGATCGTTTTTCTGTTTATTATTGATTTTCTTTAGTTATTAATTGCAAGCCAATTTTCGACTGTTCAAATAAAATTAGAATACATAAAAATCGGTACTAAGTAATTCAGTCCTCGTGGGAACGATACTCACTCATCACTTTATTACTTGTCTACGATAACGTGCACTTGCGTTAATGAAATATCGCAACAGTGGAGGGAGTAGAAGATCTCCTTTTATAAGGGGCAAGGGCGAAAACCAAGAAGAAAACGGGCGATCTGGAGCGTCCGATGCCTTCTATGAAGGAACGACTTAGATCCGACACTGCCTCATCCGACCTATAGTAGGCTGACACCTGGACCTAAGCATGGATGCGACGGTTGGGAGACATGAAAAGGAGAAGATATTGATATAAATGCGCACGAATCTTGAGAGGCCTCGTTACCTGGAAACGGGATTCCCAAGGATTACCACATCTAGGTTGTTAATTTATAAATGAATCTTACTCTACTCGGTCTTACAGCTCGATTAGAGTAGGGGGGACTGGTTGATAGGACGACAAATGTATACCTCCTAAAAGTCCAGTCTAGAGGAGCTAAAAACAAATCGACCTCCGGATAAAATAAAGAGGTTCGAGCGGAGTCAGTTCGACCTGCCTGGCCCGCCCCTAGGTCGGTAAACCAACTACTGACCTCTGGATGAAAAGGAAGAGGTTCGAGCGGAGTCAGTCCGACCTGCCTGGCCCATCCCTAGGTCGGTAAACCAACTTACCGACCTCTTTATGAGATAGTGAAACGGTCCGACCTAGGAGGCCTTCCATAGAGTAGGCCGATCTATAAAACTCCAACTCGAGATTGGGAACGTCCGAGCTCGTGAAAGATCAATCTCCTGAGAAGAATGGAAACTGACACACCTGACAGGGAAGGATAAGTCGCAGCCCAAATCCCGGATATCCAGGGATGGGAGGTTGCAGTCTAAATCCCTGAATATCAAGGATCTTCCCTAGATTTCAGGAAGGGGCCTCACAAAAGAAGGCGACTCCTCCATTCTATAAATAGGGAAGCAGCCTCCCTTCTTAAGCCAAGCAATTTTTCCAAGATAGGAGAGAGAAGCATTCTAGATAGAGAAATGGTCATAGAGAGGGAGAGAGCAATACTTTATATATTCGGGCTTTCCTAGATAAACTTCTGAGACTAACCTGGTTCTTGGTGACCGATCAACTCGGTTTTATCAAGTCGCGCCGTCTGTGGGAACTGTGACATCGAGTCACTCTTTGAGTTGAGACGTGAGATCAATAATGGCGGAGAAATAACTCAGAAGAAAGTTGGAGAGCTGATACCCCGAAATATGGAAGAACAACTAGCAGCTGCGTGTGGAGAACCGACCTTGGAAAAAACGCCCGTAACCCCTGGAGAAAAGCTACACCCAACACAATCACCTTGACAAAAGAAGCCTTAGCCGACATAATTGCTAGTGCAATTCAGAAGAGCCGGGAGGTTGAAAAACAAAAGATACCGCGAAAAATACTATATAAAACTTATCCCTCTTAATTTAATGTGGAAGGGGGATTTATGTCACTTATTCATGTTAAAGGATTACATATGAAGAGACTATTTTAATTGTAACTTTTAATGTAAATAAACTAATTTAAATACAAAAGTTATGATAAACATCACAATGCAAATACACCTTCTAATACACAAGGTGATTAAAATTAACTTTTAAATGATAGTATAAATTACAAGATGGTTAAATTTTAGCTATGAAATCTTAGATACAATCGGTGCATCGCACGGGTTGAATAAACCAAAAACAACCCCGGAGCAACATACGGGTTAGTAAAGCCTCATTTCATATAACTAATTACATAGACTAAAATAAAAAGACAATAACAATAAAAAAACATATAAACTTCTCTAAAAGGTAGGGGTGAAAACGGATCGGATACGGGTGGATAGTGCTCTTCCCGTATCCTAATCCATATTTTTCTCTCGGATTCGGAGTCGGATACGGGAAGGCCGGATACGAATACGAATTCGGATTATTCGGGATACGGACACGGGACGGATACAGGACGAATTTGGGCCAGATTCGAATAAATATAATCGGATAATACGTGTCATACAAAAATCGTTTGGAAGTGATTGCAGCATATAAAAAAACTACCTGCACAATATTTCATAAAAGTTCTAATGCAAACTATAGTAATTTTTTTTAAAAATCGTTTCATAATAAGGTTCCCTCATTTTTACTTATTCAGTCTCTCCCATAAAAAACATAAGCTCCATACTTAGCAAAGACTAAAGAGTGTTAATTTAATTGTTTTTAACAATTAGTATAATATATATAATTGCTCCTCTATTTACTTGAATAGAACATTTCTTTTAAAATACATTTCATACGAAACAAATAGCTTATAAGTTAGTATTAAATTGTTTGGCTAATACATTTCTTTTAAAAATATTTTTTTTTTTCAGAAAATATTTTTTTTTATTTTTCGCAAAAAGTAATTTTTTTATTTTTTCAAAAAATATAAAAAATCCAGAAAATAATTATATTTTTTCGAAAAAATAATATATTTTTCCCAAAAAATATTTTTTTTTCGAAAAAATATTTTTTTTGCCAAAAATAATTTCTCCAGAAAATATTTTTTTTAATTTTTTTCAAAGAAATAAAAAAATTCCATAAATAATGTTTTTTTCGAAAACATAATTTTTTTCCTAGAAATTGTTTTTTTTTTTATTTTTTCGAAAAATAATAGATTTTTCCAGAAAATACTTTTTTTTTTGAAAAAAAATATTTTTTCCTTGAAAGTTTGAAAATTTATTACACTGAAGTCCAAAATTGTGTTATATATATATATATAATAAAGTATATTTAAAATTTAAAAATATGAATATCGGATTTATTATCCGGATTGGTATCCGGATAATATCCGATAAAATATGGGAAAACTCGGATACGGGCGGAAATTGCATTATCCGAATACGAACCCGTATCCGAACTCAACTATCCGGATCCGTATCCGAATCCGATCGGATACCTATTTTTCATCCCAAATTCGATCCCGATCGGATACGGCTCCGGATCGGGCGGGAAATATCCGCCCAGTTTTTACCCCTATTAAAAGGCATTTAAATTCTGTCATCTGCTCATTCAACCGTCTGCCCCAACATTACGTACAAAACACGTAGATATTCAACCAAAGACCGTGCATCGCACGGGTTGGATAATGCCTCGTATTATAAAATACAAAATTAAAAATAGCAAAAACTAGAATTCTGTTAAAGGAATAATACCCGTTGTGTGCCTAAGTCTGTTAGTTTATGGGCTTTCCTAGATAGGATTTGGCTGAGGCCTGTTTGTATGTACTTCACCCTATTTAAGGGAGCTCAATGATGGAATAATACAACACTTTGCCCTACTTTCTTGTCTTGTGTTATTTTCCCTTCAACACGTTATCAGCACGTGTCTAACCAACTGAGAAAAATCCCGGCCGAAAATTCTGAAAAAAAAAAACGAAAAATTTTTACGAAAAAAAAAACCCTACGCGCCGTCATCATCTACTTCCGCCGCCTGCCATCACCCGACCTCCGCCATCGGCATCTACCCGTCGGAACCTCCCAGATACGGACCGCACGACCGCTCGTCCGACCCAGATCCCACCGCAACTCCGACCAGAACCGCCACGCACAGATCGGACGAAACCCTAGCAGCAGTCCGCGACCGTCTTCTGCTCGTTTCTTCCCCGACGTCCGACCTCCGTCGCCTGCTTCATCCCGCGCGCGAAGATCCTCCAGACGCGACCTCCTCCGGCTTCTCCAGATCGCGACTTCCTCCGGCTGCTCCGATCGCGACCCGTCCACTGCAACTCGTCGTCTCCTGCAATCGAGGCCCGTCGCCGGTTCCCCCAAATCTCCAGACCGTGACATCATCCCCGCGACCCAGACCCAGAAGGAGAACACTGACCCGGTTGCTGACGAAACCAGATCCGGTTGCTGACCCGACCCGCACGCAGTCTTATTTTCAGTTCGTTTCTGCTCCTATTCGCGAAACAAAGTACACAAATGCGAACCCTACTATCTGCAATGTGCGAATTTACATTTTTTTTATTTACTATTAATTGCATATTATACTCCGAATTTATTTATGCTTAATTTAACCAAAAGCATGATGCATCCATAATTTTAATTAAATTAAAATAAATTACTTAAGCAACTTGAATTAAAATAAATTCACGTTGAATTAATAATTATTGCGGCATAAGATACCTATTTGACTGCATATATACGTGTATAGATATACTCATAGGGCTATGTGATTATATCTATAATTATATATATACTTTGCATGCATTATTAGTTATGGCATGTATATTAAGTTCATCATTAGTAGAACTTAGAGGACTTATTTCTACTATTAATATCGACTCGAACCGTGATAAAGTAATTTCATCGGTATAAAACCCCAATAGCATCGAAAGTAATTTTGACCATATCTTGGTTCTGAAAAATAATAACCCTCCACATTATTGAAAATTTTATCATGGAAAGTACTCATGATATACTGTGAAAATTCATTTTCCTTTTTTTCTTGTCTCAAGATGGCTGATCCAACTCGTCCCGAATTTGACATCTTGGACTCAGAAGGGCTTGAGTACCATAGATGGGTTTCTGACGTAGAGACCACTTTTATCGCTAAGGACTATAGTGCTACTATCTTTGAAAAAGCAGGCGAAGTACCGTCTGACAAGACCAAAGCTAGTGCATTAATGTTCCTTAGGCGACATATCGACCCGAGCCTAAGGTGGGAATATCTGCAGTTGAAATCCCCGAAAGAACTGTGGGATGCCCTTAAGGGCCGTTTTGGGAACATCCACAATACTTTGCTCCCAGAGTTGACCGTGCAGTGGAATGAAATCCGCTTGCTTGATTATAAACGGATCAACGATTTCAACAAAGATATGCTCCGTCTGAAGGCACGCCTTAATTTCTGTGGAAAGGACCTCACAGAAGATGATATGATTCAGAAAACTCTTTCCACTTTCCCTACTTCCGCCCTTATACTAGCGAACCAGTATAGGCTGGAGTATGACAATAAACGCATCACTACCTTCAATAAGCTTATCAACCTACTGCAAGTGGCTGAGAGGCACAATGAAGTATTGGTGAGCAACAATGCCAGGCCGGCTGGGACAAAGAAAGTTCCCGAGGCCAACTATGGCAAAGTGAAAGGTGGAAAGAAACCCAATGCACAGGGGAATGGTCATGGCTACCCCAAACCACAACGTGGTAGAGGGCACAGTGGTCGAGGACGTGGTCGAGGACGTGGGGTTCTTCCAATGTAATGAGTAGACTTGGTGCTCCGGCTCTTCGGCCAAGGAAACAAAGCACCTACCCCCATGTCGCTCCCAAAGTCGAGTTGGCAATGAACCGTGCTATCGATGTGGAGATCTTTGGACATTGGTACAAGAACCGCCATGCAAGTAAACAAGTCGCAAAGACACTACAAGAAATATAGAGAGTCCAAAGAACGGAGGCTCACTATATGGAGGAAGATGCTCTCGACGAGTCCCCCGACGTCAATTTCACGCCACCGATAATCGCAATGAGCCATACGTGTCACGTCATTAGAGGCACCCTTTATGACCGAATGTTTTCATTATGTTTACTTACTCGTTTACATTTGGCATTGTTAACTCAGAACGATTTTTTCGATGTTTTATTTTCAATAATGGAGTGATGAAACTTTGATTTTCTAGAACAAGAGATTATTATAGCTTACGTTATATCCATGGCTTTATATCGAACAAATGAATATTGCTTGCATGTTTATGGTTCGATTTTTTCTCTCCTTTTCGTAGGAATGAATCGGGAGAACTTGAATGTTTGGTTGAAGTGGGACCACCCACACCATTCTTAGGAATAGGCTTCTATTCACGGAATTAATTGCATGTCAAACCTCGGTAACCACGATGACTGGGTCCTCCCAACTCATCCAAGGGCGAGGTAATGCCCGATTTTTATTGCCTAACGGCACTCTTATCCGAGTTACCGATGCTCTATACGCACCTAGAGCCCTCGAACCTTACTAAGTTTTAAAGATATACGTAGCAATGGTTTCCACGCCGAAACCCACTGTGAGAATGGAATCGAGTTCCTTTATATTACATCTAATGAATGTGGACGTAAACGCATATTAGAAAAACTTAAGAGTCAAAATAGTGGATCGTACACCACAACCATTAGGTATTCGAATCCTATCTGTCACCATAAATGAAATTTGGGACAAAGACTCATATAGGCTTTGGCATGATAGACTAGGTCATCTGGTCGAGATATGATGATCCGTATCCTAAAGAACTCGCACGGACATCCTTTCTTTCGAGCGAAAAGGGGCAACAACTCAACACGAAGAACAAGATTGATGTTAATCTTGCTATGTCATCTAAAGAAATAGAGGCATATACCCTTCTAAGCAATTGACTATGTCAAAAGCACATCGCTCATTCTCGCAAAGCCCGCTCTTTAGCTAAAGTAGGAGCGAGACCTTCCTACACTAAAGATACTAAAGCGAACATCCCATTCTTACAACGTATACAAGGAGATATTTGTGGACCCATCCACCTGCAATGCGGACCATTTAAGTACTTTATGGTATTGGTGGATGCTTCGACACGCCGGTCACATGTCGCACTCCTTTCCACTCGAAATGCCGCATTTGCAAAACTCCTAGCTCGGATCATTCGTCTAAGGACTCACCATCCTCGATCACCCTATCAAGTCTATTCGACTCGATAATGCGTGAGAATTTACATCTAAAGTATTTGATGACTACCGCATGTCAATCGGAATCGATGTAGAGCATCCGTTCCCCATGTGCATACACAAAATGGTCTCGCAGAGGCAACCATTAAAAGAATCCAAATGGTTGCACGAGCATTGGTTTTGCGCACCAATCCGCCCATCTCGCTTGGGGATATGCGATCTACATGCACTGCATTACTTATTCGTTTGCACCCACCGTTGGCCAACCATTTTCTGCGTACCAGTTGGTAACTGGATATGAACCGGATATCTCACACCTACGCATATTTGGTTGTGCAACATATGTGCCGATTGCGCCCCCACAACGCAATAAAATGGGTCCTCAGAGACGTTTAGGTATTTACGTTGGATACGAATCCCCAACAATTATCCGCTACTTAGAACCCTTGACAGGTGATCTCTTTACCGCACGTTTTGCGGATTGTCACTTCAAAGAGTCAGAATTCCCGTCGTTAGGGGGAGAGGAGAAAAAGAAGTTTCTCAAGGAACGACAGGAATTGTCCTGGTACGTCCCGAGTCTGTCTCATTATGATCCCCGCACCTCACTATGTGATCGTGAAGTACAACGAATCCTCGATCTTCAGAACGTAGCAGATTCGATGCCTGATGCGTTTACTGATATCGCCAAAGTGACAAGATCACACATTCCAGCTGCAAATGTGCCTGCAAGGTTAGAAGTCCCGAATAAAGGGCACATCACCAACGTACCGAGTGATGCGATCGCACCCAGTAGAAATGCGATCGAGGCCGTGGCTCCCAAAAGGAAAAGGGGGAGGCCACCCGGTTCGACAGACACCCGCCCAAGGAAGAAAAGGGCAGGTGAGGCACAAACCAACCCATTAATCATCAATACTGGGAATCCTTCCCACGAGATCATCTCGACTATAGCTATGTCCACGAATCATTAATGGGGACGCCGGAGATCGATTCAGCATTAGAAAACAAAGAGATCTCGATCAATTATGAAAGTGCGTCTGATTTGATGGAACGATCGACCACTCATATTGATGATGTGTTTGCATACACAGTTGCTCAAGAAATCATAGAGCACGATGATGTCGAACCACGCTCTGTTGAAGAATGTCAACAAAGAGCCGATTGGCCTAAATGGAAAGAAGCTATCCAGGAAGAGCTCGACTCTCTGACAAAACGCAAGGTACTTGGCCCAGTAGTGCTAACTCCGCCAAGTGTAAAGCCTGTTGGACACAAATGGGTTCTTGTCAGAAAGCGTAATGAGAATCACGAAGTCCTGAGGTACAAGGCTCGCCTTGTTGCACAAGGTTTCTCACAACGCCCTGGTATAGATTACGAGGAAACGTACTCCCCCGTAATGGACGTTATTACGTTCCGCTATCTAATCAGCCTAGTTATTTCCGAAGGATTGGAAATGCAGCTAATGGACGTGGTCACTGCGTATCTCTATGGGGATCTAGATACGGAGATTTACATGAAAGTTCCCGACGGCATTTCATTGCCCAAATCAAGTAACTCCAGACCACGGAGTGCGTATTCAGTTCGTTTGAAACGCTCACTTTACGGCTTGAAGCAATCCGGAAGGATGTGGTATAACCGTCTGAGTGAATACTTGATTGGAAAGGGATACAAGAACGATGAACTGTGTCCTTGCGTCTTTATAAAGAAAACAAGTTCCGGATTTGCAATCATCGCAGTGTATGTCGACGATATGAATATAATCGGCACTCTTGATGAAATAAGAGAAACCACCGGATACTTGAAAACTGAGTTTGAAATGAAAGATCTTGGGAAGACTCGTTTCTGTCTTGGTATTCAGATAGAACATAGAGTCTGTGGAATTCTCATCCACCAGTCTGCTTATGTCCAGAAGATGCTTAGACGCTTTAACATGGACAAAGCACACCCGGTTAGCACTCCCATGATCGGTCGTAGCTTGGATGCGAAGAAAGATCCATTTCGTCCAAAGGAAGATGACGAAGAGCTTTTGGGAGCCGAAATTCCCTACTTAAGTGCAATAGGCGCTCTATTGTACTTAGCTCAATGTACGCGACCGGACATCGCCTTCTCAGTAAACTTACTAGCTCGATTTAGTTCAGCACCGACGCAACGTCATTGGAATGGTATCAAGAATATATTCCGATACCTAAAAGGAACCATTGACTTGGGACTATTCTTTCCCTACAAGCAGGCAAAGGAAGCTGCTTCCGTAAAGGCAAATGCTAAAGTAAATGCTAATGCCATAGAACCTACCCCGACGAACGTATTGGTAGGATTTGCTGATGCAGGGTATCTCTCCGACCCACACAAAGGTCGTTCCCAAACTGGCTATGTATTTGCTATTGGGAACACTGCTATATCTTGGAGATCCACAAAGCAAACCCTTGTAGCTACCTCATCTAATCACGCCGAAATTATCGCTTTGCATGAGGCGGTACGTGAGTGTATTTGGTTAAGAGCTATCATTACACATATCCGAGGTAACAGTGGACTAAGTAATGTCACTGGAGCACCCACATGCATATATGAAGATAATGCAGCTTGCATCGAACAGATGAAGCTTGGGTATATCAAGGGGGATAACACAAAACACATATCTCCGAAATTCTTCTATAATCAGCAACAACAGGCTCTCCTCAATATACAAGTAAAGCAAGTCAGATCTGAGGAGAATGTGGCCGATTTGTTCACCAAATCTCTGCCTAAGGCCGTGTTTGAAAAACATGTGAGAAGTATCGGAATGCGGAGAATTTCCGAACTCCCGAAATCGATGTAAAGGTAGAGGGAGAAGGGTGAGTCATAAAGAAACTTACTCACCGACGTTGTACTCTTTTCTTTGACCAAGGTTTATTTTCTCCCACTGGGTTTTGTTACTTGGCAAAGTTTTTAATGAGGCAAACGACACATGCACAAGTTTTTCAAAGTATCCTTGATTGATGAACAAATCAGGGGGAGATGTAGACTTGAGAGTCTTACATCCACACCGCACGTTATACTCTTTTCCTTCCAAGGATTCTTTTTCCCACGTGGTTTTTATCACTTGGAAAGGTTTTTAACGAGGTAACAAGATGTACGATTTTAGGGATCGATGGAATGGTCACCTTAGTAGCGCTATGATCAAATGTAACGATCATATGAGAGGATAGATTCAAAGGACGAAGTCTAAACTCGATGTGTCTAGATGCTGTACTCTTTCCCTACGATCAAGACATTTTTCCCACTGGGTTTTTGCTTGACGAGGTTTTAACGAGGCAACATGACATGCGCTTGTAGACTAGGCACAAGGGGGAGTGTTAAAGGAATAATACCCGTTGTGTGCCTAAGTCTGTTAGTTTATGGGCTTTCCTAGATAGGATTTGGCTGAGGCCTGTTTGTATGTACTTCACCCTATTTAAGGGAGCTCAATGATGGAATAATACAACACTTTGCCCTACTTTCTTGTCTTGTGTTATTTTCCCTTCAACAAATTCTCATTTCTGTAACCCCTTATTAATTCGATTCTCATATGGGCTCCGTTTGGTAAAATTATTTGGTAATTAAAAGTCGGATAAATTACCTAAAATGTGAAGGTATCTGAATGTTGATAAGGTGATTGAAAATCAAAATTTATAAAATATTGATTTAATTGGAAGTGTATGACAAACACATCCGACGAGGTAATTGATATATTACAAAATGTCATTAAAAAACAACCATTTGAAATACTTGTATTACAACTATAGTTGAGCATAATGTAAATAAATTATGACAAGGTAATTAAAATAAAATAAGAGATTATAACTATTTTATCACTTCGGACAACTTATAAATTCACCGAGCAGACTTAGTGCCTCTTCTCTCTAGCTTATTTTCAATTCAGTTCAGTTTTTTCAGTTTAGTTCAGTTCAGTTTTTTTAGTTCAGTTCAATTCAATTCAGTTTTTTTAGTTCAGTTCAGTTTTGTTTTATTTTAGGAGTATTATTAATTATTATTTAATCATTTTAGTTGTTATTATTATTATTATTATTATTATTATTATTATCTTCGTTGATATTATAGGGGTGGACGTTCGGGTCAGGATCGGGTGTTTCAGGATGTTTGGGATCGGGTGACATTTAAACTACCCGAATCCGTACCGATGTTTTGTTTTTTAAATTTAAATAATTTAATGCCCTAATAATTATAAGAGCTTCGCATAAAAATAGTCGGGTACCTGATCGGGTACCCGAAATTCAAATTGGAATACCCGAATGCCAAATCCGAACTTTTAATCGGATTTGCGTACCCGTCCTGATTTTTTTTTTTAAAAATACATGATCCCGTACCCGAATTTTTTCCGATAGGGTACCCAAACTAACCAACCCGAATGCCCACCCCTAATTATTATTATTGTTATTCCTATATTGCTAATTATTATTGGTAATTATTATTATCACTACCAAAAAAAGTACAGCCGACGACCCGAAAAAAAACGGCCGACGACTATAAAGTGTCGTCGGCTAAACTTCGCACTTTAGCCGACGACTCGTTTTACCGTCGGCTAAAGGTTTTTAGCCGACGACTTGGCGGAGGTCGTCGGCTAAAGTTCGAAATAGTCGTCGGCTATATTAGTCGACGCACTTTAGCCGACGACCGAGATAACGTTTAGCCGACCGAAAAAAAAAAAAAAATTTAGCCGACGACATGATCTCGGTTGTCGGCTAAATCCCTTTCAAAAAAAAAAATAATATTGCAGCTGTTTAGCCGACGACCTAGATCTAGGTCGTCGGCTAAACACTTTTTTAAAAAAAAATACTTTAGCCGACGACCTCGATCTAGGTCATCGGCTAAACTCCTTCCGAAAAAAAATAATATTGTAATGGTTTAGCCGACGACCTAGATCGAGGTCGGCGGCTAAACACTTTTTCGAAAGAAAAAAAAAATAATATACTTTAGCCGACGACCTAGATCTAGTTTGTCGGCTAAACTCCTTCCGGAAAAAAAATAATATTGTAATAGTTTAGCCGACGATCTAGATCGAGGTCGTCGGCTAAACCCTTTTTCAAAAAAATAAAATAAAATACTTTAGCCGACGACCTAGATCTAGGTCGTCGGCTAAACCACCAAGTGAAAATTATTTATAGTTCAGGGAACACCAACCCAATCTTGCCCCTCTCCCGCTAAAGAGCACATTTCTATTCCCGATCTTATCAGTTATTCCCGAAAAAAAGCTTGTGAGTTGCTACTTTGAGTTGTGCTAGCTGGAGCGACGAAGGTTTCTACCGGTTGTTATAATCACCATTTCGATTAAGGTACGTATTTTATTGTTTTTTTATTGTGATTTCGAAACTTTGTATTATTCATGTTACATTCGATAGCTTTTATGTAAAACGATTAAGTTTTATGATGATAATCATTATGATTAATTGTTTGTTGTGATTTCATTTATAATTTGAACAATATTAGTTAGTTGGATTAATATTGGAAAATGTATACATTTTCAGGATGGACAAGAGTTGGATTGGGTTACGAAAATGGGATCCAAGTGTAATGGATGGGATGAAGCAGTTTATGAGATTTGTAAAAGAGCACGATAGTGGTAATACGTTGCACTACTGTCCATGTAATAAATGTAGATGTCGCAGTGATATGTTTCGTTTTTCATTTGATGAGGTCTGGGAACACCTAAAGAAGAATGGTTTTTGGAGTAAATATACATGTTGGATATACCACGGTGAAGCACCGAATTATGTTATTCCGTATGATCACGGACAATTTAGTGGTAACGACGGGTTCACCGATCCGAATAGGAGGTTGATTGATGATGTGTTTGGTTTTTCCGAGACGTTTGTACCAACTGAGCAAATCCCACGACCCCGTAGACCGTTGCCTTGCAATACTACTGGGCTTGACAGGTACAACAAGCTAATTCGACTCCAACAGACCCCTCTATACCCAGGGTGTAACATGACTGTTCTTGATTGTGTCATGGAAACGATGAGATTAAAGGTGGAAAACAAATCATCCATCAAGTCTGTAGATGATTACTTGAAGCTTACGAGTAATATGCTTCCACAGGGTCATCATCTTCCTAATACATATTCAAAAATGAGACGAATTTTGAAAGATCTTGGTCTTTCCTACATTAAGATCCACGTCTGCATGTATGATTGTGTTCTATTCTGGGGGCATCCTAATGAAGACCTCACGAGATATCCTGTATGTGATACAGAGAGATATAGGATCACTCCTTCTGGAAAAGAGAAACTGGTGAAGGTACTTTGGTATTTTCCACTGAAGGACAGGTTGGAACGGCTTTTTATGTCTCCTCACACAGCAAAAGAAATGAGATGGCATGTCGAGCCGCGCACTAATGACAGTGATACTATGATACACCCTTCATATGGAGAAGCGTGGAAGCATATAGATAGGGAGTATCCGAATTTTTCTTCAGATATCCGAAATGTGAGGCTCGGGATTGCATCTGATGGTTTCAATCCTTTTGGTAACATGAGTCTTTCATATACCATATGGCCTGTTGTAGTGATTCCTTATAATCTTCCTCCGTGGATGTGTATGCGGAAGGAGTATAATATGTTGACCTTGTTAGTCCCGGGGCCGGGATATCCGGGAAAGTGTATCGATGTGTATATGAGACCTTTGATAGAGGAGCTGAAATTGTTGTGGGAGCAAGGTCATCCCACGTACGACAGTTATTCGTCCGAGACGTTCTACTTGCACGCCATGTGTATCGGTACTATTAGTGATTTTCCTGCATATGGAATGCTGTCTGGATCTGTTATTAGCGGATATAGAGGTTGTCCAGTGTGTTTGAATGCAGATTGTGCTAGGTACCACTGTAGGAAAGTTATCCGAATGCGTCATCGGATATGGCTTGAGAGGGAACATGAGTGGCGTATGGATGCTGCAGCATTTGATGGCACTGTAGAAATGGGCGAGCCACCACGACAGTGGACAGGTGATGAAATACTATCAATTCTTAATGAGTACGATTTTGGTCAGCTTACCAACCATCCTGATGTGATTGCAGCAACCCCTGAAAGGCCCGACATGTATAAGTATTGGTCGCACAAAAGTATATTCTGGGAATTGCCTTACTGGTCCAAGTTACTGATAAGGAACTTCTTGGATGTCATGCACATTGAAAAGAATGTTTGCGAAAGTGTGGTTGGGACAACCTTAGGTTGGGATGGAAAGACCAAAGATGGGCCAAAAGCACGCAAAGGTTTGGAAGAAATGAGCATAAGAAAACATTTGTGGTTGAAAACTATCAAGGGAAAACAAAAAATGCCTAAGGCAGTTTACACCATCACTACCGAGCAGAGAACTGAGATATTTTACTGGATAAAGACTGCTAGGTATCCTACCGGGTATGCTGGAAATATAGGAAGATGTGTTAATTTCAAGGAGAACAAGTTAACTGGTTTGAAGAGTCATGATTGTCATATCCTACTCCAACGCCTATTTCCGGTATTTATTCGGCCGTACTTACCAAAACAGGTGGTCGAGCCGTGTGTTGCATTGTCAAGATTTTTCCAGAAATTATGTACGAGAGAAGTCAAGAGATCTGATTTGCGTAAAATGCAAGATGAGATCATCTATATCTTGTGCAAGTTTGAGCGAATATTTCCTCCAAACTTTTTTGACCTCATGCCTCACCTCATGATCCACCTTCCCAGGCAGTTATTGGTCACTGGTCCAGTGCACTACACGTGGATGTACCCGGTTGAAAGGTAACATAATTATATATATATATATATTGTCAAATTAAGTATGATTTTTAACACAATGACAATATTACAGGCAACTCGGTGATTACAAAGACTCCGTGGCCAATAAGTCTGCACCAGAAGGATGCATTGCAGAATCTTACCTTGCGTCGGAGTGTATTACGCATATCAAGTTGTATTTGGGCACCTTCGAGCCCCCTTCCCGCTCTATTCCAGCAGATAAAATACAATTCAATATTTCTATCATATCCACTGAGGTTGACGTCTATGGGAGGTTGCCAGGAAGACAATTAGACCCGTACGAGTCACGAATTGCACATTGGTGAATATTGCTCAATTGTCCAGAAGTTCAGTACTGGAAAGACATCCACTTGTCATGCGATATGGTGCGAGGTGACACTAGATTCCACAATAACACTTTTGCCGATTATTTTGGAGAATGGGTACGTATACATTAAGTTGCTATTGCATTTTGGACTTAAGATATTTTTTTACATAAAAAGTTTATTTACGACAGATGACACATATACAATATGACGGACACCCTAACTGGTCGCATGAACTTATGCTTCTTTCTATGAAGCCGGTTATGTCAAGAATTTATTCGATGGCCAAAGTCAATGGTGTCACATTCGTATGCCTTGAGAGAGACCAAAAAAGAAGATGTCAAAATTCTGGGGTTATGATAGATGGTGGATATTACGGTGTTCTTTTGGAAGTGGTAGAACTAATTTACGGGGAAGGCATGACAATTTACTTGTTTAAGTGTCGATGGTACGACACCAGTCTTGGAACCGATATGCAAGACGACTACGGGCTGTTATCTGTTGACACTTTCACTTCATGGTATGAAAGTGATCCTTTTGTATTTGCTACATCAGCAAAGTCGGTGTATTATTTGGACGACTTGGTGAAGAAAGGCACATGGAAGGTAGTGAACGTTGTGACAACGAGGAATATTTTTAGTGCTGCTACACTGGGAGAAACAACAGGTACTGATGACGATGATGCTTATCAAGAGCCGACAAAGAAATATTCCACCATCAACGACAATTACAATGAATAATGTTCCTGAAGGACGAGTCGTCCGACTCCGTGGTGATGCTCGCGGGTACGTTGACGTTGATACAAACGAATTACTTGAAAATTCTGATGACGATAATGTGGACGACTTGAGGCATATGTTGCCGGATATGAACTCAGATAATGAGACAGACTGTAGTGATGACTCAAACTATGAGCCATAAATTTAGTAGATGTATATTTTCATTTGTTAATATAATTAAAAAAAATAGTAATAATAATAATCATAATCATAACATTAATATAATATGAATAATATTATTAAAAAAAACCGGGGGGTTAGCCGACGACCGTCTTATAAGTCGTCGGCTAAAGTTTTTTTTTAAAAAAAAAAATTATACTTTAGCCGACGACATATAATACGGCTAAACCTCAAGACGACCCGACCGTGTTAGACAACACGGTCGGATCAGTCATACAGTGTGTTTTCCCATTCTGGGCAGGTGCGACACGGCCCGTGTCCCCTGACACGATCGACTAATGTTTTTAAAAATAAAAATAAAATTAAACTTTAGTCGACGACTTAAAAGAAGGTCGTCGGCTAAACGCCCGACCGTGTCCATCGACACGGCCCGTGTCGCACCCGCCCAGAAATTCAAAACACATCGCCCGACCGTGTTGTCTAACACGGGTCATTGTCGCGTTTAGCCGACGACCGTCTTATATGTCGTCGGCTAAAGTATAATTTTTTTTTTAAAAAAAACTTTAGCCGACGACGTAGATCTTGTCGTCGGCTAAACCCCCACCTTTTATACGTTTCTCGTACCTCACTTTTGTTATTTTCTTCTTCTGGTTTAGTGTTCGCTATTTTTTTTAACCAATCCGCAAGTGTACGGAAAATATGTAGAAAGCGGCGAGCAAGGTCGTATTCCACAGAGACTAAATATTTTTATTATGTTGAGTATTAGATTTTAGTGTTCTCGACTTATCTAGACGATCGAAAGGTAAAATGGACGATTAATGAAATAACATACAATAATCACAATAAATTGAAACGATTGAAAATATCCGAATGGAAGCGAATTGCAAGAGTTTAGAACGGTAGATTCCAAGGCTAGGTTTCCGTTGATTACTAAATTTAGTCGGGATTGGTTTCAAAAGTTCTAAGTGTGTTTCCAAAATGATAATCACAATAATATTCTAAAGTCCCTCTCGAGATGCATTAAAACGTAGATTAAACAACTTACAACAACGTCTCCGTTTACTATAAATTATCTAACTCCAAATTGTTCGTAAGATTTAGATATCATCATAGTTCATCACCGATTTCTCAATCCCGTAATTTACTACGTCAAATACTCGAAACCTATTAATGCCCTCTTCTCTCGAATTATGAGCAATTAAGTTTAACATGTAAAAACATTGATCAAGTGTCTAAACATGAATCAAACCAAGTATTTGATAAAGAAATCACACTAGGTAAATATAATTATCAATCCCTCAAAATCATAGTAAATCAACGTACTCCCATGCCCTAATCTAAAGAGTTTAGCCGACATGGAATTGAAGGAAGATAGATAATCATCATGTTCATGCTAATAAAAACAACAAAATGAAGAAAAGATAGGAAGAAGATAAAACTCGTGGTGTGTCTTGGATGATCCCGGTTGAAACCTTCACTTGTTCTTGAAGTGTTCTTCAAGAATTTCTTCAAAAACTTCTTCTTTTTGGAATGAAATTCCTTTGATTCTTTGTTATTCTCTCTCTCTAAACTCCCAATCTTCAGCATATCCACTATCCTACCCCATAAATCCCTTTTATAAAGATAAAGCATCCACTTTTTCCACAAAAATCTCTCAAAAATGTCAAAAGGAGATATTTCCACCGAAAAGTGACACGGCCCGTGTCAAATGACACGGCCCGTGTCATAGTATGCTCAAAAGCTCAAAAGCTGGCCGATAGGGACTCGACCGTGTCAAATGACACGGCCGAGCAAATGACACGACCGTGTCAAATGACACGGCGTGTCATACTTGTCGAAATAAGCACAAACGGCACGGGAGATAGACCCGGCCGTGTCGATATGGCAGGCGGGATAATGACACGGCCGTGTCGATTGACACGGCCGGGCTCGTTTGACACCCGTTTGACTCCGTTTTGACTCCGATCTCGTTTCGCATTGCTTGATATGTATTGGGGTTGGAGACGTTCTTGCTTGATTTATGTCCATAAAGTACCTATAAAATCAATAAAACGTACCCAAGCGTGATCGAGTCCAATAAACATAATACGCGTATAAACGACACAGTTCTACACATTTTAGGATCTTAAAACCCGGAAAATCGATGTAAATATATGTGTAAAAATGAGTGTTATCAAAATCCCCCAAACTTGAACGTTGATCGTCCCGAGCAATGCACTTTAAAATAACCACTCTTAAGGGAACTCGTCCCTCAACATACCTCAAAGGATCATTTTGACACTTTATCAATACGCCTCAAGAAATAAATAAGTCGAGTTCTATAAAGTATTCAAATCTCGGGGGTGCTTCCTTAACATTATAGCTAATACTTGAATAATACGAACCTCGTCGGTCAAGTGTATTCCCTCACTCTCAAAGTGTATAAAGGGATAAGTAACGCTCAAAACTCATTCAATGAAATAAGAATCCCCATAGGCTTGCCAATCGTCTACATCTCTACCACTAGTTGTGCATGCAAATTTGGTGAATCAAAAAGGACTTTAATGGTTGTAATGTAGGCTTTTTGGTTGGGGTAGGATACATATGGCTTAAAGTGACTTGACTTGAGCAAATTAGAACATTATCTCCTCAATCACTTTGCTCTATTAGAAGTTCAATAATCCCTTAGGATTTTGTTTCTTTCAACCCCTTGATTTGAATATCATGGCACTAAGCAATTTTGAAAGTGAAAATCACAACCTTATTCCTCCTTATTGCTCCATACATCTTGTTTCTTTTGTGTCCACCATTTTATTTTATTTTTTTTTTTATTTTTTTTTTTGTGTGTTGGACAACATCATCATTAAATCACACCAATCCTCCTTCCAATTTTATTTTGATAATTTATTCCATTTTGAACCAACAATCTTCCCGATTGCTACCACATATTTTCATTCTTTTGCCAATTTGTTCTAAATAGCTCAAGTATAGGGACAAAAGTTTATAATGGAACGGAAAGCTCATAATGTGGTTAACAAAAAAATAGGCTTTAAGCTCAATCGGGCTAACTAGGGAAACAACAATTTTTTTCGGGTTGGCCACAAGGTTTGAAAGGTTGTCAAATAAAAATTGCCTTAAATCATTTTCACTAATTTGCAAGCACACTTGTAGTTTCGAATAAGATACCAGGGCAAGTTCTAGAGTCTTAAAACATGAATGGTACACTCGACAATGAAACTTGCATATTTAATGATGCACGAAGGCTCAAAAGCTCACAAGTTAGATTTGTTCATATTTCCAAGAGATTAGGCTATTTATTCAATTTCACACCCTTTTGATTATTCTACAATTTTTCCTCTTCAAATTATCCTCGATTTGTATATCAAAATAACAAAATAGATCCCGAGGCATCCAAGACAAGAGTTCATTCTTTCGAGTTTCATCAAAGTTCATCATCATCAAAACACACCAAGTTCGAAAAAAAACACACCAAAATGAAACACACCAAAGTAAACAATTCAAACCAAAACATAAAATAAAATCCAAACACACCAAAAAAAATTCAAGCCAAAACAAAATCCAAACACACCAAAAAAATTCAAACAAACAAAAGTATTTCTTGACCCAATATCTCCCCCCAAACTTGATTTAAAGATTATGAACACAAAAAGGGGGTATAGTATTTAAACAACGAAAAAAAAAACTTGGGTCAAGAAATACTTACAACCGGTCCTAATGACTTGGCGGAGGATAATGCCCTTGTTGGACATGCCAATCTTCCATTCGTTGTAAAATTGCTTGCATCTCGGCTAGTGTTTCACGGGTCTCCTCTCGGAAGGCCTCGAATTCTTCACGAGATACGGCACTTCTTGATTCGGCTTGTCTCGACGACTCGGGCCGATCTCTCCTTCTTTCTTCTTCCTCCCCCGATTCTCTTTCTTCTTCCGGACCTCTTTCATACTCGAATTCCTCCTCCATTCTCTCCTCTCTCTCTTCTTCTCTCATCCTCTCGTTTTCATCCTCAAACTCCGTACGCCTAGGACGGACATTACGGCCAACATATCTTTCACTCGGGGAAATTAATCCAGCTGCCTCCCGGGCCAATTTGTGCGCTTCCGTGGACATTTGTAAATTTCCTATGTCCCGAATACTAGAAATAGTTGTCAGAGTTGTATTCGGGAGTAAGAAGTGATCACCGTCATTCTGGAGAAAAATAACTCGGGAGTCGTAGTCCAGGATATTCATCAACTTCATGACTTGGATTGATAGAAGCATATTTCGGGAGGAGTTCGGTGTTGTAGAGGTACGTCAAGATAAAGTGCGATAGGGGTAATTAAACCCCCTATCCAAATTTCCCCTCTCGGTTTAATAGCAACGTCCTCGAAATGGTCCATAATAATAGCTCCGGTTGCGGGATTTGTTCCGTCGAGTATATGAGCTAGGACATAAAGTTCTCGCTGAGTTATCGGCCCCGTCTCTTTCCGCCCAAAGATAGTGCTTGCGATGACTTTGTGTAAATAGCGGAGAATAGGATTACGAAGAGATGATCCTTTCGCCGATTTGGGAATGTAGGGACGTGCACCGCTCCCGGTACTCAATCATTGTCCTCCAAAGAAGTCTCACACTCAAACCGATTGATTCGGTATTCTCCGTGTCTTCGAGCGTCATATATAGTATCCAATTCGCCCGGACCCAATTTTTCATTTTTGTTGTTGAGCCGAAATTCCAAGGCGGTCGGCTCATGCGTAATCGGGTCTCTCTTAACGGAGAGTGTGCTAAGAAATTCCAGTGTGAGACATCGGTAAGTGGGCCAATGTTGAGTCATTAGCGTCGTCCAGCTGATACGTCCGAGTAGCCGCATAACATCTTCTTTTATCCCCATCGCAGTCATACACTCATCATCTGGCCATCGCGTGGGGAGCATTTTTTTCTGTCCCAATGTCTCTCATCGTGCTAAGCGACTCGGCGGAAGCTCAATCCCATACGTCTCGGGCGTCTCGACAGCCCCTTGAGTAGGTATTCTCTCTGGTTGTTCGATTTCTGTTGCGGGCCTTCCTCTTCCTCGTTGAGTTGCGCCTCGTCCTTGGGCATTTCCTCGTCCTCGTTGAGCATTTCCTCGTCCTCTGGCCATTTCCTTGAAGTTGGAGTGAAAATTGAAAAAAAACTCAGAAAAATCGCGACCCAACCCGGATGTATTCGTCCGATTCTCACCCTTGAAGCTTTAGGATTGTGGGATAATGATGAGCACTTTGTTTTTTTGTGAGATTTGACACAATTTTTGCCTGATTTTGCCGGATTTGATGATAATCGGGACTAGGGTTTATGAATTGGGGTGGAGGAAAGTTTTGGGGAAGAAGATGAAGTGAATCGGCCGTACAGCACCTTTTTATACCCCCCGATCGACACGGCCCGTGTCAAATGACACGGCCCGTGTCATACCGCTTCGCTTGTAAGCTTTTGCCGTCTATCCGGCCGTGTCAAATGACACGGCCCGTCTTCACGCCAGAAAGTGAAAATTGTCCTGAGTGCTTGACCCGACCGTGTCATATGACACGGCCCGTGCCGTACTACGCCAGAAAGTGAAAATTCGACTGGTTGCATGACCCGACCGTGTCATTTGACACGGCCCGTGCCATGCTGTCCTGGAAAACGCAGTTTTGTCCTCGGTGTATTTTTCCTGCGATTTGAACACCAAAATTTGAACCGGTTAGTTATACAACAAGAAAAGAAAAAATACAACAAAATGCGAAAAAACATGCAAATAAAATTTTATTGGGTTGCCTCCCAACTAGCGCTAAGTTTAACGTCTTCAGCCGGACGTGAAAGTCTTTTATGGCTCGATTAAAGTTATTGCGGATACGGCTTCCTTTTGATAGGGATGATAGTAATGTTTGACTCGTTGACCGTTAACTTTAAATAGCTCTCCGTCCCTGCTCATGAGCTCGAATATTCCAGGTGGAAGTACTTTCTTAATCACGAATGGACCCGACCATCTTGATTTCAATTTTTCGGGGAACAATTTCAGTCTTGAATTATAGAGAAGTACTTGTTGTCCCGGCATAAATTCACGTTTAATGATCATCTTATCATGCCTTCTTTTAGACCTTTCTTTGTAAATTCGAGAATTTTCGTAGCATTCATCCCGGAATTCTTCCAATTCATTTAACTCTAGCAATCTTTTCTTTCCGGCGGCCTCAAAATCTAAGTTTATTCTTTTCACCGCCCACATCGCTCTATGCTCCAATTCCAAAGGTAGGTGACATGATTTCCCAAAAATGAGTTGATAGGGCGATGTTCCCAAAGGAGTTTTATAGGCCGTACGATAAGCCCAAAGTGCATCATCGAGCTTGGATGACCAATCTTTCCGAGATGTATTCACCGTCTTTTCCAAGATTAACTTGATCTCTTTGTTGGCCGCTTGGCTTGTCCATTTGCTTGTGGATGATAGGCCAATGATTTTTTTGATCGGACCCCATATTTCAAGAAGTTTATCCATGATTTTGTTGACAAAATGCGATCCCGATCCACCGATTAATGCTCTTGGAGTTCCGAATCGGCAAAAGATGTTCTTCTTTAAAAATTTCATTACTACTTGAGCATCATTTGTTGGAGAACAAATTGCCTCGACCCATCGAGATACATACTCGACCGCTAGGAGAATGTACTTATTTCCGAATGATGATGAGAATGGACCCATGAAGTCGATACCCCAAACGTCAAATAGTTCAACCTCAATTACATTGGTTAGGGGCATCTCATGACGTCTTGAAATATTTCCTACTCGTTGGCATCTATCGCATTGTTGAATAAAGAGATAGCAATCTTTGTATAGCGTAGGCCAATAAAATCCGCTTTGCAACACTTTTGCAGCTGTCCGTGTTGCTCCGAAATGTCCTCCGGTTGGGGATGAATGACATTGTTGAAGAATTTCATCCCATTCCTCTTGTGGTACACATCTCCTCACGATCATGTCGGTACATCTCTTAAAAAGTAATGGATCATCCCACATATAGAACTTAATATCATGTAGGAATTTCTTCTTTTGGTAATGAGATAAATCCGGGGGTAGCACACCTGCGACCAAAAAATTAACAATGTCAGCAAACCACGGAAATTTAGCTTCTACCATAAAGAGCCGCTCGTCCGGAAATTCTTCTTTAATCCCTTCGATCTCCGGTTCCTCCTCCTTTTTGTACTCGAGGCGAGATAGGTGGTCGGCTACCACGTTTTCACATCCTTTTCTGTCTCGGACTTCCACGTCAAATTCTTGTAAAAGAAGAATCCATCGAATTAGGCGAGGTTTAGAGTCTTTCTTCTCAAACAAGTATTTAATAGCTGCGTGATCCGTGTGTACTATCGTCTTTGTCCCAATTAAGTATGATCGGAACTTATCAAAAGCAAATACTACGGCAAGCATTTCCTTCTCCGTTGTTGTGTAATTTTGTTGGGCTCCGTCCAATGTTTTGCTTGCATAATAAATAGCCCGAAAGAGTTTTTCACGACGTTGTCCCAACACAAAGACCGACCGCATAATCACTTGCATCACACATGATCTCAAAAGGTTGAGACCAACTGGTACCACGAGGATAGGAGCACTCACTAATGCCTTCTTTAGAGTCTCAAATGCCTGCAAACATTCGTTAGAAAGAATGAAAGAGGTGTCTTTTTCTAGCAATTTACTCAAAGGTTTAGTGGTTTTGAAAAGTCTTTTATGAATCTCCTATAAAAACCCGCGTGTCCAAGGAAGCTCCTAATTGCTTTTTCATTCTTGGGTGGGGGAAGTTTCTCAATGGCGACAATTTTCGCCCTATCAACCTCCAAACCGGCGGCGGACACTCGATGGCCTAGGACAATTCCTTCTTGTACCATAAAGTGGCATTTCTCCCAATTCAACACGAGATTAGTGTCTTCACATCGCTGCAAAACTAAAGTAAGATTATGCAAGCAATGATCAAATGAATTTCCAAACACCGAAAAATCATCCATGAAAACTTCCATTATATTTTCGATCAAACCGTGAAATATAGCCATCATACAACGTTGAAATGTGGCTGGAGCATTACATAAACCAAACGGCATTCGACGATAAGCATAAATTCCATAAGGACATGTAAAGGCCGTTTTTTCTTGATCTTAAGGTGTTATATAGATTTGATTATATCATGAATATCCATCAAGAAAACAGAAAAATTCATGCCCCGCCAATCTATCAAGCATTTGATCAATGAAGGGAAGAGGAAAATGATCTTTGCGAGTAGCCGCATTTAAAGCCCTATAGTCTATACATACTCGCCATCCTGTAACTACTCTCATAGCAATTAATTCATCTTTTTCGTCTTTGGTTACGGTCATCCCTCCCTTTTTTGACACCACTTGAGTAGGACTTACCCACTCACTATCGGAAATGGATATATCATCCGGCATCTAAAAGTTTTAATACTTCCTTTTTCACCACTTCTTTCATTATGGGATTAAGTCTCCGTTGATTTTGCACTTTAGGTTTAAAATTTTCTTCTAGCAAAATCCTATGCATGCATATGGAGGGACTAATCCCCTTCAAATCTGAGATAGACCACCCTATAGCCGACTTATGTGCTCTCAATACACGTAGCAATTTATCTAGTTGAGTGGATGAAAGTGAAGAGGATACAATTACCGGATTGGATTTGTTATCATCCGTAAATGCATACTTGAGGTGTTCCGGAGGGTTTTAAGGTCCAAGTTTGGTTGAGATGAATTCGATTGAGATGAAACGGACCCCAAATTTTTGTCCATGTCGTTGGACACGTTTGATTCAAATCGCCTTGATTTACGCAACTACTTCATGCTCCCTTTCGTCTAAATCATCGAACGCATTGCTTTGCGTTTTTCCCGTAGAGAATTCAATTGAAACGTAATCAAACAAGTCAATCGTCAAACTCCAAAGTTGAATCACTAGAAAAACATGAATTCGTAAGAGCGAACTCTAACGGATCCGACGATAATGAGTGTAGGATTTTTTTCTTTCCATACGAGCTTATATGGTCAATAACATTGCAATATTCCGTATTATCATGAAATTTCATAGCTTTGAAAATAGAAAATAGAACATGCTCGCCGTTAACACGTAGTGTTAATTCTCCCTTTCAACATCAATAAGAGCCTTTCCGTTGCTAGAAATGGACGCCCAAGGATAAGTGGTAAATCTCCGTCTTCTTCCATATCAAGGACAACAAAATCCATTTGGAAAAATAAACTTGTCGACTTTTACAAGCACATCTTCAACAATCCCCTTGGGATGTGTTATGGATCGATCCGCCAATTGGAGCATAACCGTTGTGGTTTTCATTTCTCCGCCACCTAATTTCTGAAAATAGATAACGGCATGAGGTTAATAGAGGCACCTAAATCAAAAAAAGCTTTATCGAATGAGACGTTTCCAATAGTGCATGGAAAGTAAAACCTTACGGCATAAATAAGCTTTTGAGGCAATTTGCGTTGGATAATAGCACTACATTCTTCGGTTAGTTTAACCGTCTCATGATCTTCCATCTTTCTTTTTCTTGACATCACATCCTTCAAGAACTTTGCGTAGTTAGGCATTTGTTCCAAAGCTTCTGCAAAAGGAATATTGATATTAATTTTCTTGAAGATGTCTAAAAATTTTGCGAATTGTGCATCTAACTTTTTCTTTTTGAAACGTTGAGGGAAAGGTAGAGGAACGTTAAGAGTAGAGTTAGGAGATATTTTAAGCTTCTCAGCCCCCTTAGTTGTATCATGCTTCCCTTCTTCCTTTTCAATTGTGAATTGATCCTCCTTGACTTCCTCACTTGGCATCTTTGGCCCTTCATAATTCGTTCCACTTCTTAAGGTGATCGCTTGGCACGACTCTTTGGGATTCACTTCGGTATTGCTTGGAAATTGTCCCCGTTGATGTTGACTCCCGACCACTTTAGCTAATTGTCCAATTTGAGTTTCGAGATTTTTCATTTGAGTTCCCATGGTGGTAGCTAGTTGAGTGACATGGCCTTCGATTTTGTCTAATTTCTCCTCGTCTCGACTAAATCGACTTTTCGTCTCCATCATGAAGGTAGCTAGAATATTCTCGAGATTCAACGTCGGTTTTGATTCTTCAATTATCTCCCCATTTGATACCTTGAATCCGGCTGGTGGTTGCAAAGCATTCTTTGGATTGGCATAGCTAAAATTTTCATGATTTCGATTTGAGGGATGGTAGAACCCCGGTGGTGGATTATTTCGGTAATTGTTGTAACTCCGATTATTAATGTAGTGTGCCTCTTCCAATGGATCGGATGGTAGTGAACTTGAACTTCCTTGAGAAACTCCCTTCGAATCACCTCCTTTTGTTAGAGCCCCCAATTGAGTAGTTAGCATCGTCATTTGTGCGGTTAATGCCTTTATGGGATCCGAATCGGATATCTCAGCCACCCTTCTAATATTTGATCTTTCCGTTGGCCATTGATAGCTATTCATAGCCATTTCTTCGATCAATCCATACGCTTCTTCAGCACTTCTTGCTAGCAATGCCCCTCCATGGAAGCATCAATAAAATTCCTTGTTTCCCCATAAGAACATTGTAGAAGAAACACATTTGTTGGTCTTCGGAAACCATGTCGAGGGCATCGCCTTAGTAGATCTTTGAAACGTTCCCAAGCTTCATATAATGGTTCGAATCCAATTGATGAAATTGAGTAATCTCACCCTTTAGCTTCATCGTCTTGTTTGGTGGGAAAAATTTGAACAAAAATTTTTCGCTCAATTCTTCCCATGTCTTTATACTTCCGGAGCTAAAGTTCCAAGCCAATTTCTTGCTTTCTCCTCAAAGAGAATGGAAACAATCGTAAGCGTATAGCATCATCCGAGACTCCGTTCATTTTGATAGTATCACATATTTGCATGAAATGAGTGAGATGCGCATGTGGATCTTCGACAAAGAAATCCTCCAAATTGATTTTGTTGAACCATTGAAATTAAGGCCGGCTTCAACTCAAAATTATTAGCGTGGATGGGGACATGAGTGATTCCTCCAAAGTTTCGGTCGAGTTTCGGTCGGAATCCATCCCGAATTGATTGCACCCTATTTGGTGGAATTTCCATCCTTCGCCCTCGTTGTCTTGGATTACCGCATTCTCGTTTGCGTTGCCCCTTTCTACGTTGTCTCCTGCTCTCTCCATGTCTTCAAAAAGATCCCTTCTTAGTTTCCTTGAGGTAGCACTTGTTCTTCGGGCAAATGCTTCTACTTCCGGGATGAATGTTTCTAACGGCACTCGAGATGAACGAGTGTTCATGCACTCCCTGAGTAGAAATTGTGTGAGTTAAGTAACAAATAAGAAAATGTCTAAAGTAAGACTAAAAACACTAATCGTAATATCAACACAAAAATTATTTTAGTCCCCGGCAACGGCGCCAAAAACTTGTTCGCTATTTTTTTTAACCAATCCGCAAGTGTACGGAAAATATGTAGAAAGCGGCGAGCAAGGTCGTATTCCACAGAGACTAAATATTTTTATTATGTTGAGTATTAGATTTTAGTGTTCTCGACTTATCTAGACGATCGAAAGGTAAAATGGATGATTAATGAAATAACATACAATAATCACAATAAATTAAAACGATTGAAAATATCCGAATGGAAGCGAATTGCAAGAGTTTAGAACGGTAGATTCCAAGGCTAGGTTTCCGTTGATTACTAAATTTAGTCGGGATTGGTTTCAAAAGTTCTAAGTGTGTTTCCAAAATGATAATCACAATAATATTCTAAAGTCCCTCTCGAGATGCATTAAAACGTAGATTAAACAACTTACAACAACGTCTCCGTTTACTATAAATTATCTAACTCCAAATTGTTCGTAAGATTTAGATATCATCATAGTTCATCACCGATTTCTCAATCCCGTAATTTACTACGTCAAATACTCGAAACCTATTAATGCCCTCTTCTCTCGAATTATGAGCAATTAAGTTTAACATGTAAAAACATTGATCAAGTGTCTAAACATGAATCAAACCAAGTATTTGATAAAGAAATCACACTAGGTAAATATAATTATCAATCCCTCAAAATCATAGTAAATCAACGTACTCCCATGCCCGGAATCTAAAGAGTTTAGCCGGACATGGAATTGAAAGGAAGATAGATAATTATCATGTTCATGCTAATAAAAACAACAAAATGAAGAAAAGATAGGAAGAAGATAAAACTCGTGGTGTGTCTTGGATGATCCCGGTTGAAACCTTCACTTGTTCTTGAAGTGTTCTTCAAGAATTTCTTCAAAAACTTCTTCTTTTTGGAATGAAATTCCTTTGATTCTTTGTTGTTCTCTCTCTCTCTAAACTCCCAATCTTCAGCATATCCACTATCCTACCCCATAAATCCCTTTTATAAAGATAAAGCATCCACTTTTTCCACAAAAATCTCTCAAAAATGTCAAAAGGAGATATTTCCACCGAAAAGTGACACGGCCCGTTTAAAATGACACGGCCCGTGTCATAGTATTCTCAAAAGCTCAAAAGCTGGCCGACAGGGACTCGACCGTGTCAAATGACACGGCCGAGCAAATGACACGACCGTGTCAAATGACACGGCCCGTGTCATACTTGTCGAAATAAGCACAAACGGCCTGGGAGATAGACCCGACCGTGTCGATATGGCACGACCGGGATAATGACACGGCCCGTGTCGATTGACACGGTCGGGCTCGTTTTGACACCGTTTTGACTCCGTTTTGACTCCGATCTCTCGTTTCCGCATTGCTTGATATGTATTGGGGTTGGAGACTTCGTTCTTGCTTGATTTATGTCCATAAAGTACCTATAAAATCAATAAAACGTACCCAAGCGTGATCGAGTCCAATAAACATAATACGCGTATAAACGACACAGTTCTACACATTTTAGGATCTTAAAACCCGGAAAATCGATGTAAATATATGTGTAAAAATGAGTGTTATCATTTAGTCGTCGCCCGTCGCCCGTCGCCGCCGATCGTCACCCAGCCCCAACCGCCCATCACCTAGCCGCCCGTCACCTAGCCCCCGTCCCGCCGATCGTCACCCAGCCGATCGTCCCGTCGCCCCGTCTTCTGGTTTAGCCGATTGTTCGCCCGCCAGCCCGTCAGCCCTCCGCCCGCCAGCCCGCCAACCCCGGTCCCATCGCCCGCCCGCCCGCCCGACGCCCTCCGCCCGTCGTCCGCCAGCCCGGCCACGGTAACCCTTGTCCTTATTTGTTTTTTATTTTGTTTGTTGAATTTATTGTATCTGTTTGATGAATTTGTTTAGATTATGTGATGAATTAGATAAATTGTTTAATGAGTTGTGATGCAATATTTGATGAATTTAGTATTTTCAATATATTGTGTTTAATGAGTTGTGAATTTGATGAATTTGTTTGAGGAGGAAGGGATTGTATAGCCGGCGTTAATCGAAAGATTAACGTGGTATGGCATTGATAATTACTGTTGTGTTGAATTGTGAATTTGATGAATTTGTTTAGATTATTTGATGAATTTGTTTGAGGAGGAAGGAATTTTATAGCCGGCGTTAATCGAAAGATTAACGTGGTATGGCATTGATAATTACTGTTGTGTTGAGTTGTGAATTTGATTTATTTGTTTAGATTATGGATTGAATAAAGAAAGCGTTGGGGAAGAAGTCGACAAAGTCGACCACTCCCGATTCGGGGGGGGAGTTTCGCAGCCTCTAGTAAGGCAGATCCCGGTACACTATACATATCTCAGAGCAGCGTTCGTGCCCGCCAGATACTAGAAGCTACCGGCATGAACGCTGACGATTTTTATAGGGCGACAGATGAGCCCGCTGCACTAGCGCGGCGTTTATCCTTTCAGACACCACGGCCGACCCCCTCGCAGCCGGAGACTCGTATGCCTCCCATCCACTGACCCACGTCTAGCCCTCACACATAAGGAGATGTACGGAGTTCCTCGTCCGCGGTGCCCCACGGTCCGCCGCCGACTCTATTCATGCCTCCGATGGTTCCGACTATTCCAGAGGTCGATGAGACGGGAGCCCGAGTTCCCGTTCGATTGATTAGCCCTGACGAGGCGTACGTCTACGAGTCTTGGCCAGACAACATGTTTTGGCGGAGTTGTCGGGTTTCGAAGACGAAACTGTACGAGGAGATAGAGAGGGAGAAGGAGAAGGGGAAAAATGTAGTCGAGGAGGAGAAGAAAAAGAAGAAGACTCGTGGCCCAGCAAAGGGTCTGGCGCTCGACTCGTACGTAAGTAAGCATGGCCGTTATGAGATTCCTCTAGACAGACACGGACGGCCGGTGATGTATTCTGACGTTGCGGCGTCATATAGCCGTAATGTTGGCTTTGTCATTCGGGACAGAGTCCCCGTTTTGTGGCCCGATTGGGGGGACGTGCCGCAGTGCGTGAAGGATGCTTTGAATAATGCTATGTCGGTAAGTTAATAAATATTTAATAAGTGTTTTTCAAGCAACACGTAGTTCTTGAAAATGCAATATGTGATGTTTTTATTATTGCGTATTTATGCTGTTCATAGGTGTGGTTTGTCATTCCCGACTCTCTACTAGGTACTTGGTGTGACGAGGTGCAGTCTACCAAGTAAGTCATTTTAATTTATTTTGTATCTACATTGTTTGCGTAATTTTTTTCTTACGAATGATATATGTTGTGCAACGTGTGTTGTAAGTACAAATCTTGGAAAAATGAGATGCACATGTGCAGATGACTGGGGTGATACCCGAGAGGCTACCCCGGAAGAATTCAAGTTCCGGGAGTACGAGTGGAAGTGGCTACGCGCCCATTTTCGCGACCCAGAGTTCATGGTATAACTAAAATACCCTCATTTCATTCTTCCTCTTTCAGATTTTATTTTTTTGAATTCTAAATATAAACTCCATTTTTTTAAATTAATGTTTGAGAATATAAAAATACTTGAAGTTCCGGTTTTTAAATTAGAAAAATTGGAACTTCATGTATTTTTAAAATTCGAATATTATTAATATTAAAAAATCGGAATTTTTATTCAAAAGTGGAAAATAAATTGTTTTAATAAAAATAAAAACTAGAATATTATTTTCCATAAAAAAATAAAAATCGAATATTGTATTTTATTTATTAAAAAAATGCTAGTATTTAATAAAAATAATAATATTTCGCTTTTATTTTTTAAATTCTAAATATAAACTCGATTCTAAATAATATATTTTTGAAGGCGACTAGCTTGACCAACACGACCAATCGTGCTGGTCTGACTGACCATCACAGTCTGGGTTCCCGGTCGTTAGCCAGAGTTGCGCACGAGGCCATTTCTTCTGATTCGTTGGACGCATTTGCCTACGTGACTCATAAAGCATTTCCGAACCGTCCCGAGGAGCATGTAAGTCTTTTTTTATTTTATTTTAGTAATAAAATAAATGCCTTTGTATCATACTTTTATTGATATTCAAATATTTATTTTCATATTAACTTAGGAGCGTGTGCGGGAGGAGTCTCAGAGGATGCTTGCTGAGATTGCTCGGGAGCAGATCCGGACTTAGCGGAGGCCGACCTCGATTCGCCATCGACAGATCGATCAGGCCGATCCTTATGTTCGCGCTAGGGTGTGGGGTACCGTCTACCCTCCTAGAGGTAGTCGGTACCGCACTAAGATGATGGGAGCCGAGGGTCATCATGTATTGAAAGATACCCCCGGCTTCCAGCGCCCTCGCGGACGGGATGCACGGACTGCCTATCTCGAGGAGCAGTTGAGGGCGGAGAGGGAGCTCCGAGCTGAGAATGAAAGGAGGACTCAGACGCGGTTACATCAGAGCGAGCAGAGGACTGAGTCGCGGTTAGAGAGTTTCCATAGACAGCAACAGGCCATGATGGACTATATGATGACGCTGACTCAGACCATTACTCAGGCTCGACTGCAGGCACCTGCTCCACCGCCTTCTCTCTTCGGACAAACCCCATCTTCACAGCCTCGTGACGAGAATATAGAGGATGGTGGTAATCCTTCTACTACTACATTTCGACATTTAGATGATTTTGGCAGTGGATTGTAGTTGTGTTGTTGTTGTAGTACTCTTGTATATTTATATTTGTGTTACAATTGTGTACGTGATTTTATTGACGCTACTAGTATGTTGATGAAATTAATGTTCTTGAATGTGTTGTGCGTTGTGATGCATATAATGTTGGGCATATTATTAATGGTATTAGTTGAATGTGTTGCGCGTTGATTGTTGTTGATAATGAGAGCTGGTGTACAAAAATTGCAGGTGCAAAAAATACAGGTTTTGGGATCCCAAAATCTGAATTAGTTTTTTTTTAAAAAAAGGGTTTTAGCCGACGACATATAAGACAGTCGTCGGCTAAAGTAATTTTTTTTTTTTTAAAATGGGTTTTAGCCGACGACATATAAGACGGTCGTCGGCTAAAGTAATTTATTTATTTTTAAAAAAAGGGTTTTAGCCGACGATCGTCTTATAAGTCGTCGGCTAAAATAATTTAATTTTTTTTTAAAAATAGTTTTAGCCGACGACATATAAGACGGTCGTCGGCTAAACTCTATTTTTTTTTAAAACCGGTTTTAGCCGACCGGCTCGTTAAGGTCGTCGGCTAAATTTTTTTTTTCCCAACAGGTTTAGCCGACGACCGTGTAGTAGTGGTCGGCTAAACGTTGAACTTTAGCCGACGACTGCACAAAAGTCGTCGGCTAAACCTTGGCCTACGAATATCGGCCGACGATTTTTTAGCCGACGACTTTGGGGTTTTTTAGCCGACCACTTTAAGTCGTCGACTAAAGTCTGATTTCTGGTAGTGTATATTGAAAAAGTTAGTAATTAAAAAAAAACAAGAACAATACATAAATAGAGGAGAAATAATTAATAAAGAAGAAGCGGTAGACTAGAAAGTGAAAGAAAATTAATAATATATTTATCAACAAGTATTCATCTCCTCGTACTATTTATCAAAATTAATAATATATTTTTTAAAATATTTCTATTGTTAATAAGTATGATTATATTAGCTTATTATTTATAATTATTTATTATTTATATTAATAATAATATCATTTATAATATTATAATTATTATTAATTATTTTTAAATTATTAGTTACTTTCAGTTCAGTTCAGTTTTTTTCAGTTCAGTTCAGTTTAATTTTTTTCAGTTCAATTTAATTTAGTTCTGTTGAATTTTGCCGGAAAGAACAACCCCTTAGTTTAATCAAAAAAAAAATTAAAATTTGATAAAATAAGGTGAAATCACCTTATAAGGTGAATACAGTTGTCTCGCCAAACACATTCGTTATCTAGATAAAAGTCACGTGTATAATTATGATATTATTTTAGAGTAATTCATATCATGCACTCAAGTGATGCATCATGGACCTAATTGAATATGAAAATGACTGGTAATTAATATAAAGTGATTGTCATATTATATTCTTTCCCGTATTACTTGCATGTTCATCATATATTTATTTTGAATGTGATTACTATAAAAGTAATGAATGATAAATATATATATATATATATATATGTAGCGGTATTTACTTTCATAATCACCGCATGATTCATATTTCACCGTCTCATTGAGTTGTTATTTTAGTGCCGAGTGTATTCTCATTTAAAAAAACTCCTTATTTTGTAAACGAGACACACATGGTAAAAATAAAAGATCGAAAAGGAAATTGAATAGAATAGCAGATGTGCATTAATTTGGCTAATGTAAGAGAGGGTGCGTTAATCGTTTTTTTTTTCACGATTTAATCAACACATCTGTAAAAAAATATTACTCCATCTCGCTTAATAGATGGTCCGATTTTAGAATTTTGATTTTAGTATTTTTAAGTAATTGATGGAATGTGATAGATTGATAAATAGTGTAAGTAGTACAAGTTAATGTGTGATGAATATTCAAAGATAAAATGTATTGACGGTGTGATGGTAATTAAGTAATGTTATTGTGATTGCTTGATGTGAGTATGTAGAATTATATGAGGAAGAAAGTTTTTTATATCTCAAATTTATCTATCTTTTGATTTTAGTCCCAAAAAAATTTAACTATTCAATTTCAATCCCACAACTATTTCAATTGTCTGATTTTGGTCTAGTTACGTCGTTTTGGATCATATATTAGTCACGTACAGATCAAAGTTGGGTATAATTTCCAAAACGATGTCCTTTTTGTATATCAAAATTGGACCAAAATCGGACATAATAGATAGTTACGGGACGAAAAATTGTTTGGGACAAAAAAAGGACGACAAGTATATATTATTCACATGGAGAATTTCTATAACAACAAGCAATATATTGTGATATTATCACAACCGGAAGAAATGCTTTCCTTCAGCGATGACGGCTTTGCTTGACACAAGTCAAGCTCGACTATCTTGGTTGATTAGTTGAAATCCTAATCTTGGTTATCACGTATAACAAATAATTTCATATAAGTTTTCAATTTATTATACTTTAATTAAGGCGATTGAATAAATTACTAAAATTGAATTTAAGTAGAGTTCCTCAATTATCTAATGGATTAATGGCATGATCAGACCAGCCAACAGTATATAATTCGGATTAGGTTTCAATATTTTAGTACACAATTCAATTGTATACAATCAAAAACAACTACCCGATGTGCTAGTATTACAAGGATACAATCTACAAGTATTCCTTACAATTATAATTATAATGTATTATCTATTGTTATAATTGAATTACTCAGTGTGCATATGTACTTGTCATCTATTTATCATCCCAGAAAATTAACTATCCAATTTTTGTCCCATAACTACTTATTATGTCCAATTTTGGTCTAACTTCTATCGGAAAATGAAAACAACGTCGTTTTGAAAAATTGTCCAAATTCAGCTAGCACGTGACTTGCATATGATCCAAAACGACGTAGTTTTTATTTCTCTGGTAGAAATTGGAGCAAAAATGAACAATTGAAATAGTTACGGGACTAAATTGGATAGTTGAATTTTTTGGAACTGAAATCCTAAGACGATTAAGGCTCTGTTCTTTTGGACTGAAAGAATCTGAACTGAACTGAACTGAATGAACCTGAACTGAATCGAACTGAAATATATATATATATATATTAAGAGTAAATAATAATATATTAATAAGTATTAAAAATAATAAATATAATAAAATAATAATAATAAATAATAAAAATAATAATGGATATAATGTAATAATAATAATATAATTAATTACTATCATAATAACAAAAATAATAATACTAATAAATATGCCCCAAACGTCTCAAATGTCATAAAAGTATCAAATATCACAAATAATAATAATAATAACAACAATAATAATAATGATAATTAATAATAATAATAATAATAATAATGATAATAATTATAATTAATAATAATAATAAGCAACAACAACAATGAATATTATTATTAATAATAGTAAATATTATTAGTAATAATAATAATCAACAACAGTAACAATAATAATAATAATAGTAATAATAATCAAGATTAATAATAATTAATAATAATAATAATAATAATAACTGAACTGAATGGAGCTGACCTGAACTGAACTGAACTGAATGGATCTAAATTGAAGTGAACTGAAAAATTAAAAAATAAATCCAAAAAAACAGGACCTAAGTTATGGGACAAAAAAAAATTTCATCCAAGTTATATATGTAACACTTCTAAATGGACTATAATAAAAGGTAAATAGAAATTTTTAAACGAAATGGAAAAAATAATTGTACTTAATTATTTATGTACTTTAAAGGCCCAAAATCCAAAAAATATACTATACAGCGATCAACATCTAATTTATATACCCGAAAGCAATCATGTCCATTTTACACATCTTATTGTATTAAATTATCCGATTTGCATACTTTGATCACTGGCTTGGGCACTTGTAGCCCTCTTCCGGCGGCCCATGTCCTAATTCCAAAATTAGCAGTTTAATCTATATATTCAAGTTTATCCAATAACCCGAAAAATATTGTAAAAACAACCCCAACTCCAATTACAAAACAACTCTATTGAAATAATAAAATAAAAAATATAAACATAAAAATAAATTAAATTAAAATAGAAAAAAAAATGATGCAAATCTTCCATTAAAGAGGCTTGGACTTCAATGGGTCAGAGTGATATGAGTTGAACAGCGCACCATTAGGAGAGTTTGAAATTGAATTTTGAATTTGTTTTCCGGGGTTCTTATTAGCGATTTAATCGCCGTACAAGAGCGATATATTATTTGGCAGCTCGTAAAGGTCGTCGATGGCTGGAAAAATTCGAACAATACATTGTTGGTGGCTGATGATGAAGCCTCAAATCGGATTAGGAACCCCAATAGGAATTCTGATGTTCATGATGAACAAATCTCAAGTTCTTTTTAGAGTGTGTTTTTAGTTTTACTTTGAATTTATGTATTAAACGTGTATAGTAAAAAGTGTGGTCTTTAAATTTTTCTACAAAATAGGGTGAAATGTGATTTTACTGAAAAGGTGGTTGTTTTAATACTTTGAGGTACTATTTTTGGTACTTTGGCTAGATAAGTGATCCAAGTATATAAAATGGATATTTTAGCACAATAAAATATGCAAGGGGACTGTTCTACTAAGGACGAAATTTGGCATTTTTATCACTTAAGGGACTAAACTTTAAAGTTTATCAAAGTAGGGACTCAAGTTTATTCTGTTATGCACGTTAGGGACTCCGTTATTTTTAGTCCGTTAAGTTTCAACGGATTGCTGACATGGCTGTTAAGTGTCATGTGTCAGTATTTTATTGGTCGGTAATAATAATAAAATAATAATAAAAATTTTCAGATGTTTGTAATAATATTAAAATAATAATAAAAATATAAAAATTAAAAAAATCTGGATTTTTTAAAAAAATTGAACTTTTATTTTTTTAAAAAATCTGGAATATTAGTATTTAAAATGGGATGTTTTTATTTAATATTTGAAAATAAAAAAATAAAAAATAAAAAATTAGGATCTAATTTATAAACTGTTTTTTTTTAAAAGGGGATATTGTTTTCATAAATAAATAAAAAATTGGATCTAATTTTCATAATATCAATAAATAAAAATCTAAAAAACTAAAATAAACAAATTATTATAAATCATATCCAAATATTTTAATTTTAAATTTTTGAACTTTAAATAAAAACATCCAATTTTTTATATTAATATTCCAAATTTTAAAAAAAAGTTTATATTTTTTAAGAAAATTCCAGATTTTTTATCTTTTATATTTTTTTAGACTTTTATATTTATTATTATTATTTTATTATTAATATAAAAATCTGGAAATTTTTATTATTATTACCGACCAATAAAATGCTGACACGTGGCACTTAACAGTCATGTCACCAATCCACTAAAACTTAACGGATTAAAAATAACGGAGTCCCTAATGTGTATAACGAAATAACCTTGAATCCCTAATTTGATATACTTTAAAATTTAGTACCTTAAGTGATAAAATGGGCAAAATTCAGTCCTTACTAGAGGTATTTTGCCATTGTATAATGGTCCCTGTAAAACATATTTTCCGATTTTTACCAGCATTTGATGGAGCCTATCATGTATAGTTGATTAGATGATGTAGGTTTCATTAGTAGGGGTCATCTGTTAGGGATATTCTAGAAAGGGAAAATAAATGAACACATTTTTTTTAGTCTTCGAGTTCGCACTGGATAAACCCTTGGGCTGGACGTAATAGCCTGCAAACTACGCCAACCAGGTAAACCACACTAGGTAAGTCCTGTATGATAGGCTCAACCAAGAAAGTGTTGGTAGGGGAAATCGAACTCGTGACCTTTCAGTCCCACGCTCACCTACTCAGGGCCGGTCCCGAGATTTCGGATGCCCGTGGCGAACAACCAAAAACATGCCCCTAAGTACGTATAAATCATATAAAAAAACAACCTAAACTTTTTAAAGGGGTTTGAAACCTAATCAAGTTAGGCGGCTCATCCCCACGCCGATTTTATTGAATATAACAAAACTAAAACACGGGGGTACATAAACCAAAACCCCATATAACAAAATATACTAAACATCACCTAAAACGATGCCTTCGTGCGTTTTTTGAGGCAAAGGCATCAATCACTTTATCATAGTTAATATTAGCTAAAAACTTACTCTCAATACTTAAGATTGCTAACCCGTTCAATCTTTCTTGACTCATTGTAGACCGCAGATATGATTTCAACAATTTTAGCTTCGAAAAACTTCTTTCTGCGGAAGCTACGGTAACGGGTACGGTCAACAAAATCCGATAAGCAAGCAACACGTGTGGAAACATGTCCACCTTCTTTGAAAACTCCATAATTTGTATGGATGTCCAAGGATTTTCTCTATCCGATGCCTCTTTCGGTAACATTCCCTGCAAAACTTGTAACTCCATAAACAAACATTGCCATCGATATCAGAATCATCACCATATGTTAACTTAGTTTCAAGATGCAAACAACATTTTTTCAATTCATCATCATGTAAAGTAACTAACTTTCGTCCGTCAAACAAAAAGCATCTTTCATTTGTTCAAATCTAGTCCGCAATTGAAAAAGGGCCATATCAACTAAAACAAGAAAGTAATCAGTCCTGAATCTCTCTTGAGCAGATTGTTGTTCTCTCTCCGTATTTGGAATTTCATCAAATTGCTTTTTTCTAGAAAAAAGAACGTTTTATAGCAAACTCAGGCTCAATTTCAATCTGATCAGCAATTTCTTTAGCTTCATTAATGGTACTAATAAACCTATTTTCCCTATATTTTTCAAAATAATGAACTAATCCCTCTTAATTTTTCACAGCAACCTCCAGAAGCATGTCTTTGGACTGTAATTTCTTACTAATCAAATTAATTCTATATAAAATTTCATGCCAAATAACCAAACTTACAATAAATTCAAAACTTGAAAGCTCACCATTTACCAAAGATTCGGCATCCCTACAAACTTTTCCATCCTCACTCACTTGAGCTAATTGTATTAAAGCATCTTTAGTTTTGCCAACTTGAGTTTTGATAGCTTTAACACTCTCAATATGACTTTTCCACCGAGTAGTAGATAAAGATTTCAAAGTCAAATTATCAATGTATTCTAATAAAACTGTCCATCTCTTTGTAGAATTAGAGAACACATTGTAAATGGTTTGACAAGTACCAAAAAATATTTTTGCTTTGTGACAACAATTAGTTATTTCACATAAAACTAAATTAAGACTATGACAACCACACGGCATATAAAAGGCTTTAGGATTCATATCAAGTAATCTTTTTTGCACGCCATTATGTCTCCCTTTCATATTAGCCCCATTGTCATACCCTTGTCCCCGCACACAAGAAATATCTAAATCAAGTAATTTTAAAACATCTTGTAATGAGTTAAAAAGTCCCAAACCGGATGTATCTTCTACAATCAAAAACTCTAAAAAGAACTCCTCTACCTGTATAGGAGATCTTGAAACGTCCACACATCTTATTATCAAAGTCATTTGTTCTTTATGGCTTGCGTCCGGAGTACAATCAAGAATAACTGAAAAATATTTTGCCTCTTTGATTTTCTTTATGATTTTATTCTTTACCACGGATGCCAACACTTCAATCAATTCATTTTGAATTTTGTGACTAAGATAATGACAATGTGTTTTTTTGTCTTGGATAAGCCGAAAATGTTGTTTCATAACAAGATCAAACTCAGCAATCATTTCAATTATGCCTAAAAAATTTCCATTAGACTCTTCAAAAAGTTTCTCATTTCTTCCGCGAAAAGCTAATGTATTTTTTGCTAGACATTTCACAACGGCAATTATTCTAAGCAAAACTTCTTTCCAATGATCGGTATCTTTTTTATCAATTCTTGCAACTCTTTATCAAGTGTTTGATTTTTGTCCAACCTTAGTCGCAACTCGGTCCAAATTCTAAAGTTAGTCATGTGTTCTGGACTATTTTCATGAATGTTCAATCTTTGGCCAAGTTGTTTCCAACAATTTAAACCTTTACTTGCTAGTTGACTTCTTGATCGACCATCTTTGAAAAGTTTACAACAAAAATAAAATACTTTATCTAGCTCCTTAGAATAAATCAACCACTTTCTATCATAACAACCACCATTTATTAATTTACGAACATAATATTCACAAGAGAAATGTCTACCTACATTATCTTTTGGAAATATGATGTTAGTTTCCCTAATAGGCCTTTTTTCTACAAGAAAATTTTTCATTTTTGAATTCAACCCATCCCAAACTCTCGGATCAAATATATTAACACTAACATTTTCCATATTCTCATCATCACAAGCATTATCTACGTTTTCATTATCACAAGTATTATAAATATTTTCGTCATCACAAGCATTATCTATGTTTTCATCAACACAAACATCATCGATGTTATCATCGTCACAAGTAGCATCTTTGTTTTCATCGTCACAAATATTATCGCAAGGATTTTCAACTGGAGTTTCAACGGGGCTTTCAGAAATATTTGTTTGTCTAACAATAAACTTATTCATGGATCCTTGCATAGATTGAATAATTTCTACTGCTCTTTTTTTCCTTTATCTATTTTGAGCACAGGATGGTTGTGATCGAGGAAACATATATAAATGAAATAATATAAAGTAGAATACGATTAAATTTAAGGAGGAATTGTGGAAAGAAAACACCTGATATCGTCGATTAGGGCAGAAGCAAAAGTACAGTCGTCAATTAGATTTAGGGCAGAACCATCGTCCATCGATTTCGTTTGTTGATCGAGCAAAATTCCTTATATTTTGAGTCGGCTGATCTGATTTAGGGCAGAACCATCGCCCGTCTATTTTGAGTCTGCTGATCTGATTCACGCAGATGGGCGTGTTCTCAGTTCTGTCTTCTGCCCCTTTAATTAGTATTAAAAAAAATTGCTGCCCCTTTAATGCCTGATGCCCATGGCCCAAGCCATCATGGTCATGGGCTTGGGCCGAACCTGCACATACTCCACCAATTTGGCTACCCTTGCGGGTTAAAAATGAACACATTTGTTTTTCTTTAAAGTTGTTTGATTGAGTATTGTTTGGATCTTTATTTTTCTAATTTTCAGAATCAACTTCTCCTAAATCCTCTATACCCGTTACCCACCATCTTGGGTTTTAAATTACACCATTTCCTCTATAAATCATACTCACACTTCATCATCACCACCACAAATACCACACCATCACCACACCACTACCATTACAACCACCAAGTCGCCACCATCGGCATCGACGCCACCACTACCACTACTATCATGTCCCTGCCACCACCATCGTCTCCACCCCCACAACCAACCTCCAGAATCACCACCGATATAACCGTGGGCTCCAACATTCCACTGTCACTGATTACGCCTCCACTATCACCAACGCTACCACCGCGGCCCCCCACCATCATCATTTCCATAATCAACACCCGTAGACCAAATAATTACAAACTAGATCATGGAGAATTATATCCTTTCATGGTTTAAATTAAAGATTGAGGAATCACCCCTTTTTATTCCTCTCAACATACTTCCATTTCTTCAATCCTCTGTTTTTCCTAGGCAAACCAAATAGCCCCTTATTGACTACCAAACTCATAGTTTAGTTGGTGCATATCCAAAATTTAATAGTTTTATTACAAATATAATACTAACAGTACTAATATTTTTCTCCCCAAAAAAGTAAAATATATATATATATATATATATATATATATATTTAATATCATTATAGATTCTGCTCTCTCTCTCTCTCTCTCTTATGTGTCATTTTTTAAATTTGGATTTCTATTCATCTAAAATCTTGATTCCCACATCGATTTAAAATGGTACTCAACTATTAATTACCTAATTAAATATTTACAAATCGAGGTCTTGATTCTTGAATCTCACACCGAGTTACAATAGAACTACACCGACGCAGAACCTAAATAAATACTTAGAGTTTAATGTGTATTTTTCCACCTCATAATTATTTCACACTGTTGTGTCGAGATTTATACGTCTCAACAGGCGATCGCCTCAGAGACCGGGCGACCGAGCCAGAGCCAAATAGACCAAGGCAAATTGGCCGACCGCAGGTCCCAGATCAGGAACCAGTACCGAGCGATCGACATCCAAGGCGATCGTCTCTCGACACCTGGCGATCAACTCTGGTGCCCGCCAAGGATGACCGCCTCGTGCCACGCGAGTCCAACATCCATCTAGTCGGAAAAGGCCGAAGCTCGGACAGAGACCCACGTGCAAATTCGGAAAAGGCGCCGCAGAACATGGATCATTGACCACAGCCTGTCAGCATCTTTTCACCTACCGACAGACCCGTCGAAAGGTGCAAGTGGGACCTCCCAGACAGCGACTCAGGACGCGTGCAGGCTCCTCATTGGACCGCACAGCTGGCTGCCAGCAGCAGCCGCGGATTTCAAGGCACACATCCCATGTGCTTAAAGACGATCGCCCCTTATTATATTACAAGAAAGGCGATCGCCCGTCAGAACAGGGAATCTCAGCTCCTATAAATAGAAGGCTGCCTACACTTGGACAACTCTCTGATTTTTCTCTGGCTTTTCCCACGGCTTGGCTTTCACTCTCTTGGCAAGAGCTATACACTTCGGACATCAGTTCATTTCTCACTCTCAGAACCTCTTAATCCTAAGACGGTCGGCAGAAACGAGAACAAGAACACACAAAGCTTCGCTCAAGAGCTAGATAACTAGGATCTTTTACACTCATTGTATTTGCATCCTTACATTAATAGTTGTACTCAAACGTATTCTTATTAATAACATCTCGCGAGAGCATTCAAGCTCGAGCCTAAAAAACCCGGCAAATCTTGTGTTATTCACACCCCACGGACGTGCTCTCGCAATTTGCTGTTGCTCGACCATTTCAGCAATATTCATCTTCAGATAATATTTTAGGGCAACAACAATTGGCGCTAGAGGAAGGGGAATCTAAACCTTCATTTTTATTCCTACCATCTCGAAGAACACTCACTGTTCTCCGGGGTATATACTTGAAGAGTCACTCACTGCTCTTCAAAGAAAGCTTTCAGAATCATGACTTCTGCCTCCACATCGAAGAAAGCCGCTGGTCGATCCGCCGGACACCTCATTCCGATTCAATCCGAGCCCCGGCCTATGGCGGAGGGGAGCCGCGGCGACCCGAGACTCTCGATCCCGCCCCCGAGGGATGGCCCAAGCCTCTCGCTCGATCAGTTCCAAACCACGGAACAGATCGAAGAGGCCATCACTACTAGAAAAAAGACACTCAACATCGCTCGTTTAATATCGGTTTTGTGAAAACCGATGTTAAAAAAGACGCGGTGGCATAATTGAAAATTTTAAAACAAATTTACATCGGTTTTTATAAAAATCGATGTGAATTATACTCGATTAACATCGGTTATTTAGAAATCGATGTGAATATACTATTGTAACATCGGTTTCTAAATGAACCGATGTGAATATTGTAATTTGACATCGGTTCTTATGTGCAACCGATGTGAACCTATTTTTTTTTCTAAAAATAATCTGAGTTTCTCGATAAAAAACCCAACACTTCTCTCTTCTTCTATCCGTAAAAACCCCAATCGTCAATCTATTACCGTGCCATGGCTTCTAGGAGGCTCATAGCCTCGTTGCTCCGATCATCGGCCGCTCGCCGCCCCAGATCTCCATTTCCATCCGCCCCAAAGCCCAGTTCTCGCCATCCCCCGCGGGCCATTTTCTCCATAGATTCGCCGCCCATTATGCTACGTTTGCCTCCGTTGCCGCTCCTCCCCCATCCAAATCCCACAGCAGTGGAGCCGGTGGAAGGTATGCTTTTTCCTTATTATCAATCTTCAGTAGCGATGTGAATCAATTTCGTGGTCGTGGTCAAAGGCGTGCAGTGAAGGTTCTAAATATTACGATATTTTGGATCTGCGTTAATTAATTTTTGGTATATTCTTGTTCGACTTGTCCTTCGAATCTGACATTCATTGATTCTCCTATATTCGTATTTTAGTTTAGCCGTATAGCATTCGTGTACAATCGCGTTGATTTTGGGTTTTCTAGCGGTAGTTCAAAGTTGTGTTTGTTTGGATGAAATTAGGTTTTTAAGCGATAAGTGAGGTGGTGTTTTTTGGTGAGCATTGTCTGCATGCCACTCATCTGAATTTTCGATTCACACATTGTCTCGTTTTGTATGCGGGAGCTTTGGCAATAAATTTACAAATTGCGATTGTACTGCTAAATCTGTTTTCAAGCATATTTGTCTACATATTTGAAGGTGAAGAGATGTTGATTTCTTTTGTGCATCCACTTCTCGTTCAGGAACTAAATTGTCAGAAGATAGCAGGAAGTATGGTGTTGAAAATACATGTACCAGTGGCAGTACATTATCAAAAGCTGCATCAACTTTTGCACGGGCTCGTGCTCAAATGGAGAAAGAACGTGGAAATCTGCTGAAATCCTTCGGCACGCAGGTTACAATTGTGCTTTCTGAGTTTTTACAGAATCTTGATTAATCTTTAAGTTTCTTGACCTAATATTCTATGTCTGTGGCACGGTAGTGACCTTTATACTACATGAATCTTTAGATTTGGCTTAGCAGATCAATTTGTTTCTTTATCATTGATCATAAAACTTGTATTGGGCGTATGACTAAAGAGCTCGCGGAGACATATATTTCAGTTTCATACTTGTTTGAGATTTAATTCTCTACATATATACGTATATTTTTGGCCGTATATAATTGGGCATATGTACGTATATACACATATGTGTATATATACTATATTTTTATGTCATGTATATAAATTTTGATGCATGTAGTTGTATGTTGGTGTATATGTATATATTATATTTTTGCTATAGAAATTGTCTGTTTGTGTGACCTCGTTCTCCATCCTTACATAATCTTTGCTTCCTTTGCGTGCTAAAAATATCATGGTCCGACTGACATAGATAAGCACTATCGCGAAAGGGCAAACAATGTCTTTCTTCGTCCATTAAAATGCCTAAGAGTTTCCACTGTGTTTGTTCGCTCACATAACATGGTACTTTTCCTTCTCTTAATGGATTCTGATTTGGTACTCGGACAAAAGAATTTTCTTTTTGCTCCCATGTAAATACAAGGCTTAGAGATTGTAGCTCGGCTCATGTAGTCAATTTGTGTTCTTACAGGTTATAGTTTTGGTTGTTGTAACAAGCTGTCTATGTCTGGCTCTAATGGGTGTTGCGGAGTTTTTGCTAATGGATATTCCCTCCTGTTTTCTTTTCTTGAAAGTATGTAGATATGATTGCCAATCCTGAGGTAGCTGATGTATTCAGGAGAAGAGCTAAGGTTATCTTTCCTTTTATGCTCAATACCATAATTCCTTGAATGGTTTCATCTATATAATATTCAATAAAGCATAAGATGCTAAACTGTAGATAATTGAAGTAAAAACCTGTATTACTTTCCTTTCAATTTTTGTTTTTCCGAACTGTTTGTTTCCATTTATCTTTCCTCCTCTCCTCTGCTCTCGGTTCCTTTTCCTTTGTACTTTGTAACTTCCTCTTTACTTTTACTTATTTATATATATCTTTTTCTGTGTCATATTTTCTTTTCGCTTAACAAAGTTTGGAGGAGAAATAAAATTGGTTTAGCATATTGCTGAATGTATTCTATTCAAGTTTACTTAAGGCCTGCATTTTAATTTTTTGCTTATTTTATCAAATAGGGTGCAGCCGATGGTGCTAAAGCTAGGCCATTCATTACTTACCATAACTCTCTTGGGCAAGATCTTTATTTGGGAATTGCAACTGAGCTCCATTTGATGTGGGCTATGGAATCAACCTGGACATACTAGAAGAAATTGTTCAAATTCTCAACCAAGATTTAATTCCATGAGAACCGTGTAATATATTATCGATCTTGTAATTTTCATTTTAGATTTTCATGTAATTTTATGTTTAATTTATGTTTTAATTTCGTGTTTGTTTGATAATGCAATTTTGTTTTTAATTGATCTTGTAATTTTGTAACATTAATATTTTTTACTCAATATTGAAAAACAGAACAGGTGGATTTTGGCAAATTTGGTAGTGATGGGTTGAAAACATATATATATATATATATAGTTCACATCGGTTATTTAAGAAACTGATGTTAAATTTTTTGCTTCAATTTACATCGGTTATAACTCAAAACCGATGTGAATGACACATTTTACATCGGTTATAACTCAAGAAACCGATGTGAATTTTTTTTTGCATCAATTTCACATTGGTTGTGGCATAACTGATGTGAATTACTCATTTTCACATCGGTGGATACAACATCGGTTTTAAAACCGATGTGAATAGTACTTAAAAACCGATGTGAAATCCTATTTTCGTAGTAGTGCATGGCCATCCTACAGGAGCGACGGAGAGCATTCGACGCACCCACTATAACCCCATCGGCCATCCGCCGCGTGAGCAAACGGAAGTTCAAGGGGTTACTGGCCGAGCGATCGCCAGGTGGCCCCAATTCACAAGAAAAGGCGTCCGCAAGGCCGGGCACCTCCGTCTTCAGCCACCTAGGCAGCGACCCATCATAGCGACCGTGGCAGTCTGGCCTCAGCCACGAGACGACGGAGCCCGAGTCCGTAACCAGGAGTTCGGCGTACCCAACTCCCAGAAGGCAGGCCAACCATATGGCCCCTCGCTGAAGAACCGAGATCGGCGACCGAGGAGTCAGGAGATCGGTACACGATCGCCTTGGCTCCCGCTCCGAAAGCCAAACCACGAGCGACCATGCCACAGCAATGGCCGCGATGCATCGCCAGCTCGACGACATGAAGGCGCTCCTAGAAACTGGAGCAGGCGCCAATAACAAGATCGCCGGGCCGAGCGAGCCACTCGCGGTCCACATAGAGCTCGCTCCCGTGCAGCGTAGGATCGCTCCTCCCAAAACACCTCTGTACGAGGGGAGGTCGGATCCCGAGACTCACCTGAGAAAGTTCCGGATCTACATGACCGGGTGCGGGGCATCAGACGCGACCAGGTGCCGAATGTTCCCGCTAACACTGGGCGACCTGGCCCATAGATGGTACATCTCATTGCCACCACGATCCATCAGTTCCTTTGATCAACTGGCAAACAACTTCATGACGTACTTCGCCGCCAAGGTCGCTCGACCAGAAGGCCCCCACCGCATGATGCAAATCAGGCAGGGGGAAGACGAGTCCGATGCAGACTACATCAACCGTGTGGATGAGATAATCCTCAACGGAGAGCCTGTGAGCGACGAAATCGCCCTATACTCGGTCCTAGGGGTATTCGACGGTCTTTCGCCTATGTTCAGGCACCTAACGAAGGACATCCCCCCGACCTACGCGATCTTCCACGCCAAAGCCGCAGACTTCCTGGCTAGGCAAATGTTACTTGTCCACATATGAATAAACGCGATCGGGGACCGAACGACGATCACCAGTCTTCAACCCGATCGCCAGAATCAAGCAACATCTCCTAAAATGGAGGACTCGCTCGCCATCTACAGTTCATCATCTAACATGGTGGACTACGGCACGAGATCGCCTCCCCCGCACAACGTACATCGTCGAGGGTCGGCATCCAACATGACGATCCGAGGTGGAAGAGTGCAGCCATGGTCCTGGTGGTCGATGGAACCGACTGCTTCGGCCATGCAAGGTCCCTTTGGGCCACGATCGCCCGCCCTTCCTTTAAATTCGAGGCCAGCGTAGTCTGAGGGCCCTCGAAAACTAATCAGTGGACACGCTCGCCCGCCCTCAAAGGTTCATCATCTAACTTGGTGGACCCGGACAATGCGATGCGTCCCTACCCTCAACGTACACCGTCGAGGGTCGCCATCTTCATGGCGATTGGCGGGCCGAGGTGGAAGCAGAGCTAACAAGCCGCGGAAGTGGAGTTTATTAATTCGACGACGCCCCGCGCAAGGACTCCTCTAGACCAAGACTGCACGCCCTTCGTTTAAATACGAGGCGAGGCGCATCCTAACAGAGGACCCTCATAATAAAATGAGTCACGAGACAGACAATGTCGCTCGCGCATAAGATACGGTCATGGAGTCGGTCCATCGAACTCCGCGACTGTGCACGATTCCTCAACGACGAAACAATAAGCTTTCTACGAGGGATCGGCCAAATTTGTTAATTGCAGGTACAAGACCGAAGATAGCTTGCCAATCGAGCAGATCGCCCAAGTCCGAGAACAAAGTCCGCTAGTAAGAACCACCTCACCCCATGTCTTCAACATCGGAGCAAGCTGGGGGGCAATTGTTGTGTCGAGATTTATACGTCTCAACAGGCGATCGCCTCAGAGACTAGGCGACCGAGCCAGAGCCAAATAGACCAAGGCATATTGGCCGACCGCAGGATCCAGATCAGGAACCAATGCCGAGCGATCGACATCCAAGGCGATCGTCTCTCGACACCTGGCGTCGACTCTGGTGCCCGCCAAGGACGACCGCCTCGTGCCACGCGAGTCCAGCATCCATCTAGTCGGCAAAGGCCGAAGCTCGGACAGAGACCCACGTGCAGATCCGGAAAAGGCGCCGCAGAACATGGATCATTGACCACAGCCTGCCAGCATCTTTTCACCTACTGACAGACCCGCCGAAAGGTGCAAGTGGGACCTCTCAGACAGTGACTCAGGACGCGTGCAGGCTCCTCATTGGACCGCACAGCTGGCTGCCAGCAGCAGCCGCGGATTTCAAGGCAGACAGCTCATGTGCTTAAAGACGATCGCCTCTTATTATATTACAAGGAAGGCGATCGCCCGTCAGAACAGGGAATCTTAGCTCCTATAAATAGAAGGTTGCCTACACTTGGGCAACTCTCTAATTTTTCTCTGGTTTTTCCCACGGCTTGGCTTTCACTCTCTTGGCAAAAGCTATACACTTCGGACATCAGTTCATTTCTCACTCTCAGAACCTCTTAATCCTAAGACGGTCGGCAGAAACGAGAACAAGAACACACAAAGCTTCGCTCAAGAGCTAGATAACTAGGATCTTTTACACTCATTGTATTTGCATCCTTACATTAATATTTGTAATCAAACGTATTCTTATTAATAACATCTCGCGAGAGTTTCAAGCTCGGGCCTAACAAACCCGGGAAATCTTGTGTTATTCACACCTCCACGGATGTGCTCTCGCAATTTGCTGTTGCTCGACCATTCCAACAATATTCATCTTCGGATAATATTTTAGGGCAACAACACACACCACCAACTTATGTGTTTAATTTGGCCAATTATTAAATTAGACAAATAATTAATTTAACTTTGTAGTGGAAATTTAATTAGACCAATTATTAAATTTATATTAATCCTATTTATCTAAAAATTATGAATCTCACATCGATTTTATTTGATAATTTTATTTCGATTGAGAAATTTAGTTTGGCCAATATTAAGATTCTCGATTATTAAATTGGTCAAATACGTAATTTTTTTATTTGGGGAATCTAATTTGGCCAATTACTGAATTTGCATTAATCATACTTATCTAATTTGAATCTCACATTGGTTTTAAATAAGACTCCACCAATAGGAGAATCTATTCAATACTCAAAATCAATGTCTATTTTTATCCCACAATTATTTTGCAACATAGGTTTAAGAGTTTTATTTTTGTTGAGAAATTTAATATGGCTAATATTAATTTGGCCAATTATTAAGCTAAATAAATGATTTTATTGCTATAAAATTTTAATTTGACCAATTATTAGATTCGTATTAATAGTATTTATCTAAAGTTTTGAATCATTCATCAGTTTTAAACAAGACTCCATTGATTGGATAACCTAAATAAATACTTATAATCAATGCTTTTTTTACCACTCATATTTCTAACCGCTACTTAATTTGAGTAATTATTGAGTTGGCTAAATAAATAGTGTTATTTTTTTATTAAAAATATAATTTGACCAATCATTAAGTTGGCCAAATAAATAATTTTATTATCGAAAATTTTAATTTGGCTAATTCATTGATGTTTAATTTAATTTGTCTAATTTATAAACGTCTAACAATTTAAGCAATTGAATCAATTTTTGAAGTAGACATTATAACCAATTGCTGTAACAAATTATATTTGATTATTTAGATTTTGAAAATTTTAATACAGGTTAAGAGTAATCAGTGTGTATAACTATACATATTTAGGGTGAGAATAGTAAAATCACCTTTTAATCGAGTTTGAGATAGGTACATGTATATAATTTCTAAATGTGTATGCTGGTTGAACCCTAACTGCATTGTTTAGGGTATCACTATATAGGTTTGAGAGAAAAATGAGTAGTAAATTCATCTTTTAGTCGGCTTTCGGACGGATATGGCTATATAAATTATAAACAAGTCCGAGCGGCTGAATACTTGCCTCTTGTGTTCTGTCGTGGTGAACAACTCGGAGTGGTTGGATCCTAACTAATAAGTATAATTGATATTTTTTTGTATTAATAAATTTGCTTATATAATATAATTACACACACACACACATACACACACACACACACACACACACATATATATATATATATATATATATAACATGTTATGCATTGGAGTACCAAGTTAACTCTCTCATATTTGGAATCAAAATTATGTTTCACCTCAAAATTATTTTGCAACGTCAATTTAATAATTTTGTTTTTATTGGAAAAATTAATTTGGCCAATATATCTTTCTGTTAAGACATAACAAACTTGTCTAATATTAATAGGGCCAATTCGGCCAATAAGTAGTTTTACTCTCTTTCTCTTAGGGATGTCAACTTTATCCGTACTCGATCCTACCCGTTGGATAAATCCAAAATCGGATCGGGTATCGGCCGAACCCAAAATCTTATGATCGGGTACGGGTAGGATATGAGTATAGTATATTACTCGATTACCCGGCCCGATTACCCGTTTCAATTATATAAATATATTATTATATATTATACATAAATATTATATTATATTATATTATATATTATATATATTACTATAAAAAATATTATATTTTAGATATTTATTATACTAAATTGAATTTATTATTTATATTATATGTATATATGATATATACTAAAAAATATTTATATTCTTAAATATAGGGTATACGAGTACCCGAATACCCATTGGGCACCCGATTACCCGATGGGTACCCGATTACTCGAATACCCGATCCGAATCAAATAGGGTAGAATATGTATGAGTCAAATCCGTACCATACCCGACCCATTGACATCTCTACTCTATCTCTCTCTCTCTCTCTCTCTCTCTATATATATATATATATATATATATATATATATATATATATATAACTGTTTCAGGAGAAAGTAAAAAGACTGTAAATACGAGTCAATCAATTACATTCATAACACTGATAGATGGGCCTTTATATAGGCATTACAATGAAAGTCCTTCCATACATAGGATTCCTAGATAAGGTAAGACATCTAATAGGATCCTACTACCTCTAGAAGGATCTAGAATCTTCCATCTATGTATCTACAACCAGTATTAGGTAAGACACATCACGGGAATAATAATTCCCGGAACACTCCCCTTGTGTCGAGCACTAATACAATAATGGTGCAGAAAATATTGCCTTCGTAAAAACCTATTCCAAGCCAAAACAAAACCCCATGGGAAAAATAAAGGCTTGATGAGGAAAAGATTGCAACGCACCAAGATAACATGTCATGTATACTCCCCCTGATGTATACATAACGACTCCCCCTGATGAGTACCTCGAATCATAGGAGTCAGATGCCAAGTTGCCCTCACAACTATACCAAGGAAAAACCCAGTGGGAAAAATACCTCTTGGTCTAAGTTGAACAGAAGTACAACGCATCATTGTATGGATGTTCTCATAGGTCGCTGTAATATCTGCATTTTTCTTCTTTCCCCGATATTCCCATTTTGGTGAATTTTTGTTTTTAGCGACTCGCCTGTAACCTTATCGATATTTTGAATCTATTTTATTCTTGGAGTTTCTCCATTTTGACGAGTTTCGGAGATGTATTAATATTATTCTGTTTTATGTCATGTATTATGGCATGGATGTCCGTTTCTCATAGAACCCGTTCGCTTTTGTATTTTCTTTGGTTTCACGAGTTCGTATAGTTGAGTTATTCATGTTGTGAGTTTCGGTTTGTTAATCCGGCGTTGTATCGCGATTTTTGGACGTTTGGGCTGTTTCGTAATTTTCCCTAAATTTAGGGTACTCTTGTTATCCTTGTTGTTCCTGAGCCTTCGGGTATTCGGAATCACGCTTCATCGTAACGTTTTGGTTTCTGACTTAAATCCGTGGTGAGTGTATCCGTTGGTCGTGGAAACACCTTGTTATTTTTGTTCTATTTCCGATCATCTCCTCGTCGGGTAGTGTTTCAGACTATGGCCTGCTGTCACAGGCCATGTTACGGCCGTAAGTCGTATATGTTACGGCCGTAATAATCGAGAGTTACGGCCGTAAGCTTCCTTCATACGGCCGTAACAATGCTTCGTTTCTTGCCTCCTGGTCCAGTCCTGAGTTACGGGCGTATCATGTTTGAGTTACGGCCGTAGAAATCGATCTGGCCGTAATGGTGTTCTTGATACGGCCGTATGTGTCATTCGTCAAATTTGCCCGATTTCATTCTGGAGCGATTCTGGCCGTAAAGGCGGGTGAGTTCTGGTCGTAATGTTCATATGTTACGGCCGTATGTTATGGATGTTACGGCGTAACACCGCCAAGATATAAACCGCAGCGGTAGTATTTTTCTCATTTCTCACCTCTCTCACTTCTCTTCGCGACGGGAACGACTTGGAGAGCTAGGTTTTGCCCGATTTTCGCCCAAACACCATTGTAGAAGTATATTCAAGCTTCATATCATCAACCTATCACTAATCATTCGTTGTTCATCGTCAAATCAAGGTAAAATTTCCTAGAACCCTATTTTGGGAAAGATTTGGGGGTTTTCATGTTTTCGTCCGATCCGTTCCGTTTTGTTAGTTAATTCATGATGAATATGATTAATCTTGTTGGTATTCCTCGTTTTCCTACGATTCATGGTAAATTTCGTAGTATCTTTTGTTATCGAGAGGGTTTGGTTGTGGTCCGCCCTCGTTGTTATTTTCGTACGAATATACATGAATCGTAGGCGGGTTTTCTGGTGTATTCCATTTCCGTAATCGTTTAGAAGTGGTTGTGATTGTGTTATTCGAATCGTTAGGTCCATTTCCGCCAATTCCTCACGATTGTGCTTGACTCTCCCTTTCCGTTCGTGTCACCGTCTATTAATCGAGGCAAGTATCCTTATGAACTTACGATCTTGGCATAGTAGTATTGTATGAGAAATTATGTGTGTGTGTATACTCACTACGGGTTAGATCCGACGGGGTCGGTAGGGCTCCACGAAGCTGTGGGACCGCGAGTTTGCTTTTAACCACTACGGGTTAGATCCGACGGGGTCTCGGTAGGGATCCACGAAGCTGTGGGTCCGCGGTTAATTGTGGTGTATTTTACAAATGTGGTTGATTATTGGCATTTCCGGAAATGAGTGTTTTGGAACTATATTTTCTTGATTGCATGCATTTACTATATGTGTAAGATGTAAGTTGTTCATTTGGTTTCTTGTACTAGCGTAATCGCTAACCCCTCTGGGGACCCGTTTTGGGAAAATTCGTTTTATGAATTTCAGGTCAGGTTCATCGAGACGAGCGGGCGCTGGACCAGTACGCGGATGATGGCCGTGCGTGATGATTGTGCACGAGTGATGTCTTAGTGTCTTCTATCTTTTCATCTTTTGTGGTTTTTGAACTAATAGTAGTACTCGAGTACTTAAGAGTTTTTATTCGTCCGTGTTGTATTGTTGTCTATTATGTTTGTGTTGGATGATGGTGTCATGTTGGACCGGTTGAACCGGGTGAATTATTCTGTTTTGCGTCTTTATGACGAGGTGTTATTTTGTCGTTTCTGTGAGTCGATGAGTATGATGTTGCTCAGCCTGGTGGGTCCCAGATAGGGATTCACGGCGCTGTAATATACCTCGAATATCTTGGGGGTGTTACAGTCGCCTCGTTAAAAACCTTACCAAGTTAAAACCCAGTGGGAAAAACAAACATTGATTTAAGGACAAAAAGAGCGCGACACATCCAAAGTGCAGAGTCACTAAAGACTTATCCGAAAATCAAGTTTTCTAAAGTCTTGATCTCCATGCACTAAATCAGTCATAACTTCTTCGATTCAATAGGTATCAACGAAACTGTAAGAACATATGAAAACTAGACACCCATAGCTTTTCATTCACATACAATACGTAACCTAGATCGACCTGAGCAAATCACAAAGCTCTATCGAAGTTGACTCAGTAAATTACCGGACATATCCTGTCCTACTTTGCAACAATAGTCATATAAATGTTATCACTTGAGTACGACCATTTATGAAACCATCATAGCATCATAAGCCACCCAGGCTAATACTTATGATCATATATGTATAAGGACTCGGTGAAAAGGGAGGACTCAACACCATGCTTATGCGAGTCATTACATTATTCTCTTTAGCATAGGAGGGTGTGATCTCCTATTCGTGCCAAAGAATAGGCTTAAATCAATGAACATGGCGAAGAATGATCATTGGGGGGTCTTTGGCGTCGCACATGTTTATGAAAACAAGATGCGAATGACATAAATATCATCATCGGTCATGAGCCCTGCTCATGACTCCACCAACGTACTTTGGTGTCTTTGATCCAACTAGTTTCTTTGTTCAAAGAAAATGATGTCCATGACAATACCGTGGTATATGAATCATCAAACTGTCCAAACTCCGGACTATTAAAGCCTAAATGTGTCAATGTCCCAATACATCTTCTGGTTACACAAACCGATGCAAGCCGGACCATATTGACTCATGAATATTTTTCTTTTCACATATCCAATACAAGTGATGCATAAGATTTTATTCTCACAAATCACAATGAGATGCTATGAGTGATACACTTTGGCATATCGAGTCATAACATGGTTCAATTGTTACGGAACATATGTGACTAGAAAACGCCATTCGGCATTCAACAACTTGAGCATTATACCACTCATTGATTTTGATGACCTATTCATCATAGTCACAATGGATTTATAAACCGAAATCTAAAAATATCGTGTTTCTTGAAAATAGCTTAATATGTACTCAATTTCGCTTGCAAAATTTTACAAACATGAGCATAGCGAACACTCTAACAACATAGAGATTTTATACCAGATACGATCAAAATGATCTATCATATTGAATGCATAACATGGTAAGGTTATATGCCTAAGGGGAAAAATTACGACACAAGTATGGTGTAACACTACCTTGCACACGCTCGACCTTCTTATAAGGGTGCGTATTTTGGGCTTCCCCAAGGAAACTGTTTTTCAACATTTGAAAGATGATAGTTTAGCGTACAATCCATACCAAAAAACTGCATCATCTATGGCAAATTCGGCCAAAACGAGGTTGAAAAATATGTGTCATAAGACCACTTGCAAATTTGAGATGGGAACCAAGTTGTTTGGGACAAAAATTAGCACAATCGCTGGAAATAAAATTCCGCGCAGCTTGACCTTTGTTTACTAAAACAGCGATAACTCCCTTGTTAGGAAGTCTATGGATGAACGGTCAGATGTTCTGGAAACTAGACTTCCGTATCTTTCTATCCATATATTGTGCACCACACGGATCATTAAACTCAGATCACAGTGCATGTTTTAATTGACTGTTTTAGTATTTCCCAAGTTTAGTGAGAAAACAAGGTTGAGACCATATCTAATGGCATAAGTGTTGATGCAAAAACAAGGCAATGGCAGCCATAGGTTCGTTTAAACGCAGCAGGGTGTTCGATTTCTTATCTCGACTGATGATCCTTTCGGTAACTCCAACTTGGTAGACTTGCAGAGAAAGTAGGAATGTCGGTACACCTAAGTCTGTTTAAAAACCACTGATTCCGTTTGAACTTCCAAAGCATAAACAAATACCAGGGAGGATGCGCCTAGTCATGATCAAAAGTGTAGACAAAATCCACCAAAGTGCATCAAATCAACCAAGAATTTTAATTCTCAATTTGCAAGTATACGTCATAATAGCCATGTTATATGGATGCAACGCGGTGCATCAATATTAAACATTTTGAACCACGAGACATAATGAATATACCATAACCAACTCGTCTTTGACCATCCAATAAGATCGACTAAACATAGTCAAATATATAAGGCACATTCCTTTACAAATACTCAGAAAATTATTCAGACCTATAGTCATACGAACTATAATCGAGGTCAACGAATTCATGTATTTACCGCAATATGCCATTGCTTTACACGTTAAAATTCATGAGAATTACTCGTACATTCTTTCATATATCATATTGTAAGGAGACGATGCATAACTACACCCACATGCAATATTTTATTTTGATAGGATGAAAGATGTAGTTTTCCAAGTATGGGATTGGGTCAAGACCAACGTGGTGGTCGCTCAATTCACCGTGACAAATCCGTCACAAATCGATTTTAACCGTCGCAATCGATGTTTGTCCCATTTGTACGTCACAATTCCGTGACTAATCATGAACAAGTCATAACTTTACCGTTACCGACAATATTCATTTTATTCAATTGTTGGTTTAAAATCGACAAAACGGCGACGTCAAATCGCACCCAAAACGTGGTGTATGCAACAACCACAAATATCGACTTTCAACAATTATTCGTGACTCCCCCAGGACCGTCACACAGTTTACTTCGACATATGAGAGTGATACCACCTCTCATAGTCTCATCCACCGCAAAGTAGCGTGGGAGATAAAGAACCCAATTCCCCAATTCCCAAAAAAAATTCCCAAAAGAGAGGAATTGAAAAAACGGGAATTTTAATAAAGTCTTACGGGTATTTGGTTCCATATATGCTTTGATCCTTGAACGGGAACTTCTCTCCATATGAGCAACATATTTCCGTGGGTACTCCGTTCTATATTTACTTTGATCCTTGAACGGGATAAATATGGCTTTTCTCCATATTTTGCATATCATCATGAGCAATATATTTTCCTATATGCTACGTAAAGCATAAACATAGTTAGATTCATAAACATACAAGTTAATGATAAATGAATCATGAATTAGGAAAATAGAGAGTTGAGAAACGCCCAAAAAGGGCTACTGGGCTTGATAATCGGCCGAAAAAGAACTCGAGCGCGGCGGTGCAGCCACTCGGTATTGGATGAAGTCGGATCTCCAAATTTCCTTGTAAAAATCTGCTTCTGTTCGGCGTAAGATTCAGTAATCAATATTACTCAAAATACGATCTCCACCGTTGAATATACATATATTTGTGTTGGGAAGTTGCTGTCAAAATTTTACATCGATCCGACGGTTAACGAATCGAGAAACATGATTTTTGTACTACTGCATTGTGCAGAGAATTTATGCGCGAAAATTCTCCCCACTCTATTTTTTTTTTTTTTGATTTTCTGCTCCTCCGGATTTTCCTTCTCAATCGAGATCTTTCAGGCATTCTTGAAATCGAATTTGCACACGTGCGCTTCTGGGTACCTATGTGTAACACCCCGAGATATTCGGAATAATTACAGCGCCGTAAACCCTTTAAGTAAGGATTTACAAGGCTAATTTAAAAGAATTGTAAATATAATCCAATCGTACAACTGAAGTTCAAATACAGATTTGATTCAACCGATCAAATGAGTTAACTTATACAACCATATCGAAATGGCATTATTAAAACAGACGTACTCGAGTACTAAATGAACCAAGAAGACAAATCACAATAACAATAAACGTCAACCACATCACTGAGCCATTTCATCGTCCTGTCGGTACTGTGGTTGCTTCCCCGCTCCTCGGCTACCTGAACATCAAAACAATGTCCACCCCCGAAGGGGTTAGCAAAACGATGCTAGTACAAGTATCATAATACATAAATCATCAGTGCATCATAAAACATGCAAAACGGACTTCCGTCACCGGAATCCAACGATGTGAATCCTCACGATTCCATCAACACAGTACAGGGTAATCCAGCGATCCAGCGCCCTTGGTATAGATCCCCATGATGATCCCGTCGGACCAACTCATGGTGGACATTCGATCCAGCGCCCTCAGCATAGATCCTCATGATCCCCTCGGATCATTTATACCATAAATCAATCAATTATGCACACATATATGCATTTCAATATGTTCATCAATACGAACAATTAACAACGAATACCATGAGAAATTACAGAAATACATCTCATATTCGACAATATGAGCAAAACCATAAGCATGATCAAAGTTTCAATATAAATCGAACTCGACATATGATACTTGTCTCGAAAATGGCAAGAATGGAAATACTCCAACAAATGACACGCGTCCGTATGCAACCGCCCCTCGATCGTCCCCTATGCAAGGCTCGGACCTAAGAAATAATAAAGAATTCCTCTCAAGTCGTACGAACGTCTAATAATCCGGTTTACGACCGCAAGCTCAAAAAAATGAATTACGCTGAACTACTTAGCGCTATGTACTATACGTAACGTGCGCTAAGCTTCCTGCTAACGTACGCAAATGACCGTGTTTAGCGTGCGCTAGGCTGTATCTTGTGACCTTCTCACGAGCGATCGCCTGCACTGATGATATAACGTCGTTACGTATCCAACGTAAGCGCACGTTACTCGTTCCGATAGCGCACGTTAATATATACATCTTAGCGTGCGCTAATCGTGCATGGCGATCCTCTTGGTAAAACTTGAGCTAAAGGTGATGAAAACTCATGAAATCCTCAGTGTTAATACATGCCAACTCCGTGCATATCATGCTCATACGGTTTATGAAAGACCTTTATGGATTAAATGACTACGAGACACAAGGATACGTATCATCATTACTACACCATAATTCATCTTGATCTTCAAGAAAATATTCTAAGTTCCGTTCATTCCAAGTCCCAAAACATATGATTCCTTACGGAAAACATACGAACTAGGTAATCTTCATATACTGGTCATGATTGGTTTTGAAGATACATAATATGCTTAGGAGTCCACATACTAAAAAGGTTCAATGGATCATACGATGAATAAGTGCCGAAACGTCGAAAATATCCTTCTAACACATGATGTTCAACTATTAACGAATCTAACTGACTAGATAAACATGATCAAACGTCCTTTAGAACACTACTAATATTGGTGAAGAATCACCTACCTCAAAGTAGTGAAGAACAAGGAGGAAATCGAAGCAATCCAACGTCGAAGGCTTGAACACCAATCCTCAATGATCTAAAATCTTCAACACGAGCTAGGATGCTGATATGAAGTGTTTAGGATGTAGAGAGTAATACTCTAAGTACAAGGATTCGGATGTGGGAAGAGAAAAGACTGAAAATACGAAAAGGATGATGTCCTATTTATAGAAAATGGTTATTAGCGCGCGCTAGTCCATACTCTTAGCGTGCGCTAACGGCTTACTGACTTCACTGTACTCAGCACTTAGCGTGCGTTATTCTCATATCAGTAGTGTGCGCTAAGGCGTTGACTTGGATTTTCCCGAAAGCCGTCCAGGTTCATCCCGACACAATCCGACCAAGATCCCCGGCCTGATCTCACCTACCACACGTCTCAATCATATTGACCACGTATAGCGTGCGCTAATGTTCCTTTGTAGCGTGCCCTATGGATCCATGTTAGCGTACGCTACACATAGACGATAGCGTGCGCTACATGCGCAGAATCACAATCTTAAATCACATTCATGAAATCATACGCTCAACAACACCGGACTATGAGATACGGAGAATAATACTCAGATTAAAGTGCAACAATAACAATATCACAAGTTCCAAATACATATCAGAAATCTCGGGTATTACATCCTTCCTCCCTAAAAAGAAGTTTCGTCCCGAAACTTAAGATGAAAACAACTCTGGGTATCTAGCCTTCATACTGTCCTTTGTTTCCCAAGTGGCCTCTTCAGCTCCATCTCGTGACCATTGTACTTTAACCAAGTGTATTGGTTTATTCCTCAATTGTTTGATCCGACTCTCAAGTATCTTGATTGGTCTCTCTTCGAAGGTGCCATCATTAGCTATCTCGATCTCGTCAAAATCAATGACGTGACTGGGGTCCGGTACATACTTCCGCAATTGGGATACATGAAACACATTGTGAACGTGACTCAGCGATGGTGGTAAAGCCAACCTGTATGCTAAATCCCCAACTCTCTCTAGGACCTCAAATGGCCCGATATATCTCGGACTTAGCTTACCTCTCCTCCCAAAATGGAAAATCCCTCGTGTAGGAGACACCTTCAATAGTACATGGTCCCCGACGTCGAACTCTATAGGGCGACGACGTACGTCTGCATAAGACTTCGCCGACTGCAGGCGATCAACAGTCTTTCCCGAATCAAAACTATCTTCTCTTTAGTCTGAACTATCAATTCCGGTTCTGTCCTGATCAAGTCCGAAGAATCATCCCAGCACAGGGGTGATCGACATCTTCTCCCGTACAAAGCTTCAAATGGTGCCATCTTAATAGAAGCATGCCAACTATTATTGTAGGTGAATTCAATCAATGGCAAATGAACTTCCCAATCAGTTGACCAATCCAATGTCTTCTACTGTTTGTATAGTCCTTTCGGACTGACCGTCCGTTTGGGGATGATAAGCCGTGCTAAAGTTGAGCTCAGTCCCCAAAGCCCTATAAACTGCCTTCCAGAAGTGCGACACGAAGCGACCATCTCGATCCGAAATAATGATCTTCGGCGTCCCATGCAATCTGACTATCTCCACAATAAATACTCGCGCCAATCTCTCGGGTCCCCATGTATCTTTAATTCCTAGGAAATGATCCGACTTGGTTAGTCGATCAACTATAACCCAAATCATGTTTATTCCCGTTGTAGTCCTTGGCATACTGGTGATGAAATCCATCGAGATATCCTCCCACTTCCACTCAGGGATCGGAAGCGGATTTAACACTCCGGCAGGTCGCTGATGTTCAATCTTAACCCGCTGACAAGTCAAACACTTCGAAACGTACTCTGCTACGTCCTTCTTCATATTCCCCCCACCAGAAGTTTTGTTTAAGATCTTTATACATTTTACTGCTGCCCGGGTGAATAGAATAGGGCGCGTTGTGAGATTCCTTCAGAATTGTCCGTCTCAAATCATCATCATCGGGAACGCAAAATCGACTCTGAAATCTCAGAAATCCATCATCTTGTATCACGAATCCTGGGGCCTTTCCTTTCTTTACTTCGTCACATAACCGAAGGATCAGAGAATCGTTCAACTGCTTAGATTTGATCTCCTCGACTAGTGATGAAGTCAGTTCCATCACATATAGTTGCCCTTGGATTCCTGGTGCCTATACTTCAATCCCTTCGCGGATCAGTTCCCGCTGAATGCTGGTTTGGGATGTAAGTGCTTCCAACACTCGAAGGGAAACAGGTTTACGGCTCAAAGCATCGGCTACTACGTTTGCTTTCCCTGGATGATAGAGAATCTCCAAGTCGTAATCCTTGATCAATTCCAGCCACCTTCTCTGCCTCATGTTTAATTCTTTCTGACTGAAAATGTACTTGAGGCTATTATGATCTGTAAAGATCTGGCAACGAGTGCCGTACAAATAATGTCGCCAAATTTTCAAGGCAAAGACCACAGCTGCTAGCTCCAGATCATGAGTCGGGTAATTAACCTCATACGGTTTCAATTGCCGAGAAGCATAGGCAATCACCTTATCCTTTTGCATCAACACACATCCCAGACCCTGATTTGAAGCGTCGTTGTATACCCTGAATCCATCAGTTCCATCTGGTAACGCTAATATAGGTGCTGTTGTCAGTCTCTTCTTAAGTTCATCAAAACCAGTCTGGCATTTCTCATCCCACGTAAACTTTTGAGTTTTCTGCAACAGCTGAGTGAGTGGACGAGCAATTTTGGAAAATCCTTCTACAAAGCGGCGATAATATCCAGCAAGTCCTAGGAAACTCCGGACTTCTTTCACGTTACTAGGAACTTCCCATTCCAAGATTGCTTCGACTTTATTCGGGTCCACCTAAACTCCGTCAGCTGATATCACATGCCCAAGGAAAATTACTTCCCCAAGCCAGAACTCGCATTTGGAAAGCTTTGCATACAGTTGTTCCTTCCTCAAGGTGCTCAAAACCACACGCAAATGTTCGCCATGCTCCTCTGCGTCCTTCGAATATATCAAGATGTCATCAATGAAGACGACCACAAATTTATCCAAGTATTCTAAGAATACCCGATTTATCAATTGCATGAATACCGCAGGAGCATTGGTAAGTCCGAATGACATCACTACAAATTCATAATGCCCATACCGAGACCTGAAAGCAGACTTCGGTACATCCGATTCCTTAATTCTCAACTGATGGAATCCTGATCGCAAGTCAATCTTCGAGAATACCCTTGCCCCTTGCAGTTGATCGAACAAGTCGTCGATCCGAGGTATAGTATACTTATTCTTGATCGTCATCTTGTTGAGCTCCCTGTAATCAATACACAGTCGGAGGGATCCGTCTTTCTTCCGGACAAAGAGAACGGGCGCTCCCCAAGGAGAAACGCTAGGTTGAATATAACCCTTCTGTGACAATTCCTCCAGTTGCTTCTTGAGTTCATACATCTCGGTTGGCGCCATGCGGTATGGTGCTCTGGAAATAGGAGCGGCTCCAGGCTCTAATTCGATAGTGAATTCCACCTCTCTCTGCGGAGGTAACCCAGGTAGTTCGTCAGGAAATACGTCGGAGAATTCATTCACAACTGGAATCGATGAGAGCTCTATTCCTTCCTCTTTCCTCATGGCATAACACCAAAGTCCATGACATCCCTGCTTCAGTAATTTCACGGCTTTCATTGCTTTGATCAATTTTCCCGAGCTTCCCGGTCTCCATCCTCGGAATAAGTGTTCAGATCCGTCATCAGCAATGATAGAAATAACTCTCTTTCGGTAATTTAGAATAGCTCCATAACGGTTGAGTCAATCGTCTCCGAGAATTAAATCGTCACCGTAGATGTCAACTACAATAAGATTCGATAGCCAATCTCTCCCTCCTATAGACATTGGAAAATCCCTAGCTTCTAGGGTTCCCACAATTTTCTCTCCGCTCGGTAAACCCACAACATAAGGTTCACAATTATACAAGCACGAGATTTTCAAACGATTAACACAGTTCAAAGATATAAAAGAATGCGTAGCTCCCGAATCGAACAAGACACTAACTGGTTGCAAAAGGATCTGAATCGTACCTGATGCAACAGCTGTGTTTTGATCCTCCTTCTTCATCTCGTAAATACGCGGAGGAACGGACCCGGTATTTGGATGCCTCTCTCTTCCCAACATTCTGCTGCGGAAACCGCTCTGCTGCGTCTGGTTTACACTAGTGTCCTTCGGGCCAGTACGAGTGCTAGTGACAAAAGATCTAGTCGAATTCCCACAAAATGTTGCGCGGTGTCCTTCCTGTCCACACTCGAAACAGTCACAGCAGGCGCGAAACAGCCACGTCGAATATGCCCCGCTTTGCCACAGTTATAACATTTCTTCCTGCGTAACAGCTTGATTGGTGCTGCCGGAACTTCTTTCCTCCTCGAGAAGGATGTGGAGGCCTCTCGGATGAATGAAAGAGGATCGCCTCGTGAGGCCCACTACTCTTATTCTCCGTGAAGTTGCCGCCACTCTCGCTTCTTTGCTTCCGTCGATTTCTCTCACGCCTCTTTTCATATCATAGGCCAACGCCTTGTCCTGACATCGTCGCAAAGTGGTACATTCAAATCCGACATATATTGTCAATTTCCGCTTCATTCGCATGTCAAAATGGAAAATCCTCTCCGCCTCGGTCGACCAAGTGGCGCACGTAAGTCACCGGGTGATTAAAAGTCTTAATCACGTCCGTCATGTATGCTTCGAATTTTGTGGTGAGAAAAACTCCCGAACTCGGGCCTCTCTAATCGGGCGAGGACAATATCGCGCTTCCATCATTAATTTGAATTCCGTCCAGTCAACATTATGCTCCTCCTGTCGAATGGCCTCCCACCAGTCGAAAGCCTACCCTGTTAGAAGATACTGGGCGACCGGAACCTTTCTGTCTTTTGTACAGTTAATCCCCGCAAAAATCTTTTCTAATTCATTCACGGTGATCCCAAGAAAGCGTCTCACAGAACTGGCCAAATTTCGGAGGATGCAATTTGATCACCTCGGAAGCCATTTATCTCCTCGATTATCCACGTTATGCCGCTGTCCCATCGCCGTCGCATGCGATCCACAACTTGAGCAACCTGGTTTATCTGGGCAACCACTGCCAAGCACTCCCGGCACGTTAGGATCTGCATTATTATTTGCTGATCCCTATTGTCCCCCGGAATGGGAATCCGTTCGGCTAGCGGTTATTTCTGGGGTAGACACCGAATCTTCTTGTCTCGCGTTTCCACGTCCGCGTACACGACCGCGTCCGCGTCCACGACCTCCTCTCAACATACTGTAAACAAAAATACTCAATATCCAGGGCAAACTTTCTAAAAGTACATCCATCAATGTTCACAAACATGAATTAAATAAAACGGTAGTATTTGAGATTTAGGAAACTTACAACCACGGTCCACACGACGATGCCGGCTCAGCAGTGATGTTACGAACGACCAATAATCAAATAACGTAAACAGACCCAACTAACCCGACTGCCAAGATATCCATGAATCTTAGCTCTGATACCATAATCTGTAACACCCCGAGATATTCGGAATAATTACAGCGCCGTAAACCCTTTAAGTAAGGATTTACAAGGCTAATTTAAAAGAATTGAAAATATAATCCAATCGTACAACTGAAGTTCAAATACAGATTTGATTCAACCGATCAAATGAGTTAACTTATACAACCATATCGAAATGGCATTATTAAAACAGACGTACTCGAGTACTAAATGAACCAAGAAGACAAATCACAATAACAATAAACGTCAACCACATCACTGAGCCATTTCATCGTCCTGTCGGTATTGTGGTTGCTTCCCCGTTCCTCAGCTACCTGAACATCAAAACAATGTCCACCCCCGAAGGGGTTAGCAAAACGATGCTAGTACAAGTATCATAATACATAAATCATGAGTACATCATAAAACATGCAAAACGGACTTTCGTCACCGGAATCCAACGATGCGAATCCTCACGATTCCATCAACACAGTACAGGGTAATCCAGCGATCCAGCGCCCTTGGTATAGATCCCCATGATGATCCCGTCGTACCAACGCATGGTGAAAAACCCGTCCAGCGATCCAGCGCCCTCAGCATAGATCCCCATGATGATCCCGTCAGACCAACGCATGGTGGACATTCGATCCAGCGCGCTCAACATAGATCCTCATGATCCCCTCGGATCATTTATACCATAAATCAATCAATTATGCACACATATATGCATTTCAATATGTTCATCAATACGAACAATTAACAACGAATACCATGAGAAATTACAGAAATACATCTCATATTCGACAATATGAGCAAAACCATAAGCATGATCAAAGTTTCAATATAAATCGAACTCGACATATGATACTTGTCTCGAAAATGGCAAGAATGGAAATACTCCAACAAATGACACGCGTCCCTATGCAACCGCCCCTCGATCATCCCCTATGCAAGGCTCGGACCTAAGAAATAATAAAGAATTCCTCTCAAGTCGTACGAACGTCTAATAATCCGGTTTACGACCGCAAGCTCAAAAAATGAATTCTGCCTGAACTACTTAGCGCGCGCTATGTACTATACGTAACGTGTGCTAAGCCTGCCCGTTAACGTACGCAAATGACCAGGTTTAGCGTGCGCTAGCCGTATCGACAAATTTCTTCTTCAATACCGATCGCCTCGCCGATGATATAACGACGTTACGTATCCAACGTAGCGCACGTTACTCGTTCCCGATAGCGCACGTTAATATATACATCTTAGCGTGCGCTAATCGTGTATGGCGATACTACTGGGTAAAACTTGAGCTAAAGGTGATGAAAACTCATGAAATCCTCAGTGTTAATACATGCCAACTCCGTGCATATCATGCTCATACGGTTTATGAAAGACCTTTATGGATTAAATGACTACGAGACACAAGGATACGTATCATCATTACTACACCATAATTCATCTTGATCTTCAAGAAAATATTCTAAGTTCCGTTCATTCCAAGTCCCAAAACATATGATTCCTTACGGAAAACATACGAACTAGGTAATCTTCATATACTGGTCATGATTGGTTTTGAAGATACATAATATGCTTAGGAGTCCACATACTAAAAAGGTTCAATGGATCATACGATGAATAAATGCCGAAACGTCGAAAATATCCTTCTAACACATGATGTTCAACTATTAACGAATCTAACTGACTAGATAAACATGATCAAACGTCCTTTAGAACACTACTAATATTGGTGAAGAATCACCTACCTCAAAGTAGTGAAGAACAAGGAGGAAATCGAAGCAATCCAACGTCGAAGGCGTGAACACCAATCCTCAATGATCTAAAATCTTCAACACGAGCTAGGATGCTGATATGAAGTGTTTAGGATGTAGAGAGTAATACTCTAAGTACAAGGATTCGGATGTGGGAAGAGAAAAGACTGAAAATACGAAAAGGATGATGTCCTATTTATAGAAAATGGTTATTAGCGCGCGCTAGTCCATACTCTTAGCGTGCGCTAACGGCTTATTGACTTCACTGTACTCAGCACTTAGCGTGCGCTATTCTCATATCAGTAGCGTGCGCTAAGGCGTTGACTTGGCTTTTCCCGAAAGCCGTCCAGGTTCATCCCGACACAATCCGACCAAGATCCCCTACCGATCTCACCTACCACACGTCTCAATCATATTGACCACGTATAGCGTGCGCTAATGTTCCTTTGTAGCGTGCGCTATGGATCCATGTTAGCGTACGCTACACATAGACGATAGCGTGCGCTACATGCGCAGAATCACAATCTTAAATCACATTCATGAAATCATACGCTCAACAACACCGGACTATGAGATACGGAGAATAATACTCAGATTAAAGTGCAACAATAACAATATCACAAGTTCCAAATACATATCAGAAATCTCGGGTATACACTATGCGCCGCACAAAAATTAACCCCACACCGGCGCTCAAACCCTAAAAGCCCCACTTTGTTTTCTTGCACAATCCGCATATGCTTTTCAGCATCGCCGGTGGAGTATCAGTACTATCATTACCATTATTGGTGTTACTATGTGATTCGTTAGATACGGGAGCTGCAGGTTCCAAATCTGCGTCAATCTTAGATCGATCCGATGACTGCACGCCATGCGAAACCTGATCCTCACGGATATTATTTGCCGCCGTTGATTTCGCCATCTTTTCTTTGAGGTAACCCGTGTAGCACTTGGAACACAGGCCTCGATTCTCCGCCGTCCAGAGAAACCCACAGCCACCAGCGCAGAGGCGGGGTTAGGGTTTTCGGCGATTTGGATCGGGCGAAGACGAACTGTTTTTTTTTTCATATTTTCTGAATTTCAGACGCTTTTTCAGAAAAACGGGAGGGGATTTTTTTCTTGCTCAGTTTGGGGACTACGTGCTGATAACGTGTTTCAGGAGAAAGTAAAAATACTGTAAATACGAGTCAATCAATTGCATTCATAACACTGATAGAGGGGCCTTTATATAGGCATTACAATGAGAGTCCTTCCATACATAGGATTCCTAGATAAGGTACGACATCTAATAGGATCCTACTACCTCTAGAAGGATCTAGAACCTTCCATCTATGTATCTACAACCAGTATTAAGTAAGACATATCACGGGAATAATAATTCCCGGAACAAAAACAACATATTTGGAGCGCTCTACATGATTTTTTCTAATTTTTTAGATTTTATTATTTAAAATATTTCACCTCATATTTTTGCACCACCACTTTAATTTGGCTCTATTGATTGGCCAAATGAATGGTTTTAATTATATTAGAAAATCCAATTTGGCCATTTATTAAGTAGACCTCAATAATCCAAATATGTAAGTATTTACTTTATAATATCTAATTTATATAAGTATAAATATTATTTTTATATTACTTTTATTTCTTAGTACACTCGAGTAGTCTCTTTCTTTCTGAATAAATATATAATGTATCTAATAGCATTATAGATTTGGAGCACCACATTAATTCTCTTTCCTATGTGATATTTTTTCATTCTTTTTATTCTTATTATCTAAAATCTTAAATCCACGTTTTCAATCGCATATTAGGGATCCCGAAGATTGTATAATTCCAAACATATAAAAAACTTAATTAATCTTTTGTCATTTATAATATTTATGCTTAATCTTTACTTTGTAATGTTTGATTTTTTGTTGAGACGGATGACCAACTATTATAGCAACTTATATTTAATGTTTAAATTTATATTTAAATACAGTAGAAATTTAAATATATTGAGTAATTTAGTGGATACCACTATACGAGTCTAAGACAGAAATGAGCTATAAAATCATCTGAGTTTGGGATGCGAACGAGTATATAGTTTTTCGACGAGTCTAGGTGGCTGAACCATTGTTTCATGTGTTACTTTACTGATTTTGAACGTGAACAAGAAGTAAAATTATCTTTCAATTGGACTTAGGACGAATACGAGTTTATAAATTTAAATGGATTCGGTGGCTGAATCCTAGCTTCATCATTCCGGTTTATTGGTGTGTTGCGGTAAATGATTCTCGTTGGTTAAAGCCTAGCAAAATATTAAATTATATTTAAGTTTCTACTTATAAATTATAATGTGAGGTGATTACCGGTCGAGTTTTGACGGGCTACACTAGTAATAGTAATAATTTTCACCCAATAATGATGAAAAACCCCATCTAAGTTTGCTTGAAACGTTCTCGGATGAAATGTAAACTGCAAAGAGGATACAGTCATTCTATTGTATTTACGTCAGAAATACTGAACACTTTCATTTTGCCCCAAAATTTTAATATACTAAATAGGACTGTGAAATCGGGTGAGTCGACTCTGACCCGCAACATTTTCAACACGCTTGACTCGGTGCTACTCCAACGAATGGGTCGTGTTCTCGGGCATGCATGTATTTCAACCAAGCCATTCTGGAGACGTCATCATCCATATTTATGAATATCGCCCTTGTAGCACCATCTTCAAGTAGATGCATCAGAAAGCGCCAAGATTCACTACCCTTTTCCAAGTGATATTCAGATATCATGCTTTTAACAATATCCATGGCTACAACTATACTAGTACATCCGGAACAAGCTCCACTATTGTTAGAACCACCATTTTTATTAGGAGAACTAGAATCCGACTCCTTCAATTTCAATGCACGATTACATGTGTTTGCCATGTCGGCAATCTGACCAGATAACATAGCCGATCCAGCGGACTATCTTCTTTTTCGCTTCACTTGTTTAGATTTGGTAGTGGTGATTTTAGTATTTTGGAATGAAGTCTGCACCCCCCACGACTTTGGATATGCACTTGGGTTCCATTAGTGGTATGGTGAGGTAATTCAGAATTGGTGGCATCTCTTATAAAATTGCTAAAGAAAAAGAATTCTCTTGATTTTCCAGTTCGTCGGCCCGGGAAGAATAAGCAACATATTCTGAATAAGCATTGTCTGCACCACTTGCTTTATAAATATCATCTTCATCTACCTCACCTTCCTCCACATTAACCACATACACACTTGAAGGATCCATACCTAGTGCCATAACATTCTTGTCTGTTGCACGTTTACCTTCAAATATCTCATGGTATAGCTCTTCCATACTAAAACTAAACTCTTTATTACGGAACCTTTTAGCTTCTTTGTTTTCCTACATTAAAATAAGTAAATATTCTATAAGAATTAATGTATTGAATAAACTAAATTACTTGTAAGTGTAATCAAGTGTAGATCAGACTAACCACAATTTTTCGTGTCCACCATTCATCTGAAGCCTCAATTTTACCCGAGATGGGATCGCGCTCAAGACCAGTTTCTCGATGCAATAACTTCTTCCATGTATACCAATCTTTCCTCATATAATCAAACTTATTCTTGTTCTTGACGACTTTTGATGTACAATTTCGATTGATTTTTTGGGTTAGCTTAGCTCAGTGGTGATTGATTTCCAGTTAAATGTTATTGCATGCCCATTCTTCCTAATGGAGTTGATACAAACACCACACAAGATCTTCACATTATCATCTGACCATTTAAAATTACCTTCCCCTCTCTCATTATTCGATGCCATCTAATATTCAATATAACAATCGCGTAAATATCTAAATTTGAGCCTAGCAGAGGAAAATAACACATCAACTATGACTTAGCCTACATCTTGCTAACGGTTAACTCATACATTTGTAATAATATGCATAGACTTAAAATTTTTTTGTAAATTAACTTTCTATACTACCCTATTACATGAAATCCTATTACATGAAATCCCATTGCCAAGGTTCGAACCTTGGTCTTTTCCCCCTAAAGGCAATTCCCTTACATAGACTTAAATGAAACCATACACTTGTGCCCTAGTCTCTACTTTGTTTGATTAGTTGTGATTTTTTCTTTCTTTATTTTCCAGATGATCATGTAATCAAAGTATAAAATTACATTTCATATGTGATACCCAACATAATTCAAATTCAACTAAAGAAATAAAAACCTAAATAAATTTACCAAAAAAAAAAATTAATAGCACCAAAAAATAAAAAAAAAATATATAAAAAGAAAAACTAAAGAATTCCCCCAAAAAAAAACTAGGAACTCTTAAAATTAAAAAAGCCTACTTTTTCTGAAAAAACTTAATAAAAAAAACTCGTAAAAGAGTCTGGAGAATGATCGAACAACTAAAATAAAAAAAATTACGATATATCATATGAATGTTTGTCATATCTACTTTATTATTAAAAGAGGGTTGTACAAGACACATGTCTTTATATAGATTTTTTGAATTAATTATTTTTTTAAATATACTAACTCCTATCATTTGAATGAGAGTTGATGGAATCAATTTTTTTCTTTTTTCTTTTTATTTTTCTCTCAATGTTTAGAAGTTAATAGTTTTATCGTCTCAACTCTATTTTTTATTATTAATATTTTAGATATTCCTTTTTGAATATGAGTTGTTTTTCAATAATTATTGTATTATATCTTGATTTTAGATTATTTGTATATAAAATATAAAAATCAGATAATTTCCAAATAATTTTTTTGAAGTAAATCTATATTTTTACAAGATCAATATTTTTACTTCAGTTTTCATCTTCTTGTAACAATTTTAGATTACCGAGTTATTTTATTTTAAAAATATTTGGGAAAAGAATTAGAGACATGTTAGATTTACATTCGAGTAGAAAGATATATTATTCGTTAAAATAGTTTTTTGATTGATTCTTCTTTTTATGAAAAGAAAAATTATATAAACAAATATAATAAGCTGATTATATTTTTATTTAAGTACGTCACAATAATATACTTTATCACACTATGCCTAATGAATTACTATTATTGTGGATCTCATGGTATATTATTAAGTATAAATGTGTGACTTTAATCAAAATATTTATCAAAAATATATGACGTTCTTTCACATGTATACTGATATGTAATTATATTAGTATATTAATATAAATATTACAAATATACAATGATCATATAGATTCCTGTCATGTTTATATATTTTATATCGAACTTTTACTGGGGGTGGGATTTTTACCCGAAGAACCGAATTTTAATAAGAACAGAACCGAAAAATTCAGTTCCGGTTCCGGTTCCTGTTTTATGATGTTAGAAAAAACCAGTTTGGAACCGGTTCTATATATATTATATATAATAATAAAAATGATATTATATATAAATTTTTACATAATGTAGGTATTAAATAAAGCAAATTAAATGTACTTTGTTCAAAATATTACACATTAAATTCGGTTTCTACTCAAAATTCATTTTTTTTTTTACAAAATTCAGTTTTTTTGCACAATTCGATTCCTAAAAGAACCGAAAAACTCGATTTTTACACATTAAATTCGGTTCCAGTTCCTAATTCGGTCCCTGAAGAAAAACCGGTTTTTTCGGTTTCGGTTTCGGTTCCTGGAAAAAAGTGGTCAAAAACCGAACCGGTTTATGTATTTAGAAACTGGTTCCGGTTCTTTAAATTTTTACCAAGAACCGAACCAGTCCCATCCCTAACTTTTACACATCTATACTTAATATTAAAAGAGAGTCGCAAGAAAATATAAGGAAACATGTATCATCTCCACGTTAATCCTCTTTTTAAAAATCTTAAAAACATGGACGTTTAATTTTAGAGGGGTTGGATGATTATTCCATTATATACTATCTACCAATTAAAAACTTCCTCTCATTTTATTCCTTTTATTTTTAACCTAATAGTTTAAACAATTATAACTTTTACGTATCAATTTTATTTTTGAAAAAAATATATTAAATTCGTGCTCTTTAATTTGACATCCATATAGTATATATAAAGTAATATAATTATAATATATTTAGATGATTAAAATATTTCAATATAAAAATATAAGACTATCGAAGAAAGATATATTTTTAGTTTATTTTCATAGTTTTTTTAACAATTATTTGATTTTTAAGAATTATTTTGTTCTTATTATAAAATAATAAAATATATTACATTAATGTCAAATCATATAAAATTATATTAGTAAAAATATCGGTTGTATACTTTTAATGAAAGTTGATAATACATTACCAACAACAACATCATCAGAGACTTAGTTCCAAAATGCTTTAGGATCAGGTATAATAAAAGTTGATAATAATAAACATAATTTAATTTCTTATTTATAAAATTAGATATAAGTCTCATATTGTCCTATATGAAAAATAAATGCCGGTGCTTAATTAATTTATGGTTTTTCTATTATGTGCCTTTACATCACATGATAAGAGTTTATAAATAAAATAAAATTAAATCAAATAATAGTATATGTATGTGTATACTGACTCATGGATATTTTATAATAATTTTATAATATTATTGAAATTCGATCACATATTGTTAATATAATAAAATATTTAACATTTTATGTCGTGCATCGCATGGGAGGACATCTAGTATTTTTTTTTTTTTGGTGGGATGGACATCTAGTATTCTTAATAGCACCTCTATTTCCAAGATGGAAAAAGTCCACGTGTCGATGCAATTCAAATATTCACGTGGCACCTTTCATGTTAATTCACCCTGTAATTCACATGGAACTCGAGAATTCGATCTTAAATTTGTCAATTTATCAAGTGTATCTCAATCTATCGGGCTTAATATCAATTATGGAATAAATACTTTACTCTCAAAATTATTTTCCGAATTTTTTTCGTTCAATAATATAGTTACGGATTTGGAAAATTATTAATGATGTGACATTGTATAATCCTTATTATTGATCCATATTTTGAATTAGCATAATTGAAACTCTAACTTACGATTTCAAGATGTGATTTGGAATTCTACAACACTTGATGCTATTCAAAATTTTTGACTTTTAGAGGTAGCAGAAATTTTGCATATATTATCAGAATCGAGATATATCCGCTTGTCTTTTGAAAGTATAGACATCACGTAATCGTTTACTACCTCCACAATATCGTTTGTTCGCGCGAGGATTGCTCTTTCTTCAAAAAATTACTTTATGAAAAGTTACTTATAAGTGAATGATACATCAATGGCTGTAATATGATCTTCGGCATTAAATATAAAGAATATCAATCAAGGTTTCTCTATCGACTTCTTCACCTAACTCACCATCTACAATTTTGAGGATTCATTCGGAGAAGTCCTTAATTTCTTGTAGATGGTGAGATGACATTGTTTCTCCAACAATTAATATCATATTCTTGGTCAGTCTTTTGAGTTTGCAATGATGCTAACGTGAAGAAGAGCTTATACTTGAATAACCGATTTATGTATTGTCCTTTGGTACAACTTCATTTGTACCAAATAAATTTGGCAAGGGTAATTTTAGTAATATATAAAATTTAAAAAAGCTTTTGGAAATACATAAGAGATTTTGACTATAGCTTAAAATTAAGCACTTCTCAAATTGAATAAAAAACATAATATTAGTATATATAATTTAATTACTTGTATGACCTATTATAAATATACCTGTTAATTTATAAAACTATATCCAAGTCCTAGCCTTAAAATTATCAAGAAATTTAACAATTTAGATTGTAATATAAGAATAGCTTGGATAAGTTAAAAAATATACATCAGAATTTTGTCCTAATTACAAATGAACTTAAAGTTTTAGAAAATTCCAAAAGAAAAAACTCAATTGATATGATTGAAGTGAAACGGCATATTTATGCTTACGTGATATTTTTTCAAACATTTAGCTTCATATTTAAGAGTATTAAAGTCTACCCATTTTATATTAAAAATAAATAAGAAAGAGTTGAAGTACTTTAGTAATTTCTGAATCTTGTATTACAAAAATCTCGACGGCATTTGGTTGAAGTGAAACTATATGTATATTCATTTTAAAATAAGTTTTTGAATTACAAGTAAGGAGATTATGACTTATAACTTAAAATTAAGTACTTTAAATTGGCCCAAAAAAAACAAAAAAGAAGCATCACCATCATAGTATATATAAGTGAATTACTTGTATGACTTATTGTAAATGTACTAATCACGGGGTTAACTAAGAAAACTACATCCACATCATAGCCTAATTAAAATTATCCTCATTTTTGAAAAGTAAAAAATGCCCAATTTTGTTTGTAATATAAGATGAGCTCGAAAAAGTTATAGGGTACATTTCAGGCATTGAACTTCATATTTAAGAGTACTAAATTCAAGAAATTTTACATTCAAAAGAAGATAAAAATAATTAGAGTATCTTTAGTAATTTGTGAAACTTGTATAACAAAAAATCTAAGTGACATTTGGTTTAGTTGAAACTTTATAACATTTTTATATGATATTATTTTCAAACATTTAACTTAAACTTTGTGAAACTAATTAGCAGAATGATAAGCAAATAAGGTAGAATGATAAGCTAGTGAGTAGAAATTGGTGATAAGCTAGCTGATTATGTACCTGATTAGGTAGCTGATAAGCTAGCTGATTTTAATGTAGATGTTTAGCAAATTAGCTGATAAGCTAGCTGTTTTTTTTTTTTTAAATTACATAAACATCACTTTTATTTTTCTATTTTTTAAACTTTCTCATTATATTTTAACAATAATTGTTAGAAAATAAAATAAATAATATTTTTGTCTATTATTATTTTAATATATACTACCTTTAAATTACACAGAAAGCGACTGCAGTACTTATTAAACCATCAACATTGACGAGAATAATGTCCGCATGTGTTGTCAATCTTTAAGACATGAAACATTTAAGACATGAATTTAATACTTAATATTATTTAATATATTAAATTAGAGGAAATAATTTAATATGAACAAATATTAAATGTAAAAATATCCATTAATTAATATCATTAAGACTCCACAATAAATTTAAGGACTCAATATATATATAAGATGTACCTTGAATGCGACGGCGAGGAACGTTTCAAATAGGGATGAATAAACTAGCGAGAGAAGACGGAATAGCGGTAGTTTTTTTATTTAGGTCATGAAAATATATTTTTATTTAGGTCACGATATATATGGAATATATAAAGATGAGAAGCTAGCTTCTTTTTTTCATAAGCTTGAAAAATTAGCTTATCAATCAGCTAGCTGATAAGCTAGCTGGTTTGAGAAGCTAGTCGTTTACGAAACGAGCTTTTTTTTAGTCAATGGTCAAATAAGCTCCTGAAGCTTATAAGCTAGCTGATAAGCTAGTGCTAAACACAGCCTTAATATATAGAAATATTAAAGTTGACACATTTTACATTCAAGAGAACACATAAATAGTTTGACACTTTTAGTAATTTCAAAAACTCGTATTAGAAAAAACCTCAATTCATATCTGACTGTGTTAAACTGTATTTGATGAAATTTTAGTTCCACGTTCTGTTTTGGTCCTTTTTTTTCTTGCCAAAATGGTCTAAATCGTTAAGTATTTAACGATTTCTGTTAAATGGCCAAAAAGGAGATAACTTAATCCTTACATTTGAAAAAAATTACATAAATTATTTGGATATAATTTAACATATAAAAGCAAATCCAAAACTTTCAGAAGTTGATTTCAAAAGTAGATAAATTAACAAATCTTTTAAATAAAAAATTACTTAAAAATCACTTAAAACAATCCATTTTTATTTTATGAAATTCTCTATGTACAAAGATAAATCTATGGATTAGTATATTATTATTAAATTTAATTTCTTATATATTTAGAAACATCTCTATGAAAATTCATAAAATTAGTAATTATATAATTTAGTAAATATAAATTTTTTTATTTTTTGTTATTTTATATTAATTAAATAAGATTTAAAATTAATATAGATTGATTGATTTATTCCATAGTTTCTTTGATTTATTTCTAAATAATAATTAAAACTATTATTTCTACACTTTCAATAATATCTTTGAAAGGATTATTTCGATTTATTTAATTGATTAGTGCTTCACGTACCTTTTTATTATATATATTCAACAGTTTTTTGCATACCCCCAAGCATCTGTAATTTCAATTGATATTTCTTTTATTGATATTTCTAATTATAGTGACTAACCAATATAAACTAATTAATTAGTGGAATATATAATATTTCTGCGAGATTTTAGGTTTAAGTTTTTAATATATAGTGCATATTACTATATTAAATTTTTCTTTGTTTGTGATTTATATTTTTTAACTAATAAAAATATGAAATATTTATGTAAATATAATCAATTCCTATTTATTTACAATTCATATTCCTTAATTCGTAAAAATTGATAAGGTAGGTAGGAGTTATTTGAGGTATAATTATAAAGTAATTAATGCAATGATGATTAGACCAGTAATTGATTATGTGTCAGCTGAAGGATGAGAGGCTGACCCATAAGTACACGAAGCACCAGCAAAAGACATGTGGCAGCCGAAGCATGAGAAGCTGCTACTTAGGCTCAGCGTATTCTACATTAGTATATAGGGGAGATTGTTTAACCACTCATACAGTTCTTTACTAACAGCTAATCAAGAGATTTTTATTATTTCAATATGAGATGCTTTTTTAAATCTCACTTCAACTCTTCGTATTAAATTTAATTAAATTTCCAACTTTAATCATTTATTTCTCACTCGTCAGAAATCAATTTTGAGAAAATTAAAATCTTAAATTTATCTCTTCAAAACATAAATTCACAATTTATAATTTAATTCCTAATAATTAGATATTTTGATATTATTAAATTAATTGCTTATATATTTTAGGAAGATATATTGAGTCAAAATTTGTTTTACTAAACTAATTTCCAACATTTTTTATTTATAATTTCATATTTACACTTTCAAAGTTTATAATCAAATCATAACAATTAATAATCCCTATTAGGCATGTCCATGGGTCGGACCCGGCGGGTCGTCGGGTCCAATAAGGGGGACCCGAACCCTAACCCGGAAATAAAGACAAGTCAGCGGGTCAACCCGCCGGGTCCGCGGGTCTCGATCAGATTTTTTATTTTTATTTTTTATTCGTAATATAAAAATTATTTTTTGAAATACAATTGTTAATTTCTTATATAGTTTTTAATGAGGATAATAGGGTTGTTTTTTTTCTTTTATAAAAAAAGGGGAGTAAAGTAGGAATGGACTTGAATCGGTTTCCCGATTGCCTACGTATCCTCTTGGGGAAGAGGAATCAAAGCCCATGTAGTTCTTTGACTTGAATCTGCGAGATGAATGAATTGGATTTTGGGTATTTATAGGAAAAATGGGTATTTTTTATAAATTAAAAAAAAAATCCGCACTGCAGAGTGCAGTGCAGTACCGTAGCTGCCAGCAAGAGCAACGGCTCTATTCTAAAAAAAGTCTGCATGCATGGTGTGGGTGGGGGAGTAAGCATCAATCACAACTCGTCCATGCGCATAGTCAGTCATAGCAGACTGAGTTAAGGGGGAGGAACCAGTCAAATCCACACACACATCCCGGCCCCTGTCCCAGGAATATAACAACAAATTCGCTGGACGAAGGGGCTTGTCATGCCCGTCGATCAAACCAACATCCACCTCCTTAGCCGCCGAAATCCTAGACCGAAAACAGATATCCAAAAAGGTGTCACGAACCAGGTTGTGGCGATGCTTAACCCAACAGTACCAGAGCAGGACACGGCATGATCGCCGAAGACATCGCCATGAAAGACCCGGGAACAGGCTGAGCACGGCCGAGATATCGAAAATAGGGGAATACCCAGACGATAGCTCAGAACACCGCGATAAGTCCGCCTATTCATGGTCTGTCCTAATCCCGAAATAGGAACCGCTCGAAGCCAATCAGAAGTGTGTCCACCGTGTTGGGACTTCCACAATGCAACCTGTCGAGTGGTTAAAGAGTAGTCGGATTCAGCGGAAGCGGCCACCTTCGCGAAATATATATCTGCCAATTTCTTCATAAGTTTGGGGGCAGCGATCTCACTCGGACGGCGTAGGATATCCGAACTCGTAGTCTCAATAAACACTTGTTTGGAAAAACAATGTTGTTTTGATAATTACCAAACAACAAAGCTTGATACAGCAAGCTAGCATACAGCAAAATGATAAATGCCCAGCATACAATAAGCAGCTGTATCGAAAGTCGATCGAAGTTGCTAATCCTGTATCGAAGACTTTTCTTAATACCATCATACAACAACAGAATCTAAAAATATGGAAGTTGTCCCTCAATACAACAAACATTCGATACAGCAACTACTCCTTTATAGCCTACAGCGCAAATGAATACAGCATTCAAGCTGTAAAGTATCGAGATCTTCAATACCCATTGGAACAGGCCTGAAGACCGTTTGGAAATGAATCTTTGGTACTCACTAAAGTCAAGTCCCGTGTGATAAAGAAGTATTTAAATACTGAAAGGATAAAGTATTTAAATACTGAAGCCGACAGAGATCTTCAAATCCCGCAATATCCGGATCATGGTCTATTCAAGTCAACTATCTAGTTGTCACAGAATCTTGCTCAACGGATCTTTCACAACGGATATATTTCAGAAGACTGTATATATATATCTCCAGAGTTTGAAGATCTACATCAAGAATATCCCCGTAAAACAACAACCACTTAGTGCTTACACGAATATTCAGAGTAAACATATTTCTTCAAGTATACTACATATTCTGAGAGAAGAAATATCGAAGTGCTCAAATCTTGAACAACACACCATCAACTAAAGATCAAGAAAGTCAAGCTGTTGTTCAAACCATCGTTCTTTCATTGAACAAACCCATCAGCCCTGTGTGGATTGTGAAAGCCTTGCTTTTCCTGAACTGTGTGTGACGGATCTGTATTGAATAGGACGAAGCTTTGGAAGTGTGTGTGAAGAAACAAGTCAAGAGAAAGCTTTTAACCAATCTGTGTTAACGGTTGAAAGCAACATTCTTTGTATTTATCTGTGTGAACGATACAAGGATAAGTTTGATTATAGTCACGTAGTTGTGTACGTAGTGATTATAATAAACGTTTTACTCCTGTGTGGAGGATCAGTGGACGTAGAGGGGTTTACCTCGAACCACTTTAAATACTGTGTTATTTACCTTCCGCCGTTACTGTTTTCATAACCTGTGATTTTTACAAGTATACACTGCAAAACCCTGTACGCACCAAGCTAAAAGGAGATTAGACCGAGTTGCTGTATCGACAGCAACTTACTGTTGCAAGACTTCCGCTACGCACTCCGATTAGAAAAACGTACAGCTTGTTGCTTAAAACACTTTCCAAGTCGTATTTTGTATACTTAGGGACCAACAACACTCTCACAGCAGAATCAAAACAAGCTTCATGTAACATAGCCCCGCGGTCGACCATGTTAAAGGCGTTCTGGAAGTCAACCAACAACATGGAAAGGCCCACATCATTGTCGCGCTCCTCAACAAATCGAACCGATTCAAGGCATGCAGAATAGCCTCTCCTCCATCGGTCACCCCGACACCAAACTGAAGACCATCAAAATAACCACACAATGACGGCCCCGCCTTTTCCAATGCGATTAATAGTACCATAATATCTAACAATTCAAAATAACACAAAAAGAATTCAAAATCAAACGGATTTAATGAAAAAGAACCAAAACTAAAAAAAAAGATAAAAATAATTAAAAATGATAAAAAAAAAAGTAATAAAAATACAAAAAAATAAAATAAAATAAAGAGTTAATTACAAAATACTCTAATAATAATAAAATAAAGAGTTATAATAATAACAATAATAATAATAAAATAAAGAGTTACAAAATACGCAAACTGGTATAGTTGATTTTGTGCTTGGTCGGTGCGTGCTGCTACTCATATATTTAGTAGGATTAACTGTGCTATAGCTAGAGGAGTGGGGCCCAGATAGTATCTCGGTTTCCGACTAATTTCTTGTAAATCCTATAAATTTATAATAAAGTGATGTTATATTAATAATAATAATAATAATAATCTGAAATTTTCAACCACGAGGACGAAATATGCAATTCGACCAAACCATAGGGACGATTTTGCAACGTACTCAAATAATAATAATAAAAATATATATATGAAAAAAGACAAAAATACCCTTCAAATTAACGATCAACTAACAGAATTATTGATCAAAGGACTAAACCCATAACGGATCAAAAACCACAAGGACACCGCTGAAAAAAAGTATAGAGACTAAACCAGTGAAACCCGACAAACCACATGGACTAAACCCGTAACGGATCAAAAGCCACAAGGACATGACCCGCTGGAAAAAAAGTATAAGGACTAAACCTGTGAAATCCGACAAACCACAAGGACGATTTATGTAATTAACTCAAAAATTTATGTTTACTATCTTTACACAGGGGGGTATCAATGACTCGAGTAAGGTACGGGTATGCCTACTCCATACCCTGTCTATTTGATTCGGATCGGGTTCGGGTACTATCTGTCGGTTAATCGGGTACCCAATGGGTATTCGGGTACCCGTATACTATATAATTAAAGATATAAATATTTGTTAATATATATCATATGTACCTATAATGTAGTTAATAAATTTAATTTAGTATAATATATATTTAAAATATTATATTTTGTGTAATATTGTATGTAATATATAATATAATATAATATGTACGTATAATATATAAGAATAATATATTTAAATAATTCAAATGGGTACGCGAAATAATTAATCGGGTCAGATAACCGGGTAATATGCTATATGCATATCGGATCATAAAATTTTGGGCTTAACAAGAGGAGTAACCGCTATTTTTTCAACACGTCTCTACTCATGTAATGTGATTGATCGGACTTAACGAGAGTAGCCATGAAATTAATTTCCGAGCCGTAGAAACATGCCGAATCATTTGAACAGGCAAGTTTAATTAGGTATCGTAGGTCTCCTGCTAGACTACTTTATACGATGATACATATGCAAGACACACTTTCCAACCCATAAAAAATAAAATTTTGGGGGTTTTCATAAAATTATATTTAATTGAAAAATAAATTCGAGTTGTATTTTTTTAAGTACACACATGCATTAAATAATATTAATGTATTATAATATTGTACATTCTATTGTCTCGTCTGAAGAGCAACATTTCAAACATTTGTGTCAGGAAATAGTCACCTAATGACAAATACTCGACCAAGGAGGTGTACAACTGGCTTTCGCAACAAGGGGGAGAACGAAAGGAAGGCCTGAGATGAAGTTGAAGGATTCAAAATAATTTGGAACAAGTATTCACCCACGGGAGTAAATTTCGACAGTGACAACGCTTCAGCGAAAAGGAGTTTTACCGCCTTTCGCGGATTTAAGTTGCACTTTTTGTGGTACACATCCCGAATCGATGAGACACGTTTTGTTTTAATGCTCATTCTCGTACCAAGGATGGAAATTTGCAAGTGGCTGGGCTTTACGTCTTCGGATCTCCTAGCAGATTTGTTCCATTTTAGTAGATTAATCGAGCAGAAAAAGGAGGTTGCGATTTGTGTGTGGAAATGTATAGTATGGAGACTATGGAAGTGGAGAAATGCAAAATTTTCAAAGACGTAGAAGTTTCTATGAGTAATATTGTGGATGCGTTAAAAGCTAAAATTTGGAGTGTTATTGATTAAAGATGTGAGATGTTGCAACTTATATTGTTAACGATCCTTAATTGCTAGAATTTTCTGTTTTTATTTTAACGGGTTGTGTAATATGATGTGTAAGTACAATTTAAGGCTACCAGAGAAGCATTGAAGGATAAACAGAAATGATCCCATTAGCATTGATGAAATTGAGTTGCACAATGAATGGATAAGGGAGAAAGATCCCTTAGAAGCCTTCTTGGCTTGAAAATTGTAAGTTATTTTCCATGATCTCATTGTTAATGTGGTGCTCTGCACGTTTAATAGTCTTATCGACTCCGACAAACGAGTTGAAGTTGTTGATGGTGATAATGATGATACTCTCTTAAAAAAGGATTGTCTCGTAAAAAAGGATTGGTGAGAGTTCAAGTATATAGCAACCAGTGAACTTGGTTCACTGGCCACGGGTCTTCCACTTCAAGTGGGAGACCCAAGTTCGATTACTATTAATATAAATTCTTCTTTACTCATAAAAACATCAAACAATTATACTCTTCTTTAATCTCCCACTTGAATCGAACTCATAAAAAAGAATTTATATTAATAGTAATCGAACCCAAGTCTCCCACTTGAAGTGGAAGACACGTGGCCAGTGAACCAAGTTCACTGGTTGCTATATACTTACTTGAACTTTCACCAATCCTTTTTTACGAGACACAATCCTTTTTTATGAGACACGAAGACAAGAGAGAGAGAGAGAGAGAGAGAGAGAGAGAGAGAGAGAGAGAGAGAGAGAGAGAGAGAGGAAGGAAGAGTATCATCATAATCATCATAATCACCATCAACAACTTCAACTTCAACTCGTTTGTCGGAGTCAATAAGACTATTAAACGTGCAGAGCACCACATTAACAATGAGATCATGGAAAGTAACTTACAATTTTCAAGCCAAGAAGGCTTCTAAGGGATCTTTCTCCCTTATCCATTCATCGTGCAACTCAATTTCATCAATGCTAATGGTATCATTTCTGTTTATTGATTTATGGTTCTCTGGTAGCCTTAAATTGTACTTCACATAGACCAATGCATTCAACCTTTTATGTTCAACCTTTTAAAGTTATTGATTTATGCCTTTTATAGACAAAAATTGGAGGATTATGACCTTAAAAAGCAAGTCACTTCTAATATGAAAACTGTAATCATACTAGTGTCGAGTTAAAGAATCAAAGATACTTGGGGAGGTAGTTTTATCGAGTCGAGGAGGAGAAGGGAGAGAAAAAAAAGTAACTTCAACGATTCATCCAAGTGCCCCTCGGTGGAAGGCATCGGAACTTTCTACTTCTATTCTTCAGATTGGGAAAGCATTATATTCCGATATTTTGAGTATTGCTTTGCTCCCCCCTTCCAGTGTCACCGTATGAAACCTAAAACACATCATAATAGCATCCACAATTGAGAAGGATTTTCAGGTTCAATTCAGGGTTAACCATTAATTATACCGCGGTTTTTGTACAAAGTCAATGTGACCGATGAACCACACTATTGATTTATATTTTTCATTTTTCATCTTAAATTAACATTTGCTGAAATTTCAGAAAGAAAAAGCCGGGTATTAACAAAATAGCACGCGGTACATATATTTATTCTAGTTGCTAATAAACAAACACAACAAAATTAATTTATAACAAATCCAGACCGACGGCACAAAATGATCCCAGGGGACTTCAAAAATTCACTTGCAGGGCAAAATCACTTTTTCAATACCTCGACCGTCTTACTCCCCTGCCAACAGTAGAATTCATAAGATATCAGAATATAGATACTTAATCGGACATGTTTTTGGCGATCCAATTTATTACCGTGGAGAACGAGAATACGAGCGTGAAGGAGAGCGAGATTTTCGTGAAGAATGAGAGCGTGACCGAGATCGTGAATGATATCTTCGCAAACTCCTACTCATGCTTGGGCTTCGGCTGCGCCTGCTGTACCTTCTGAAAACAAAGCATAGGTGGGGGTTGAATTAATGATCAAAATGAATGAACACTACAAAACTGAAGTTATAATAGGGGAACTGAACACACAAGACAATGAAGTATAATCAAGAACATCCATGTTAAAAAATCAACATTGTATGAATTATGTGCTCTGAAAATTTTCGACCTGCAGCAACTTGGGAATTATACAGGTATCAATATGAAGTGTTTGACGAGATAAATATACTCCCTCTGTCCCGCTCGAAGTGGCTCGTTTGACTTTTTTCTGGTCAAACTGAAAACATTTTGACCATGATTATTTAAATATTATGATTATAAAAATTTATAAAATCATAATTCTTTGAAAAATACATTTCATGATAAATCTATTTCTAATAATGTCACATCATAATTAAATATATTATTTCATAAATTTATGGTCAAAATTAAAAAAAGTTTAGACTAGAAAAGGTCAAAGGGCCACTTCGAGCGGGGCGGAGAGAGTAGTATATATATAAAAATACCATAACCGAGAAAAATAGCGCATATATATAAGGAATAAGCAGATATCGAACGTCATGCGAGGAAGGAAAAAACTCCCAAACCGAATGCAGTGTCTATACAGAAACAACGATCAAAACTGCACCCAAATTAACTATCAAATAATTTAAGCTTCAAGCTACAGTCAGGCTGAATTCTTTTGACTACCTCGGAGAGCGGCTGCAACTTCTGCTTCGGCTTCTCTGCTGATATCGACTTAGTCGGCTCGTTTCCGCAAGTTTTTCAAGCCTTTGACGTTCTTGTTCTCGTTTTTTAGCCATTTCAACTGCTGTATCCTTTTTAACTGCCAAAAAACAAAACAAAACAAAAAAAAACAGCACAACATTCTGAATCATTAGCAGTGAAGCCAAGCGAGCAGCGGAGAACAATTTAATGTGGAGATTCTTATTATTGTTTTTTTCTGTTTTTGGTAACACATGGCATCAGGACGATAATGGATCGAGTGCTTCACTCTTAGAATCAACATCAAGAAAATTATACTTTGTTTGTTTAGTTGTTTGTCCATGATCCGTTTAAGTCGTTCTTGCGGTGTTTCCTTCTTCTCCCCCTGTTGCTTAGAGATATTCACAGTACTAGTTGCTTTGCTCAACTTTGCGAGTGCAGAGGATGTGCTGCGAAAAAAATAAAAAGTAGAATTTAGTCACTACCTATTACACAAACAAGCAAAATATAAAGTACGAATTTTACCTTGGTGTCGTTTTCGACGGCTTGGTATTTCTATCTTTGTCAAGAGACACACCAGAGGCGGGGTCAACATGGAGAGCCTCAAGTATGCGACCAGACAACGGCCTGCATGAGAGCAGAAGCATTAGATTACCCATTTCATGCGACCCACAGATGCAGTCACATGATGTACGACTCAGGAAAAAGGGAGCTTCGAAAGAAAGCTCCCTTCCTCATCCCCCTGGCAAAATTTATACTTGTAACTTAGACATGTTCTATTTTGAACCACATAAGTTTGGTGGCTAAGCTTGCAGCACAGTTTAAGACTTTCCAATCTAGCTTTGCAAGAATTAAAGGTTGAGTGCTCCGACCGGTTCAATGCACCAGCTTGAGATGGAGGAGATGGTGGCGGAGAATATCCTTCAAGCTTTGGCTCATCTCCTGAGCCCCCAAATTCAGTAATATACTCTATTTTAGGCCCACTATTTTTGCTTCGATGACTATCATCAAGATGCAATCCGCGTGAATAGCGCCTTGATTGTGAGGGAGAGTAGGATCGAGACCTTGACCTTGATCTACCCACAAAAAAAGAAGACTAGATTATTAGTCAACCAACTTGATTTCACTGGAATGGTAAAAAAATTGCTAAAATATTTACCTCCTAGAACGTGAGTAAGCCTCATAAGTAGGACTTCGCCTAGAGTCCCTGCAAATATAACTAATGTAAAATGTACTAAAGCTCAATGCTTACACATCTGTGCTACTAAATACACTAAAAGAAGACTTGAAGGAGTTACCGGTATGGATCGTGATGAAGAACTCTGGTTCCAGTAACACGAGCAGCTTCTTTTTCTATCTGAGAAGCTTTCCTTCTTTCTTTACGACTCAACTTCCTCTGTAGAACTCCCCATAGTGCAGGATATGATTAAATGTGCAAATGAATTCAACAATAAATTGAAACACATCAACAAACTTACTGTTGAAGGGTCTCCTTTGATCATTTCTTTCTGCCTTTTTGCCTCATCTTTAGCCTTTTTATCCATATACACAAGCCAACCATATCTCTTCACTCCAAAATCTTTAGCAATTGACTCCATTGTTTCATCATTGCTGTCATCACTATTAAAATCTTCCTCATCTTCATCTTCCTCTTCATCAGCATCAGAGTATTGACTATCCTCATGTCCGTCTCCATCATAAGAGAAACCAACTTGAGAATAAGACCCTTTATTTGGTGGAGGCTGAGCTACATGAGATCTACAGCCCATCGAAGTTAATAGCAATTGGTTAAATATTATTTTGACGAAAAAAGGAATGGTTAAAAAGATCAAAACAAAATGCAAGTTACCTAAAGTATATATAAATGGAAAATTACAGAGCAAAAGTACATAAAACAAGGACAATGACAAAAACGAAATAACAGCAAATGTAACAATTTCATCAAGTATAATCAGCCGTACTGATAACCCATGTCTCTCGGAATTGCCTGAGTCTGAGGGCATCTGGTTTCTTGCAACTAAATTATATACATAAGATAAGCCTATGAGATTCATTACTTAAAATGGACACACTTGTAAAGCTGTGTCTACCTGTCTGATCCAAAGGCTGCAGTAATCTTAGCCTCCATCTCTATGTTGACATGATGCAGACCCTCCTCATCAGTAACTGCTACACTTAGTTGTTAGCATTCCAAATATAGAAAAGAATAGACATAACTTTGTACACACCATTAGAAAATTCGTTGCTGTCTGAGGAAAGCAATGTCGCCGAAAGATGATAGTTAACAACAGTAAAACAAAGAGGTTATTTATATAAAACAAAAAAATACCGACATCCTCTACGCCGATGCTTAATTAAATCCCGGTAACGCTCAAAATTAACAAACTCTTCTAACTCTTCCTCTTCCTCGGTTTTTTCTGTAACCCGAAAAGGTCGGGAACTACTATCGCGAATAAAATCAAGAAGAGCGCGGCCATCGAATCTGCAAGGACACTAGCAATCAGCATATTGGCCAATTTCCCATAATACGACTGGGTTGTCCTACTAAAAACATGAAGTATTATTTTACTTGTACCTAAAAATAGGTAGGCAAACAAAACCTCTTACCTGTCAATCAAAATTTCCTGCTTTCCATTCCAAGGTATCCTGATTGTAGCAAAAATAGTTAGATCAAACTCAACGGGTGATCACATATAATCATAATTGGCATGAAGCGCAAAAAGTGATAAAAACCAATTGAGAAGTCCATACACAATATCTATAGTTACATTGAAGGCGACAAACAAGTTATTACAGATGTGGATTCTGCTTTTGGATGATAAAGATACAAAAAAAAAAATATATGTAGGTCTAGGCTAAACTATTTGTGTGTATTTCATCCAGAAGTCTACGGAAGAAAGTTAAAAAAAAAAATGTAATGTACTCTCCCAGTTTTGTCCCTGGACTAGCGTAATGACTGCAATCGCATAGAAAGTGAATAGATAGGGGTGAAAACAGCATAAAGCTACAACAAAATCTTTATCCCACTATGTAGGGTTGGGTTGGGCGAAAAATGCATATCAGGCTGAATCCAACTATACTCTTGTCAACCAAACACACAATCAGTTACCAACCACATTGGAACCCACAATCGTCCATGAATCATCTGCTACCAATAATTACTCAGACGTAATGCCACTATTTTCCAGTTACACAAAAGCCAAAAACAGGAAAGGAACTCCTAAGCCAACAATGGACTGAACTACTCTCTGAAGGTCTCCTATTATTTAAAAGGATTGGCAATCCAAAGACAGACTACCACATTACATGATCAGAGCAATCGTTCAGAGAGACACAAGATTTGAGTCAATATTACTATATTATATATATATATATATATATATATATATATATATAAAGAGAGAGAGAGAGAGAGAGAGAGAGAGAGAGAATGTCTCTGATGAAAAAAGCGGGCGAGAGATAATACAAACAAATTGCTCAAAACCCAATACAAATGTGGATTTTATATACATTTAGCCAACAAATTAAGGATGGGTGAACTTAAACAAAAAAAAAAAGACTAGAAAATCTTACAGGCCCTGTTGATCCTCAGTGGCTTGGTAGAGAGAATCATCACGGTGGATGCGGCAGCGAGATCCGACGGCCTGAATCGACTGCTGCGGGTCGCCGCGCCTCTTAGCCAGGTATATGGCCCGCCTCTGAGCCCGCTTCCGAGCCGCGTCCATCATATCGTGCACCTTCTTCTCCGACCTCCGCGCTTCATGCCACATGATTCTTGATTAATTCTCACCCGATTTAAATCTCGAGACGAAGTTTATTTTCAGTCGTGCCGAATCGCCGATGATGAAAACCCTAGGGAGAGGACTTCAGATTAGCGATGTTTTGCTTTAGTCGTCGTCGTCGAGCGACTTTCGGTTCGGACGAGTAGATAGATGTGATGGTATTCTCATCAAATAAGCCACTTGCCCAAAGTCTATGTCAGGATCGGGGAAAAATATATATTTAGAAAAATTATTTATTTATCGAGGTAAAATTTAAATAAACTCCTTCCGTCTATGAATATGTATCTCATTTTTTACTTTTTTCAGTTAAAAATTATAAACTCTGACCATAAATTACAATCAATATAAAAAAAATATAGTAATATAAATATTTGATTAGATTTGTCTTAATGTGTTTTTCTAAAATATAATTTACATTTTCTGTAAAACAGTTATATATTGATCGCAATTTTTGGTCAATATTTCTAAATTTTGACCCGAAAAAGATAAAAATTAGACATATTTTCACGGACGGAAGAAGTATTATAAAGAGTTGGGACGAAAAAAAATTATTCATTTAATGAAGTTATTCATTTATCAAATATTTATTAATCGAGATTTTATTGTAGGTGGGATGAAATACTTCCATCATTCGTTAGGTCACTTCTAAATTAAATTAATTCCCACGGTTAATTAGTTCAAATTGTTCGAAAGATTATTTTGACCTCAGATATTATTTACACATATTGGTATTTGCATGATTATGTGAATAATTTTGTGGGAATAGATAGTACAAAAATACTTGTGTATATAGAAAATTTGAGATGGTATACAAGAAATAATACTCTTGTATATAGAAAAGTCGACATGATTCAAAACCCTCTCTCTCTCTATAATGGCTATAATAATTGCATGTGTTAAAGGAATAATACCCATTGTGTGCCTAAGTCTGTTAGTTTATGGGCTTTCCTAGATAGGATTTGGCTGAGGCCTGTTTGTATGTACTTCACCCTATTTAAGGGATCTCATTGATGGAATAATACAACACTTTTGCCCTACTTTCTTGTCTCAAGTTATTTTCCCTTCAACACGTTATCAGCACGTAGTTCTCGGCTGAGCACGAAATGTTTCCTCCCGATTTTCTGCGAAATTCCGTCCGAATTTCTGAAAAAAAAAAAAATCGGATTTTTCCTGAAACCCTAATTCCTACACATCCTCGTTGCCGCCTCCGTCAGACCAGATCGGCGGCCGCCACCCAAACCCCGGTCATCTTCTTCACTGACCGAACCAGACGTCACCGCTCGCCACCCATCTGCCACCCCACCTGTTTGAGAATGGAGTCCTCAAACTCGACCCAGGACCGCGATCAAGGAGTGGGCGCGCGGCGCGCACTTGTACGAGAATATGGTGAGGCGCGCAAAAGCGGCGGCGCACGGCGGGGGAGAAATCAAATCGCTGCTGTGGTACCATAGGGAGAGCGATACATCGTCACAGCAGGATGTGGATTCCTATAAGGAGAATGCGGAAACCCTAATTTACGATGTGCGTGCAAATCTAGATTTGCCATCTCTTCCTGTTATTCAGAATCGAAGAAAGTCTGCAGATATGGGTTGTTGCGGTTGCGACGATTGTCGCCCTTTGGGCTTTCTTTTGGGCCTTCCGTTCGCGTTCATCTCCTTTTTACTCTCACTCGTCGGCGTTGTTATCTGGATCGATGATGCTGAGTTGCATGTGCCCATGTTGCTTGTGCGTGACGGTGATAGTTGACTTAGAAGTGGCGCTCATAAAGCCCCCCTTTTTCTGTCATGAAGTGGTTTGCAGAGCAGATTCCTTGTTAGAGGACTCGAAAAATTTGCAGAGGATTCAAGGGGATTATCGGAGTAAGGTACACAATACGAACCCTACTATCTGCAATATGCGTTTTTTTTCATGCTTTTAATCACATTTGATTGTATATATATTCCGAAATTTATTTGTGCTAAATTAAACCAATTAAAAGCATAATGCATTAATAATTTTAATTAAATTAAAGAGAATCGCTTAAAGCAACTTGGATTAAAATTAATTCACACGAACTAATCGTAGATTGCACCATAAGACACCTCTTTGAGTGCATATATCCGTGTATAGATATATATAAGGTTATGTGATTATATCTATAAATTATACGTATATATATTTGCTTGCATATATAGATATATGACATGCAAATTAGGCTTCATCATTAGTAGATTTTAGAGGATTTATATCTACTGCCTAAATTCAACTCGAACCATGATAAAGTAATTTCATTGGTCACCTTCAATAGCATCGAAAATAATTTTGATCATATCTTGGTTCCGAAAAATAATAACGCTCCCATTATTGAAAATTTTATCATGGAAAGTACTCATGGTAAACTGTGAAAAATCATTTTCATTTTTCTTGTATTAAGATAGCTTATCCAACTCGCCTCAAATTTGATATCTTAGACTCAAAAGAGCTTAAGTATCATAGATGGGTCTCCTACGTTGAGACCACGTTTATCACTAAAGAATATAGTGGTACGCTCCTTAACACCACAGACCAAGTACCGTCTGATAAGATAAAAGCGAGTGCACTTATATTCCTTAGGTGACACATCGAACCCAGCCTGAGATAGGAATATCTACAGTTGAAATTCCCTAAAGAACTATGGGATGCCCGTAAGGGCTAACTTGGGAACATTCACGACACTTTGCTCCCAAAGTTGACCGTGCAGTGGAATGAAATCCGCTTGCTTGATTATAAACGGATCAATGACTTCAACAAAGATATACTCCGCCTCAAGGCATGCCTAAAATTTCTGTGGAAAGGACGTCACAGAAGATGACATGATCCAGAAAGCTTTTTCCACCTTCCCTACTTCTGCTCATATACTAACGAACCAGTATAGGCTGGAGTATGATAATAAAAGCATCACTACCTTCAGTAAGCTAATCAACCTACTACAAGTAGCTGAAAGGCACAACGAAGTGTTAGTGAGCAGTAATGTCAGGTCGGTTGGGACAAAGAAATTTTCCAAGGCCAATTATGGTAAAGTGAAGGATGGAAACTACCCCAATGAATAGGGAACTGGACATGATAGGCTTCTTGGTCAAGAACGTGGGGGTTCTTCCAATGTAATGCGAAGACTTGGTGCTCCCGGATCTTCTAGCCAAGGGAACCAAAAAGTACCTACCCATCCTATCGCCTCTAAGGCTCGAGTTGGCAATGAACTGTGCTATCATTGTGGAGATACTGAACATGGTACAAGAACTGCCATGCAAGCAAGCAAGTCGCATCTCACTAAAAGAAATATAGAGAGTCCAAAGAAAGGAGAACTCACTATATGGAGGAATATGATCTAGACAAGTCCCCCTATGTCAATTTTCACAGTCACCAATCGTCGAATTGAGTCATACGAGCCACAGTCTATAGACTGAATCTTAGTATTATGTTTACTTTCTCGTTTACATTTGGTATAGTTGCCTCAAGACGATTGTGTTGGTGTTTTCTTTTCAATAATGGCGTGATGCAACGTTGTTTCACGAACAAGATATTAATATTGCTTACGTTAGATTCTTAGCTTTATTTCGAAGTACTGAATAATGCTTGAATGCTAATGGTTCGAAATTTCACTCTTTTCTAAGAAATGAATCGAGGAGAGCTTGAATGTTCTTAGAGTTAGGCTTCTATTCATCGAATTAGTCGCCTGGCAAATCTCGGTAACTACGATGATTGGGTCCTCCCAACTCATCAAAGGGCGAGGTAATGCCCAATTCTTGATGCCTAAACGGCAGTCTTCTATGTTACCGATGCTCTGTATGCATCTAGAGCCCTTCGAACCTTACTTAGCTTCAACAATATACGTAGCAATGGTTTCCAGATTGAAACCCACTGTGAGAATGGAATAGAGTTTCTTCTATTCTAATGAATGTGGACGTATACACATTTTAGAATAACTCATGAGTCAATCTAGTGGACTGTATCTCACTACTATTAGGTTTTTAAAATCCTATGTTGTCACCAACAATGTACTTTGGGACATAGACTCATATAGGTTTTGGCACGATAGACTAGGTCATCCTGGTCGAAGTATGATGATATGTATACTAAAGAACCTGTACGAACGTCATTACTTTTCGAGCGAAAAGGTGGCATCAACTCGACATAAAGAACAATGTTGATGTTAATCGTGTTATCCAAAGAACCGGATGCATATCAAATGCCCACCACTTAGTGTTGCAAAGCCTGCTCTTTAGCCAAAGTAGGAGCGAGACCTTCCTACGCTAAAGAAACATAAGCAAACATTCCATTCTTACGCTGAATATAAGGAGATATTTGTGGATCCATCCACCTAATATGCGGACCATTTATGTATTGATGGTTTTGATGGATTCTCCGACATGTTGGTCACATGTCGCTCTCCTGTCCACTCAAACTGCTGCAGAACTTCCAAAATAATTTATAAGGACTCACCTCCCTTATCACATCTAAAGGACTCGATGATGTTGGAGAGTTCACATCAAAAAGTACTTGATGTTTATTGCATGATAGAGATTAATGAATAATATCTCTTCCCATGTGCATATGCAAACGGTCTCACATAAACCACCGTCGAAAGAATATGTATGGTGATTATGTCATTGGTTATGCGCACCAATTAGCATATTTTTGCCTGGAATTATGCAATATTGCATGCAACTTTACTTAAATCATTCATTTAGACCTTTTGCTAACCAATTAGTTTATGCGTACCAGTTGGTAACTGGATAGCCTGATTTTTATAATTTGGACCCAGATGGACTTGAGTGCCAATTGCGCATATTTGGTTACGCATTATATGTGCCTTCTGCGCCCCACAACGCATCGGTCTTTAGAAACGATTAAGTATTCACGTTGGATAAGAATCTCCAGACGTTTATCCGCTATTTAGAACCTTCACAGTGATCTCTTTTCCGCACGATTTGCGGATTGTCACTTTAATGAGACAACCTTCCCGTCGTTAGGGGGAGGAGAGAAAACGTAATTTCTCGAGGAACGACAGGAATTGTCATGGTGTCTCCACTTTGTCTCATTATGATCCCCGAACTTCACAATGGGACCGTGAAGCACAAAGAACACTTGATCTTAAGGATGTAGCAGATTCGATGCCTGATGCATTTACTGATATCGTTCAAGTGACAAGATCTCACATTACAGCTGCAAATGTGCCTGTAAGGTTAGAAGTCCCCTCCAAGGGGCACAACACAATGAACCGGGTGATGCAACCGCACTTGGTGGAAGTGTGGTTGAGGCTGTGGCTCCCTGCGAAGGAAGGGGTGGAAGCCACGTGGTTCGACTAAATACTCACCCAAGTAAGAGGTAGAGTATGGCACAAAATTACATGTTAACCATCAATGAACTCGTTTCATGAGATCATGCTTGATTTTATTATGTCCATGAATCATGACGAGGGGGACGCCCCGAAGATATGATTCAGAAAATCAAGAATCTCGATGAAATTATGAGGGTGTGGCCTGATCAACCACCCACTTTGATGACATGTCATGAATCATAAAGTACGATGATGTCGAACCTCGCTCAGTTGGATGAAATCAACATTGGCCTATAAGAAAAATATTCCAGGTAGAACTAGATTCTCCGACAAAGAGTCAGGTATTTGGTGTGGGTAATGCTAACCTACCCAAGTGTAAAGCGTATAAGACATAAATGAACCTTTGTCGTAAAGCGTAGTGAGAATATAGAATCCTAATGTACAAGGTTTCACGAAGTAATGCTTCTCACAACGCCTTGGAATTGATTACGAGGAAATGTACTCCCACGTATACGTTCCGCTATTTGATTAGCGTAGTAATTTCCGAGGGACTGGAAATGCAGCTAAATGGGTGTGGTTACTGCGTCTCTCTCTGGGGATCTAGATACGGAGATATATACGGAAGTGCCCTATGGCATTTCACTACCCAACTCAAGTAACTCCAGACCACGGAGTGCGTATTCAGTTCGTTTGAAACGCTCACTTTACGGTTTTGAAGCAATCCTTAAGGATGTGGTATAACCGTCTAAGTGACTACTTGATTGGTAAGGGATATAAGAACAATGAACTGTGTCCCTGCGTCTTCACAAATAAGTTCCGGATTCACGATCATCGCAATGTATGCTGATGACATGAACATAATCGGTCTTGATGAAATAAGAGAAACCACCGGATACTGAAAATCTGAGTTTGAGATGAAAGATCTTGGGAAAACTCGGTTCTGTCGAAACATTGACATAGAACATCGAGTTTGTGGAATTTATTCTACCGGTCAGCCTATGTCTAGAAGATTCTCAAGTACTTTAATATGGACAAGGTAAACCCAACTAGCACCCCATGATTGGTTGAACATTTGGATGCAAAGGAAAGATCCATTTCGTCTAGAGAAATGTGACGAAGAGCTTTGGGAGCTGAAATTTCCTACTTGAGTGCAATAGCGCATTATTGTACTTAGCTCAATGTACACGACTTGCTATCGCTCCTCAGTTAATCCGCTGACTAGATTTAGTTCAGCATCGACGCAATATCAATGGAATGGTATCAAAGATTATCTTCTGATACTTAAAAGAAACCATTGACTTGGGACTATTCTTTCCCTACAAGCCGGCAAAGGAAGCTGCTTACGAAAAGGTAAATGCTAAAGTAAATGCTGATGCCGAAGCAACTACCACAAAGTATGTGTTGGTATGACTTGCTTATGTTTTGGAAATCGAGTAAGCAAACCCCTTTTGGCTACCTCATCGAATCATGACAAGATTATTGCTTTGCATGAATCAATCCGTGAGTGTACATGATTAAGAACTATCATTCTACACTTGTGAGGAACTAGCGGTTAAGTACTGCCACTGATGAGCATACTTACATTTATGAACATGATGTAACTTGTAAATCCTCTTGATTGATGGAATGATCATAACGGGAAATATGTGAGATATAACGTAACATACTTACATAGGTTGCACTCTTTTCCTTAGACCAAGATTTATTTTTCCCACTGGGTTTTGTTACTTGGCAAGGTTTTTAACGAGGCAACGATATGTGAATGTAAGCATTAGGGGGAGCTAAAGATTTTTCTAACTTCCGAGATTGATGTAAAGATCACAAGGAAATGATGATTATAAAGAAACTTAATCACATGTGTTGTACTGTTTTCTTTGACCAAGGTTCATTTTCTCCCATTGGGTTTTGTTACTTGGCGAAGTTTTTAATGAGGCAACAACTACTTGATTGATGTACAAATCAGGGGGAGATGTAGACTTGAGGGGGAGTCTTACATCCACAACGTACATTATACTCTTTTCCTTCCAAGGATCATTTTTTCCACAGGGTTTTTATCACTTGGAAAGGTTTTTAACGAGGTAACAAGATGTACGATTTTAGGGATCGATGGAATGGTCACCTTAGTAGCGCTATGATCAAATGTAACGATCATATGAGAGGATAGATTCAAAGGACGAAGTCTAAACTTGATGTGTCTAGATGCTGTACTCTTTTCCCTACGATCAAGACATTTTTCCCACTGGGTTTTTGCTTGACGAGGTTTTAACGGGGCAACATGACATGCGCTTGTAGACTAGGCACAAGGGGGAGTGTTAAAGGAATAATACCCATTGTGTGCCTAAGTCTGTTAGTTTATGGGCTTTCCTAGATAGGATTTGGCTGAGGCCTGTTTGTATGTACTTCACCCTATTTAAGGGATCCCATTGATGGAATAATACAACACTCACTACGCCATAGATGGCTTTCTACAACACATAAGGGGGGGTGTTACCTTCTTGGATGTTACCATAGCTATGAAATTTTGGACCTACCACAACGCTCGGGTTATGGTTTTACCAAATCCTAAAATATATGTTACTCTAACTATAAAAGGTGTAACTCTCAGTAACACCATGAGATGTGTTACCTTAGATTACTAATAAACAAAATTTTGAATTTTATATAAAATTAATTATTTAATAAATTTTTAACTTTAAAAATAATTAATTTTAATAAAACATTGAATCTATTTTTATAAAAAAATTATTCTATCAAATAATGAATTTTATATATATTTTATAAATAATAAAATATTTTTATTAAATTTAAATTGAAAAGGTTTTAAAATAAAGTAGTATTTAAAAATTAATAAATTTTGATTTAAATAATTAAAAAATTATTAAAAAATCAAAGCTTGTAATAACTATGAATAATTCCGTAATAATTAAAACAAAGAAATTTAATGTCTACATATAATAATAATTTTAATCATTATAAAATACTATGATATAATGACTGAAAATGAAAATAAAAATATATTGCATAAAATTGAAAGGATTATTAATATTAATGGAAGAGTTAACATTATAAATGCACTAGTAGAATAAACATCAAATACTTTGATAATGTATATTAGCAAATTAAAAACAAACAACAACTTCGCTTTTCAATTTACTGAAGTAAAAAACCCACATAGACTTCAGTAAATGATACCAAACAAAAAAGTAGGAGCTAGTTATAAATTTAAAGTTACAAAGACTTCGCTAATTTGATAATTACTGAAATAAAAAGTGTGAAAATTTATTTTTTTATCAAAAATTTTTACAATAGCGAAGTGTTTGTCTTGAGACCGGAAATTGAAGAAGGCATTGACCCAACCGAACAAAAATATTAATCGGTAAAAACCTAGACTTATTCTTACCTCGTTCCCCACTTCTCTCTCTCTCCTGCATCTCTTCCGTCGACTTGCGCTTCTGCACGTTTTATCTCCAGCGATGATTCAAGGATGAATCCTAAATACCAGATTCGACTCTAGGTGGAAGAGGAAGAAGCCATGGTCCCCACACACCGTATGATGGTCGTCCGCACCGAATCTTATACCGACGAGCTTATTAAAACAGCCGTAAGGGATTTCTCATCTTATACATGCTTGTGTTTTTTTTGGGAGTGCGTAGTAAATGTAGAGATTCATGTATGTAATTATTGGATGGCTAATAAATAAACAAATAAACCAAAATTTGTTTTCCTGTTCATGTTCTGCTGCAATTTTAGGTTTGATTTTAGTTTTTTAGTAAATTTTTGGTTACTTTTTAATCAACATTACAATTAGATTTCCTTCAATTTTTTCTGTACCCTGAACAGGAAAACTTTACCAGTTTTACCTCCAGTGCTAAGTGTCTCTAAAAGTTTAACCTGGTGAATGCTAGTTTGGAAAGTTGTGGAAAGCTGTGAAATTATAGAAAAAGTGTATTCTAGTTGTTGCTGAAATTTGTTGAGAGTATTGAATTTAATTCACTATATTGAACTGTTAGATTTGAAATGTGGTTTCTGAGGCCGTGATTCACGGTTCCGTAGGTAGTCATTAGCAAGTCAAATTAGTATATTACCTAAAGTGGTCACTGCTTTCCTTTCTGTTGGGGGAATAGAAATCAATTGCATCTCCAGGTCGGGGAATCCTTGCAATAGACGAATCAAATGCGACATGCAGAAAAATGTTGGCGTCCATTAGAAAAACACAGATACAAACAGGCAAGATTATGGACAGCTTTTGTTGATAACTCCCGGCTTGGGCAATTATATTTCTGGTGCCATTCTCTTTGAAGAGACACTTTACCAGTCAACCACATACGGAAAGAAGTTTTTGGACTGTTTGCGCGATGACTATATTGTGCCTGGTATCAAAGTTGATAAGGTGACTGTTAATAGAAATAATTATGAGTCAAGTTCTATCGTGTTTGTTGGTTGTCGAATTGATCGAAATTTTGTAGTTTGTAATACTCCGATTCCAGTCTAATTTATTCTCTTCTTTTGTTTTTTAACCTTTTTTCCTTTTCATTTCTGTTTTGACAGGGTTTGGTTCTACTACCTGGGTCGAACAACGAATCTTGGTGCCAGGTATTAGATGGACTGGCTTCTAGATCTGCCGAATATTATAAGCAAGGGTCTCGTTTTGCAAAATGGTTTGCGATTTTTGTCATGATCTCTATTTCCTAAAAAAATTATTTGATATATTTGGTTTTGCGTACCAATTTTCACTTTGCATCATAATACTTTAGGAGAACTATTGTAAGCATACCCTGTGGTCCTTCAGTTCTAGCTATTAAAGAGGCAGCTGGGGTCTTGCTCGTTATGCTGCAATTTCTCAGGAAATATCACTGCCAAACCTGAAATTTTAACAGGTAACAGTTTACAAGTTTTTTCATGTTTTACTTAGGTTTCATGTCTCATCAAATTATCATATTTCTTATATTTATGGTACTCATATTTTTACGTTAAGCACTTGATTTTGTGAATCTATTTGAGCTCTTGTCTTACGAAGAACATGAATATTTTTGTTATTAGTTTACTTATTAGATGAACAATGAACAACCTTTCCTTCACGAGCTCCAAGACGCGGCAAAGGTATGCTTTTACTCTCCTCTTAGAGGATCTGACCAATTTGTTCTACCATAGCTTAATGAGAAAGTTCTTGCCACGAAAAGCCGGAGTTGCACTCTTCTTGTTCACAAGGACTGCTTCATTGTTATTTTCTTAAGTGTGCATATACAATCTGTTCTCTCATTTCAGAATTCTATACATATATTTGAAGTTACATTATTATATTCAACAGAATATATTTTCTCTGGGTTTCTGCTTTCTTTGACGATAATAGTAGCTTCTGGTACTGGTTCTTTTGATGAGAATTATAATGTAGGGGGTAGGGATGCTTTAATTTTTATTTTGCTTTTGGTTTGGTTTTTACACAAATGAAGCACTTGTACAACTTGTCGACCAAACACTCACTTAATCAATTTTCAGCTTCTATTTGGAACACTACCAACTTTTGATTCTCAACAATAGTAAATCACTTCGTTCAAAAGCATACATGTTTGCAAACACTCCCATTGTCCAGATTACATTAGACATCGTTTCGGTGGATCAAAGTGAATCGTCGGATGCCACCGCTTGTTTGTCATCTCTTCTGCACTGAGTCTGTTCCATTACTGGATTTGGTTGGGCGGGAGAGGGGGTAGTTATTCAATTATAGCTTCTAGATGGAGAATAATTTGAAGGGTATGAGTTTATTTTGTTGGCTTATGCAGGAATAATTCACTGGATAATAGTTATGGTTTTTGGAGCCCAACTATAGTACAGTTTTGTCATCTCTTTGATTATTGAGGAAAATGATACTGAAGCATATGAGAAAATGTATGAAGGGGGATGCTATTTTCATATTTTGTTCTGTAGGACCATTCGAAGGCTTTGTGTTGATGGACTTATGGATGCATGTTTGCTCGAGAATAGTTTATGTTTTTTTGTGGAATTTCAACTATATTTCAGACTTTTAAGTATCTTTGAATAGTCAGGGAAATGAAATTACTCAAAGGCATAATTAAAAATTTATTGACAATTAAATTGTCAAATGATGGTTATCATTGGAAATGTCCTGATCTCAGTCACTGAAGGGACCTCATAGATCGGGTGACATTGGAAGTGGGCGCAATTTGTTGAACAATGATGGCTTTCCCTAGTGCTTCTATGCAATCTAGGTAAGCATACTCATAGAACACATAACATTTCAACTTTCAGGTTAATTATACATCGACTTGCATTTATGTTGATGCATGCTGAATGCATTGCTGTCCGTAGATTTGTGACACATAACCCATGTTTGATTTCATGTCAGTTACTTGGGATACCCTTTCACTTGGGAGGCAAATGGATTATGTATACCTAAAGGTTCTATTTCCTCGGTTACTTTTTTGAGAAAGACTGTTGAATGGAAGGAACCGAGAATGGCCAGAAAAACAACAATAGTAGCTTCCAGCATGTTGCTTTCGCCGACTTCCCCACGTGATGTCAACAGTGATAAGGAAGAGGTTAAATATCTCGGGGCAAAGAAGCCGATGTATGCAAGAAAATCCGACCAAATTTATAGTTTATGCAGGTACATTTCGTTATGTTTCCAGTTTCTATGGTGCACTAAAATGTAGTAACTTCCACACTTATTTGTGTTTCTTAGCATGCTATCAGAATGAAACTTTAGCATGTTGTTACTGATCAACAAGTGTGTTATGGCTTGAGAAAAGATGGCAGGAGTCACAACCTGTGAACATGTAAAACACGAGTTTATTCAACACAATATATTTGGAAGCTTAGTAACCATCACTAATTATTGGCTCTTCTTTCTTGTTTCATTCGGCAGCTCTCTCGTTCAAAGAAGGTGAAGATTGTGAATGGACACCAACTCATGCAAATTGGCTAATCCTTGGATAATTGAATAAATGTTCCGCATAATAGTTTCTTAGAGTCTATTTGTATATCAGTCTTAGACATCCAATGATGTAATTGGTCAAAAATGACTAAGTTATTTTCTTCTAGTACTTGTATATATGTATTTGGTGATGTAGTTGGTTGGTTTTGTGATTAGATATAGTTGTTTTTTTTATGATGGGATTATGTAGTTGGATGATGTAGTTGGTTTCTCTTAATTGGTTTGTTGGATTTTTTAATGGGAAATGTTAAATATAAAATTTTTATTTTTATTTTGTTAAAATGGAGTTGTTACCTTAGGTAATACATACACACACACACACACACACACACACACACACATATATATATATATATATATATATATATTATGTTGCAAATGTCTTTAACTGGTAACACCTGTAACACCTAATGTGTTGCCATTGGTAATATAGGTGTTGCAATAGACTAAAAATTGTTGCACATTTGTGGCCCCACCCGTGGGCCCCACAAAGTAGGCCCCATTAACAGGCCCAAGAAAAGTGGGTCCCACATAACGGCCCCACCAACGGACCCTATTAAGTGGGTCCCATCGGCAAGGCACACTGGGACCCACAAAATGGGCCCCACATATGGAACCCACTAAATTGGCTATATATTTTACAAAATTATAAAGTCTATTGCAACACGAATATGATGTTGCGGTAGAGTCCTTAGGATGTTGCTGTAGGGTCCTTTGGTAACAAATAATCATATGTTAGCTTAGGATGATCCACATGTTGCCTTTGAGTCCAAAGGCTACTGCTCACAGAGCAACTTAGCTGAAATGTTACCTTTGCCCATTTTGGGTCTGTGGCAACAGAAAATTGGGTCTAAGGTAACACAGTTATGTGGTTGCCGAAGGCCATTTATGGCGTAGTGACTTTTGCCCTACTTTCTTGTCTCAAGTTATTTTCCCTTCAACAGCATGGACTCTCTCCCTGTTTTTTATTTGTGTAGTGGTTGGTGGAGGGGTTTTTGTGTAGTGACTTTTTTTTATTTGTTTTTTTTTTCTTGCATGCGTGTACTATATATATAGGTATATATTATATATATATATATGGGAAAAGATGGAGAATTGGTGCAGAACAAGAGAAAAAAAACACGGAGAGAAAGAAGGTGAAGCATAGGAAGGGGACTTCGGTGTTGAAGTACTACATATTTCGACAAACATATTTCGCAAACACTACAAGCGGAGATTTTTGGTTTCGAAATATGGCGGATGCATCACCATTTTACACGGAAGAGGTACTAAATTTTACACTATTACACATATTACTTTCAATATTACATGCAAAAATATTTACAATATATATATATATATATTTAATTTCAAAGACAAAAAAAAAGTTGAAAAAAAAAGTTGTAACAAAAAGTATTTTTTTTTAAAAGTTGTAACAAAAAGTTATTTTTAAAAAAGTTGTAACAAATAAAAATATTTTTTTGTTTGGTTTGATTAATTTTTTTGTTATATTTAGTACGGGTGGTCACGGTTTGGTTCGCTTAATTTTTTGTAAAAGTTGTAATGTATTTTCAGGTGTTCAGTTCTCCCGAGCAACTAACTGATTGGGTGCAAAATATAGCTCGATGGATCGATTTTGTTATTGTTAAAAGAAGAACCAAATCAGAGAAGGGGTATTTGTACGAAATCAATTATGGGTGTTCAAAAGGTAGGAAGTATGAACGTGAAGGTTTAGAAGATGCAATTCAACGGCAAACTGGTACCTCTAAAACTGATTGTCCATTCAAATTAGTGGCAAAATATTCTAAAACACAAATTTTTTGGAGGTTGAGGGTGAAGTGTGATAGGCATAATCATGATTTTGCAGAGTCGTTGCATGGTTTCCCATATGCAATGCGATTAAAGGATGATGAGTTCAGTTTGGTGCAACAATTGACAGAGTATCACGTACCACCACGTCATATACTTTCGTCAATAAAGAAGCGTAACTCGGATAACGTGTCTAGCGTTAGAACTATATATAACGCACAAAATAAGATACGTGGAGCCATAATAGGTGATAGAACTCCAATCCAAGTCCTTTCGTCACATTTGATGCGTTTAGGTTATACATATTACCCGAGGGTAAATGAGGTCACTGATGAGCTTGAGGAACTATTTTTTGTTCACCCCACGTCATATGTGTTATGGTGTACATTCCCATAAATCATGATAATGGACTCCACATACAACACCACGTTGTTTAAATTGCCGTTTTTTGAAATTGTTGGAGTTACTTCAACAAAGAAAATATTTTCAATGGCGTTTTGCTTTTTAGACAAAGAAAAAGGACCTAATTTTCAATGGGTATTGCAATGCGTGAAGGAGGTGATAGACGAAGAATATTACCCGCGTGTTATCATCACTGACAGAGATTTAGCGTTGGTTGGGGCATGCAGAGAAGAATTCCTGAATGCTAACAAATTACTTTGTCGATGGCATATTTCACAAAATGTGCTTCAGTATTGCAGAAATAGATGCAGTACGCTAAATGAGTATGAGTCCATTATAGGAACATGGTATTGGATGGTTAAAGCTCCGACACGGGCCATATTCACGCATTATTATGAACACCTACAACAATTATTGGTCGAACATGCAGGTACTTACTTATTAATTCATTGTTTTTATTATTTAATAAATAAGTACCCGAATGACTTTTTATTAATTCATTTTTTTTTCCAGATATTTTTTCGTATTTGAATAACTGGATGCAAGGCTATTCAGACATGTTTCTCTCGTTTATTACCGATCAATATCGCAACTACGACGAGTCAACAACATGCAGAGTTGAGAGTCAACACGCGTTGTTGAAATTATACTTGGGCACCACACAGTCCAACTTAGACACGTTGTTGAGTTCGATCGATAAGATTATCATTGAGCAAGAAACTGCGATAAAAGAAACTTTTAATAGAAGCAAAAACGAGAAAATGCATAAATGTAATATACCACTATTTGCAGAATTATGGTATAAAGTTTCCAATTATGCTTTGGAACTTATTTTCGAAGAACTCCAACGGTCGATCACCCCAGAAGAATGTGGTCATTAGTTGCGGTCAATTTATGGGCTACCATGCTTTCACGAACTGCTTTACTATCGAATTCATAGTAAGTATATTAAATTTATGACTATCAAGTTATTTTTCCCCATTAATATCAGTAATTTATATGAGTCACTTTTAATGAATGCATAAATGGCCATTCTACTGGAGAGAATTGATATTTTTTGGAGAACCCTAGCTGTTCCGTGGCCTAGTATCAGTACTCATTGTAATATCCGCAATTTCGGATTTCCGGTAATTTTCTTTTTTGGCGGAGGTCCGTTTAGACGACTCGCTTGGGACCGTCTCGTCATTCTGAGAATGATTAATTCTACACTTTTTGTCATCCGAGTTCCTTTCGGTATTGTTTTGTTGAGTTCCATGTTTATTAACGACTTTTCCGCACTCGAGTTCGATTCTCGTGAATCTCGTTCGAAATTACTGTTTCGAGTTTCCCGTAAGTCCGTTTAACTTTGTTAGACGTGTTGTGAACTTCGGTTTGGTTATTCGACCACGTATCGTGATTTTCGGACGTTTTGAGCCATTTTCGTAATTTCCCAAAGTTTGGGGTAATTACCTTCCGTTGTCGAATTTCGAGCCTTAGGGTGGTCGGAATCGTGTGTTCTATTAGCTCTTAGATTCGTATTTGTGAGTACTTCATAACCGTATCTTCGGTTCGTATTCGGGTTCGGGTTTCGGTGTCGTTTTCTTGAGTTCGGTGTTATTAAACGACTTTTCCAAGTATGAGTTTGACTTTGTAAAATCGCCATAAATTCTTGGAAACTCCAAAAAATTTTGAATCCTTCCAATATTATAAAGCATCGAGTTAGCTTTCTAATGGTTCAAACGGTGAGTCAATCGGAGTCCGGACGAGGGAGTTATGGTCGAAATAGCTAAGTCACTCACATGCCCCAGTTTTGGCAGAGCAGCCTGCCGGAAGGGCCGCGGCACACCTGGCCGAGCCGCGGCACACACACATTTCATCTTCGGCCGACCCGTCTGTACCGCGTGCCGCGGCACATGCCGGCAGGGCCGCGACACACTATCGAGTCACTGCCGGCAGATTTGGCCCTATGCCGCGGCACACTTCGGCTGGGCCGCGGCACACTGTGTCAGCCTATTTAAGGCCCATCAGTCGTTTTTTTCGCCATTTTTCTTCTTCTACTACTTCTCTTCCGCAGCTGGGGTTGTTCCTATCATGGAGAGATGTTGTTGGTCAATAAATCCATGAAGTCTTGGAGTTCATATCATCAATCATCCATCCTATAACATCCTTTGATCGAGCGAATCAGGTCAGATTTTCTAGAAATCTAATTTTGGGGATTTTGGGTATTTTGTTCGATTTCGTCCGTTTAATATGATTTAACTTAGGATTGTGATGGATTGATGATTATTTAGATGTATTGTATCATTTCCCTTGTTATCCCATGGTTGGATCGTATCGATTCGTTGTTTTGGTCGAGTTCTTGACCGACGCCTTGAAGGTGTCCGGTAAAATGTCATAGAGGGGTTTTCGGGCGTTCTATGATTATTCTTCCTCGTATGATCGATGATTTATTGATTATATGTTGTTAGGGCCGAATTCTTGTGAAGAACTCGAGTCGGAACCCTTCCGTTCATTGTCTTCTTCGGGGTCCAAGCTTCCCGGTCGAACCGTGTTCTTCGGAGCGTTTGGTAGCGGTTATTAAGGCAAGTATCTTACTATATGACTTGTATCTTGCGACTAGTAATTACGTATGAGATGTGTGATGATTTTGCTTGCCTTCGTAATTATGTTCCGTTTGAGTTGGTTTTGTTTTCCGTAATTTGAAGGTTGTGCGATAATATTGTTATATTAGTATACTTGTTAGGCATTGTGCCATTTGTGCAGGATTGCGCCGTACATATGGGATGGTTGTACACTTGGTTGTGCAATGTATTTTGTACCGAACGTGTGTTATGTTGGATATGTGTCGTTGATTGACGATAATTGTTGCGAGTGTTGAGATTGTGTTATGTGCGGGTGATGTACGATTTTGTGGTGATCAATGTGATTGATCAATTGTGCTCATTGTTGTATGTAATGTGAATGTGAATATGAATATGTGTGTGACCGCTAAGTTCACTCGTGTTGGTTCGACGGGACCTACGAGGATTCGTGGCAGTGGACTACGGGGTCAGAACTTAGTGAGGTACTGAGGTCCAATTGTGCTGGTCTGACGAGGCCTACGATAACGCATGGCAGTGGACCATGAGTTTCGGACACAGTACGTCCAACCGGGTGAGCTCGACGGGCCTTACGGTGACACGTGGCAGTAGACTACGGTGTCAGGACTGTGTGTGTGATTGTTGAGATTGATATAGTCCGTGTGGGTTGTTAAGCCTACGGAGACACATGACAGTGGATCACGGTGTCGGAATTGGTTATGTCTGGTTAATAGTCCGTGCGGGTTGTTGAACCTACGGAGACACGTGACAGTGGATCACGGTGTCGGAATTGAGTATGTTTGTTTAATTGTGCGTGGTGTAGTCCGTGCGGGTTGTTGAACCTACGGAGACACGTGACAGTGGATCACGGTGTCATGAGCATGATTATTTTCAAATCAAAGTTTTGAAAAGAAAGTTTTAAGAAAGGAATGTTGGGCCGAGCCCCACGAGATTTATGAAATGTTTTCGTACTGTAAATTGTTGAAGTACAATTTGAGATTTGGGTTAAGACCCTAAGATTTTCAAAAGGTTTTGAAATTCTAAAAAATTCCCGAGATGATAATCTTATTTTCGAATGCTTCATAGCTTATCATTCCTTGTGAAAACCTCCCGGGGATATTTGTTACTTGTTTATTATATTTGATTCACGATTATTAATTGCTTGTTACATTTCGTATGATTTGATACTTGCACTAGTAAAACAGTGGAGTTTTACTAACCCCCGAGTAATCGGGGGGTGGATGTCTGTATTGCGTCCAGGTACATGCAGATTTAGGGGAGCAGTCACAGGATTGGCACAACATGATGAAGAGCTGCGATATTAATCATGAGTCGAGAGTTGTTCTGATTTTTATTGTGTAGTCAGAGTTGATTTCAGTCTTCCGTTGTATTGTATTTCGACCCCTGTATGGGTAATGTCGTTTAAGTAAGTTTTGTTGATTGGGTTGTGTGACCTCATCAGTCTGTGTATTCACGTGTAAGTGACCATAACGGTCTGTATTATTATATTGTTTGACCCTGGCCGGGCAAGCATTTGGTTGTTTATGGATGTTTAGCCTGGTAGATCCTTGTGGAAAGGGTCTACGGCGTGTAATATTCCCATACGGTTTTGGGGGTGTTACATTTATGGTATCGGAGATTAGGTTGCGGAAACCTAGGATGTCGGGTCGAGTCGAGTCGTGATTTGTCGAGTAATGTGTTGTCTTGTCGTTCGAGTCATCAGGTGACAAGTTGAGTTGTGTGTAGTCACAACGCGTTGGATATGTTGTCGGATGAGATTAGTATCGTGGGCGACCGTCATCTCCGTGCGGCCTGTGGACGTAAGTCTCCTCTTTTATGCATAATATGTGTGTTCATGATTTCAATTATGTGTGATATTTTTAGTGCATAATTTTGTTTACGCGGTGTTGTGCAATGAAGTTGTATTCAACATTTGGATACGCCGTATGTGTATAGAACTAGATGTATTGATATTTGGGCCTTGAACCACCATGTGGGTTGGTATGGTGTGAAAGTTGTGAACCTTGATGGGTTTTACGGTAAAGTTTGTGAGAAACCCCGATGAATGATTTTGCTGTGTGTTTAAACTTGATACCACGAGATGCATTTGATCGAATTGGCGACCCTGGTTGCCATTTGAGTATGTGGTTTTAAATTTGACTGTTTTTTTTTTGGAAGGTTTAATTTTTGTCCGCTATGGGTAAGTTTGAGAGTGTTCTCTGAAGGACTTTACAGTTTGAGAATTTTTGTAATAATCGATTTTTGGAGAATATTTTGGTGGTGCGGTCAAACCACGGTTTATATGGATTTTTAAAATTTGTTAAACTTTGACAAATGGGTCGTGTATTTTCAAATGACACAATCAGACGGTACTTGAAAAATGTGTTTTGAAGTACTTCGGACAGTGTAAAATATTACCGTCGTTTGGATTATGAACTAAAGGATTTTGGAAAATTTTTATTTTGCAGAACGATTTTTGGTTTTCGGAATTTCGAACTTCATATGTCCACATGTTGAGGCAAGTGGTTGTGATAAGTTTGTGGTGTTTTTGTGCTCGCCGGAGAATGTTTCAGTGTTTTCTAAATAATTGAGATACATGGTTTTGATTGGACGATCGGGGTATTAAAAGTGTTTTCAAAAATTTCATTTCACCAAATTTTTCAAACTTGAGAATTTTAAAATTTTATCATTTGAATAATACTCTGGAAATATTTTATTTTGCTGCGAGAGTTTGATCCCTACGATACGTGTGTGGTTTTGACGGTGTTTGATTTGGTAAAATCTAAACACCTCTATCGATGTGACTATGTGGATTATTTTTGAATGAAGTTCTTAAATTACAGTGTTAGTTCGCGCACTTGTGTGATGACTTGGAGTTGATGCTTTATCGTTCTGCTATTATCGTCCTATGTTGACGTTGTGACGTTTGTTTGGTTGCGTTATTCCGTTTGGTCATCCGTTCAGTATGCCGAGAGGTCGTGGCCGAGGACGTGGTCGTAGTCGTGGTCGTGATCTGGAGCGTGGGAGGGCGACTCCATCCTTGCCGAGTACCGATCAGCTCAGTACAGATCAGGGACATTCGACTAGCGTTAATGTTGACGTTGGCGCCGCCACCATACTTCGTCAGGTGGTTGACCAGTTAGTGCAGATGAATCAGGCCGTACGTCGGGATGAGAACCCAAATAGGGATAACGGAACTAGTAAGTGGTTACGAGATGTGATGAAGATGCAGCCGCCCCGCTTTGTGGGTTCGTCTGACTTGTTAGGTTGGGAAAACTGGCTCTTCCAGTTGGACAGAATATTTGATGCTGTAGCTTGTCCGGATGATAGGAGGGTACCCATTGCTCAGTACCTGCTCAACAAAGAAGCTGCAGACTGGTGGCACGCTGTAGTGCCTGCAGATCGTACGCCTACATGGGCTGAGTTTAAGACTGTCATGGAGGCAGAGTATTGCCCGTTGCCTGTTCGTGAACGCAAAATCGTTGAGTTTTTATCGGCTACGCCCCAGGATGTGTCAATATCCCAGACGATAGTCGATTATAATCGACAGTTGGCTTATGTTCGGGATCAAGTGAGAAGTGAAGTGGACAAGGTCCGATACTTCAATATGCGCATGAAACCCCATATCCGTGAGAGTATGGCTCCGCTTATGTGTACCACCCTGAAAGAATATCAGGACCGAGCTTTAGCCATTGAGATGGTTGTTTCTGTTTCGGAATCTAGTTCAGAGAGTAAGAGACAGAAGACCTCGAGAAATTTTTCAAGAGGCCAGAGAAGTGAGATCCGTGAACCTGTTGCTTCGCATTTTACTTCTGGAAGCACTCCTCGTTCGGTTGACCAGTCTAAGAACCTTACTCCAGAGGCGAGTAAGACGATCGGTGTGAAGACCTGCTTTAACTGCAGTCGTGTAGGCCATGCGAGACAGAATTGTCGTTCGCCACCAGTTAATTGTTTTAAGTGCGGCCAACTGGGGCACCAAGCGGTGCATTGTGAGACCGTTGCCATGATGTTCGGGGATCGGGTTTTCGTTCCTACTCGGGGAGGGGCCGGCGGTGTCCAGTGATGTAGTTGTGTATCGTACTTTGTGCTGCAATTCGTGTAGAGATTGATATTTGTTGCGTGAACTTTTTGGTTTTGTTTGTATTCTACCATGATGTTTTATTTTAAGTTTCGGGACGAAACTTATTTTTAATAGGATAGAATGTAATGTCCGGTATTCTCGTTTTCTGTTATCTTGAATTGTTTGTGTCTTGACGTCGGACATTTTCTTGTCGACGAGAATCAGAGTGAATTCTATCATAATACTATATTTGTTTCTACTGCATAGTCGTTGTGGTCGGGTGCGACTTGTTGTCGCGTGCGTTTCTTTGATTTAATGTGTGCATGTGATGCGTCGATAATTACTCGTTATTGTTTTCAATCATTGCCGGTGACGTTGTTATGGTCGTCGTGGGGCGTGTTTTCACGCTGTATGTTCTTTCGCGTTGCTTGTAACATTTCGCCGTTGGGCGCGATTTTTTTTTCGGTTTTTGTGTATCTCGTTGAGTTTTCCTGGCAGGATATTGCTTCTCCCTACTTGATTTAAGTTTCGGGACGAAACTTCTTTTAAGGAGGGTAGAATGTAATATCCGCAATTTCGGATTTCCGGTAATTTTCTTTTTCGGCGGAGGTCCGTTTAGACGACTCGCTTGGGACCGTCTCGTCATTATGAGAATGATTAATTCTACATTTTTTGTCATCCGAGTTCGTTTCGGTATTGTTTTGTTGAGTTCCATGTTTATTAACGACTTTTCCGCACTCGAGTTCGATTCTCGTGAATCTCATTCAAAATTACTGTTTCGAGTTTCCCGTAAGTCCGTTTAACTTTGTTAGACGTGTTGTGAACTTCGGTTTGGTTATTCGATCACATATCGTGATTTTCGAACGTTTTGGGCCATTTTCGTAATTTCCCAAAGTTTGGGGTAATTACCTTCCGTTGTCGAATTTTGAGCCTTCTGGTGGTCAGAATTGTGTGTTCTATTAGCTCTTAGATTCGTATTTGCGAGTACTTCGTAATCGTATCTTCGGTTCGTATTCAAGTTCGGATTTCGGTATCGTTTTCTTGAGTTCGGTGTTATTAAACGACTTTTCCAAGTATGAGTTTGACTTTGTAAAATCTCCATAAATTCTTGGAAACTCCAAAAAAATCTGAATCCTTGTAATATTATAAAGCATCGAGTTAGCTTTTCAATGGTTCAAACGGTGAGTCAATCGGAGTCCGGACGAGGAAGTTATGGTCGAAATAGCTAAGTCACTCACATGCCCCAGTTTTGGCCGAGCAGCCTGCCGGAAGGGCTGCGGCACACCTGGCCGAGCCGCGGCACACACACATTTCAATCTTCGGCCGACCCGTCTGTACCGCGTGCCGCGGCACATGCCGGCAGGGCCGCGGCACACTGTCGAGTCACTGCCGGCAGATTTGGCCCTATGCCGCGGCACACTTCGGCTGGGCCGCGGCACACTGTGTCAGCCTATTTAAGGCGCAGCAATCGTTTTTTCCGCAATTTTTCTTCTTCTTTTACTTCTCTTCCGCGGCTGGGGTTGTTCCTATCATGGAGAGATGTTGTTGGTCAATAAATCCATGAAGTCTTGGAGTTCATATCATCAATCATCCATCCTATAACATCATTTGATCGAGCGAATCAGGTCAGATTTTCTAGAAATCTAATTTTGGGGATTTTGGGTATTTTGTTCGATTTCGTCCGTTTAATCCGATTTAACTTAGGATTGTGATGGATTGATGATTATTTAGATGTATTGTATCATTTCCCTTGTTATCCCATGGTTGGATCGTATCGATTCGTTGTTTTGGTCGAGTTCTTGACCGACGCCTTGAAGGTGTCCGGTAAAATGTCATAGAGGGGTTTTCGGGCGTTCTACGATTATTCTTCCTCGTATGATCGATGATTTATTGATTATATGTTGTTAGGGTCGAATTCTTGTGAAGAACTCGAGTCGAAACCCTTCCGTTCATTGTCTTCTTCGGGGTCCAAGCTTCCCGGTCGAACCGTGTGTTGTGTCAAGATTTATTCATCCCGACAGGCGATCGACTATAAAGCCTAGCGATCGAGTCAACCCCAGTCAAACTATGACTAGCTCGCCTAATCGAAGACACCAGACCACCATCAGGTACCTAGCGATCGACTCCCAAGGCGATCGCCCTTTGGCATCTGGCGATCGACTCTAGTGTCTGGCTAAAGGATAATCGGCCTACGCCCCGAACAGAGATGATCGCCCGTCAAAGTCATCGAAGACTGGATCTCGTAACAAAGACCCACGTGCAGATCCACAAAAGGCTCTGACAGTAAAGACCTTTGACCACATACTGTCAACTACCTCACCTACCGACAGGTCCGCCGAAAGTTACAAAGTGGGACCGCCCGTGACAAAGAATCTCCAGATGCGTGCAAGCTCCCATTGATCAGACTGCACACGCCAGCAGCAGCCGCGGACTTTAAGGTAACAAGCCCATGTGCCAAAAGACGATCGCCCGATTATTATAATACAGCAAAGGCGATCGCCCGGCATATCCAAGTCCTATAAATAGAGAACCGCCTCCTACTGGAAAAAGGTTCACAACTCATTCACCTACATTCCGAATTCATTCACGGAAATACAGAAGAACACACATACCATCAAGCTCCCGGCTTTCTCGCCGGAATCCATCTCAGGATTTCTCTCTCCAAATCTCTCATCGAGAAGATGATCGGCAGAGGCAGGAAGTCTCCACAAGACAGATTCCAAGAGATACATAAGCCCAGGAGCTCAAGCATCCAGCTAATACTCGCCGTGAGAGACTGTTGATCTCTCACCGCCGCGACTGTTCATCTCCTTTGTTACAAGAACTCACAGAGCATCAAATCTGGTTCTTCCGGAAATCTACACGCTCACTATCTAAGATAACAAGGTCTTTACACTCATTGTAATTGTATTCTTACATTAGTACTTGTATCCCCGAATATTAGTATTAATAATATCTCGCGAGAGCATTCAAGCCCGGGACTAACAACCCCGGCAAATCTTGTGTTATTTATCTTTCTCTCGGAAGTGTTCTCGCATTTGTTTGCTATCCATCCATTCCAGCAATATCTATCTCCGGATAATATTTTGGGTAGCAACAATTGGCGCTAGAAGGAGGGCGTTTAACCCTCAAATTTTTATTCCTACCGTCCCAAAGAACACTCACTGTTCTCGGGGCATATACTTGAAGTGACACTCACTGCGCTTCAAAGAAAACCTTCAGAATCATGACATCCGCCGGTACATCGAAGAGAGCCGCTCTCCAAACCGCCGGACACCATATCCCGGCTCAATCCGAACCCCAGCCGACGACAGGGGGAAGCCGCAACAACGCCAGACTCTCGATCCCGCACCCGAGAGATGGCCCCAACCTCTCACTCGATCAGTTCCAAATCGAGGAACAGATCGAGGAGGCTATGGCCATCCTAGAGGAGCGACGGAGAGCATGCGCGTCGCCCGCGATAACTCCCTCGATCGTCCGCCGCATGGGGAAACGGAAATTCAACAGCCTACTGAGCGAGCGATCGTCAGAAAGCCCCAATTCGCGAGAAAAGGCTCTCGCACGACCGGACGGATCCGTATTCAATCGCTTGGGGCGCGACCCATCCTGGCGAACGGGGCATTCTGTTTCCAACCACGAAAAGACGGAATCCGAATCCGTCACCAGGAGTTCGGCCTACCCACCTCACAGCCGAACGCAGGTCAGCCATCTGACTCCCGTCCCGATTGCCAGGGGATCAGTACTCAATCGCCTCGGCACCCGCTCCGAGCGCCGAGCCGTGAGCAGCCAGGCCACGGCGATGGCCGCTATACAACGCCAGCTCGACGAGATGAAAGCACTCTTGGACACTGGGGCAAGCGCCAGCAGAAAGATCACCGGGCCGACCGAGCCACTCGCGGTCCACATCGAGCTTGCCCCCGTACAACCAACGATCGCTCCTCCCCCACCACCACGGACTGACGGGAGATCGGACCCCGAAACCCACCTGAGTAAATTCCGAATCTACATGACTGGGTGTGGGGCATCTGGTGCAACCAAGTGCCGGATCTTCCCGTTAACATTGGGCGAGCTGGCCCATAGGTGGTACGCCTCACTACCACCATGATCAATCATCTCCTTTGAGAAACTGGCGAATGACTTCACGTCATACTTCGCCACCAAGGTCGCCAGACCAGAAGGCCCCCACCGCATGATGAAAATCAGGCAGGGGAAAGACGAAACCGATGCAGATTACATCGACCGAGTAGACGAAATCATCCTCACCTGCGAACCCGTCAGTGACGAGCTCGCTCTCTTTTCGGTCATGGGGGGATTCTTCGGTCATTCACCCATGTTTAGACATCTCACCAAGGATATTCCCCCAACCTACGCGATCTTCCGCGCTAAGGCTGCCGACTTTCTGGCCAGGCAAAGGCTACTCACCTTCCACAAAGGCGAAGAAGCGCCACCTCCTGCCCGAAAGAAGGCGATCGCCAAATCAAAGAAGGCGATCGCCAAGCCACCCGGAGATCTCAAAGCCTTCGAGGACATGGGAGCCCATCTCCTCCATACGTTCAACCGAACTCCGGCCCACATTTTCTATGCCATCAAGGGGCACGAACCGCTAAACAAGCCAAAAGGCGATAAGGGACCACGGTCACCTGGACAACAATCAATATTGTGCCTACCCTAAGAGTCGCGGCCACAGCACCAACCAATGCCGCGACCTCCTCAAACAGCTCTGGAGATTGTTCGAGGAGGGCAAGTTGGACAGCTTATTGGCTTAGCCGAAGCCCCTACCAATCTCTATACACGATCGTCCGAGTCGAACACAAAACAGGTTGGAAAGCTCATACGAGCCGACCCCTGGATCAACCTTGGCGACCGTCTCTACATGCTTCAATCAAGAGAAGGGGACCTCGGAAGTCTCCCCAATCTCCCTCCTTATTTAAGAAACTGGAGGACTCGCTCGCCATCTACAGTTCACCATCTAACATGATGGACTAAGGCACGAGATCGCCTCCCCCGCACAATGTACACCGTCGAAGGTCGGCATCTACATGATGATCCAAGGTGGAAGAGTGCAGCCATGGTCCTGGTGGTCGATGGAACCGACTGCTTAGGCCATGCAAGGTCCCTTTGGGCCAAGATCGCCCGCCCTTCGTTTAAATACGAGGCCGGCATAGTCTGAGGGCCCTCCAAAATTAATCAGTGGACACGATCGCTCGCCCTCAAAGGTTCATCATTTAACGTGGTAAACCCGGACAATGCGACGCGTCACTACCCCCGTCTCAACGTACACCGTCGAGGGTCGCCATCGTCATGGCGACCCGAGGTGGAAAAAGAGCTAAACAAGCCGCGGGCGTGGAGTTGAATCATCCGACGCTACCCCGCGCAAGGACTCCTCTAGACCGAGACCGCACGCCCTTCGTTTAAATACGAGGCGAGGCGGAGCCTAACAGAGGACCCTCATAATAAAGTGAGTCACGAGACACTCAATGTCTTCGCACATCAAGACATGATCAGGGAGTCGGTCCATAGAACTCCACGATCGTGCACGGTTCCTCAAGACGGACGACCGTCCTCGAGGATTCGACAAAGTTGAAGACCGCTCACTCAACGAATTATTTTCATCCCCTTACTTCCACTAAGTGAATAAAAACAAAGGGGAAGAGTGCGGACTACCTATACGATGATCGTACCTATTCAACCACATACGGAGATCATCATTTTTCAGATGTTGTGCAGTGATCAAATTTATTGTAAAAGTTATCTTTATGAGTTTATCAATTCATTTGGAACTACCCTCGCAACGATCTCTCCTCACACATTTGTACAAAGTCAAACAAAGACTCAAAAATAACAATCATTCAAGTGATAAGTCAGAAAATCAAACATTCATTTCATTGCTTGAAGGATCAAAATACATGGTCGCCCGAAGACCAAAATGCTACAGAAAAAACTACAAAACTACAAGACAAAAAGCTAAAACAAACAAGCAAGAGTGAAGAGCCTCAGGCCTCCGCCTGGCCTTCGCCTTCAGTCGGCGGCTCGACCTGTGGTCCTTCCCCAGTTTTCGGAGCGACCTCCCGTCCTCCGGATCGTCAGATGAACGATGTTCGCCGGAGTCGGATACCAGCTCAGATCCACGCCAAGCTCCGAGAGATCCAAGATCGGCAAGGAGAAAGCAGGATGGAGAGGATGCTCCAACGCATACGCCTTGAAGTTCTCAGCAAGAGGCCCGACCTCCAAACCTCCCTTCTTAGCTGCTCGGATCGAGTCGGCGAACGCCATATAATAGGCGAACTCGCTGACAAACTCCAAGTTTTGAAAGGGATCAGCCTTGGTCGCCTCTACCTCTCTTTTCAGCTCCGCCATCGCCTGTTGCGACCCTTGGAGCTCGGCCTCCCTCGCAGCAACCTTCTCCCTCGACTCCGCCAGCTCGCTAGTCAACCGAGCGATCGTCTCCTTCTGACGAGCGGCCTCCTCCTCAGCAACCTTCTGCGCCCGGACGGCATTCAGCATCTTGTCCCGAAATCGGTCAACCGCCAAACGAGACAACTCGGTTTCCTTCTTCGCCAGCTCAAGCTCGTGGCTCGCCCGCTTGGCTGCCTCCAAAGAGTCCTTCTCCATTACCACGATCTTATCGGCGAACTCGGCGTTCTCTTTCCGAGCCGCCTCGAGATCCGCCTGCAGGCGAATAGTGGAAGGTCGCCCCTCAAACTCCTGCGCACTCGGGATGACCATGGTCGCCGTCTGGAGAAAAAGGGCGAGAACAGCCTGCATCGTACTCCCCGATCGCTGACGAGCGATCGCATCTAGATCGGTCGTCCAGGACTTCGGTAGAGCAGAAGCGGCCTTGCTGACGTATTGCGGGATGTCACAGGACTGGCGAGGAGATCGGCTGGCTAAGAAATCCAACACCATCGGCGGGCAAGACGGATCTGTGCGACGGATCCTACATCAATACAACAAAGTTAACACAACTCCTACAAAATTGCAAGTTTCAACCCAAAATTGCAATCTACCTCTCAGCCCTCTCGGGGTCGCAACCGAAGTACGGTTTCCCTCGAGGAGTCTCAGCGTCAGCGATCGCCATCTCTCGCATAAAAGCCACAGAGGGCGGCTCATTCTCCGGAGCGAGAACGGTGATCGGAGGCGCGGCGATCGGCACTTCGTTGCCAGGGGCAGGAACCATAGTTTCTTCCAGCCTCGGCCTTTTGCGATTCGATCGAAGCCCCTCCTCCGGAACTCCCTCCTCAGCCACGATCGGCTCCACGCGAGGCTCCGCCTCCGGAACAATTGGCAGCGCAACAGGTGGGGCCCGAGATGACTTCTTGTGGCGGAGACGGCCCAGAACTCCAGGATTCGACATGGCGATCTCCGGTGGGGGCTCCATAAAGCGATGAAAGCGAACCTCTACAGTTAAGACGATCGATCAATAGTTAGATATTTTCCTCAAGTAAGGCGATCGCCTAGAAAGTGAAGGTCGCAGAAACTCATACCTGGTACCGAGAGATGTCTCGAGAAGCGGAATAGCCGAGCCGACAGCCAACGGCTCTCCTTATTGATCCGGCTAGCGTCAAGATCGTCGTCCGACAAGCTCCGTATCCGCTCCCAGACAACCAGGAAATCAAAGGGCGCCTCCGACCACGGAATGTGAAAACCTCAGAAACCGAAATCAAATTAGATCGGTTCAAAAGCATCCGAACGGAGGGAGAGTCTAAACCCCACGGGATTCCTCTCCGAAACTCGCAGGATCTCCAGCTCGCCCGAAGGATTGTCGCTCGCAGAAGCCCTCCACGCGTCGGCGACCCAGAACCACTTCGTCGGATCGCCCCGCGCCTTATTCGGGACTCCGAGGATTACCCGACCAGATCGGCCCTGAATATGGTAACCTCCGACCGACCCTTTCTGAGCCGTCATCTTGAACAAATGGTTCATCTCCGACGGCGATGGGAGGCGGTACAGGCGGTGACCGCCGAAAAGAGTGAGGGTGCAGATAATTTGGAGCCAAGCGTTCGGCGTCAGCTGAAGTGGCGCCACGTTCCAAGCGTCCAGCAGGTGGGAGACAGCAAAAGATAGAGGGAAGCGCAGCCCGGCCTCCATAATCGCCTCATTCACAGCGACCATACCCACCGGAGGCTGATTGGCTCGCTCATTCTCCGCCGGCGCGAATATATCCACATCTGAAGGAACATGGAACCTCGTCCTCCAGACGACCAGATCTTTCCTGGTCGCCGAACTCCGAATTTGGCCAAGCGACCACAAAGATCGGCCGGGCACCTGCAGATCTTGTGAGCGTTTGGGAAGCTGATATGGGTAGGCGACCGAGTATCCCCTGAAATCGAACCTCGGAGACGGACCGGCCAACTTCTCCATAATCTCAGCTTAAGCCTTATAAGCCCTACGAAAGCACTATGTCGCTCCCAAGAGGCCCTAATCGCGGATCTCTCTATCTGCGATCGTCTGCCTTCGCCCGCTTCTTAGCGACGTCGGCTTCATTAAATAAAGCCTCGATTTCAGCAGGTCGATTCCGCCCGAATAGCCTCGGCCGCCGCTCTGTGGAAGTCGAAGAAGGTCCTCCTGACGATCGATGTCCCGGCGGCGGAACTGGTACCCACTCCATATGATGATGACGTTCCAGCCATTCTCAAAGAAAGAAAGGAGAAAAGGATTTTTTCTTACCCAAAGATGAAATTGAACGACGATCGGCACTAAGATCTTCAGAAAAATCTTCAGCAAGTCCTTGTTTCTCAAGTAAGTGCGCGTGAAAATGAAGACTGCAACACTGCGCCCTTTTATAGGAGATGGCAGGGACTCATTTGCAATAAGGGAAAATCTCAGGGGTCGGATCTCAAACGTCGCATTTATTGACTCTCTCGAGACCCGCGTACGCGCCTTTTCAAGGACGCGTCAGTCGAGGGGTCATTAATGACCGTTGATATCCTCCAACAGAAGCCCGACACGTGCGCGGAGACTTTTCCACGCCCATTGCCATTTCCCGCGTAGTTTAGCGGCCAACCAGGTCGTCCAAACTCAGAATCTATCAGCTCAAGACGATCGCCAGCTCAGTTAAACGCAGAGTCGCTCGTCAAAAGTTCAGCGATCGCCAAGAGAACCACCTCACCCCACGTTTCCAACGTAGGAGCGAGCTGGGGGGCAATTGTTGTGTCAAGATTTATTCATCCCGATAGGCGACCGACTATAAAGCTTAGCGATCGAGTCAACCCCAGTCAAACTATGGCTAGCTCGCCTAATCGAAGACACCAGACCACCATCAGGTACCTAGCGATCGACTCCCAAGGCGATCGCCCTTTGGCATCTGGCGATCGACTAGTGTCTGGCTAAAGGATAATCGGCCTACGCCCCGAACAGAGATGATCGCCCGTCAAAGTCATCGAAGACTGGATCTCAGAACAGCACCCACGTGCAGATCCACAAAAGGCGCTGACAGACAAGACCTTTGACCATATCCTATCACCTACCTCACCTACCGACAGGTCCGCCGAAAGCTACAAAGTGGGACCGCCCGTGACAGCAACTCAGGACGCGTGCAAGCTCCCCATTGGACCGTACAACTGGCTGCCAGCAGCAGCCGCGGACTTTAAGGGAACAAGCCCATGTGCCAAAAGACGATCGCCCGATTATTATAATACATCAAAGGCGATCGCCCGGCATATCCAAGTCCTATAAATAGAGAACCACCTCCTACTGGAAAAAGGTTCACAACTCATTCACCTACATTCCGAATTCATTCACGGAAATACAGAAGAACACACATACCATCAAGCTCCCGGCTTTCTCGCCGGAATCCATCTCAGGATTTCTCTCTCCAAATCTCTCATCCAGAAGATGATCGGCAGAGGCAGGAAGTCTCCACAAGATAGATTCCAAGAGATACATAAGCCCAGGAGCTCAAGCATCCAGCTGATACTCGCCGTGAGAGACTGTTGATCTCTCACCGCCGCGACTGTTCATCTCCTTTGTTACAAGAACTCACAGAGCATCAAATCTGGTTCTTCCGGCAATCTACACGCTCACTAGCTAAGATAACAAGGTCTTTACACTCATTGTAATTGTATTCTTACATTAGTACTTGTATCCCCGAATATTAGTATTAATAATATCTCGCGAGAGCATTCAAGACTGGGACTAACAACCCCGGGACTATCCATGAGTCGAGAGTTGTTCTGATTTTTATTGTGTAGTCAGAGTTGATTTCAGTCTTCCGCTGTATTGTATTTCGACCCCTGTGTGGGTAATGTCGTTTAAGTAAGTTTTGTTGATTGGGTTGTGTGACCTCATCGGTCTGTGTATTCACATGTAAGTGACCATAACGGTCTGTATTATTATATTGTTTGACCTTGGCCGGGCAAGCATTTGGTTGTTTATGGATGTTTAGCCTGGTAGATCCTTGTGGAAAGGGTCTACGGCGTGTAATATTCCCATACGGTTTTGGGGGTGTTACACTCATACGCCTGAAGATGGTCCTTCTTGTGAAACTGACATACGATAATTCAAGAATGTTTTTGGCAAAATGTCGTCGTTTGTCAAGAAAAATATGTTAAAGAAGGTGAGAGGGATATACGATCCCGAATCTGTTGATATACGTGAACCTGCTGTTCACAAAAGTACTCGTGGACGTCCCAGCACAAAGGACAAAAAGTCCCAGGCTACAAAAGTCCCAGACTTGAATAAAGAACCAACCGTAAATCACCGAAGAAGCACAAATTCAAGATCTATAAAAGTCCCGAACTTGAACAAAGAACCTGCAAGACATAGTTCATACATGGGTCCCAGAGTTGAACAAAGTAGAAGACATAAGTTATACGTTCGAGATGGAGTTAGCGAATATTTGATGGAGCAAATTCCAGAGCTTTTCCATCGATACGTCATAAGTATTTATAATGTGCTAGGTGATGGAAATTGTGGGTTTCGGTGTGTTGCCGTAGGTATTGGTTACCGGGAAGATAGGTGGTCCGAAATTCGAGCTCTTTTAATCCAAAAGTTAGACACTCACAGGGACTATTACACACGAATGTGGTGGTATGATGGCTTTAACCACATTCGGAGCTCGGTAGAATGGTTCCGTCCTGGATTTGCACCTAGGGACTACTGGATGAGTATGCCAAATACGGGGTTGGTTATTGCTTCACTGATTAACCGGCCAGTTGTATCTATATCCCCACAACAAAGTTTTACGTATTTTCCGCTTTTGTTCGGTCCAGACTTATCAGAAGAAAGTGGCCCCCTTGTGATTGCCCGTGTGGGGGACGACGACTGTGCTCACTACATTTATGTGACGCTGGATGAAAATTCATCACTCCCCAATACTCACCCACAATGAGGTGCGTACAGACTTCCTAATGGATCCGCATGGGAAACTTTATATTCCAATCGACAATGCATGTATACTAAAATTATTGAGAATATAAGAGCACAAACATAGTAAATGATTACTGATTTATGTTGTAAATACAAGAGCACAAACATAGTAAATGCATTACATTTGGTGGTGTTGTTTTTAAATAATGTGTTAATGTTGTTGTTGTTTAATTGAATAATAATAGTTGTTGTATTTTTTAATGTGTTAATGTTTAACGTGTTATTGTTGTTGTTGTTTAATTAAATAGAAATACATTAGACGAATACAAAAAACATAACACAAAAAATATAACAAATAAATACTAAAAAAACATTACACAGAAAACACATAACAAATAAATACTAAAAAAACATTACACAAAAAACACATAACAAATAAACACTAAAAAACATAACATACACACCAAAAAATAACAAAAAGACACCCTCCCTAGGGAGGGTTTACTTAGTAATGTAGGGGGTCTTAATAACCCCCCTATAAAATATATTCACCACCACATTAAATCTTAGAAATGACCAAATATTGAGTAATTACCATTTGTTCAACAAAACAAACAATCATCAAGTGACTTAGGCCCTGTTATTTTGGACTTATTTTTCAGTTTTTCAGTTCAGTTTAGTTCATGTTCATTCAGTTCAGGTCCATTCAGTTCAGTTCAGTTCAGTTCAGTTATTTTTCTTCTTCTTATTATTATTAATCTTAATTATTATTATTGTTATTATTACTAATAATATTACTATTATCGTTGTTGTTGTTGATTATTATTATTATTATTATTATTTACCATTATTGTTATTATTATTATTACTATTATTATTATTATTATTATTATTATTTACCCTTAATATATATTTGATTGATTCAAGTCGAGTCCATTGATTCGATTCGGTCAATTGATTCAATTGGCCTATTCAATTCGATTGATTCATTCACCCAAAAGAACAGAGCCTTACACTCCCATTATGTTGGAATATCTCCATTCACCATCTTAATTCCCAAATGGTTTAAACACTTGGTTATGATTCATAACTGACGATTTAAGAAATTTTAAACCTATAAACAGAATTTGGGTTGGATAACCGGCTATTTCGACATGGTTTATGACTGTCGGTTTCAGTTTAGACTTGGTTTAGTTTGGGTAGTTTCTGATTTTTCTTTTTGGGCCACTTGATGTGAACCGTTTGTAACATCCTAAAAATATGAAGGCGTATCATAGTATCGTGAACTCTATTAGAGTTTATCAGGCTATTCACATCGTAACATTACAAATCTCGACCAACAAAAACATAACAACTCAAATAAATACTCAAATCAATCAACTAGCTAATTACGACATTATCAAAAGGGAAAATCATTTTGCGAACATTCAGAAATCAATCACTACATAATTAAGACATTATCAAAAGGGAAGATCATTTTGCTTACGCCTGAAATGTATGAGATACGTCCGCCCGTTAGTCCCATGAGTTATAAATTAGTCATTGCAAAGAAAATTTGAATCATTTTCAAAATAATCCACACTAATATTATGGAATATCATAAGCATTTCAAAACATAAAAAATAATACATAACCACACTCATCCTCTTTCCACGACTCAGTGTCATTGGCATAAGTCCCCAGATTGTTGCTTTTTCATCTCTCGAATACATCAAATATGAGTAAAAAGCACTGGAAGAATATAAAGAAAAACTCAAATTAGGTTCTCATATAGTAGTTTAATTACTTAATTAATTAAGATTAATCAAATTACCTTAATCTCATGAACCGATTTACATTACGACTATAAGTGATGAGTAGGGGTGGCACATGAACCGAACGTTCACGAACTGTTCGTGAAAAGGCTCGGTCAACGGTCAGTTCGAGTTCGGTTTGACCGAACTGAACATGTTCGCGAACATGTTCGAGTATTTTCGAACCGAACATCGAAAATTTTATATTTCGATCGGGTGTTCGCGAACTGTTCCCGAACATTAATATATATATATATATATATATATATATATATATAATCTGGCACGAACAGAAACAATTGAACACAAAAGAACAGAACTAACTAAAATAACAATTAAACACAAACGAACAAAGCGCATTTAATGTAACAATTGAACACAAACGAACCGAACACGAACAATAAAAAATATGTCGAACCGAACTCGAACACTAATTTGTAATGTTCGTCGAACACGAACACGAACCGAACACTATACGAACCGAACGAATGAACGGTCAATAACACCAAAAGCTCGATTCGTTCGGTTCGTGTTCACCCCTAGTGATGAGTATCAGCTTCCTTCTTCAATGATCCACACACTAAATGAAATTAAATTCGCGAACCAAAATAGAAAATAGAAACAACGCTAGCTAGTAAGATCATACCATCTCAAAGAGCCAAGTAAAAAGAATATTTCACATAATATATGTTGAGATTCGGTGCCTAAAACGAAGGCCCAATGGAAGCGGTAAAACGAAAATTAATTCGATCTGAATCCCTATGAGGATCGATCGAGCTACGTATATACGAATATATAAACGAAAAGCAAGAGTCGTAAGAAACTAACCCTCGAAGTCCATTGATTAAATGGTAACCTTCTCGAGCCTATTCCTGCCTTCGCTGATCTCTAGAATCCAATCCACCTGCCCTCGAACGATCCAACGCCGAAAGACCTCGCTCTACTGCCACACGCCTAAAAATGATCGGAATGACACTCACCTCGTTATCCTCCGAGGATACTAGTAACAATTGATAAAGCTTTTAATTATTACACTCTAAGTGTATAATATTTCTCTCTCAATGTATCTTGAATTTTCTCCAAAAAAACTCAAGAACAAAAATGAAGAATAAAGAAGAAGACTTGAATGATATGAAAATGAATTAAGTATTCTCTCTCTCTCTCCCTCCAATACAACTCACGTATGAATTATCTATGAGTGAGTTGTCTTCATTTCTTATTCTACTACTTCCATCTTTAATTATTCCTTTTAAAAGAATAATATCACCCACTACATCTCATAATAGAGATTCTCACAATAATGTCATTTGTCTTCCACCTATAAAAAAGGTGAAGACTATGCATGAGTAGGTGGGGCGGTCATATTAAAACACGGACGAGTTTGGTTCGTTTCAGACTCTCGAGAGTCCAAACAGATAAATTCCGATTCCGTTCCGATGTATTTATATCGATTAATTAATCTAATTAATTAATCATATTAAATACACAATAATATAATTAATTTCTCCAAGAAATAATTATATTCATGAATTAAATTAATCACCCGGTAATTTATTTAATTCATTAGGCCGTAAATCAATTTATCCAATAAATCAATTTAGACATCCAATGTCCCAATAAATTAGATATCCAATATCTAATATTCATAATGAGAGATTAAGCTCGATTCATTCCGTCGTCAATCCTATTGCGCGATTTCAGGGTTCGTCTCAACAAGAATGGGAGGAACCAAAGAAAGAGTAGAAAGACCACCTACCACCGGCGCCTACATCACTGACCCAACTGAGAACGAATGATTGGGATCGTTCAAGAACCATTCTGTCGTGAATATCAGTATACGTATAAACCCTTATTTCAAATGTCCCGATTAAGTTATAGGGCCACGGTCAGTCAAACCCCATCTGTACTTGACGTTGTGCATGCGTTAATGCAAATCGAGATCATCGAGTTGTCGTGTATCTAATACAACTACCTCCAATGCTTTGGCCAAAGACTTATGATCTCATCTGCCAATAACCGCATAGGACATATAACCCGTTCACTAACGGGAGAAAGAATTCTATCTTGGTATTCAGTAGGACCTGCTACTTGCCCGTCAAGATGGACGTCGAGGTTGACCCCCGCCTTCCGGTTTATAGGGTCGAACTACTCTAATAAAAATCTTGACGTCACAAGCACATCCCTACTAAATCCTCAAGTCGAAAGTTCACGAATACCTATCACAACCTTTCGATTCCGCTATCGATCGTCCGAGTGAAATCCGTGTGACGAATCGAGTGTGAGTCGGTTCGAGTATACTAATTCAATTAGCATACCTATAACGTGTGCTCCCACTAACCATTAGCGTTCGACAGGCACTCTCCTTGTCAAAGAACACGTCATACAAGTCTTCACATAAACTTAACGCCCAACCAAGTTTCATCGACTTGCGAACGATTAAGTATTTGAGTTATAAACCTTTCCATTGCCGACCCCCTTATCCAATAAGGAGTGGAACGTTTTACTCTCAAATACACGGACTAGTTTCTATATGTATATTTACGAGTTTGGAATGCCAGTAACCAACAGTAAATAAAGAAACATTCATTGTCTTATATTAGTGAATTTACATAATTACAAGTACAATGCCCTCACTCAATCTATAAAGTGATGAGTATCAGCTTCCTTCTTCAATGATCCACACACTAAATGAAATTAAATTCGCGAACCAAAATAGAAAATAGAAACAACGCTAGCTAGTAAGATCATACCATATGAAAGAGCCAAGTAAAAAGAATATTTCACATAATACATTCATCATATCTCGTGAATTTGGCGATAATTGGAATCTAAATACAATAAAGAATCATAGATTTCATCTATCGCTCAGAAAATACCTGGTAATGAGTATTTTTTGACATATCAATTACAAATGGCATGTTAATTTGGCATACCAATTATTTCATAGAGATTTTTTGACACATCTGTTTGGGTGTTGGTGATCTCGTTACAAAAACTTATAAATATCTCTTGACCAAAAAATATACTTAACATAGTTTTAAATTATGGTTAAATGACTAAAATAGGACCTGAAGTTTAGCAGTTTTAGCATTTGAGGACCTAAAGTTTAGAAGGTATCAAACTGGAACCTAATATTTGATCCGTTAGACTACGTTAGGGCCTCCGTTAATTTTTGTCAGATTAAATCTTAGGATTTCTTTGTTGGCGATTAAATGACACGTGGCAGTGTTTATTGGTTGTTCGATATATGATGTAATAATAAAAATAAAAAGAATATAAAATTAAAAAAATCTAAAAAATGGAAAAAATCGGAAAATAGAAAAAATCGGGAAATAAAAAAATCGGAACTTGGGTAATTTTATTTATAATTTGGAATATTAATATTAAAAATTGAGTTTTTATTCAAAATTCGAAAAAATAAGAAAAAATCTGGATTTTATAAATCGATTTAATAAAAATAAAATCGAAATATTATTATCCATAAAATAAATGAAAGATATGATCAGTTATCTTCTCAGGTGAAGTTGACTTCAAGTAATTAATCTTTAACTGTTTTATTTTTAAGATTTTTAGATTTTTAAAAATAAAGCTTTTTTATGAAAAGTAAAAAAATTACTATTGGTTTTTCATAAAGAAAATAATCGTAACTTCAAGTTTTTTTAAATTCTCGAATATAATTAATATTAAAAAATCAAAATTTTTATTTAAAATTCGGAAATAAAAATTCAAAAATTCGGATCTTCTTTATAAATTGTTTTAATAAACTAAAAATTAGAATATTTTCCACGAAATAATAAAAACTGAATTATTTTATTTTCTTTATGAAAAACCATTTAGTAATTTTTTTACTTGTCATAAAAACTGCTTTTATTTTTTAAAAATCTAAAAATCTTAAAAAAATAAAAGATTAAAGATTAATTACTTGAAGTTAACTTCACCGAGAAGATAATCGATCATATCTTTCATTTATTTTATGGATAATAATATTTCGCTTTTATTTTTATTAAAACAGCTTTATAAATAAAATCCAGAGATATTTTCTTATTTTTTTCGAATTAAAAAATCAATTTTTAATATTAATATTCCAAAATATAAATAAAATTACCCGAAGTTCCGATTTTTTATTTCGATTTTTTCTATTTTCGATTTTTTCCATTTTTTAGATTTTTTTAATTTTATATTCTTTTTATTTTTATTATTACATCATATATTGAACAACCAATAAACACCTGCCACGTGTCATTTAACTGCCAACAAAGAAATCCGTTAGTACTTAACGGACAAAAATTAACGGAGGTCCTAACGTGGTCTAACGGATCAAAGATTAGGTCCCAATTTGATACCTTCTAAACTTTAGGTCCTCAAATGCTAAAACTGCTAAACTTCAGGTCCTATTTTAGTCATTTAGCCTTAAATTATTGATACGATATTTGAATGCAGCTACTTGTAAAATACTGGAGATATATTGGGAAGCATATGATAAAGTAACGAATTTGATGGGGAAGGGTTGGTGGTCCAGGTGGCGGGGACTCTACCAACAAGACACTTTTGGAGAGGCCTTGAGTTCTAACCCCATGAGGAGGTGAAAGAGGAAGTTTTTCTCTTTATGATCCTCTAGCTCCCTTTAGCTCGAGCGACCGCTAATCAATGTTTAATCTCGTGTCAAGCGGTGTGAGAGTATTTTCTTCTTTGGGAACCCGGAGGTGCCGACTAATCGGTGCATTCTCCCGAGAACTGGCTGAACTCGAGGCGCCAGACCGCTAAGGGCTTCTCATGCGCGAAGTGTACAGAAAAGGCATTGGGAACCCTGGAATTGCTCGAGCGACTCGCGATTTACTTCTCTCAATGGGTTAGGAGTGTGTTCATTGAGGGACTAGGATTAGTCCAGCTAAGCTGAGATCACCTAGTTATCAAAAAAAAAAAAAGTAACGAATTTGATAACATTCACTTGAATAGTATGTAACAAAAAGTAAGGAATGGCATAAATTCAAAATAAATTGAAAAATTAGAAAATGACATATAAATTTCAAAAATGATATGCAAATGGCCTGCGCTGACATGCCGTCTTGTTATAGCTAGAGTTGTGAGTGAACGTCAAAAGTTCGATTCGGATCGCATTATTCGGCTCGAAAAAGTTCGGCTCACATCACGATTCGCACATGCAAACATATACGCAAATATTAAAATTGATAGTTCGGCAGATCGGACCAAACAGTGTGAAATAGTTCGGTCCGATCATCAAAGGGCTTAGAAGCCGTTTGATCAATTATTCCTTAGATAAACCTATGTTGAAAATCTGATAAAGACACAAATTTATCATCATTTATCTAATTTTTTTCATTTCTCAGCAACTCTCATCCATTTAATTCAGTCACTCGTAAAAAATTTGAAACGTTTAGTCAAATGGTTCGACTCGATTCGCAAAAAGTTCGGCTCGGTTCGAGGTGTTCAAACGTTAAATTCTAAGATTCGACACTTTCAAACGTCTTCAAACCTAAGGTTCGATATTTTCAAACGTATACTCAAATATACCATAGTTCGGTATAGTTCGATCCTTTTACCGTCCTAGTTATAGCCATAGGCGAATGTATTCAAAGTCTAATGGTGCGGCTGCACCATTAGTTTTCTAGTAATTATACTAGATGTTTGTTTGGTTGGAGATTTAAGCTCCTATTAAATTGTAAAACTTGACTAGTACATAGTCTGATTGAGTGGTTCACAACTCTGATTTTATCCTTATTGTTTGCAGCCTAAGAGGGTTAGATTCCAAGATCCATATCTTTAATTCAAGTTTACATATTTTTTATTTAACCTTGTTTTTTCAAACTTACGTAAATCACTGAAGTAAATGTATTATAATTGACTTATGTTCATCGTAGCACGCCAAAAGCTCATTTGGTTCGAATAGCCCAAGTGACACATTGGGAACTAAACGGACACTAGATATGATATCTAACTTAAGTCTTTCAAAAAAATATTTGTTTATTAACATTTGGTATATCGTTATTTACTTGTTTATACTTTCTTCTCTTTTCATTATTTCAAGTGCAGTTAGTGATTTTTTGTTGAGTGAATCTTTTCGTTCTTTCTAAAGTGAAAATTAAGTTAATGAGTTAAATAGTTTAATTTAATCGGTTAGATATCTCTTTGCAAATATTATGTGAAATAGGTATCCGTGACTTCAAGTGCAATATGTAAATACATATTTTGTGCATATATTGATCGTTGAAAGTAAATAATATATGGTCGATCTACATGGAGGAAAAATATCATGATTAGTATACATTTGAAATTATCGTATTGTAACTTAATACATAAACCGATAATTTAACTCTTAATTAATTATGAGTGCCTCAATAAAATCGGAGTTATGGATTCGTCTATACTCATACTGTGCTTGACATGCTATTTTCTTGAAATATCTCGTTCGACCATATATTCCTCGTATAAGATTTTCTTTTAGCTTGAAAAGAACTCCACAAAGTCTTAATATGCTTATTAATTTGCTCTAATGTACTATTAGCTTTTGATGCTCCAAGTTCAAGTTAATGCTTATGGAATAGAATGTGCGAGGCAAAAAGTTGAAAGCAATACTTCAAGCTATGGGAATCATATTTTACAATCCAATTCTCAATCCAATTCAATTTTCTCGGAATATCATACTTTTGAAAAATTTAATTTGACCAATATTATTTTGATTATTTATAACTCACTCGTTATTTTGCTGGTAATTCACGTTTTGGAATAAATCCATCTCATATAATGTTCGGTGTTTGTTGAGATGGATTGTGGAATCTCTATTTGAATTTTGTTATTTAGTTAAACTAAATTTAATGTTGTATCAATAATAGTTTTTGTTCAAATAAATAGTTTATTTTTCATGGTTATTTAACTTTTAGTATTCTTAAATTGTATAAATTTAGAGAAAAGAATATAAATGAACAAAATAATTAAATTAAAATGCAAGGAAACTAACAATTATTAATTTTAAAATAAATATAACTTTAATCAACATATTCACGTAGAATTTTGATTGGACTTGGGACTGATATGGGTATATAAATTGTAAATAGACTTCCTAGATTTTATAAACTCCAATTTTATACTTGAAAATTAATTTCTAATATTCTTCATTTATATTATTTATACGGGTAAGTGAGAATAAATTATCGCATAACTCAAATTTAATTAGTTAGATATTTTACAAATTGAAATGAGTTCTGATAATTAGTATTATTATTATATAGATCTGAGACGAAAACGGGCACTATTACTCAGATTTTGGAACTGGTAATAAATCATATTATTTCAAAAATTTACAATCAGGATTTAATTTTTAATCTTTTTGTCATTTGTACTATTTACTCATAATGTTAATTTTGTAATGTCTGGATGTTTAATAAAATGGATAATCAATTATTATAACAATTTACATTTGATTATTTAGATATTTTATATATTTAAGTGTAGGTGATTAGCGGACATAGGCATACGAGTTTGGACAGAAACAAATAGTAAAATTATTTTTTATTCGGATCTAGAGCAGATACGTGTATATAAATCTTAATTAGGATTTGTGGATTGTATAAATTACAAATTTATGATTGTAATTTAATTTCTATTTTTTTACATTTATACTTTATATTCATAAAGTTTACTTTATAATGTTCGGTGTTTGTTGAGATGGATACTAATTATGATAACAAATTATATTGGATTGTCTAAATTTTATTAATTTGAATAGGGTCATGTAATTAATGGGTATAACTATACTGGTTTGGAAAGAAAACAGTAGTAAAGTCACATTTTAATTGAGTTTGGACCATGGACGAGTGCTCTACACTACAAACATATTTTTTTAAAATTAATTTGTATTTTTAATATATTAATAATTTTCAGATATTCTAAATTTTGGAAGTTGATTGTATTATATTTTCCCAGGACTTATTTATAATCGTTTATGGTTTATTAGTACTTTTAAGGATTTATTTATAATTGCAAATACTAATTTGTATTTAAGTTTAGCTATATTTTTTAGCACTTTATGATTTGTGTTTCAGGAGAAAGTAAAAAGACTGTAAATAGAGTCAATCAATTGCATTCATAACACTGATAGAGGGGCCTTTATATAGGCGTTACAATGAGAGTCCTTCCATACATAGGATTCCTAGATAAGATAAGACATCTAATAGGATCCTACTACCTCTAGAAGGATCTAGAACCTTCCATCTATGTATCTACAATCAGTATTAGGTAAGACACATCACAGGAATAATAATTCCCGAAATACTCCCCCTGTGTCGAGCACTAATACAACAATGGTGCAGAAGATGTTGCCTTCGTAAAAACCTATTCCAAGCCAAAACAAAATCCCATGGGAAAAATAAAGGCTTGATGAGGAAAAAATTGCAACACACCAAGATAACATGTCATGTATACTCCCCCCGATGTATACATAACGACTCCCCCTGATGAGTACCTCAAATCATAGGAGTCGGATGCCAAGTTGCCCTCACAACTATACCAAGGAAAAATCCAGTGGGAAAAATACCTCTTGGTCTAAGTTGAACAGAAGTACAACGCATCATTGTATGGATGTTCTCATAGGTCGCCTCGTTAAAAACTTTACCAAGTGAAAACCCAATGGGAAAAAACAAACCTTGGTCTAAGGACAAAAAGAGCGCGACACATCCAAAGTGCAGAGTCGTTAAAGACTTATCAAGTTTTCTAAAGTCTTGACCTCCATGCACTAAATCAGTCATAACTTCTTCGATTCAATAGGTATCAACGAAACTGTAAGAACTTATGAAAACTAGACGCCCATAGCTTTTCATTCACATACAGTACGTAACCTAGATCGACCTGAGCAGATCACAAAGCTCTATCGAAGTTGACTCAGTAAATCACCGAACATATCCTGTCCTACTTTGCAACAATAGTCATATGTCACTCAATATGATGGATGTGATCAAATGATTGGTTTCCTTGGAAAGTAGACACAAACCTTTCCAATGGCACCAATTTCACCATTTTCCAACAAGTGAGCTGCCATATAGGTCATATGGGAGATAGACCAACACATTCTGGGCAGATTCGGGTATCGGTTTTCAAGTGTCCTTTTTATCGAGATAGAGCGAGCTTCAAGCTTCTTGTCAATCACAGACATTGCGTGAGCGCATCATAGGCCATCATCACAGTGGCTTTACCGGATTATTACGAATGAGTACATCGAGTCAAACATGCGTACATAATACCATACTTTTCTCTTAAGACTGCATCATCATTTAAGTGAGCCAAGTCTTATGATGACTTCGACTAATCATCGGGAATCATATTGATGAATACGCATCATCAAGTGTCCCCAAGATCCTTTCATTCTTAACTTTGGATTTAACGGAATCTCTTAGTCTCACAAGAGTACATCACTATAAACCCTTAGTTTTACACGCAAAAGCTTCATATCTCTTCCAAATCAAGTATATACTTAGTATGCGTTCCCGACAATCACTTGTCGACGCGCTCCGTGGTGAGGAGCCACTTGATTTGAGTATGATCCACCACGAGATCCTTCCATCACTTAACTTAGTTCCCCACTAAGATAAGATTTAACCACAAGCTGCATGTCAGTTTTTGGGAAACTATCTAACTGAAAAGATAGTGGATGCTATAACATCCATTACGATAGCACAACTAAGTTTCGTGTCATCGTAGTCGATTCCAGTGCGTTCATGAGAAAACTCGCGCCATGAGGTGAGTTTAACTCTTTCTCTCACTCGCTTTGACAAAGTATACGGATAGATCTTATCTTTGGAGTGTCGGCACCACTTCAACAAAGGGCTATCACTTTGTTTATACTGAAATCGCATATATTTCTATTTTAGGCCAAGGCTACAACGTTGTAGATTTTCAACGATGTATGGTTCGATTAAACTCACATTCTACGTCCTCATGAACCGGATTTATTCATAGAGTACTCTTTATGGATTGGCATTCATTGAGGCGTCCCCCAATGATGACTATAATCCAGAATCACATGAGACTGATGAGTTCATTTGATCATATGATCAAGTTTCATGTACCAAACTCGCATACATTCTTAGCGAGAGTATTTATCGAACCAAGTGGCATCCCAATACTCTATGAGATCCACGGCCTAGTAACACTATCTACCACAATTTGTGGTGTTACCATATCACCATTTATAGGTGACGAACGTCCATGACCGGACACAATCCTTGCAAACATGTTTGCAGCATGTATTTAATCTCGTCACTTGAGGGAACTTGGTGAGGCACAGTAGGAACAAACTACGACAATTCTAAGTCGTTCTACTCGAACATGATCGTTCGCATCTCCCCCTAACGATGGGAAGACTGGCTCATCAAAGTGACTTACGAGATCGTCTGCCAAGGTATATTTTAAGCGGACTATGAGTGAAAGCGCATGTCATATTCATCATTTATAACCCGTCATAATGCGTTGTGGTGACGCACTTTGGCACATGAACATGTGGACGATAAAGGTTTTCAGTGTTAACACAATCCAGTTAACAAAATGCATACGGTTACACTTGTAACTAAGCATTTGAATGATGATAGGTATAGGTGAATATGACATGTTGACCTATGCTACATAGCCGTAGCTACTGGTCTTGGGAATTCAACAAAACTGCCACCATGCACCACCGGGATCGAACATGAAGAAACGATTGAACCAATGATAGGCCGTTGGTTTTATCGAACCTCTAGTGCTTTCTTGAAGATTTCACTCCTTTCACCAGCCCCGAACACCTCAAATTTTCGTGAGCATGTATAAACGGGTGTTTAGGATTCCAAAACCATCAACCTTGTGGTCAAAAACCGGTCGAAATGACATCGAACTGGTCGTTGGGACGGCTGGTGGTATGTGAAAACTTCATTTAAGTGGTTCACCTCCTTCCAAGTCTCCAAATAGCACCAAAATTTGTGATAATGTAGCCTTGGATGTTAGGAAGTACTCGTTAAAATTTGACTTTAAGACTTGGTCTAAAAGTGGGTGAACCGACCTTTACAATGACTGGTCCGCAAGTTGGACAACCATAAACTCAGGTTTCATCAACTTATCAATCATTGTCAAAGGAACAACATAACATATAAATGTTATCACTTGAGTATGACCATTTGTGAACACCATCATAGCATCATAAGCCACCCAGGCTAATACTTATGATCATGTATGTATAAGAACTCGGTGAAAAGGGAGGACTCAGCACCATGCTTATGCGAGTCACTACATTATTCTCTTTAACATAGGAGGGTGTCATCTCCTAATCGTGCCAAAGAATAGGCTTAAATCAATGAGCATAGCTAAAAAAAAAGATCATCGGGGAGGTCTTTGGCGTCACACATGCTTATGAAAGCAAGACGCGGATGACATAAATATCATCATCGGTCATGAGCCCTGCTCACGACTCCACCAACGTACTTTGGTGTCTTTGATCCAACTAGTTTCTTTGTTCAAAGAAAATAATGTCCATGAGAATACCGTGGTATATGGATCATCAAACTGTCCAAACTCCGGACTATTAAAGCCTAAATGTGTCAATGTCCCAACACATCTTCTGGTTACAAAAACCGATGCAAGCCGGACCATATTGACTCATGAATATTTTTCCTTTTCACATATCCAATACAAGTGATGCATAAGATTTTATTCTCACAAATCACAATGAGATGCTATGAGTGATACACTTTGGCATATATATCATAGAGTCATAACATGGTTCAATTGTTACGGAACATATGTGACTAGAAAACGCCATTCGACATTCAACAACTTGAGCATTATTCCACTCATTAATTGTGATGACCTAGTCATCATAGTTACAGTGGATTTATAAACCGAAATTCAAAAATATCGTGTTCCTTGAAAATAGCTTAATACGCACTCAATTTCGCTTGCAAAATTTTACAAATATGAGCATAGCGAACACTCTAACAACATAGAGATTTTATACCAGATACGATTAAAATGATCTATCATATTGAGTGTATAACATGGCAAGGTTATATGCCTAAGGGGCAAAATTACGACACAAGCATGGTGTAACACTACCATGCACACGCTCGACCTTCTTATAAGGGTGCGTATTTTGGGCTTCCCCAAGGAAACTGTTTTTCAACATTTGAAAGATGATAGTTTAGCGTACAACGCATACCAAAAACTGCATCATCTATGGCAAATTCAGCCAAAAAGAGGTTGAAAAAATATGTGTCATAAGACCACTTGCAAATTTAAGATGGGAACCAAGTTGGCTGGGATAAAAGTTAGCACAATCGCTGGAAATAAAATTCCGCGCGGCTTGACCTTTGTTCACTAAAACAGCGATAACTCCCTTGTTATGAAGGCTATGGATGAACGGTTAGATGTTCTGGAAACTAGACTTCCGTATCTTTCTATCCATATATTGTGCACCACATGGATCATTAAACTCAGATCACAATGCATGTTATTGGCTGCTTTAGTATTTCCCAAGTTTAGTGAGAAAACAAGGTTGAGACCATATCCATTGGCATAAGTGTTGATGCAAAAATATGGCAATGACAGCCATAGATGCGTTTAAACCCAGCAGTGTGTTCGATTTCTTATCTCGACTAATGATCCTTTCGGTAACTCCAACTTGGTAGACTTGCAGAGAAAGTAGGAATGTCGGTACATCTAAGGCTGTTTAAAAACCACTGATTCCGTTTGAACTTTCAAAGCATAAACAAATACCAAGAAGGATGCGCCTAGTCATGATCAAAAGTGTAGACAAAATCCACCAAAGTGGATCAAATCAACCAAGTATTTTAATTCTCAATTTGCAAGTATACGTCATAATATCCATGTTATGTGGATGCAACGCGGTGCATCATAATTAAGCATTTTGAACCATGAGACATAATGAATATACCATAACCAACTTGTCTTGACCATCCAATAAGATAGACTAAACATAGTCAAATGTATAAGGCACATGTCTTTACAAATACTCGGAGAAGTATTCGGACCTATAGTCATACGAACTATAATCGAGGTCAACGAATTCATGTTACCGCAATATGCCATTACTTTACATGTTGAAACTCATGAGAATTACTCGTACATTCTTTCATATATCATATTGCAAGGAGACGGTGCATGTCTACACCACATGCAATATTTATTTTAATAGGATGAAAGATGGAGTTTTCCAAGTATGGTATTGGGTCAAGACCAACGTGATGGTCGCTCAATTCAACGTGACAAATCCGTCACAAATCGATTTAACCACGACATATCCGTCGCAATCGATGTTTGTCCCATTTGTACGTCACAAATCCGTGACTAATCATGAACAAGTCATAACTTTACCGTTACCGACAATGTTCGTTTTATTTAATTGTTGGTTTAAAATCGACGAAACGGCGATGTCAAATCGCACCCAAACCGTGGTGTATGCAACAACCACAAATATCGACTTTCAACAATTATCCGTGACTCCCCCAGGACCGTCACACAGTTTACTTCGACATACGAGAGTGATACCACCTCTCATAGTCTCATCCACCGCAAAGTAGCGTGGAAGATAAAGAACCCAAATACCCAATTCCCCAAAAAAAAAATTCCCTAAAGAGAAGAATTGAAAAATGGGAACTTTAATAAAGTCTTACGTGTACTTGGTTCCATATTTGTTTTGATCCTTGAACGGGAGCTTCTCTCCATATGAGTAATATATTTTCATGGTATTCGGTTCTATATTTACTTTGATCCTTGAACAGAATAATAAATATGGTTTTTCTCCATAGCGTGCACATCATCATGAGCGACGTATTTTCCTATATACACGTAAAACATAAACATGGTAAGATTCATAAGTGTACAAATTAATGAAAAAATGAATCATTAATTAGGAAAAGATGGAGAGTTGAGAAACGCCCGGATAGGGCTACTGGGCTCGATAATTCATCCAAAAAAGGACTCGAGCGCGGCGATGCAGCAGCTCGGTATTGGATGAGGTCGGATCTCTAAATTTCCTCGTAAAAATCTTCTTCTGTTCGGCGGCAGATTCAGTAATCAATATTACTCATAATCCGATCTCCACCGTTGAATATACAGATATTTGTGTTGAAAAGTTTCTTTCAAAATTTCACACCGATCCGACGGTTAACGAATCGGGAAACATGTTTTTAGTACGACTGCGCTGTGCAGAAAATTTACGCGCGGAAATTCTCGTCTCTCGTTTTTTTTTTTCTTTCGCGTGCAGTTTCATCGAGAAATATTGTTCCGAATCAGATCTTCACGGTTAAATTTGTAGTTTTTGCTATATGGTTGAGAGGGTAAAAAAAATCTGATTTGTTGCAGCTGTCGGGTCGGGTCGATCAACAGTGGGCGCGAACGGGATGGAGGAATCCGATCTGGTTTTTGGTCCAAGGTTCTGAACCGAGTCGGACTTGGCTGGGCTGGAGCGGGCGACGGCGGCGGCGACTGGGCAGCGGCGGCGGCGGCTGGGCAGCGGCGACGGGCGGCTGGACTGATTCCCTCTTCAAAACCTTTGATAAACGATTCAAGAGAGAAACAAGAACAAATCGATGTTTAAATTCAGGTTTCTGATTCAATTCAATTCAAGCGGCGGGTTTCTTTTTCCGGCGATTATTTGAGGCACTAGATGTCGTCGTAGATGTGAGGTGTTGTGCGATGTGCGACAGCGGGGGCCTAGGTTTGCAGACTGCGGCTGCTAGGGTTCTGGTAGTGGGTTGTCGGAGGTTCAAGTCCGGTCGGATCTGACTTCTGGTTGCTCGAGGGGAAGAAGGCGGCCGCGGGTTTTCAGTCAGAGAAGGTGACACCCGGTGATCGGGGAAGAAGAAGATAGATTGAGTGACGACGGCTAGGGTTTCTGCCGATTTTTTTTTTCTTTTTTTTTTCGGAATTTTGCAGGAAAAAAACGGGAGGGATATTTTTTTTTTCTTGCTCAGTGGGAACTACGTGCTTATAACGTGTTTCAGGAGAAAGTGAAAAGACTGTAAATAGAGTCAATCAATTGCATTCATAATACTGATAGAGGGGCCTCTATATAGGCATTACAATGAGAGTCCTTCCATACATAGGATTCCTAGATAAGGTAAGACATCTAATAGGATCCTACTACATCTAGAAGGATCTAGAACCTTCCATCTATGTATCTACAATCAGTATTAAGTAAGACACATCACAGGAATAATAATTCCCGGAACAATTTGTATTTTCTGGAATTTAATTGTACCTTTTAGGGTTTAATCATTTCTTAATATTAATTCAATAATAAATTTATTTTATGCTTTTGCACATTTAGAGTTCACCTCTATTTAATTTTATATATGCATGTTGGCGAAATATGTAGGATCGTAGTTTAAATTTAATTATAAACTATTTGTATTATAGTGGGTTTATTTAGATTTCTTCAATCTTTTAATTGTATTTGCTAAGGGTTATTTTATTCTATATGATTTGTTAATAGTTTCCCGAATTATCTCATTACCAATTTATTTGTAATTTCTAGAACGTATTAATATTTTATCGATAATTATTTAAACTTAATTAAGGATAGTTTTATTCTTGTTTTAGTTTATTCGCTTACTTATATATCTGTTTAAACAAATATATTCTAAAGGATTACTGTTTATCTTTTCAGGATTTATAGAATATTCTAATTTGGGAGGACTTATTTGCAACTTTGTAATATTTTATTTTTCTGAATTCACTTGTATCGTTCAGAATTTATTTGCAATAGTAAAAATTTCATTTAAATCTAGTAAACTTATTATTATTTTCAGGATTATTTTATATATTTAGAAATTATTTGTATTTTAGTTGGAAGTTTTTTCCTAAATTTTATTTCTATTGGTGTTTATTTGTGTTGATAGAATTTATAATCTAATGGATATGTAATATGTGTGGTAAAGATTTATAAATAAATGATGAAAGTGAAACTCAATAATTATATATTTACTTCATTTTCTTACTAAAATAGTATTTTATTTGATGATTAGCTAATAATATTTATAATCTATTTTTTTATTCTTTAGGATAATATTTTTTTTTGGTAGATCTTTAGGACAATATAGTGTGAATGTGTTAATATATCGTGCAATCTCCTAGTGCAAAAAGTATATTCATCTATAGTTTTTATTTAATAGTTCAACAAGTCAACACTATTCAAAAGGTTGTCCAATGTCAGGCATAGAGAGTTTTTTTTTTGGCTCCATCGGAAAGAAAATAAACAAGAAAATTAAAGTGCCTTTGCATCATTTGCCGAGAAAGGCAACAAAGAAACCGGTGGATCAGTCCAGATTTGGAAGCCGATTTGATCATGGCCTAACTTGGCCAAGTAGTCAGCACACGCATTACCCCCTCGTTTAGTGTGGGAGATGTTGAATTCCCACGGGAGGGTCTTGAAAGTCCTACAGTCCTCTAGCAAATTATGTAAAAGGGTGCTCAGATGTGTCATATGATAGAAAAGCATGAAGACCACCTCTGAATCGATTTCCACGTGAAGTTTCGGTATTCGCCTCGACCATGCCATTTTCAGTCCCTCACGAAGAGCAAGAAGCTCCGCTATAGTGATGGAAACATCAAGATACAAATGTGAAAAGCCACAAATGAAGGTACCATTATCATCTCTGAGTATGCCACCCTGAGCAGCTCTATTAGTGGCTTCCCGCCTGCTACCATCAGTATTGAATTTCATCCACGACGGAGGTGGACGGGTCCAGGTGGTTATTACCGTTGGATCACTCCTCCTAGCGAGAGCAGGAAATGCAAAGTTGAGTTCATTCGCATAACATCTAATACGAGAAAGCGGTACTTCCACATGAGGTGTTTGTTGATTAAAAAGAAACTCATAGCGCGCCTTCCAGACCTGCCAAAAAACCACAAGACAGAAGATACCATGGGGTTGAACGGGAGATAATGTTAGTAAACGAGCCAACGAGTAACTGTGCAAGACAACCCTCACCCAATGCTTGCACAATTCTCGCCCACAAACTCCCGCCAACACACCGCTCCCAAACATCCTTCGCAAACACGCAATCCACAAGCAAGTGTCGAACAGACTCTTGGCCTAAACCACACCTCACACATGTATCGCCCTCCGCCAAACACCGCCTATAAAGTAACAATTTCGTACACAAGCAATCATGTGCGCACAGCCAGATAAATTTCTTGAGTTTTGCCGGACACCTCAATCTCCAAATCCAGTTCCATCTACCTTTACCTCTACTCGTACGACTAGGAGAGATAGAAGAACACAAATAGCGATAAGCTGCATGACACGAGAACGCCCATCACCTGTACCAAGAAAGATGCGTCGATCATCATCACAAACATTCCTCGGCATCGAAAAACACTCAATTTCTGCTTGCAAATCCAAATGAAGACCGTGAAAAGATTAGTGAAGTTCCATCCAGCGCTCGGCTTCCATACATCCCCCACTTTAACTGCAAGATCACTTTGATCAATCTCAAAAGGCAGTCGAGATGCAATCGACACCCCTTCAAACCACTCATCGAAGAAAAGAGAGACCGTACCACCATTATCCAACCACCAACCAAAGGCACCTTTTAAATCAAGACAACTCCGAATAATGCCTTTAAACACATTAGATTTAGTCCCTTTAATAACATATTTAAGCAAATCCGTACCTCTCAGATATTTTGCATGGCACACAGAGAGCCAAAGTCTCTCTCCTCCCTTGACCAGTCTCCATCCCTCCTTTTTAAGGAGAGCCATATTCATTATACGCGTACATTTAAGGCCGAGACCCCCAAACTTCTTAGGTTTAGTGACTGTACTCCATTTCACAAGATGCAACTTTCACTTGGACACATCACCCGCCTATAAGAAAGACATGTTAAGATTGTCGAGAGTATTGCAAGTCCCTTCATGAAGCCAATGAGACTGCATAAGATAAACAGGAAGAGCACTGGCAACAAATTGGGGTTCTGGGTTAGCTCTAGCGAGTTTCGGGATAAATAGTCGGGCTAAAAAATTCCACTTAAACGGGTTAGGAAATATCGGTCATAACCCTAATCATAACGGGCTTCGGACTAAACGGGCTAAATGAACTAAATATTTTTTTTGGTAAATAGTAGTATATGATTTTATTCACCAAGGCATGACAAAACTGATTTACACCATCTTTACAAACAACTGCTATTGGAAATTATCAACTAGTGTAGTGAGCTTCCTATCTTTCCTGCAACTTCCTGCGATGATCAACTTACATTGATGTTCTATAACTGATCTCTCATTCTTCTATCCTTGCGTTCTTCTTGCATTTCTCTCCTTCTACACATGGTATAAAGTCACAACAAACGCACATCTATAGAGTTGTTGCTTCCCATTTTTAGTATGATATTGAGAGAGCATGAAAAGTTTTTCACTACTCCAACTACCTCGCTGCCATGGAATTCCACACCATCTTGTTACCTCTTCCCACACTCCTCCTCCATACTCACAAGCAAAAAACAGATGTTCCATATCTTCTGTGTGATGCTCACACAAAAAACACACATCATCAATTTGAATATTCATCCTCTGAATTGCTGCACATGTCACCAAACTATCATGCATTGCAATCCAACTAATGAATTGGCATTTTGGTGGAGCTATGTTCTGAGTAACTAGCTTATGTCATTACACCATTTGTATTTCACCTCTCAAAGCTTGGTATACCTTCTTGATAGAAAAAGAACCACTGATCAACCAGCCTATGCCATCATTCAGGTTCCCAAAATACACTACACCAAAATGGCCGATTTGTCACCTTTTTATCCACGCTATTTGTCACCGCTAATGACCATGACAAATATTATCACGGCTAATGACGGTGACAAATGATAAAAAGTGACAATTAAAATGTTTGTCACGGCTTTTAACCGTGACAAGTTTAAATAAATTTGTGTCACGGCTGTTAACCGTGACAACTCCGTGACAAGTTTAAAGAAATTTTTGTCACGGCTTGGAACCGTGATAAGTTTAAACAATTTTTTGTCAAAGGCATCGGTTATGCCCATATATTAAAAATCAAAATTAAAATATTCTCTCCCAACCTAGACCGCGACCGCGGTATCTCTTCCTCCCCCACTCTCCTTCTCGCGACTCTCTCAAGGAAGAAAGAAGGCCCCGACCGTTTTTCTCAACTCTCCGTCCGGCCATCGAATCGTAGAAAAACTGCTGCCAGGATCCTCTCTCTGTCTCTGGTACATTTTATCTTCAACCACTCTCATCTTTTCTTCTTCAATAAATTATGAGATTTTCATCCGATTTGCATCTTTTTTAGATATAGGAGCGGTCTCGATTTTTCAGATATAGGAGCGGTCGTCGACAACAAGTATGGTCACATTTTAGCTTTCTGTGTTTATGACCATTTTTGACATTTTTCTTGGGTGGGATGTAGACGAAATTGGTGCTGAGTTTTTCTGATGTGCTGCGCAATTAACTTGGAATTTGCTAGTTCATTTCATGGTTTTGGCAGTTGTATGTCCTGCTGGAATTTTGCTAAGTGTTGTTATCATCATTTTGTTAAATAACCAAGTGAAAATCTTGACATTGTTATTGTTGTAGGTTGTAAAAATCAGTTGTCATTATTCCGAGATCCCAATTTTGGCGGTGTCCACTAATATCTAGATAATATAATGAACATACTTGAGCTATTGAAATCAGCTCCTCATTAGATTTACTCCTTAATTTCTGAAAATTCAGCAAAATAGTAAATAGCTTTAGTTGATAGTTCAATTCTCAAATGCATAATGTAGGGAGGGATGAAGAGGAAGGTTTGTTAAGTGTTGTTCTGCATTTAGTCAAATCTTTGGGTCGGTTTCCAGATTTTTACTTATAAATTATTAGAATTTGCGCCTCGACTATAATATATGCTACATACTTCTCTTGTAATTAATAAATTCTTTGGAAGTGAAATTCATAGCGGGTTCCTTTATTTGTGTTTTTTATAATTTAAAATATTTTTCATCTCAAATTATATACCTTAAAAAAACATAATATTTTTGTCAAACCTAATAGCACGTTACTTTATTTCTGTGTTCTTTGGGAATTGTTGATTTTTTAAATCTGTGTGTTGATGAATTTTGTTAATTGTTATATTAATTCTCAGGTATATTATTTTTCCAGAAGAAACATTTTGCTCAAAAGGAACATGGCATTGCAACTAGTGTTCTTAGTATCTCTATTTCTAACTACATTCAGGGAATATAATAGCATGTATATAGATCTTGCATGTATCTACATTTTTACGTTGTTGTTTCTCTTGCACATTTTGTTTAATAGTGATTTTCATATTTCTATTTTTTGTGAACTTACCAATTAATTAATGTTGTGTTGTTTCGTATAGCTTAATAGAACTTGCTACTGATTTCTTGGACTAGTTGGGAACATTCTTCAAGTTTCTTGCGAGGAAACAAGGTATTTTTTTATTTGTATGGTAGTTAGATGCTCTCACGGCGACTGGTCCGTGCATATTGACATGTTGTATAATAGTTAGATGCTCTCACGGCGGCTGGTCCGTGCATATTGGCATGCTGCATAATAGTTAGATGCTCTTACGGCGGCTGGTCCGTGCATATTGGCATGCTGCATAATAGTTAGATGCTCTCACGGCGGCTGGTCCGTGCATATTGGCATGTTGCATAATAGTTAGATGTTCTCACGTCGGCTGGTCCGTGCGTATTGGCATATTGTATAATAGTTAGATGCTCTCACGGTGGCTGGTCCGTGCATATTGGTATAGCTATAGTATTCACATTTTGTTGTTTCACATAAATCCCATGCACCCATTTGACCCAAGTCTTGTTCTTTTTTTGTGCTATATTCCATAAAAGTTTGCAGATTACATCTCTATTCCACAACTTTAAATTCATCATGTCCATACCTCCGACTCTCTTTGGCAGGCAGATTTTGTCCCAAGCTACTAAAGTCCTGTTGAATGATTTTGAAAACGCTTACTTGAAAAATAACAGAATATAAATATATATCGAATATATATTTTATCTAAATCCTGCAAAAAATCGGTTAGCAAAAAGGGAAATTCCCGTTCGCATAAACGAGCGGAAGGGTTGCTGTTGAGTCCAGAGTATCTGTCTCCTTAAAGTAAATTCGCCCTCACCACGGTGTATGACGTCTGCCTCCCAGGATAAAACAACAGCTCGATGCAGTGTACCGATGATGCGCTGCACCCTCAACGTAGAACAAATCTGTCTACGAAGAAGGAAAAAGAAATCTGTCTGGGAAAGGCTCTCGAAGTGTAAGTCTGAAGTGTGTAAAAAATGAGCCCCTCAAGCCGGGTATTTATAGGTGAAGTCTGGAGGAGGTTGTGTGTTGGAGGAAGTCTATATTAACCAGGATTGGTATCTGGAGGAACTCTAAACCGATCAGGCCAGATCTGTTTAATTCGATAATTATCAACTAAATTGATATTTATCCGGATCCGAAAAATTCGGAATTAATTGAGGTATTTCAGTAAAATAATTTTTTACCAAACAAAATTACAGTAAAAAGATAACTTCGAGACGCCGAGACATTTCGCCCAAATTGCCCTTCGACCGACCGACCGAACGAGCCGAACCGAGCCGAGCCGGCTGGATGGATGGACGACGGCGGCGGTGGCGCGCGCGCGCGTGTGTGTGTGTGTGTGTGTGTGTGTGTGTGTGTGTGTGCGAGGGGCACCTAGTCACACATCCACACATGTCTCACTTTTTAAACATGACTTTGTCCACATCTCCTTATATACTCACAATTTTTCCCTTCTTTTTCCAATGTGGGATAGCATCCCAAAACCATTTCTAAAGGGTTCACTTTGGAACATTATATCTCATTCATACCTCAATCATTTTGAGTGTTCTTACATGTTTTGGAAACCTCGTACGGAGTACTAGGTATTCCAACTAAGTCCCGACTTTAACTCATAGTCGAGCCCACTCAAAATTTCCTCTCAGCACCTTTGCTAGATACCCCCACACTTTCATGTAATTGTAGGAAGGCTTGACTCCTTTCCACAATTCATAAGGAGTTTTGTCCCCGTTCTTACGGCATATCTTGTTTAAGAGATAATTCGCCGTTAAGATGGCTTCTCCCCACATATTTTGCAGCAGACCTGAATTTAGTAATACCACATTCATCATTTCTTTCAGAGTGCGATTCTTACGTTCCGCTACGCCATTTGACTGTGGTGCATATGGGGCAGTGACTTCATGAACAATCCAATGTTGCGAGCAAAATTCGCCAAATGGTTCCACATATTCACCTCCACGATCACTCCTCAAAATTTTTATCTTAGCATTCAATTGATTCTCAACTTCCGTTTTATAGAGAATGAATTTCTCTATGGCTTCATCTTTGCATTTAAGCAAGTATACATAGCAATATTTAGTACAATCATCCACGAAAGTAATAAAATATTTATTTCCACCTCTAGTTTGAACAAACTTCAAATCACATAGGTCGCTATGTATAAATCCTAAAGGTTTGGTGTTTCTTTCCACTTGTCGGAATGGAGATCGAGTTAATTTTGCATATACACAAGTTTCACACTTGTGTTTTAAATCAATTTTAAACTTTGGTATGTGATCTAATGCAATTAGTCTACGCATTGCATTAAAATTAACATGTCCTAATCTAGCATGCCATAAATTAGGAGACTCAATCAAGTAAGCAGAAGAATTATTCATTTCATTATTTTTTATAGTCATTACATTGAGCTTAACTAGCCCATCACATTCATATCCCTTGCTTATAAACACAGCATTTTTCGACAAAATAACTTTATCGGACTCGAAAACTGATCTAAAGTCGTGCTTCATCAACAAGGTACCAGAAATAAGGTTCTTGCGGATATCGGGCACATATAACACTCATTTAAGAGTCACTTTCTTTCCAGACGTCATCTTCAAAATCACCGTGCCTTCGCCCAAGATAGTTGAGGTTGCAGAATTTCCCATATACAGCATATCGCCGACATCCGTTTCTTCCAAGGAGGAGAACATAGTTTTGTTGACACATATATGCCTAGTTGCTCCAGTGTCGATCCACCACTCTTTAGGATTTGAGCCAACTAGGTTCACTTCGGAGATCATAACACATAAGTCAAGATGTTCCACTTGTTCGGTAATCAGATGTGCTGCATTACCTTCATTTTTCTTTGGTTTCTTTAGCAGCCTGCAGTCGGCCGCCCTATGACCCATCTTTTCACAGTTGTAGCATTTTACAAGGAATTTTTCCTTCTTTCCCCCAATTCTTCCTTTAGGTCCCAGCTTGGTTCGCTTTCCAGTGTTACCTTTCTTGGATGTCTGTCCAGTTTCCACAACATTAGCCTTTGCCACAACAACATTTACCTTCTTTTCTGATCCTCGATTGTCTTCCTCTATGCGAAGTCTAACGATCAGATCTTCCATGCTCATCTCCTTGCGCTTGTGCTTGAGATAATTCTTGAAGTCTTTCCAAGTCGGGGGCAGTTTTTCGATCACAGTAGCCACTTGGAAGGATTCGTTAATGACCATTCCTTCAGCATGGATTTCGTGAATGATCACTTGTAGCTCCTGTACCTGACTCACTATAGTCTTGGAGTCGATCATCTTGTAATCGAGAAACCATCCAACAATCCACTTCCTAGCACCAGCGTCCTCGATCTTATACTTGTGGTCTAGTGAGTCCCATAATGCCTTAGCTGATTTAGCACTGCTGTACACGTTGTACAGTGAATCGGCAAGGCCATTCATCACATAGTTCCGACACAAATAGTCAGAAGTTTTCCAAGTGTCAATGGCCATCAAAGTTTGTTAGTCACTGTCTTCGTCATATTTTGGCGCATCCTCCTTGAGGAATCGAGACAAGCCTAGAGTGGTCAGATAAAACATCATCTTCTGCTGCCATCTCTTGAAATTCTGCCCGTTGAATTTCTCTGGTTTGTCCGCATGGTTGACCGGAACCAAAACCGAAGTAGTTATCGGAACCGAGGCAGAGTGGTTCGCTGAACCCGATCCAGTTAGAGGCACCTCCAGTCGCTGAACCCGAGCCAATTTTCTGAGGCGCACCTCCAGAAACGTCCGTAGACAGTGTTTGGTTCTGAGAATCCATATTTCTTAACTTTTCGAAAATAGTTCTGTTTTAATCAAGTAAACAAAAAAAAATTGCTTTAAGATTGTTTAATAATTTGAAAACGCTTACTTGAAAAATAACAATATATATATATATATATATATATATATATATATATATATATCGAATATATATTTTATCTAAATCCTGCAAAAATCGGTTAGCAAAAAAGAAAAATTCCCGTTCGCGTAAACGAGCGGAAGGGTTGCTGTTGAGTTCAGAGTATCTGTCTCCTTAAAGCAAATTCGCCATCACCACGGTGTATGACGTCTGTCTCCCAGGATAAAACAACGGCTCGATGCAGTGTACCGATGATGCGCTGCACCCTCAACGAACTAGAACAAATCTGTCTACGAAGAAGGAAAAAGAAATCTTCTAGGAAAGGCTCTCGAAGTGTACGTCTGAAGTGTGTAAAAAAACGAGCCCCTCAAGCCGGGTATTTATAGGTGAAGGCTGGAGGAGGTTGTGTGCTGGAGGAACTCTATATCGACCAGGATTGGTATCTGGAGGAACTCTAAACCGATCAGGCCAGATCTGTTTAATTTGATAATTATCAATTAAATTGATATTTATCCAGATCCGAAAAATTTGGAATTTAATTGAGGTGTTTCAGTAAAATAAATTTTTACCGAATAAAATTGCAGTAAAAAGATAACTTCGAGACGCCGAGACATTTTGCCCAAATCGCCCTTCGACCGAGACCGACCGAACCGAGCCGAGCCGAGCCGGCCGGACGGACGGCGGCGGCGGCGCGCGCGCGCGTGTGTGTGTGCGCGCGAGGGGCGCCTAGTCACACATCCACACATGTCTCACTTTTTAAACATGACTTTGTCCACATCTCCTTATATACTCACAATTTTTCCCTTCTTTTTCCAATGTGGGATAGCATCCCAAAACCATTTCTAAAGGGTTCACTTTGGAACATTATATATCATTCATACCTCAATCATTTTGAGTGTTCTTACATGTTTTGGAAACCTCGTACGGAGTACTACGTATTCCAACTAAGTCCCGACTTTAACTCATAGTCGAGCCCACTCAAAATTTCCTCTCAAGTGGGCTGCTCAAAACAGCCCATTTTCCTTCATTTTTCCAACAATCCCCACATGAATGAGATTGATGGTCCAGCAGCACACGTCAGACACGGAGTTGACTTGGAGATAGTTACTACAGTTAGGCATTACATAGGATAGGTAGAGTATGCTCCTTGAACCTTCCCTCGAAACGATATATTCTCCTTACTGGCTGGACAGTGTGACTAGATGCCTTTGAACTGTCCGACCGCTTGTGTAAGTGATCGTATATCCTTCACAAGTGCCCTTCCTGATTTGTTCTGTTCTCATTATTGTTCCTATTTTGGCCGTGGACACCGTCCTGGTTCTGCGAGAGTTTCTAAAGAATTGTGCCTTTGCAATTCTCCTTTGAAGCGACCTCTCTTCTCTCTAACATAGGTGATTCTCTTTAAGTGTTTTGAGTAAACCCGTATTTTACTCCACCCGACTATACGTTGTCGACTTAAGAATCATTAAAAACATAAGCTTAACCTCTCCCTACGGGTATCACTATTTTCATCCTAGGAATGGTCGGTTCGGGGTAACCCCCACAGTGATCGTGCCCAGTTTTATGGATTTGTTGTCCCATTGAACCTAGATCTTGGGATCTCCAGTCAGCTTAGGTTGGGTATCCTCCATAAAACCATTAGGTTAAGGCAATAGACCCATTCTTCTTGAGGATTTATCAACAAGGTCTCTTAACCCTTTGGTTAGTGGATCTGTAATGTTATCCTTTGATGACACATAATAAATAGTGATAACTCCTGTTGATATCAATTGTCTAATGGTATTATGTCTTCTCCTTATGTGACGAGACTTACCATTGTACATTACGCTCTGTGCCCTGCCAATCGCAGATTGACTATCGCAATGAATACATATTTCAGTCACAGGCTTTGCCCTTCTTGGAATATCTTCTAGAAAATGGTGTAGCCATTCTCCCTCTTCTACACATTTATCTAAGGCTATAAACTCGGATTCCATCATTGACCGAGATATAAGTGTCTGTTTTGAAGATTTCCATGCCACTGCTGCACCGGCTAGTGTGAATACTTATCCGCTTGTTGACTTGGAATCTTTTATATCAGAAATACAATTTGCATCACTATATCCTTCAAGTACTGATGGATATTTGGTATAGTGCAGCCCATACTCACGAGTACCCCTTAAGTATCTTAGTACCCTTATGATCGCCTTCCAGTGATCCTTTCTGGGGTTGCTCGTGTATCTACTTAGTCTACTAACTGAGTAGGCTATATCTGGTCTTGTACAGCTCATCAAGTACATCAGACTTCCTATTATGCGTGAGTACTCAAGTTGAGATACTCCTTCACCCTTATTCTTAGATAGTCTCAACGTCATATCCACCGGGATTTTGGCTGTGCCAGAGTCATCCTTATTAAATCTTTCAAGGATTTTGTCCACATGGTGGGCTTGACTCAGCATGAGACCTTCCGACGTTCATGTGATTTTAATCCCTAAAATTACATCTGCGAGTCCCATATCCTTCATATCAAATCTCGACCTCATCATGTCTTTGGTCGATTTGATTATTCTTTAATTACTGCCGGTAATGAGCAAGTCATCTACATATAGACACAAAATGACATAGCCATCTTCTATGTCTTTCACATATACACATTTTTCGGATTCATTAATTTTGAAGCCACCGCTTATCATGACATGATTAAATTTTTCATGCCATTGTTTTGGTGCCTACTTCAATCCGTACAAAGATTTTATCAACTTGCAGACTTTTCTTTCTTGTCCAGGAGCATAGAACCCCTTGGGTTGTTCCATGTAGATTTCCTCTTCTAAGTCTCCATTAAGAAAGACAGTCTTAACATCCATTTGATGAACTTCTAAGCCTCGTAATGCTGCGATGGCAAGTATCATCATGATGGAAGTTATTCTCCTCACAGGAGAGTAAGTGTCAAAATAGTCTAGGCCTTCACGTTGGTTATATCCCTTTGCTACGAGCCTAGCCTTATATTTATCAACTGCTCTATATTTCAATTTCTTCTTGAAAATCCACTTATTTCCTAAAGGTTTACACTTAGGAGGTAATTCCACTAGTTCCCAAGTATGATTCTGTAATATAGAATCAATCTCTTCTTTGATAGCCTCTTTCCATAGAGGTCCATCCGTCGAGCGTACAACTTCTTTGTATGTCTAAGGTGTCTTTTCGATCAAGTAGGTGATGAAATCTGGTCCATAAGATTTCTCCGTCCTTTGTCTCTTGCTCCTTCTAGGTCCGTCCTCATTATCCATTATTTGGTCTTCATTATCTTCATCCATTAGTTCAGAAGTCTGTTCGGATGAGATAAGAGGTTCACTTGTAGTATTACAAGGAAAAATATTCTCAAAGAATGACGCATTCCTTGATTCCATAATCGTATTCTTGTGAATCTCAGGCACTTTGGATTCATGCACAAGAAATCGGTAAGCATTGTTGTTGTGTGCATATCCAATGAAAATGCAGTCAACCGTTTTTGGGCCTATTTTAACTTTCTTAGGAGTAGGTATCAGCACCTTTGCTAGACACCCCCACACTTTCATGTAATTGTAGGAAGGCTTGACTCCTTTCCACAATTCATAAGGAGTTTTGTCCCCATTCTTACGGCATATCTTGTTTAAGAGATAATTCGCCGTTAAGATGGCTTCTCCCCACATATTTTGCGGCAGACCTGAATTTAGTAATATCGCATTCATCATCTGTTTCAGAGTGCGATTCTTACGTTCCGCCACGCCATTTGACCGTGGTGCATATGGGGCATTGACTTCATGAACAATCCCATGTTGCGAGCAAAATTCGCCAAATGGTTCCATATATTCACCTTCATGGTCACTTCTCAAAATTTTTATCTTAGTATTCAATTGATTCTCAACTTCCGTTTTATAGAGAACGAATTTCTCTATGGCTTCATCTTTGCTTTTAAGCAAGTATACATAGCAATATTTAGTACAATTATCTACGAAAGTAATAAAATATTTATTTCCACCTCTAGTTTGAACAAACTTCTAATCACATAGGTCGCTATGTATAAATTCTAAAGGTTTGGTGTTTCTTTCCACTTGTCGGAATGGAGATTGAGTTAATTTTGCATCTACACAATTTTCACACTTGTAGTTTAAATCAATTTTAAACTTTGGTATGTGATCTAATGCAATTAGTCTACGCATTGCATTAAAATTAACATGTCCTAATCTAGCATGCCATAAATTAGGAGACTCAAGCAAGTAAGTAGAAGAATTCTTCATTTCATTATTTTTGATAGTTATTACATTGAGCTTAACTAGCCCATCACATTCATATCCCTTGCCTATAAACACACCATTTTTCGACAAAATAACTTTATCAGACTCGAAAACTGATCTAAAGCCGTGCTTCATCAACAAGGTACCAGAAATAAGGTTCTTGCGGATATCGGGCATATATAACACTCGTTTAAGAGTCACTTCCTTTCCAAACGTCATCTTCAAAATCACCGTGCCTTCGCCCAAGATAGTTGAGGTTGCAGAATTTCCCATATACAGCATATCACCGACATCCGTTTCTTCCAAGGAGGAGAACATAGTTTTGTTGGCACATATATGCCTAGTTGCTCCAGTGTCGATCCACCACTCTTTAGGATTTGAGCCAACTAGGTTCACTTCGGAGATCATATCACATAAGTCAAGATGTTCCATCTGTTCGGTAACCAGATGTGTTGCATTACCTTCCTTTTTCTTTGGTTTCTTTGGCAGCCTGCAGTCGGCCGCCCTATGACCCATCTTTTCACATTTGTAGCATTTTCCAAGGATTTTTTCCTTCTTTTTCCCAATTCCTCCTTTAGGTCCCAACTTGGTTCCCTTTCCAGTGTTGCCTTTCTTGGATGTCTGTCCAGTTTCCACAACATTGGCCTTTGCCACAACAGCATTTACCTTCTTTTCTGATCCTCGGTTGTCTTCCTCTATGCGAAGTCTAACGATCAGATCTTCCATGCTCATCTCCTTGCGCTTGTGCTTGAGATAATTCTTGAAGTATTTCCAAGTCGGGGGTAGTTTTTCGATCACACCAGCCACTTGGAAGGATTCGCTAATGACCATTCCTTCAGCATGGATTTCGTGAATGATCACTTGTAACTCCTGTACCTGACTCACTACAGTCTTGGAGTTGATCATCTTGTAATCGAGAAACTGTCCAACAATCCACTTCTTGGCACCGACGTCCTCGATCTTGTATTTGTGGTCTAGTGAGTCCCATAATGCCTTAGCTGATTTAGCACTGCTGTACACGTTATACAGTGAATCGGCAAGGCCATTCATCACATAGTTCCGACACAAATAGTCAGAAGTTTTCCAAGCGTCAATGGCCATCAAAGTTTGTTGGTCACTGTCTTCGTCATATTTTGGCGCATCCTCCTTGAGGAATCGAGACAAGCCTAGAGTGGTCAGATACAACATCATCTTCTGTTGCCATCTCTTGAAATTATGCCCGTTGAATTTCTCTGGTTTGTTCGCATGGTTGACCGGAACCGAAACCAAAGTAGTTATCGGAACCGAGGCAGAGTGGTTCGCTGAACCCGATCCAATTAGAGGCGCACCTCCAGTCGCTGAACCCGAGCCAATTTTCTGAGGCGCACCTCCAGAAACATCCGTAGACAGTGTTTGGTTTTGAGAATCCATATTGCTTAACTTTTCGAAAATAGATATGTTTTAATTAACTAAACAAAAAAATTTACTTTAAGATTGTTGAATAATTTTGAAAACGCTTACTTGAAAAATAACAGAATATAAATATATATATCGAATATACATTTTATCTAAATCCTGTAAAAAATTGGTTAGCAAAAAAGGAAAATTCCCGTTCGCGTAAACGAGCGGAAGGGTTGTTGTTGAGTCCAGAGTATCTGTCTCCTTAAAGCAAATTCGCTCTCACCACGGTGTATGACGTCTGCCTCCCAGGATAAAACAACAGCTCGATGCAGTGTACCGATGATACGCTGCACCCTCAACGAACTAGAACAAATCTGTCTACGAAGAAGGAAAAAGAAATCTGTCTGGGAAAGGCTCTCGAAATGTACGTCTGAAGTGTGTAAAAAACGAGCCCCTCAAGCAGGGTATTTATAGGTGAAGGCTGGAGGAGGTTGTGTGCTGGAGGAACTCTATATCGACCAGGATTGGTATTTGGGGGAACTCTAAACCGATCAGGCCAGATCTGTTTAATTCGATAATTATCAATTAAATTGATATTTATCCAGATCCGAAAAATTCGGAATTTAATTGAGGTGTTTCAGTAAAATAAATTTTTACCGAATAAAATTGCAGTAAAAATATAACTTCGAGACGCCGAGACATTTCGCCCAAATCGCATTTCGACCGACCGAGCTGAGCCGGTCAGACGGCGGCACGCGGGTGTGTATGTGCGCGAGGGGCGCCTAGTCACACATCCACACATGTCTCACTTTTTTAACATGACTTTGTCCACATCTCCTTATATACTCACAATTTTTTCCCTTCTTTTTCCAATGTGGGATAGCATCCCAAAACCATTTCTAAAGGTTTCACTTTGGAATATTATATCTCATTCATACCTCAATCATTTTGAGTGTTCTTACATGTTTTGGAAACCTCGTACGGAGTACTACGTATTCCAACTAAGTTACGACTTTAACTCGTAGTCGAGCCCACTCAAAATTTCTTCTCAAGTGGGCTGCTCAAAACAGCCCATTTTCCTTCATTTTTCCAACAAGTCCTTCTTGAAATAGCTGTTTTCCCAATCCATAGAAACGTTCTACATCCAGTTTGTATTAACTTGAGGTAGCAAAAACACTTAGACACCAATAATTTTGAACCCCAATCAATAGACTTTATTAGCTGAATTCTCCAATCTATATCCTGGTCGATATAGAGTCTAGAGTATTTGTCTCCTTAAAGCAAATTCGCCCTCACCACGGTGTATGACGTCTGTCTTCCAGGATAAAACAACAGCTCGATGCAGTACCGATGATGCGCTGCACCCTCAACGAACTAAAACAAATCTGTCTACGAAGAAGGAAAAAGAAATCTGTCTGGGAAAGACTCTCGAAGTGTACGTCTGAAGTGTGTAAAAAAATGAGCCCCTCAAGCCGGGTATTTATAGGTGAAGGCTGGAGGAGGTTGTGTGCTGGAGGAACTCTATATTGACCAGGATTGGTATATGGAGGAACTCTAAACCGATCAGGCCAGATCTGTTTAATTCGATAATTATCAATTAAATTGATATTTATCCGTATCCGAAAAATTCGGAATTTAATTGAGGTGTTTCAGAAAAAATTCGGAATTTAATCCGTAAAAAGATAACTTCGAGATCCTGAGACATTTCGCCCAAATCGCTCTTTGACCGATCGAGCCAAGCCGGACGGACGGCAGCGGCGTGCGTGTGTGTGGAGTGGGACTTTGTTCACCCTCTTTCAAGAGGGTGAACATAACCCTCTCTTTTAAATATATATTAATATAATGTATTAATGTATAAATATATTTTTATAATATACAATATATTTATACAATATGAATTAATGTTGAAAAAATATTTTACTTTTTTAAATTTCTATTATTTTTATTTTTTTCAATATACTACAGCTTAAATGTAATGTTTTCACATATAATATTCTAAAAAAATTTCTAAAGAGTAAAAAATATTTTTTCAACATTATTCATCTTGTATAAATATAATCAATATTATAAAAATATATTTATACATTAATATATTATATTAATATATATTTAAAAGGGAGGGTTATGTCCACCCTCTTAAAAGAGGGTGAACAAAGTCCCACTCGTGTGTGTGTGTGCGCGAGGGCGTCTAGTCACACATCCACACATGTCTCACTTTTTGAACATGACTTTGTCCACGTCTCCTTATATACTCATAATTTTTTCCCTTCTTTTTCTAATGTGGGATAGCATCCCAAACCCATTTCTAAAGGTTTCACTTTGGAACATTATATCTCATTCATACCTCAATCATTTTGAGTGTTCTTACATGTTTTGGAAACCTCGTACGGAGTACTACGTATTCCAACTAAGTCCCGACTTTAACTCGTAGTCAAGCCCACTCAAAATTTCCTCTCAAATGGGCTGCTCAAAACAGCCAATTTTCCTTCATTTTTCCAACAAGTCCTTCTTGAAATAGCTGTTTTCCCAATCCATAGAAACGTTCTACATCCAGTTTGTATTAACTTGAGGTAGCAAAAACACTTAGACACCAATAATTTTGAACCCCAATCAATAGACTTTATTAGCTGAATTCTCCGAGCATAACTCAGAAACTTAGTGGCCCAACAATCAATCTTTTGCAAAATTTTCTTGATCAGAGGCATGCATTGTTGTACTGTGAGTTTTTGAGATGGGGGAGGGACCCCAAGATATCTAAAAGGTAGTTCACCCTAAGACATACCTGATATTCTCAAAATCTCAGTTCTCACTGCACCATTTACTCCAAAGTAGAGGCAACTTTTCAACTGATTTGCTTTCAGACCAGACACTTCAGAGAATTTATCAAACGCCTTCAATAAATGTGTAACTGAACTCACATCTCCTCTAGTGAATAGCAGGAGATCATCTGCAAATCATACATGTATTAGGTTCATTCTTTTGACACCTAGGATGGCAGTGAAAAGCCCTGTTCTCTCTCAATTCCATCAGGCATCTGCTGAGATATTCCATGCTCAAAACAAAAAGATAAGATGAGATAGGATCACCTTGTCTGAGACCTTTTTGTGCTTCAAAAGGCATGGTGAGCTCCCTATTTACATTCACAATATAAGAAATTGCTGTGAGACATGCCATTATCCACTGCACATATCTCATAGGAAATCCCAATTCCAGCAGTAATACTTGATAATTGGCCACTCTAATGAGTCATAGGCTTTCTCAATGTCCACCTTTACCATGCATCTAGGTGATATCAGTTTCCTTTTGTAACCTTTAATAAACTCATGACTGGGAATAATATTATCAAAGATCACTCTCCCCTTCACAAAAGCTGACTGACTTTCATTGATTATAGATTCTAACACATCTTGTAAACGGTTAGCAAAAACCTTAGATATGATCTTGTATAGCACAGTGCAGCATCCTATTGGTCTATATTCTCTCACAGAACTTGCATTTTTAGTTTTTGGCAACAAACTTAAAACAACTCTGTTGATTTCTCTAGGCATGAATCCAGTGTGATGGAATTGCTGTACTACTCTCACAATCTCTTTTCCAATCACTTTCCATGCTTTCTTGAATAAATACACATTGTAACCATCAATATTAGGAGCTTTATTTGAATCCATACTGAAAAGAGCCATAGTTACCTCCTTTTCAGTAAACTCATGAACCAGGTGGGTCATCATATTATCTTGTATTAAAATTTGTCTTATTACAAGCGCATGACAGGTAAACGGGTAACAAGCTGCGCCGCAACCCCTTTTTGAATAGCATGAACCAGGTGTTTCTTCTGTTGAACTATGACGAGTTTGGGCCCTCTATCTATTATATTTTGTTCACCATAGGTAGCTCAGCAGCTGTTAGAATAATTCGATACTTGGACGTGTATTACAAAAATATTCTGAACTTAAACTATAAAAAGAACAGAAACGAAAGATTACACTTGTAATGAACGAACAATTTTTAATAAACTACAAAGATCGTCCGAAGCTGGAGCTTCTGCCCGCAAGACGAGAATACGCCTTAGTGCTCACGGTGAAGCGGCTCGTCCCCAAAGGTTAAAACGATTCGAACGTCCCGGCAGAGCAAAGACCGCAAATCGACCGAGCACTGCGAATCGACTGAACGAAGATCAATCAGTATGATATGCTGAATATGCACTGATTTTCGTGTGTTTGCAATGAACAGAATGCTGACATATATATAACATTCCTTGATCATGTGAAGGGACTCATAGCCATTACTCCTGCCATGATGGCTGGCAGTTTCAGACGCCCAAAGGGCTGGTCGGATGAAGAGTCTTGTCAACTCAAGAGTCAAGCCAGCTCAAGAGTCTTGTCCATGCCAAAAGGCTAGTGGACTTACGGATTTGGGCCAAAAAGATAAGCCCAAACACCAATTGCCAAGATCCAAGTCCTGGGCCTGGACTGAGCCTGAGCCTGAGCCCGTGCCCGTGCCCGACCTGACCCGAACGGACGGACGGACGGACGGACGGCCGGCCGGCGGCGGCGGCGCGCGCGTGTGTGTGTGTGTGTGCGCGAGGACACCCATACACACCAACCCACTTGTTATTAAGCCCATAAAGGCAAAGACTTTAAATACAAGTCAAAACCTCCATCCACAATCAATGTGGGATAACTAACATCATGTTAGTTCCTACTCCAACATCCAACTTCAACATATAATATCTCACTCACCGGAAATCGGTTTAGAAATATTAAATATACCACGTTCATCTACTCATGACGTAGATTAACATTCAATAAATATTTTAATTAAATAATAATTATTTAATTAACAATATTTATTCTTAATAAATGGTTAATTACTAAACCATTTCCAACAATCCCCCACATGAGTGAGAATGCCAATGCAAAATGAATGCAAATGCATAGTTCAGTCCTCAAGAGACAATATTGCATTTGGCTAGGTGGCTTGTGACCTTGAACCTATCCATTGTCAACATCATCGAGTATACTGGCGGCATAGTGGTCATGAAAACCTTGAACTAGTCCTCCATGGTGTATACTGAGACAATAATATAGACACAATATCATCTCAATTCCTTCCGTTCTAACGTTTTGTGTCCTTTTCGGCCTTGGACACCCTTTGGATTCATAAGTGTATCAACTGAAGCGGCCCTCAATTCACACTTATATAGGTGATTCTTATTCCCAAGTATCCTACTATACTTGACCTGTCTGAGGTAATCAAGAATCATTAAAAATCATAAGACTTAACCTCACCACATGTAGGTAATCAATCACTCACTGTTCTCAGAGAATAGGTATGTTTAAGTGTTTTAACACACGGATTATTATAACTTCGTTATCCCATTGAACCAAGCTCTTGGCATCCTCCAATCTACAAGGTTGGGTTTCCGCTATAATCATCCTTAAGATGTGGATTTAACACCCATTCCCTCTAACAATTTATACATTTGATCTCGATTAATACTCTTCGTCAATGATCCGCGATTATCTATTGACCTTACATAGTCAATTAAGATAATCCCACTCAAGATCAAATGTCTCACGGCATTATGTCGTCGACGAATACGTCGAGAATTACCGTTATAAAACATATTTTGTGCCCGTCCAATAGCAGCTTGGCTATCACAGTGTATCAACACAGACGGCACAGGTCTCGTCCAACATGGAATATCCTCGAGGAAATTTTTAAGCCATTCAGCTTCTTCACCAGCTTTATCCAAAGCTATGAATTCAGATTCCATGGTAGACCTAGCAATACAAGTTTGTTTCTTGGACTTCCAAGATACAACACCACCTCCAATAGTGAACACATATCCACTCGTAGAAAATGAGTCTTTCGATTCGGATATCCAATTAGCATCACAATACCCTTCAAGTACAGCAGGCTCTCTTGAATAATGAATCGCAAAGTTCTGAGTATATTTTAAATAACTCAAGACTGCTCTAGAGCCCTCCAATGTTCTTTACTTGGATTAGCTGTGTAGCTACTCAACTTGTGAACCGAACATGCTATATCAGGACGGGTACAATTTGACAGATACATCAAACTCCCAATGATCTTAGCATATTCATCTTGACCCACAGGTTCACCCTTATGATAATTCAAATGAACATTAGGTTCCCAAGGAGTCTTAGAAATGGGTTTATCAAAAGCGTTGAATTTCCTTAACACTTTCTCAACATAATGAGATTGCGTCAAAGCAATTCCGTTAGGCGTTTTCAGAATCTTAATTCCAAGAATAGTATCAGCCAAACCCATGTCTTTCATGCTAAAATTCTTACTTAGCATTCGTTTCGTTTCACCAATCACACGAGAGTTGCTACCCATTATCAAAATGTCATCTACATATAGACAAACAATGATGTAATTGTCACCCGTTTTCTTAACATAGACACATTTGTCACTCTCATTAATATCGAAACCATTTGACAACATCACTTCGTCAAATTTCAAATGCCACCGCAGAGGTGCTTGTTTCAAACCATATAAAGACCGTTGTAGTTTGCATACCATGTGCTCTTTCCCAGGTACTGCAAACCCTTCCGGTTGTTTCATATATATTTCATCTTCTAGCTCCCCATACAAGAATGCAGTCTTAACATCCATTTGATGAATCTCGAGATTGCGTAAATCAGCAATAGCGAGTAGCACCCTAATAGAAGTAAGTCTTGTCACGGGCGAGTAGGTATCAAAGAAATCATAACCAGCCTTTTGCCTAAAGCCTTGAACTACAAGTCGGGCCTTATATTTGTCAATAGTAGCTCCTGACTTGTTCTTTTTCTTTAGGATCCATTTGGATCCTTAAGCCTTACAACCCGTGGTAGTTCAACTAACACCCAAGTATGATTCAAAGATAATAGACTCAATCTCAATGTCTATTGCCTCTTTCCAGAAAGCCGCATCTGGACCGGATAAAGCTTCTTTTACAGATACTGGTTCACCGTCTAACATCAAAACGACGTAGTCGGGTCCGTATATCTTTACTTTTCGTATTCTAGTACCTCGTCTAGGTTCTACGTTGACTGGCGTAGACCTAGGACGCTTTCGGGTCGAACGTTCAGATAACACCGGATTCGGGCTAGAGGCTTCATCTATGGTTTCATAACACATAGGCTCATATACAAGTTTAGAACTTGTAGCTTCATCATCAACTCCTTTGCTAGAGTTAGGATCAACCTTATTCTTATAAGGATAGATATTTTCAAAGAATACAGCATTCCTTGATTCAATCGTTGTATTTACATGAATGTCGGGTATCTCGGATTTGTGTACAACAAACTGTATGCGCCGTTAAGTGCATAACCAATAAAGATACAATCGATCGTCTTAGGACCAATTTTAACTTGTTTAGGTAGAGGCACTTCAACTTTCGCCAAACACCCCCACACTTTGAGATATTTGTATGATGGTTTTCTTCCTTTCCACAACTCATAAGGAGTAACATCCTTACCTTTGCGTGGAATTTTGTTCAATATGTAGCTGTTGTCAAGACAGACTTTCCCCACATGTTCTGGGGCAACCTGAACTAATTAATAACGCATTCATCATATCTTTAAGTGTTCGATTCTTACGTTGGCAACGCCATTAGATTGTGGAGCATATGGAGCCGTGGTTTGATGAATTATACCACTTTCGTTGCATAATTCCTCAAATGGAGCTACATATTCACCTCCTCTATCACTTGAACCATCTTGATACGATGACCTAATTGATTCTCGGCTTCATTCTTGAAGTTCTTAAAGGCTTCAATAGCCTCATCTTTACTTCTCAAAAGATAAAGATAACAATATCTTGTGCAATCATCGATGAAAGTGATAAAGTACTTCTTACCACCTCTAGTTTGCACAAATTTTAAATCACACACGTCGTGTGAATTAATTCAAGGGGTTTTGTGTCCTGCTTTACCGAATGAAACGGTAGTTTCGTCATTTTTGCCTCAACACAAATCTCGCATTTGTTTTGATTTTTGATTTCATTTAACTTTAGTAAATCTAAGTTTACTAATCTTTTATAGCATTTAGATTCACATGACCTAATATACAATGCCATAAATTTGAGCACTCAAGCAAATAAGGTAAGTAGTAGCATTATTATTAGCAATGCCTTTGGAGGCTTACAAGTACGAACGCTAAGTTTGAACATGTCCTCGACAATATGACCTTTCCCGAGAGTCTTACCAAACTTGCGTATTATCATAAAATCGCTACGAAGGTCTACATCAAATTTAGATCTAAATAATTTGACACTGCACACCAAATTCTTGCGATTGCCGGAGCATGCAGCACATCCTTCAGAGTTATCTCCACACCGGAGGTGAATTGAAGCACAACAGTTCCAATTCCAAGAACTGGAGAGGTACGATCACTTGCCTCTGTGATGAAGCGGTCTTGAATCTCCTTGTAAGTGAAAAACAAGTCTCGGTTCACACAGATGTGAACAATCGCACCTGTATCAAGAAACCAAGTAACTGGGTTAGGTTCCGAGACATGATTTACCTCAGTGATCATGGCAGCAAGATCATCTTTGTCCCAAGAGTCAAAGTCCTTCTCGACATGGTTGACTTTTCCCTTTCCCTTGTTCTTCTTCGGCTTTCGGCAGTTTTTCGCCATATGGCCGGGCTTGTCACAGTTGTAGCACGTTCCGGTAAACTTCGTCGGAGGTGCCACATCCTTTCCCTTGCCTTTGGTAGGAAGTGGACGCTTTTTGGAAGGTCCGCCTACCTTCGCCGATTAGCCTTAGCATCCATAGGAGCTTTGGTTCTCAAGTCTTGATCACGGACTTGAGCTTCAGTTTGGAGCTTAGCAACCAAAATTTCTAGAGTCATTTCCTTTCGCTTATGCTTAAGGTATCCCTTGAACTCCTTCTAACTAGGCGGCAACTTGTCGACCAAGAGCGCCACAGTGTACGCCTCGGGTAGAGGCATCCTCGAATGAACATCATGTATAAGAGTTTGGAACTCTTGTACTTGGGGCATCATTGACGAGAATCCACCATTTGGAATTCGGAGAGCCTCGTCACAACAAACTTCTTCGTGCTAGCAGGGATTAACACGGTATTTCAACTCAAGAGCATCCCAAATTTCTTTGGCAGTCTCCTTGATGTTGAACACATTGAATGTGCCATCATCAAGCCCGTTCAAGAACATATTCCGACGTATAGTCGGAATGAACCTGTATCATAGTCGATACGCACTTGAACATTCGCCTCGTTCTCGGCAGGGACAGGAGGCTTTTCTTCACGCAGAAGCTCGCAAGCCCCATTGTGGTAATGTAAAACGGCATCTTTTGAGACCAACGTTTGAAGTCGGAGCACGAGAAAACAGCGGTTTCTCGGCGATAGGCATTAGCCGAGCGGCATTGTGAATGGGAGCCATTGAAGAGCTTGATGATCCAATAGTTCCGTAACCGGTGGATTGATTAGTGGATGCGCGGTGGTTGCATTGAACGACATTTTCCCCAAAGAAATGTTTTAGGATGATACGAACAAGTATGGTCGAATATTCTCGTCTTGCGATTGTTAGAATAATTCGATACTTGGACGTGTATTACAAAAATATTCTGAACTTAAACTATAAAAAGAACAGAAACGAAAGATTACACTTGTAATGAACGAACAATTTTTAATAAACTACAAAGATCGTCCAAGTGGAGCTTTTGCCCGCAAGACGAGAATACGCCCGGTAGTGCTCACGGTGAAGCGGCTCGTCCCCAAAGGTTAAAACGATCTGAACGTCCCGGCAGAGCAAAGACCGCAAACCGACCGAGCACTCGCGAATCGATCGAACGAAGATCGAATCGTATGATATCTCAATATGCACTGATTTTCATGTGTTTGCAATGAACAGAATGCTGACATATATATAGCATTCCTTGATCATGTGAAGGGACTCATAGCCATTACTCCTGCCATGATGGCTGGCAGTTTCAGACGCCCAAAGGGCTGGTCGGATGAAGAGTCTTGTCAACTCAAGAGTCAAGCCAGCTCAAGAGTCTTGTCCATGCCAAAAGGCTAGTGGAATTACGGATTTGGGCCAAAAAGATAAGCCCAAACACCAATTGCCAAGATCCAAGTCCGGGCTGATCGAGCCTCGAGCTGAGCCTGCGTGCCCGTGACCCGACGGCCGACGGACGGACGGACGGACGGACGGGCCGGCCGGCGGCGGGCGCTGTGTGTGTGTGTGTGTGCGCGAGGACACCCATACACACCAACCCACTTGTTATTAAGCCCATAAAGGCAAAGACTTTAAATACAAGTCAAAACCTCCATCCACAATCAATGTGGGATAACTAACATCATGTTAGTTCCTACTCCAACATCCAACTTCAACATATAATATCTCACTCACCTAAATCGATTTAGAAATATTAAATATACCACATTCATCTACTCATGACGTAGATTAACATTCAATAAATATTTTAATTAAATAATAATTATTTAATTAACAATATTTATTCTTAATAAATGGTTAATTACTAAACCATTTCCAACAATCCCCACATGAGTGAGAATGCCAATGCAAAATGAATGCAAATGCATAGTTCAAGTCCTCAAGAGACAATATTGCATTTGGCTAGGTGGCTTGTGACCTTGAACCTATCCATTGTCAACATCATCGAGTATCTGGCGGCATAGTGGTCATGAAAACCTTGAACTAGTCCTCCATGGTGTATACCGAGACAATAATATAGACACAATATCATCTCAATTCCTTCCGTTCTAACGTTTTGTGTCCTTTTCGCCTTGACACCCCTTTCGATTCATAAGTGTATCAACCGGCCCTCACTTCACACTTATATAGGTGATTCTTATTCCCAAGTATCCTACTATACTTGACCTGTCCGAGGTAATCAAGAATCATTAAAAATCATAAGACTTAACCTCACCACATGTAGGTAATCAATCACTCACTGTTCTCAGAGAATAGGTATGTTTGAGTGTTTTAACACACGGATTATTATAACTTCGTTATCCCATTGAACCAAGCTCTTGGGATCCTCCAATCTACAAGGTTGGGTTTCCGCTATAATCATCCTTAAGATGTGGATTTAACACCCATTCCCTCTAACAATTTATACATTTGATCTCGATTAATACTCTTCGTCAGCGGATCCGCCAGATTATCTATTGACCTTACATAGTCAATTAAGATAATCCCACTCAAGATCAAATGTCTCACGGCATTATGTCGTCGACGAATACGTCGAGACTTACCGTTATAAAACATATTTTGTGCCCGTCCAATAGCAGCTTGGCTATCACAGTGTATCAACACAGACGGCACAGGTCTCGTCCAACATGGAATATCCTCGAGGAAATTTTTAAGCCATTCAGCTTCTTCACCAGCTTTATCCAAAGCTATGAATTCAGATTCCATGGTAGACCTAGCAATACAAGTTTGTTTCTTGGACTTCCAAGATACAACACCACCTCAAATAGTGAACACATATCCACTCGTAGAAAATGAGTCTTTCGATTCGGATATCCAATTAGCATCACAATACCCTTCAAGTACAGCAGGCTCTATTGAATAATGAATCGCAAAGTTCTGAGTATATTTTAAATAACTCAGTACTCGTTCTAGAGCCCTCCAATGTTCTTTACTTGGATTAGCTGTGTAGCTACTCAACTTGTGAACCGAACATGCTATATCAGGACGGGTACAATTTGACAGATACATCAAACTCCCAATGATCTTAGCATATTCATCTTGACCCACAGGTTCACCCTTATGATAATTCAGATGAACATTAGGTTCCCAAGGAGTCTTAGCAATGGGTTTATCAAAAGCGTTGAATTTCCTTAACACTTTCTCAACATAATGAGATTGCGTCAAAGCAATTCCGTTAGGCGTTTTAATCTTAATTCCAAGAATAGTATCACCAAACCCATGTCTTTCATGCTAAAATTCTTACTTAGCATTCGCTTCTTTTCACCAATCACACGAGAGTTGCTACCCATTATCAAAATGTCATCTACATATAGACAAACAATGACGTAATTGTCACCCGCTTTTCTTAACATAGACACGCTTTGTCACTCTCATTAATATCGAAACCATTTGACAACATCACTTCGTCAAATTTCAAATGCCACCGCAGAGGTGCTTGTTTCAAACCATATAAAGACCGTTGTAGTTTGCATACCATGTGCTCTTTCCTGTGCACGCAAACCCTTCCTATTGTTTCATATATATTTCATCTTCTAGCTCCCCATACAAGAATGCGCCTTAACATCCATTTGATGAATCTCGAGATTGCGTAAATCAGCAATAGCGAGTAGTAGCACCCTAATAGAAGTAAGTCTTGTCACTAAGTAGTAGGTATCAAAGAAATCATAACCAGCCTTTTGCCTAAAGCCTTGAACTACAAGTCGGGCCTTATATTTGTCAATAGTACCGCCAGACTTGTACTTCTTCTTTAGGATCCATTTGCATCCTAAAGCCTTACAACCCTGTGGTAGTTCAACTAACACCCAAGTATGATTCAGCATAATAGACTCAATCTCAATGTCTATTGCCTCTTTCCGTAAAGCCGCATCTGGACCTGGATAAAGCTTCTTTACATAATCGGTTCACCGTCTAACATCAAAACGACGTAGTCGGGTCCGTATATCTTTACTTTTCGTATTCTAGTACCTCGCCTAGGTTCTACGTTGACCGGGCGTAGACCTAGGTCGCTTCTGTCTGGTCGCTCGGATAACACCGGATTCGCCAGAGGCTTCATCTATGGTTTCATAACACATAGGCTCATATACAAGTTTAGAACTTGTAGCTTCATCATCAACTCCTTTGCTAGAGTTAGGATCAACCTTATTCTTATAAGGATAGATATTTTCAAAGAATACAACATTCCTTGATTCAATCGTTGTATTTACATGAATGTCGGTATCTCGGATTTGTGTACAACAAACTCAGTATGCGGCTTTGTTAAGTGCATAACCAATAAAGATACAATCGATCGTCTTAGACCAATTTTAACTTGTTTAGGTAGAGGCACTTCAACTTTCGCCAAACACCCCCACACTTTGAGATATTTGTATGATGGTTTTCTTCCTTTCCACAACTCATAAGGAGTAACATCCTTACCTTTGCGTGGAATTTTGTTCAATATGTAGTCGGCCGTCAAGACAGCCTTTCCCCACATGTTCGGGGCAACCCCGAACTAATTAATAACGCATTCATCATATCTTTAAGTGTTCGATTCTTACGTTCGGCAACGCCATTAGATTGTGGAACATATGGAGCCGTGGTTTGATGAATTATACCACTTTCGTTGCATAATTCCTCAAATGGAGCTACATATTCACCTCCTCTATCACTTGAACCATCTTGATACGATGACCTAATTGATTCTCGGCTTCATTCTTGAAGTTCTTAAAGGCTTCAATAGCCTCATCTTTACTTCTCAAAAGATAAAGATAACAATATCTTGTGCAATCATCGATGAAAGTGATAAAGTACTTCTTACCACCTCTAGTTTGCACAAATTTTAAATCACACACGTATGTGAATTAATTCAAGGGGTTTTGTGTCCCGTTTTACCGAATGAAACGGTAGTTTCGTCATTTTTGCCTCAACACAAATCTCGCATTTGTTTTGATTTTTGATTTCATTTAACTTTAGTAAATCTAAGTTTACTAATCTTTTTATAGCATTTAGATTCACATGACCTAATATACAATGCCATAAATTTGAGCACTCAAGCAAATAAGCAGAAGTAGTAGCATTATTATTAGCAACTGCCTTTGGAGGCTTACAAGTACGAACGCTAAGTTTGAACATGTCCTCGACAATATGACCTTTCCCGAGAGTCTTACCAAACTTGCGTATTATCATAAAATCGCTACGAAGGTCTACATCAAATTTAGCTCTAACTAATTTGACACCAGACACCAAATTCTTGTAGATTGCCGGAGCATGCAGCACATCCTTCAGAGTTATCTCCACACCGGAGGTGAATTGAAGCACAACAGTTCCAATTCCAAGAACTGGAGAGGTACGATCACTTGCCTCTGTGATGAAGCGGTCTTGAATCTCCTTGTAAGTGAAAAACAAGTCTCGGTTCACACAGATGTGAACAGTCGCACCTGTATCAAGAAACCAAGTAACTGGGTTAGGTTCCGAGACATGATTTACCTCAGTGATCATGGCAGCAAGATCATCTTTGTCCCAAGAGTCAAAGTCCTTCTCGACATGGTTGACTTTTCCTTTTCCCTTGTTCTTCTTCGGCCTTCTGAGCTTTTTCACCATATGGCCGGCTTGTCACGGCTTGTAGCACGTTCGGTAAACTTCGTCGGAGGTGCCACATCCTTTCCTTGCCTTTGGTAGGAAGTGGACGCTTTGGAAGGTCCGCCTACCTTCGCCGATTAGCCTTAGCATCCATAGGAGCTTTGGTTCTCAAGTCTTGATCACGGACTTGAGCATTGGAGCTTAGCAACCAAAATTTCTAGAGTCATTTCCTTTCGCTTATGCTTAAGGTATCCCTTGAACTCCTTCCAACTAGGCGGCAACTTGTCGACCAAGAGCGCCACGGTACGCCTCGGGTAGAGGCATCCCCTCGTAATGAACATCATGTATAAGAGTTTGGAACTCTTGTACTTGGGGCATCATTGGACGAGAATCCACCATTTGGAATTCGGAGAGCCTCGTCACAACAAACTTCTTCGTGCTAGCAGGATTAACACGGTATTTCAACTCAAGAGCATCCCAAATTTCTTTGGCGCTCCTTGATGTTGAACACATTAATGTGCCATCATCAAGCCCGTTTCAAGAACATATTCCACGTATAGTCGGAATGAACCTGTATCATAGTCGATACGCACTTGAACATTCGCCTGCTTCTCGGCAGGGACAAGAGGCTTTTCTTCACGCAGAAGCTCGCAAGCCCCATTGTGGTAATGTAAAACAAAGATCTTTTGAGACCAACGTTTGAAGTCGGAGCCCGAGAAAACAGGCGGTTTCTCGATAGGCATTAGCCGAGCAAAGATTGTGAATGGGAGCCATTGAAGAGCTTGATGATCCAATAGTTCCAGAACCGGTGGATTGATTAGTGGATGCGCCGGTGGTTGCATTGAACGACATTTTTCCCCAGCAAATGTTTTAGGATGATACGAACAAGTATGGTCGAATATTCTTGTCTTGCGATTGTTAGAATAATTCGATACTTGGACGTGTATTACAAAAATATTCTGAACTTAAACTATAAAAAGAACAGAAACGAAAGATTACACTTGTAATGAACGAACAATTTTTAATAAACTACAAAGATCGTCCGAAGCTGGAGCTTCTGCCCGCAAGACGAGAATACGCCCCGGTAGTGCTCACGGTGAATCGGCTCGTCCCCAAAGGTTAAAACGATCTGAACGTCCCGGCAGTAGCAGCACCGCAACCGACCGAGCACTCGCGAATCGGATCGAACGAAGATCGAATCGTATGATATGCTGAATATGCACTGATTTTCGTGTGTTTGCAATGAACAGAATGCTGACATATATATAGCATTCCTTGATCATGTGAAGGGACTCATAGCCATTACTCCTGCCATGATGGCTGGCAGTTTCAGACGCCCAAAGGGCTGGTCGGATGAAGAGTCTTGTCAACTCAAGAGTCAAGCCAGCTCAAGAGTCTTGTCCATGCCAAAAGGCTAGTGGACTTACGGATTTGGGCCAAAAAGATAAGCCCAAACACCAATTGTCAAGATCCAAGTCCTGGGCCTGGACTGAGCCTGAGCCCGAGCCCGAGCCCGTGCCCGTGCCCGACCCGACCCGAACGGACGGACGGACGGACGGACGGTCGGACGGTCGGCCGGCCGGCGGCGGCGGCGCGCGCGTGTGTGTGTGTGTGTGCGCGAGGACACCCATACACACCAACCCACTTGTTATTAAGCCCATAAAGGCAAAGACTTTAAATACAAGTCAAAACCTCCATCCACAATCAATGTGGGATAACTAACATCATGTTAGTTCCTACTCCAACATCCAACTTCAACATATAATATCTCACTCACCGGAATTCGGTTTAGAAATATTAAATATACCACGTTCATCTACTCATGACGTAGATTAACATTCAATAAATATTTTAATTAAATAATAATTATTTAATTAACAATATTTATTCTTAATAAATGGTTAATTACTAAACCATTTCCAACAATCCCCCACATGAGTGAGAATGCCAATGCAAAATGAATGCAAATGCATAGTTCAGTCCTCAAGAGACAATATTGCATTTGGCTAGGTGGCTTGTGACCTTGAACCTATCCATTGTCAACATCATCGAGTATACTGGCGGCATAGTGGTCATGAAAACCTTGAACTAGTCCTCCATGGTGTATACTGAGACAATAATATAGACACAATATCATCTCAATTCCTTCCGTTCTAACGTTTTGTGTCCTTTTCGGCCTTGGACTTGGATTCATAAGTGTATCAACTGAAGCGGCCCTCACTTCACACTTATATAGGTGATTCTTATTCCCAAGTATCCTACTATACTTGACCTGTCCGAGGTAATCAAGAATCATTAAAAATCATAAGACTTAACCTCACCACATGTAGGTAATCAATCACTCACTGTTCTCAGAGAATAGGTATGTTTGAGTGTTTTAACACACGGATTATTATAACTTCGTTATCCCATTGAACCAAGCTCTTGGGATCCTCCAATCTACAAGGTTGGGTTTCCGCTATAATCATCCTTAAGATGTGGATTTAACACCCATTCCCTCTAACAATTTATACATTTGATCTCGATTAATACTCTTCGTCAATGATCCGCAGATTATCTATTGACCTTACATAGTCAATTAAGATAATCCCACTCAAGATCAAATGTCTCACGGCATTATGTCGTCCGATTTAATACGTCGAGACTTACCGTTATAAAACATATTTTGTGCCCGTCCAATAGCGGCTTGGCTATCACAAAGGTATCAACACAGACGGCACATGTCTCGGCCCAACATGGAATATCCTCGAGGAAATTTTTAAGCCATTCACCTTCTTCACCGCTTTATCCAAAGCTATGAATTGATTCCATGGTAGACCTAGCAATACAAGTTTGTTTCTTGGACTTCCAAGATACAGCACCACCTCCAATAGTGAACACATATCCACTCGTAGAAAATGAGTCTTTCGATTCGGATATCCAATTAGCATCACAATACCCTTCAAGTACAGCAGGCTCTCTTGAATAATGAATCGCAAAGTTCTGAGTATATTTTAAATAACTCAGTACTCGTTCTAGAGCCCTCCAATGTTCTTTACTTGGATTAGCTGTGTAGCTACTCAACTTGTGAACCGAACATGCTATATCAGGACGGGTACAATTTGACAGATACATCAAACTCCCAATGATCTTAGCATATTCATCTTGACCCACAGGTTCACCCTTATGATAATTCAGATGAACATTAGGTTCCCAAGGAGTCTTAGCAATGGGTTTATCAAAAGCGTTGAATTTCCTTAACACTTTCTCAACATAATGAGATTGCGTCAAAGCAATTCCGTTAGGCGTTTTCAGAATCTTAATTCCAAGAATAGTATCAGCCAAACCCATGTCTTTCATGCTAAAATTCTTACTTAGCATTCGTTTCGTTTCACCAATCACACGAGAGTTGCTACCCATTATCAAAATGTCATCTACATATAGACAAACAATGACGTAATTGTCACCCGTTTTCTTAACATAGACACATTTGTCACTCTCATTAATATCGAAACCATTTGACAACATCACTTCGTCAAATTTCAAATGCCACCGCATAGGTGCTTGTTTCAAACCATATAAAGACCGTTGTAGTTTGCATACCATGTGCTCTTTCCTGTGTACGCAAACCCTTCCGTTGTTTCATATATATTTCATCTTCTAGCTCCCCATACAAGAATGCGCCTTAACATCCATTTGATGAATCTCGAGATTGCGTAGCAAAGAATAGCGAGTAGCACCCTAATAGAAGTAAGTCTTGTCACTAAGAGTAGGTATCAAAGAAATCATAACTTGACCTTTTGCCTAAAGCCTTGAACTACAAGTCGGGCCTTATATTTGTCAATAGTACCGTCAGGACTTGTACTTCTTCTTTAGGATCCATTTGCATCCTAAAGCCTTACAACCCCGTGGTAGTTCAACTAACACCCAAGTATGATTCAAGATAATAGACTCAATCTCAATGTCTATTGCCTCTTTCCGTAAAGCCGCATCTGGACCTGGATAAAGCTTCTTTTACGATAATCGGTTCACCGTCTAACATCAAAACGACGTAGTCGGGTCCGTATATCTTTACTTTTTGTATTCTAGTACCTCGTCTAGGTTCTACGTTGACTGGCGTAGACCTAGGTCGCTTTCTGTTCGGTCGTTCAGATAACACCGGATTCGGGCTAGAGGCTTCATGTATGGTTTCATAACACATAGGCTCATATACAAGTTTAGAACTTGTAGCTTCATCATCAACTCCTTTGCTAGAGTTAGGATCAACCTTATTCTTATAAGGATAGATATTTTCAAAGAATACAGCATTCCTTGATTCAATCGTTGTATTTACATGAATGTCGGGTATCTCGGATTTGTCTACAACAAACCTGTATGCGCTGCTGTTAAGTGCATAACCAATAAAGATACAATCGATCGTCTTAGGACCAATTTTAACTTATTTAGGTAGAGGCACTTCAACTTTCGCCAAACACCCCCACACTTTGAGATATTTGTATGATGGTTTTCTTCCTTTCCACAACTCATAAGGAGTAACATCCTTACCTTTGCGTGGAATTTTGTTCAATATGTAGTTGTCACAAGACAGCTTCCCCACATGTTCTCGGGGCAACCTGAACTAATTAATAACGCATTCATCATATCTTTAAGTGTTCGATTCTTACGTTCGGCAACGCCATTAGATTGTGGAGCATATGGAGCCGTGGTTTGATGAATTATACCACTTTCGTTGCATAATTCCTCAAATGGAGCTACATATTCACCTCCTCTATCACTTCGAACCATCTTGATACGACAGCCTAATTGATTCTCGGCTTCATTCTTGAAGTTCTTAAAGGCTTCAATAGCCTCATCTTTACTTCTCAAAAGATAAAGATAACAATATCTTGTGCAATCATCGATGAAAGTGATAAAGTACTTCTTACCATGCATCTAGGTGATATCAGTTTCCTTTTGTAACCTTTAATAAACTCATGACTGGGAATAATATTATCAAAGATCACTCTCCCCTTCACAAAAGCTGACTGACTTTCATTGATTATAGATTCTAACACATCTTGTAAACGGTTAGCAAAAACCTTAGATATGATCTTGTATAGCACGGCAAAAGATCCTATTGGTCTATATTCTCTCACTAACTTGCATTTTTAGTTTTTGGCAACAAACTTAAAACAACTCTGTTGATTTCTCTAGGCATGAATCCAGTGTGATGGAATTGCTGTACTACTCTCACAATCTCTTTTCCAATCACTTTCCATGCTTTCTTGAATAAATACACATTGTAACCATCAATATTAGGAGCTTTATTTGAATCCATACTGAAAAGAGCCATAGTTACCTCCTTTTCAGTAAATTTATGAACCAGGTGGGTCATCATATTATCTTGTATTAAAATTTGTCTTATTACAAGCGCATGACAGGTAAACGGGTAACAAGCTGCGCCGCAACCCCTTTTTGAATAGCATGAACCAGGTGTTTCTTCTGTTGAACTATGACGAGTTTGGGCCCTCTATCTATTATATTTTGTTCACCATAGGTAGCTCAGCAGCTGTTAGAATAATTCGATACTTGGACGTGTATTACAAAAATATTCTGAACTTAAACTATAAAAAGAACAGAAACGAAAGATTACACTTGTAATGAACGAACAATTTTTAATAAACTACAAAGATCGTCCGGCCGGAGCTTCGCCGCAAGACGAGAATACGCCCGGTAGTGCTCACGGTGAAGCGGCTCGTCCCCAAAGGTTAAAACGATCAACGTCCCGGCAGAGCAGCACCGCAAACGACCGAGCACTGCGAATCGGATCGAACGAAGATCGAATCGTATGATATGTGAATATGCACCGATTTTCATGTGTTTGCAATGAACAGAATGCCGACATATATATAGCATTCCTTGATCATGTGAAGGGACTCATAGCCATTACTCTGCCATGATGGTGGTGGTTTGACGCCCAAAGGGCTGGTCGGATGAAGAGTCTTGTCAACTCAAGAGTCAAGCCAGCTCAAGAGTCTTGTCCATGCCAAAAGGCTAGTGGAATTACGGATTTGGGCCAAAAAGATAAGCCCAAACACCAATTGCCAAGATCCAAGTCCTGGGCCTGGACTGAGCCTGAGCCTGAGCCCGAGCCCGTGCCCGTGCCTGTGCCCGACCCGAACGGACGGACGGTCGGCCGGCCGGCCGGCGGCGGCGGCGCGTGTGTGTGTGTGTGTGTGTGTGTGTGTGTGTGTGTGTGCGCGAGGACACCCATACACACCAACCCACTTGTTATTAAGCCCATAAAGGCAAAGACTTTAAATACAAGTCAAAACCTCCATCCACAATCAATGTGGGATAACTAACATCATGTTAGTTCCTACTCCAACATCCAACTTCAACATATAATATCTCACTCACCGGAAATCGGTTTAGAAATATTAAATATACCACGTTCATCTACTCATGACGTAGATTAACATTCAATAAATATTTTAATTAAATAATAATTATTTAATTAACAATATTTATTCTTAATAAATGGTTAATTACTAAACCATTTCCAACAATCCCCCACATGAGTGAGAATGCCAATGCAAAATGAATGCAAATGCATAGTTCAGTCCTCAAGAGACAATATTGCATTTGGCTAGGTGGCTTGTGACCTTGAACCTATCCATTGTCAACATCATCGAGTATACTGGCGGCATAGTGGTCATGAAAACCTTGAACTAGTCCTCCATGGTGTATACTGAGACAATAATATAGACACAATATCATCTCAATTCCTTCCGTTCTAACGTTTTGTGTCCTTTTCGGCCTTGGACACCCCTTTGGATTCATAAGTGTATCAACTGAAGCGGCCCTCACTTCACACTTATATAGGTGATTCTTATTCCCAAGTATCCTACTATACTTGACCTGTCCGAGGTAATCAAGAATCATTAAAAATCATAAGACTTAACCTCACCACATGTAGGTAATCAATCACTCACTGTTCTCAGAGAATAGGTATGTTTGAGTGTTTTAACACACGGATTATTATAACTTCGTTATCCCATTGAACCAAGCTCTTGGGATCCTCCAATCTACAAGGTTGGGTTTCCGCTATAATCATCCTTAAGATGTGGATTTAACACCCATTCCCTCTAACAATTTATACATTTGATCTCGATTAATACTCTTCGTCAGCGGATCCGCCAGATTATCTATTGACCTTACATAGTCAATTAAGATAATCCCACTCAAGATCAAATGTCTCACGGCATTATGTCGTCGACGAATACGTCGAGACTTACCGTTATAAAACATATTTTGTGCCCGTCCAATAGCAGCTTGGCTATCACAAAGGTATCAACACAGACGGCATGTGTCTCGCCCAACATGGAATATCCTCGAGGAAATTTTTAAGCCATTCACTTCTTCACCAGCTTTATCCAAAGCTATGAATTGATTCCATGGTAGACCTAGCAATACAAGTTTGTTTCTTGGACTTCCAAGATACAAAGACCACCTCCAATAGTGAACACATATCCACTCGTAGAAAATGAGTCTTTCGATTCGGATATCCAATTAGCATCACAATACCCTTCAAGTACAAGCAGGGCTCTCTTGAATAATGAATCGCAAAGTTCGAGTATATTTTAAATAACTCGTACTCGCTCTAGAGCCCTCCAATGTTCTTTACTTGGATTAGTCGTGTAGCTACTCAACTTGTGAACCGAACATGCTATATCGGGATGGGTACAATTTGGAGATACATCAAACTCCCAATGATCTTAGCATATTCATCTTGACCCACAGTTCACCCTTATGATAATTCGGATGAACATTAGGTTCCCAAGGAGTCTTAGCAATGGGTTTATCAAAAGCGTTGAATTTCCTTAACACTTTCTCAACATAATGAGATTGCAAAGCAATTCCGTTACGCTGCTTTAATCTTAATTCCAAGAATAGTATCACCAAACCCATGTCTTTCATGCTAAAATTCTTACTTAGCATTCGCTTCGCTTCACCAATCACACGAGAGTTGCTACCCATTATCAAAATGTCATCTACATATAGACAAACAATGACGTAATTGTCACCCGCTTTTCTTAACATAGACACATTTGTCACTCTCATTAATATCGAAACCATTTGACAACATCACTTCCAAATTTCAAATGCCACCGCAGAGGTGCTTGTTTCAAACCATATAAAGACCGTTGTAGTTTGCATACCATGTGCTCTTTCCTGTGTACGCAAACCCTTCCGGTTGTTTCATATATATTTCATCTTCTAGCTCCCCATACAAGAATGCGCCTTAACATCCATTTGATGAATCTCGAGATTGCGTAAAGCGGCAATAGCGAGTAGCACCCTAATAGAAGTAAGTCTTGTCACGGCGAGTAGGTATCAAAGAAATCATAACTAAATTTTTGCCTAAAGCCTTGAACTACAAGTCGGGCCTTATATTTGTCAATGGTACCGCTGACTTGTACTTCTTCTTTAGGATCCATTTGCATCCTAAAGCCTTACAACCCCGTGGTAGTTCAACTAACACCCAAGTATGATTCAAAGATAATAGACTCAATCTCAATGTCTATTGCCTCTTTCCGTAAAGCCGCATCTGGACCGGATAAAGCTTCTTTACGAATCTTGGTTCACCGTCTAACATCAAAACGACGTAGTCGGGTCCGTATATCTTTACTTTTCGTATTCTAGTACCTCGTCTAGGTTCTACGTTGACCGGCGTAGACCTAGGTCGCTTCTGGGCTGCTCGGATAACACCGGATTCGGGCTAGAGGCTTCATCTATGGTTTCATAACACATAGGCTCATATACAAGTTTAGAACTTGTAGCTTCATCATCAACTCCTTTGCTAGAGTTAGGATCAACCTTATTCTTATAAGGATAGATATTTTCAAAGAATACAACATTCCTTGTGTTGGGAAAAACAAACACCCTGTATCGATTCAGCCGGGATACCCAATCCCTGTATCGATTGTTATTTGTTATTGAGAAGGTTTTGACATATATGCCAAATACAGTAAAGGAAACTGTATCGAGGATTCAAGGTTTTATCATGTATCGAAGACCAAATCGAATCAAAGATAAGTGAAGCTCACAAGACAAAGCAAGAAGACTTGTAATAGATCAAGTATGGAAAACTTTCTCGATGCCCTAAATACAGTCACCTTCCATACAGTTCACAAAAGGACAAAGAAGAACACAAGTCAAGTCCCGTTGAACAAAGAAGTATTTAAATACTCAAGGATAAAGTATTTAAATACGCGTCTTCGATCTTCGTAATCCCGAAACTGGATCATGTCATATTCCAGTTGAAAGGAAATCTTATTCAAACGGACATCTCAACGGATACTTTCTTCAGAGGCTATATATATCCTTGAAGACATTGAAGATCAGTTACCCAAGTAACACAACTCTCAAAGCTATCAAGTTATCATCTGAGCAAACATATCTCCAAAGCATATCGCAAGATAAAACGAAAGAGATATACAGTGCTCAAACATCAAGAACAAATTTATCATCGATCTTGACATTCAAAGTCGCTCTTACCGGTTACCTAACCGTTTACCTCGTGTAAAACCGAGCCTGTGTGAACTCAACAAGTTATTCTGACCTGTGTGGGACGAATAAGGACGAAGCTTTGGAACTGTGTGTGAAGAAGCTAGTCAAGAAGGAAGCTTTAACCAATCTGTGTGAACGGTTGAAAGCGACATTCTTTGTATCAATCTGTGTGAACTATACAAGGATAGGTTTGTTTATAATTACGTAGTTGTGTACGCAGTAATTATATAATAAACTTTTTACTCCTGTGTGGAGGATCAGTGGACGTAGAGGGGTTTACCTCGAACCACTTAAATTACTGTGTCATTTACCTTCAGCTTTTACTGTTTGAAATTACTGTGATATATTAAGTATACACCTAATACTCTGTTGCTGTATCCACGGCAACTAACTGTATCCAAGACTTCCGCTACGCACTCAGATTTATATTCCATACAGTTTGTTGTTTAAACGTTTTCCCAAACTGTATCCAGTATACTTAAGTGGCCAACAAGTGGTATCGGAGCAGTTGATTCTAAAAAGAATCGATCGTATTTCTTTTTAACCGAATCAGATTCAAATCACTTATTTTCAAAACAGTCTCTTTCATTCCTATATTATCAGTATGGATACTTCTATGATTAACAAAGTCCCTATGTTCTCTATTAATGAATTTGACGACTGGAGAATTAGAATGGAAGCTCATCTTGCAGCAATGCACGAAGAGATGATCTTTGTTATACAGGATGGTCCGATCAAGATCATGAAGGTCAATCCAGCCGCAAGGATTGAGGGCCAAGCCCATGCTGAAATGCTCGAGAAGGAACGCGAGCAATGGACAACCGATGAAAGGAAGCGAGCCAATCTAGACAACGTGGCTAAGAACGCGTTATTTGTCACTCTTGACAAAGGCACGTTCTCAAAGGTAAAGAGCCGCAAAACAACAAAGAAATCGGGATAAACTCAAGTTAATTTGTGAGGGAACCGAGCTCTCAAAAGAAAACAAGATTTCAAAACTTACTCAAGAATTTGAATCTTTTGAAATGAAACCAACGGAAACACTTGAGGAACTTGACCTCGATTTACCGGTATTGTTGGTGAACTTGAGGCGTTGGGCAAGATTTACACCCAAAAGGAGAAGAACTTAAAATTTTCAGATCTCTCCCACCCGATGGGACATTAAGGCCACAAATATGCGTGTATCATGTAATCTTAATGAAATATCCACTTTGATCTCTTCTCCGACCTTAAAGCTTTTGAGTATGACATTGTGAAGAGAGAAAGTCAAGAATCTCCTTCAAAGGTCATACTCGCCGCCGTATCGAACCGGCCGACACAAAGATGCCTAGCCTGCCGGGCCCGGCCACAAGAACGCCGAGCTGAGCGACATCCTGTCACAAGATGAAATGGCGCTTCTAATGCATAAGTTCAAAAGTTCATTAAACAGCCTGAAAGACTCCTACAGTGCCCAAACTCACAACAAGGTAAGTACCGAAACATCATCTGGCGATGCTAACCTGTGCTATAACTGCAGGAAACCAGGCCATTATGCAAACAAATGTCCTCATCCCAAAGTCCAAAGATTGCCTGAGGCCGAGCAACAGGAGCGAGATGAAAGAAGACGTGCTTGGAAAGACAAGCTCAAGGCTATGATTGGAGAATCAGAAGCCTCCCCCACACCATCCAAATCAGCAGAATGTCTTCAGGTGGTCACTGAAAGTGATTCATCTGACGATGAGTTCGATGATAAAGCATACATGTGCTTTATGGCCAAAGATGTTCCAGAAGGTGAAGACAGCGACGATGAGGTAAGCTCAACCTCAGTTATTCCACCTAATGCATCTCATACTTTCGAAAATATGCTGAATGAATTCAAAAACATTCAAAAAGCCCATGAGACTCTAAAAACTGAGAATATACAGCTTCAATTAACAAATCTAGAGCTGAAAGATGAAAATGACTTGCTGAAAATAAACTATGAAAATATGTCTCTTGATTGTGAAACCAGCAAGGTCGATTTTGAAAAACTCATGGAGAGCAATCATCAACTTGCTCATGAACTAAGTACGGTTAAAACCCATAATGAGAGCAAGACAAATGATTTGGGTCTACTACAAACCAAAATTACAACTCTCGAGAAGCGAGAAAATGAACTTGAGACCATTCTGAAGTCTTTTGAAAAATCGTCCAAAAGAATGGAAGAAATCCTGAGCACTGGGCAACATGCTCATGATAAAAGTGGCTTAGGATACAGCTCATGTTCGAATAAAGGAAAAACTAGTACTGTGTTCGTCAAGAGTGTGGAACACATTCCGGAATCGGAAGATACTCCCAGTCCCATAAAGGAACCTGCTGTACCGAGAAAACCGAAAGCTGCCATTCCGCCTCCTCAACTATACTATTCGAGACAGTGGAACCAACAACCACTCAGAAGGCGTAATCTAAAGCATGCTCCACAAGCATATCATCAAAGCCGACAGTCATTCAGAAAGAAGACGGTATCCAACCACCAAAGGCCCGCACAACAGTACCCTCAGTACAGTGCACCTAGGTATTGGATACAGGAGCCCCGTTATCCCTCAAGACAGCAGATGCCAGTTCAGTATCAACAACAGCATTGGGAATCCAACTGGAGACCCAGAAGACAAGCTGTTAGGCCTAAGAAAATGGCTCCACCTCCTAGACGGCACTCGTACTGGAATAATAATAACAATCCTGAATTTTACATGCATAATAATTATCATGATTATAACAACTACGGATATGCCCCCCGTAGATACCGCAATCTTGTCGAGTACATCCTACAAGAAACCAATTCGTCAGAAAATCTGGGTACCTAAAGGAACTAACATATATGGACCCAAAAATCAAAGGGGACCTAAATCTACCTAATTTCTTTGTTACAGGACATCTTAGAGGAGGATACCTGGTACTTCGATAGTGGATGCTCTCGTCACATGACCGGAGATAGGAGCAAGCTATCTGATTTTGTAGAAGGTCGCGGTCCAAAAGTTCGCTTCGGTGATAAGTCTAAAGGAAGAACAAGAGGGAAAGGAAACCTACTTGTCGGGAAATTCAAGGTCACCGATGTCGCATATGTTGAAGGCTTACAGTATAATCTACTTAGTATTAGCCAGTTCTGTGATAAACAGTTCTCGGTGAAGTTCTATATAGATCGCTGTAGAGTCAAGAACACCCAAACCAAGGAAGTTGTGCTTACAGAAGCGAGATCGTAATATGTACATTGCCGATCGGGAAGCCTATGAGCTCCTCAATTCCATGTTTTGTTGCCAAAGGCACTGCAGATCTTAGTCGGCTATGGCACAAGAGGATGTCTCACGTCAACTTCAAGACGATCAACAAGCTTTCAAGACAGGTATGGTAAGAGGTTTGCCGATGTGTCATTCAAGAAGGACGCGTCATGCGGTCCATGCCAAAAAGGCAAGCAAATCAAGTCAACCACGAAAAGCAAATCCTACCTTTCAACCCAAAGAGTATTGGAAATGCTACACATGGATCTCTACGGTCCTGTAGACCCGTAAGTTTGGGAGGTAAGAAATATTGTATGGTTGTTGTTGATGATTATTCCGGTATGCTTGGACGATCTTTCTTAGCAAGAAGAAGGAAACAACATCAAGGCCGCCTTGAGCTCCCGAGAAAGTTGCGAATGAAAAAGCATCGAGTATCGTGTGCATCCGCTCCGGCAGGTCTTGAATTTACTAACCGCTTTATAGAGCAATACTGTTCGGAGAATGGCATACAGCACGAATACTCAGCTGCCCGAACACCTCAACAAAATGGTGTTGCCGAGCGAAAGAATAGGACGTTGAAAGATGCAACAAGGACAATGATTGCCGAAAGCAAATTGCCGCAGCGTTTCTGGGGTGAAGCAACCAATACAACGTGCTACACTCAAAACCGTCAGATTGGCCAACAAGCACCACAACAAAACGACTTACGAGGTATGGAACAACAAAACTCCATTAGTTTCGTATTTTCACATTTTGGATGCGGGTGTTACGTATTGAACAATGGGAAGGACCAACTTAGAACATTTGATGAAAAATCGATGAAGGAATATTCGTAGGATACTCCTCCACGAAAGCTTTAATCTTTAATAAAAGGAGGTCGACGATCGAGGAATCGATTCATGTAGTGTTCGACGAACCACACCATGACCCTACAGGAGTAGATGATATCACTCGGGACATTCACCATCTATCTATCTTGGATCCACCTACACCCATAGAACCCGTAGTTGATTTAGAAATCAACCCCGCACTGTAAGAATCGATGTGGATGAAGCCGACGCTATTCAAGTGAAGCTGTACCCACAGAAACTTTCGATACTGACGGGACCCCGAACTAGAACCCGACCGAAGATGGTTGAGAGATCACCCGCAAGAGCTGATCATTGGAAACATTAATGCGTGTGTTTCTACTCGTAGGAGAATACAGAGTACACAAGGAAATGTACTTTGTGCACAAGAAGAATCTAATGTCAAGTCTCACGCTTCCGAATGGAAATCTCAATCCGAACTTAGGAGACTCAATATGTGCATTATCGCCGTATTCTTAGCCCATCCAACTGTTTCGACCATAGACGCTCTTAATAACTCTCATTGATAACATCTATGGAAGAAGAGCTTAACGGTTTGAAAGAAACAATGTATGGTATCTTGTACCTGCATCGACACACCAATCGGTTATAGGAACCAAATGGGTATTTCAAACAAAAAGGATGGAAATGGACTTATCATAAGGAACAAATCCACTAGTAGCACAAGGCTATTGTCAGAAGAAGGAATCGACTATGATGAAACCTTTGCCCTCGTAGCGAGACTAGAAGCCATTAGGATATTTTTAGCCTTTGCCGCCCATAAGAGTTTTATCGTATACCAAATGGACGTCAAGAGTGCTTTCTGAATGGAGAGCTTTAAGAAGTTTATGTTGAACAACCACCGTGGTTTGCCAACACGGACGGTATCGATCTAGTTTACAGCTAAGGAAAGCCTGCACGGACTTAAACAAGCCCCTAGAGCACGGTACGAAACCCCGTCCCAAAGATCTAACCAACAACGGATTTGAGAAAGGTGTCATCGACAAAACCTTGTTCAAAATACAGTGAAGGTGATGACCTTTTAATGGTACAAATCTATGTTGATGATATTATTTTTGGTTCAACTAACCTTGCTCTATGTCAAAGGTTCTCACATCTCATGCAAAGCAAATTTGAAATGAGTATGATGGGGAACTCGCTTATTTCCTAGGTTTGCAGATAAAGCGGATGCCTACAGGTATATTCATCAACCAGAGAAATACAAAGAAGGAGCTTCTCAACAAATTTGGAATGAACACTTCCAAATCCTCGCCAACCCCATGAGCACTTCCGTGCAAATTAGTGCCGATGAAGCCGAAAGCCGTTTGACCAATCACTCTACAGAAGCTCATTGGTTCGCTCTCGTACCTAACGGCTAGCAGCCCGATATCCAGATGTCCGTTGGAGTGTGTGCGAGATACCAAGTTGCACCTAAGGAATCACACTTCAATACAACTAAACGAATCTCGAAATACGCCAAAGGAACAGTCGATGCAGATCTGTGGTATCCTAAGGAAGGCGGATTCGATTTAGTTGATACAACGACTCGGATCTCTGAGGTCGCAAGCTAGATAGAAGAGTACAAGTGGAACTTGTCACTTTCTGACCTAGACTCGTATCTTGGTTCAAGAAGAAGCAATTGGCAAATTCTCTTTCCACGGCCGAATCGTAATACTATGTCTTGGTAGGCCGTATGCGATCCTTCGATGCAAAGAACAATCGCCGATTATGGAATCGATGCTAGAGAGACTCCAATCATGTGTGATAGCACGAGTGCAATTGCAATCACGCACAACTCGCTTTTGCACTCGCGCACTAAGCATATCAACATGAAGCATCATTTCATCGTGAATCATGTCGAGAACAAGGATGTTCGCTCGAAAAGGTTCATACGGACATCCACCGGGCCGACATTTTCACCAAGCCTCTCGACACGCAAGATTCAACATGCTAAGAATGTAACTGGGGATACTGCAATGCACTTCGTAAGTAAATTTCTGCTTTTACTCAACAATTGAGGGGAATGTCAGAAGACCCGTGAATACGATTCAACATTAATTATATGTACACTCGGAATCATCAATACGATCAGAGCAAACGAAGGCATATGAATCCTACGGTGATGTGTGCAATAATTAAGGGGGAATATCGTAGGACCCATGAATACAACATTAATCCAAATATTGTTTGTATGGAATTTAAAACCTATTAGTACCTTTTTAAGGGGGAACGTCAGACGACGCGAGAACAAAGATATACTATAGGATTTCGATTCAAGATACTATATAATATTATTTCCTTTTAAAATAATTTTTGTCCACGTGCCTGCTTTACGTCAAACGTCATGTTCATTAAATGCCTTACACGACATCTGGACAATCGAATCTCAAAAGCCGCGATGTTTTTAAATTATTTATTATTTTTTAAACCGCCGTTTTAGGCATTTAGGGTAATCAACCTATGTCGAAGTGGGACCCATTGTATTTTAAAACCTTTTAATGGATTAGCGTATCAGCTACACTAAATCCATCCCGACCATCGATTTCAAAACCGGTTCCCATCCCTTAAAATCGACCATTCGTACTGCAAAACCCTATTTCGCCGCCCAAGTATAAAAGGATCAGATCTGCCATTAGAGACTCTTTACGCTTTCTGCAATTACAAGAGATCTCAAGCACACAGCCTACATATTTTCTGCATATTCACTGCGAATTTCTACTGTTTTCTTCTACCTTCGTTTTAAGAAAACATCCATGGCTACTCAATCTTCATCCCCCGTTCTGAAGAAAACTTCCAGCATCATTGATGGCCGGATCTTCTCTAAACCAGTCATCATCGAGCGTATCATCTCTGAAATCAACGACACCGAACCGATGGAGTATATCATTACTCGTCTTGAACAACAAGGACTCTATCGCTTTGGAAGCAAAATCGCCGACAAATACGACGCTCATCTAGTTGAGGAATTCTACCTCAACGCTTCCGTTCGTTTTCTCTCACTAGCCCAGGGAGGACATGTTGCTGACATCACCGCAACAGTCCAAAGAGTGCGAGTCTGCATCAATAGCGACTTACTTCAGAAAATCTACAGGCTGCCCGCCGACGGCCTGACCATGGACCAGCTTGAGACATTCGGGTCTCAACAATTGATTACTAAGTTTTATGGACTTTTTACCGGGTCCAAAGTGGTTGATATGGTGACAACCACGTGCCACAAGAAAAATTTTCTTCTTCATTTCGTCTATCTCCACGATTTCTATTCCAGGATCATTGAAAATCGAACCGGTGCGTTCGAGATGTGCACGAATCTTAGGTTCAGAATGATGGTAGGTATCTTGACATGTGAAAAGGTCAATTGGTGCCAAATCATTTTGAAACGTCTTCAGGAAGAGGTGTGCAAACCGGCCACCCAAAAGAAATCATTTGGTTTAATGCTAAACTACATTCTGACGAGGTGCGGAGTCCAGCAATCCGCCGATGCCAAGAAAAACAGCTCACGGATATATTTAGGAGGCGTCAAACCCTCTGCCTATAACCAAAGCACAATGCATGCCAATCACCCGAGAACCAGGCACATGCCTATTTCTGAAAACCCCAGAGACGAAACCGTGAAGGTCCCTGAATTGGAATCTTCAAAGAAGAAGCGCAAGCGTCCTCACAGCAAGAAGCACTCTGCTGATGAGAAGTCGAAGAAGAGACTCCGGAGGCTCTCAAAAATCAAAGCCAAACACTCCGAGGATGTCTCGCCCGTGGCGCAACCCATCGATATAGCACCCTGTGGCCCAACCCTGCGAAGAGGTGTCTCCTACCGCTTCGACGGTAGATCCCGAGCCTTTGGCGGCTACGACGGATGTAGAGACATCGCTAACATTCAAGACGTTAGCACGTCGGCCGCCCATTCGAGCCAAAAGCTACTTCTCCTCTACGGATTCCACACCCGCACAGATCCATTTCCTTCGGGGCACCATCCTCGCAAGGAGTCCATCTTCCGCAGATCCCATACTGCATCGGAATCCTCAAACAGCGTCTCTGCACGTGATTCAAGTCCCTCCTGCACTCAATTATAAATCAAACACTTCTTTCAAGACAAATTGAACAAAGCGTAAAAGATTTCGCAATGGAAAAGCTTTAGGCTAGCTCAGTATGACACTGCATAACCTGGAGCGAATGGAGCCACGAAGAGCGATTTGTCTCCAAGTAACAGACTCAATCAAATTGAGGCCCCGCTACGATGGGACAACGCTTCTTGCAAAGATCTCATTGAAAGCCACCGTTGCACAAATCCGACGCGGAAGAAAAGGAAAGAAGAAGTCGAGGACTCTCCGTTAATCCAAAAGACGACGACCATGACTCAGACGATGACGACGATGCTCTTCAAGCAGGTCTGAGAATGAGCCGAGAAGAGGCTGAAGCCCGAGCCGCCTCTCCACCCAGAAAAGACGAAGGACCATCTACCCAAGCTAATCCACCTTCGCCACAGCCGGAGAACATTCCAGAACAGGAGGAATCAGTCCCTCCAGTCAAGGAAAATCAAGAAATTTTGGAACAGGCACCCGAGCCTGTTGCGACCGAAGAAGCCATTCCTGCAAGCCAACAGGAGGATTCAGTCCCTCCTGCATCCACATCTGCCGCAGAACCTTCGCCACAGGATGCTTCTGAACCACCTGTCGCCATTCCACAAGAAGCTTCTCCCGCTCCTGCAACCTTGGAATCCGAGGACGGTAACGAACCTGAGGATGTCCAACTTACTTCACGTCCATCCGTGAACGTAAGGAGGTTGAACTGCACTGAAGACTTCGCCCAGCCTGACTCTCCTATCTCTGCTGCACGCAAAGAGCGCCTGCGAGCTCTTGGCCTTCAGACTGTATTTATCCAAGATGCAGTTAACGCTCTCTCTTCCGTAGAAAAGGCACTGAACTGGATGCACACCTCTGCAGTTGAAGAAATGACAACTCTTCAACACGAAGTATCTCGAGTTGTCGACGCATTCATCATCTTGCCAGAAGTGTTCAAGCAAGCCTTGAAGATTATGGAGGATAAACAAGCGCAACTGTTGAAGGAGGAAGCTTCAAAGACCAGAATTGCTGAAGCCAAGACAGCCTGTGCAATGATAGAGAACACCTCTCAGCTGCGTGCGCATGACAAATCCATTCAAGAGATGTCGCAGACTCTTTCCTCCCTCGTTGAAAGAATAAACAGCATCGAGACCAAACAGGACGCCGCTCTTGAAATCCTGCAAAGTCTTGATGAAGCCAAAAAGGGGGAAGAAGCACGAGAAGCTGCAAGGAGAATAAGACTTCAACAGGAAAGGGAATTTGAGGCTGCTCAGAGCAGTATCGCTGCTGAATTGAACAAGCTAGCACCTCAACCCCAAAGCTTTAGAATTTCGTGCTCGCACTGTAATTCCATGACCCAAATGTCCCTTGGCAAAATCTTGTTCAAAGACCTTCGAAATACGTCGCCAACCAACCGCAACCCAACCGCCGAAGAAGTGAAGAATCGGAGGAAGAATGAATCGATGAGATATTTTGTCGACTCATCAGGAATCCGCCATCTTCAAAAATTATAAGACATTGGCGGAAGCGCAGACAAGTTTTCAAAGATGTTAGAAGAAGGTAAGCTCCTCTCCAAATTGAAATGAAATCAAAACATAGAAGAGGAGATCGGGTCACCCATCCCGAGGATTGGATACTTGCCTTTGATCGGTCATATGAAGGAAGAGCGATTTACCAGGAACGAGGCAATGATTCACTTCAAAACTGGTGGCGCGGCACCGAGTATGAGCCAGGAAAGAGACCATGGAGGCATGCGGATCAAAGATAAAAAGCTGAAATTTATGTATATTAGTTTTGTTTTTGTAATTTCTATTCAACACAAACTTTGTACTCAATCTTTTCGAATATCAATAAAACAGTTTGTTTGTCTTGAAAGATTACAACTCGTAATCTACTGTGTTAATGTATGATTATTTTAAATTGTTTGATAAGAATCTCAAGTTAGATAAACTTGATTGAAAAATTAAGCTGTACGAACTAGTCTACGAACAGTTCATAGTTTCAGTTGTAAACTTAGAATACATTGTAAGATTGTGCCTGCGCGCCAATCATAGGCTTAAGGTGTAATAAATCTCAAATCAGATCGAAACATGCTCGCGAAAGGTTCATTATTGTAGACTAAGTCACTAAGTCAGACCTATTGACAAGAGACCAAGAAATCTGCCAGAAGTCATCGAAGAAGAATGCTTCATGAAGAAGGTTTTGGCATCATCAAGAAGACTCGAAGAGTTTAAGTTAAGTCTTGGCAAATTGTCAAAAAGGGGGAAATTGTTGGGAAAACAAACACCCTGTATCGATTCAGCCGGGATACCCGATCCCTGTATCGATTGTTATTTGTTATTGAGAAGGTTTTGACATATATGCCAAATACAGTAAAGGAAACTGTATCGAGGATTCAAGGTTTTATCATGTATCGAAGACCAGCCTCGAATCAGCATAAGTGAAGCTCGTCAGTACAGCAAGAAGACTTGTAATAGATCAAGTATGGAAAACTGTCTCGATGCCCTAAATACAGTCACCTTCCATACAGTTCACAAAAGGACAAAGAAGAACACAAGTCAAGTCCCGTTGAACAAAGAAGTATTTAAATACTCAAGGATAAAGTATTTAAATACTGTCAGTCTTCAGATCTTCAGAATCCCGCGAAATCCGGATCATGTCATATTCCCGTTGAAAGGAAATCTTATTCAAACGGACATCTCAACGGATACTTTCTTCAGAGGCTATATATATCCTTGAAGACATTGAAGATCAGTTACCCAAGTAACACAACTCTCAAAGCTATCAAGTTATCATCTGAGCAAACATATCTCCAAAGCATATCGCAAGATAAAACGAAAGAGATATACAGTGCTCAAAGATCAAGAACAGCTATCATCAGATCTTGACATTCAAAGTCATTGTTCTTACACGGTTACCTAACCTTTTACCTCGTGTAAAACCGAGCTCGTGTGAACTCAACAAGTTATTCGACTGTGTGGGACGAATAAGGACGAAGCTTTGAACCGTGTGAAGAAGCTAGTCAAGAAGGAAGCTTTAACCAACTGTGTGAACGGTTGAAAGCGACATTCTTTGTATCAATCTGTGTGAACGATACAAGGATAGGTTTGTTTATAATTACGTAGTTGTGTACGCAGTAATTATATAATAAACTTTACTCTGTGTGGAGGACCAGTGGACGTAGAGGGGTTTACCTCGAACCACTTAAATTACTGTGTCATTTACCTTCAGCTTTTACTGTTTGAAATTACTGTGATATATTAAGTATACACCTAATACTCTGTTGCTGTATCCACGGCAACTAACTGTATCCAAGACTTCCGCTACGCACTCAGATTTAGATTCCATACAGTTTGTTGTTTAAACGTTTTCCCAAACTGTATCCAGTATACTTAAGTGGCCAACACCTTGATTCAATCATTGTATTTACATGAATGTCGGGTATCTCGGATTTGTGTACAACAAACCTGTATGCGCTGCTGTTAAGTGCATAACCAATAAAGATACAATCGATCGTCTTAGGACCAATTTTAACTTGTTTAGGTAGAGGCACTTCAACTTTCGCCAAACACCCCCACACTTTGAGATATTTGTATGATGGTTTTCTTCCTTTCCACAACTCATAAGGAGTAACATCCTTACCTTTGCGTGGAATTTTGTTCAATATGTAGTTGGCTGTCAAGACAGCTTCCCCCCACATGTTCTGGGGCAACCCTGAACTAATTAATAACGCATTCATCATATCTTTTAGTGTTCGATTCTTACGTTCGGCAACGCCATTAGATTGTGGAGCATATGGAGCCGTGGTTTGATGAATTATACCACTTTCGTTGCATAATTCCTCAAATGGAGCTACATATTCACCTCCTCTATCACTTCGAACCATCTTGATACGACGGCTAATTGATTCTCGGCTTCATTCTTGAAGTTCTTAAAGGCTTCAATAGCCTCATCTTTACTTCTCAAAAGATAAAGATAACAATATCTTGTGCAATCATCGATGAAAGTGATAAAGTACTTCTTACCACCTCTAGTTTGCACAAATTTTAAATCACACACGTCTGTGTGAATTAATTCAAGGGGTTTTGTGTCCCGTTTTACCGAATGAAACGGTAGTTTCGTCATTTTTGCCTCAACACAAATCTCACATTTGTTTTGATTTTTGATTTCATTTAACTTTAGTAAATCTAAGTTTACTAATCTTTTTATAGCATTTAGATTCACATGACCTAATATACAATGCCATAAATTTGAGCACTCAAGCAAATAAGCAGAAGTAGTAGCATTATTATTAGCAACTGCCTTTGGAGGCTTACAAGTACGAACGCTAAGTTTGAACATGTCCTCGACAATATGACCTTTCCCGAGAGTCTTACCAAACTTGCGTATTATCATAAAATCGCTACGAAGGTCTACATCAAATTTAGCTCTAACTAATTTGACACCAGACACCAAATTCTTGCGGATTGCCGGAGCATGCAGCACATCCTTCAGAGTTATCTCCACACCGGAGGTGAATTGAAGCACAACAGTTCCAATTCCAAGAATCAGAGGTACGATCACTTGCCTCTGTGATGAAGCGGTCTTGAATCTCCTTGTAAGTGAAAAACAAGTCTCGGTTCACACAGATGTGAACAATCGCACTGTATCAAGAAACCAAGTAATCAGGTTAGGTTACGAGACATGATTTACCTCGGTGATCATGGCGGCAAGATCATCTTTGTCCCAAGAGTCAAAGTCCTTCTCGACATGGTTGACTTTTCCCTTTCCCTTGTTCTTCTTCGGCTTTGTGATTTTTCGCCATATGGCGGGGCTTGTCACAGTTGTAGCACGTTCCGGTAAACTTCGTCGGAGGTGCCACATCCTTTCCCTTGCCTTTGGTAGGAAGTGGACGCTTTTTGGAAGGTCCGCCCCTACCTTCAGTCAGATTAGCCTTAGCATCCATAGGAGCTTTGGTTCTCAAGTCTTGATCACGGACTTGAGCTTCAGTTTGGAGCTTAGCAACCAAAATTTCTAGAGTCATTTCCTTTCGCTTATGCTTAAGGTATCCCTTGAACTCCTTCCAACTAGGCGGCAACTTGTCGACCAAGAGCGCCACAGTGTACGCCTCGGGTAGAGGCATCCCCTCAGAATGAACATCATGTATAAGAGTTTGGAACTCTTGTACTTGGGGCATCATTGGACGAGAATCCACCATTTGGAATTCGGAGAGCCTCGTCACAACAAACTTCTTCGTGCTAGCAGGATTAACACGGTATTTCAACTCAAGAGCATCCCAAATTTCTTTGGCAGTCTCCTTGATGTTGAACACATTGAACAGGCCATCATCAAGCCCGTTCAGCAACATATTCCGACACAGATAGTCGGAATGAACCCAGGTATCATAGTCGATACGCACTTGAACATTCGCCTCGTTCTCAGCAGGGACAGGAGGCTTTTCTTCACGCAGGAAGCTCGCAAGCCCCATTGTGGTAATGTAAAACAGCATCTTTTGAGACCAACGTTTGAAGTCGGAGCCCGAGAAAACAGGCGGTTTCTCGGCGATAGGCATTAGCCGAGCAGCATTGTGAATGGGAGCCATTGAAGAGCTTGATGATCCAATAGTTCCAGAACCGGTGGATTGATTAGTGGATGCGCCGGTGGTTGCATTGAACGACATTTTTCCCCAGCAAATGTTTTAGGATGATACGAACAAGTATGGTCGAATATTCTCGTCTTGCGATTGTTAGAATAATTCGATACTTGGACGTGTATTACAAAAATATTCTGAACTTAAACTATAAAAAGAACAGAAACGAAAGATTACACTTGTAATGAACGAACAATTTTTAATAAACTACAAAGATCGTCCGAAGCTGGAGCTTCTGCCCGCAAGACGAGAATACGCCCCGGTAGTGCTCACGGTGAAGCGGCTCGTCCCCAAAGGTTAAAAACGATCTGAACGTCCCGGCAGTAGCAGCACCGCAAACTGACCGAGCACCTGCGAACTGGACTGGAACGAAGACTGAACTGTATGATATGCTGAATATGCACTGATTTTCGTGTGTTTGCAATGAACAGAATGCTGACATATATATAGCATCCTTGATCATGTGAATGGACTCATAGCCATTACTCCTGCCATGATGGCTGGCAGTTTCAGACGCCCAAAGGGCTGGTCGGATGTAGAGTCTTGCCAACTCAAGAGTCAAGCCAGCTCAAGAGTCTTGTCCATGCCAAAAGGCTAGTGGACTTACGGATTTGGGCCAAAAAGATAAGCCCAAACACCAAGATCCAAGTCCTAGGCCTGGACTGAGCCCGAGCCCGAGCCCGAGCCCGTGCCCGAGCCCGTGCCCGAGCCCGTGCCCGAGCCGACCCGACGGACGGACGGACGGTCGGTCGGCGGCGGCGCGCGCGTGTGTGTGTGTGCGCGAGGACACCCATACACACCAACCCACTTGTTATTAAGCCCATAAAGGCAAAGACTTTAAATACAAGTCAAAACCTCCATCCACAATCAATGTGGGATAACTAACATCATGTTAGTTCCTACTCCAACATCCAACTTCAACATATAATATCTCACTCACCGGAAATCGGTTTAGAAATATTAAATATACCACGTTCATCTACTCATGACGTAGATTAACATTCAATAAATATTTTAATTAAATAATAATTATTTAATTAACAATATTTATTCTTAATAAATGATTAATTACTAAACCATTTCCAACAGCAGCTGCACTCCCCATAAGTGTGACGTAGAACTAGATAATCTCATTCTTCTGTTGAACTATGACTAAATATTTGACAAGTCTATTTTTTTACTTTTTTATAAGCCACAAACAAAAAAAAACAATAACTATATATATATATATATATTGTATATATATATATACTAACATTGAAATTTTGATGCACGAAATGCATATATTTCATGCATAATTAGTTCAAAACTCATGCATAAATTAAGATCAGAAAGACTACATCTAATATTAGTCGCATAATAACGCCCCTATATATATTAACTAGTGCAGTAACAATATATATTATATATAATATTAATATATATTGTATATATAATACTAATATATGTTATATAGTATTATTAATATAAGTTAAAATTAACAATATTATATATATATATATATATATATAAAGTTAAAAGTATTTATTACATTATATCTCACCTCGTTTGTTTATATCTGAACTTTTACATTTGTGAAGCATAATTTTGACTATAATATTTTAATTTTATTAATATATAATTTATAAAATACTGAAATTTAAAGAGTATATATCGGTACAAATCTATAATATTTATCTCTGTTTCGGGAATTATTATTCCCGTGATGTGTCTTACCTAATACTGATTGTAGATGGAATGTTCTAGATCATTCTAGACGTAGTAGGATCTTATTAGATGTCTTACCTTATCTAGGAATCATATGTATGGAAGGACTCTCATTGTAATGCCTATATAAAGGCCCCTCTATCAGTGTTATGAATACAATTGATTGACTCTATTTACAGTCCTTTTACTTTCTCCTGAAATAATCTCTAGATTATAAAATATGTCAAAAGAGAGCGTGATACAGATCTAACAAAATAGCTTTTTTCCAAATTATAATTATCAAAGAGAGCTTTTGAATAGTATGAAAATCTAAACATTGCAATAATAAAAGTATACGGAAATGGGAGTACATTCCTAATTAACACGTATTCCTAATTAATAGGTAATCCTTAAAAAAATTCGAAAAGCATTAGGGGTTTTATTTACTTGTTTAACTTTTCTCATTTTTTTTATTTTATAGTTGTTTTTATTTATTATTTTTTGTTTCACTTAAAATTTAGCTTAATATCCGTCAGCAAATTGGTTTTTGTGAGTTAAAATACTACAAAGACGCATGTTAGATTCCTCACAACCGCATTGTAGAAAATATATCCGTCTAATGTGGAGAATAGCTTTTTTTTGGGCACCAAATAATATTCCACACACTCGGTGGATTGGGAATCACTATAATTGAATTACTCCATCAATCCCTCAAGGGTGGAGGTCCTCGAGGCGATGAATTTCGTGTTGATTGGGCATTTTAAATTTAAAATTTACACTAACAACTGAAAAAAAAAGTGGGAATAGTTTGTTTTGCCATTTTGTATATAGTATTATTCTTTTGTGCCCCAAGTTTAGTAACAACTCTTTTGATACACAAATTATCGAAATTGACCTTTACTCTAATAAAATTGACTCATATATTGTATTTTCGAGTAACATAATTTCGAGTCAACTTCAAAAGATATACAATATTGAGTAAGGTTGCCTATCGGGTAACACAAATTAGACCATCGAGTTACCCGATAAGAATTCGAGTTACCCATAACGAACTCGAGTTACCCGATACGAATTCGTGTTACCCGAATTCGAACTCGAGTTACCGGATTTGAATTCGTGTTACCCGAATTCGAACTCGAGTTACCGGATTTGAATTCGTGTTACCCGAATTCGAGTAACTCGACAGAACTCGAGTTACCTGGTTTGAATTCGTGTTACCCGAATTCGAGTAACTCGATAGAACTCGTGTTACCCGATACGAATTCGTGTTACGCGAATTCGAACTCGAGTTACCCGATTTGAATTCGTGTTACCCGAATTCGAGTTACTCGACAGAATTCGTGTGACCCGAGTAACAGTTTGAGTTACTCGATATATTCTCGAGTGACTCGACTCGAGTTGCCCGGTGAAAAATCGTGATACTCGTTTGTCTAATTCGTATTACCCGATTGTCAACTTTCCTCAATATTGTATATTTTGAAGTTGATTCGAAATTATATTACTCGAAAATACAATATATGACTCGAATGTATTCGATTAAAGGTCAATTCCGATAATTTGATATCAAAAGAGTTGTTGCTAAAATTGGGGTAAGAAAGAATAATACTAAATCTAAAAAGGCAAAACAAATTTTCGCTCGAAAAAGAAACTAAAATGGTTAATAATCAATAATGCGTTCATTCAGAATACTACAACAACAACATTACCCCAATGCCTCAAAGGCTCCCACAAAAAACAGAATAAGAGGAGATCGTGTGTACGCGGTCTTACCCTGTCTTAACACAGAAAGACTGTTTTCGCATGATCCAAAATAAAAACTAGATTACTAAACACCGCCCTAAATTATTAGTCACCGCCCTATAATATTACATTTTTGCCCTTACTTCATATTCAGCAGATTTGTGAAATTACCTTCTCACTACTTTTCTTTCTCGACCTACTCTAAAGAAGCCACCAGCCGCCGCCGTCCGCCGCCATGTCTGGAAAAGGAAAAGCTCTGGTAATTTTTTTTTGGGTTTCTGCTACTTTGGGCGCCGGGCGCCGTGTCGTAGTGCACTCCGGATGCGGCGGTCGAATTTTTTCACAGGCGTCCGCCGATTCCGCGTGTCCATGGCGCAGGCGTCCAGACCAGACGCCCCAGCCTTAGTATAGACGTCCTGGTCGGACGTCTGAACCATGGACAGACATCCAGATCGGACACCTATGCGATGGACAAGCGTCCAGATCGGACGCCTATGCGCTGGAATCGGCGTCCTCATTGGACGCCTTAACCACGGTCCAGGCGTCCAGACCAGATGCCCCTGCCTTGGTGCAGGCGTCCTGGCCGGACGCCCCAACCCTTTTTTCGAAAAAAAAATAAAATTTTCAATTAATAATTAATAATGTATATTGTTTGTATGATTATTACTCATTAGTTGTATTGTTTGCTAAATGCAGATGAGAGGAGGAGCGGGCAAATCTATGCCGCTTGTCAGAGAGTTGATGGGTTCTGGAGTGCGTCACACCAGAGCTCGTGGTTTTGATGCTTCCGTTCGTAGACAGCGGGAGGCAGAGCGTAGGGATCACGTACCTTCTACTGACTTTGGTAATAAGGATTCGAGCGAGTATTATTCGCACGACGAGGACGACGATCAGGACATGAACGAGGGCGGTGATGATTCTTCATCCGTTTTGTGCCGGGTTCGGAAGGGGAGAGGGTGGAGGTTTGTCACTTATGGGTCTACCAGTAGTAAACGACGTAGGGCAGAGGATGACACATCATGGGTGGTTACTGAGGAGATGTCTGGTGGCCCTATCGACGGCAGCATTATCTCGAGTTTCGGTGGGCATGTCGCCGCGCATATCTGGACTGGAGAGATGAGAGGTCTGCTGAAGTGTCACAGCAGGACTGCTGCTTGTCAGAACTTGAGTCAGTGACGCTCAGTGATTAGTGAGCCGGATCAGTGGGACTGGGTTATCCCACCTGACGGACACCATGTCCAGACACATTGACTCCTCGTTGATTTCTGCGTTCGTTGAGCGGTGGCAGCCCGATAGGAACTCTTTTCACATGCCGTTCGGAGAGATGACCATCATGTTGCATGATGTGTGGCAGATCCTTCGCATTCCTGTCGAGGGGCAATTGGTTGATGCCGATAGCACATCTACACAGTTGCAGGTGGATGTGATGGAGGTTCTTGGAGTATCGCGGTCGGAGCTACTGAGTACTTATTGGGGGGTGGCGGCGTACTTATGGACTCGATTTTCAGGTCATGGCGTGAGGGAGGTCGAGTGGAGGGCACCCAGGCTGTAGATTGGATGTGGTTATTATTTGGATCCACCTTGTTTGTTGACAAGAGTGGTAACCGGATTAGGCCGTCCTGCTTATTGGAGGTGAGGGACGGTATGGATACGACCAGTCAGTATTCATGGGGTTCGGTCGCATTGGCTTTCATGTACCGTCACCTCGGTATCGCTAGTGGCAGTGACTCCATGGGTATTTGTGGATGTCTTACCCTCGTTCAGGCTTAGATTTATGAGTATTTTCCCTGCTTCCGACCTCATTGAGAGTGTATGATTGTTGAGTCCACGCAGCCTCGAGCTTCTACATGGAGTGTCCAAGCTGAGGGTAAGGACGAGCACCGACTCGAGTCTTTGCATCGCCGCATTGATCAGTTTACAGCCGCAGAGGTATAATAATTCTTTCTAACAATCTAACAATTCATTTAAAAATAACTTCTCTAATTTGTTAATTATATGTACGCAGATATCTTGGTTGCCTTATGGCCCTGATCCAGTGAGGGATGTCCCGAGGACCACATTCATTGGATGGCTCCGATATCAGGATATTATCGAGCCATACATGCCTGGTCGGGCATTACGGCATCACGGTTATGTGCAGACCATCCCTTTCCCGATCACCAGACCAGAGAAAGCGGTTCGGGCGTGGACGAGCAGATTGTACCGAGTTGAGTATTCCATTCGGATATCATCTGATGCTTGGATGATATTTCCGGGTGAATACAGGCTTCCTCTCACTGACTATCAGGCTGCTACTCATGATCAGGCTACATGCGCCGATGATTACATTGAGTGGTATTATCGGTATTTGCACCCTCATCTACTGAAAGATGGTGCTGCAGCTGGATCAGTGATCCCTTCTCGTTCTAGCAGCGATTACGTATATTGTTTAGCTTTGCACTTTGTTTCATTTCATCATACATTACTCATTGTATTATATTGTCTATATTTTTTACAGTGGGTGAGTCGATTGTCCGATATTACCCAGCACTGTATCAGACACCATCCCCCAGACCAGGCGGCAGAAGCGACGACGATGCTTGAGGAGTACATGAGGGATTGTCATTTGCCTGACTGATTTTTTTTCATCTGTAACATTTTGTATTTTGTTTGCTTTGCGTATGACGGTATTACCCAGCAATGTAATATTTTTTCATGTTTTAGTAGTTTTTTTTTGTATTTTGTATTTTACTGTTTTTTCTCTTCTGCATACATTGTAATAACAATCAACTATCACGATCAACAAAAACGAAAGTAATAATAATTAATGAACATACAACAACTTCATTTTTACATCATACCGACTAATCTATTCCATTTTTCTGTCCTGCTCGTATACAAATTCTTCCAGCCACCAACACTACTAGCTTGATTCATGTATTAAGCGAATTGTTGGTATTTGTGTTGTTCAAGGTTGTTCGAGCGACCGGCATTTCCATTAAGGATGTTGTTCGTGGAAGGACTTTCTCGCCGTCGGTTTGAGGCAAATTTTATACTTGTACTAGTCAATGAGATTAATGTCATCATATATGTGTATTAATATGTTGTATCATTCCGAGACTTAGTCTCTCCATGAGTTTATTGATATTAAGGGATCGTTCGATATGATACTCTTCGGCAATTATGCCAAACGTTATTATTGTTCATTAATGGCCGGTTCAAGGCATCGGGATACTCGTTGCTAATGTTATTGTCGATAGCCGGTTCGCGGTATCGATGTATCGATTATTGTTGCGATATTGATGTCAACCTAAGACGTCGTTGTAATCATCGTTATTAAGGTTGGTGTTTTATCATTGATTAAAGTTCTTTTGTTTTTAAGAGGTTGTCCGATTGAAGGCATTGGCGTATTCATTTCTCATCTTCGTTGTCGGTAACCGATTAAAGGTGCCGAGACATCCTTCGTATCATTGTTGTCGATTGGCCATTCTAAGGCAATCGAGGTATTCAATCATTCATCGTATCATTGTTATCGATTGACCATTCTAAGGCAATCGAAGTATTCAATCATCCTTCATATCATTGTTATCGATTGACCGTTCTAAGGCAATCGAAGTATTCAATCATCCTTCGTATCATTGTTATCGATTGGTCGTTCTAAGGCAATCGAGGTATTCAATCATTCATTGTATCATTGTTATCGATTGGCTATTCTAAGGCAATCGAGGTATTCACTATTTCAGTGTATCATTGTTAAGCACTCAGTCATTCATTGAATCATCCGCTGCGTCATTGTTATCGGTTGGCCATTATAAGGCAACTGAGGTATTGAATTGGGACCGTCGAGGATGGTGCCCATCCATGAGTCATTGTCGTCGTGTTGGCCGACTCAAGGCAGCACACTATCATTCTTGTGAACTCGGTGATCTTTGAATCGTTGCCGTTTGTGAATAACTGTATTTTGGAGGCTAGTCTCGGCTAGTGCTCGTTGGGTAAGTTTGGGGCTTGAACCTTCACGGTTGGTTCCCAACGCCTACAACTCAGTAGGTCAACGGCCATTGGATGGTTTCATTATGGGTAAGCTTGGGGCTTGAACCTTCACGGTTGGTTCCCAACGCCTACAACTCAGTAGGTCAAAAGTCATTGGATGGTTTCATTTTGGGTAAGCTTGGGGCTTGAATCTTCACGGTTGGTTCCCAGCGCCTACAACTCAGTAGGTCAACGGCCATTGGATGGTTTCATTGTGATACGGCTTCGGCCCTCATTAATACAGCTTCGGGCTGTTTTGGTTCAGGTGATTGTGATATTTGACAGCTTCGGCTGAGCGGCTTACAGGTCTTTGTGATGTTTTGGTAATTTCATTGGAGCCTTCGGGCATTGTGAATTCATAATTAATTCAGTCCTGATTTGGTTCATCTTTATGTAATTCATTGTGATTCATATTTAATTCAGTTCTGGTTTGGTTCATCTTCATGTAATTCATTGTGAGTCATACTTAATTCAGTTCTGGTGTGGTTTATGTTCGTGTAATTCATTGTGGTGCTTTATAAGTTATGATTCGCCGTTGGGCACTTATGTTCTAACCTGTTGAGCATGTATTATTCATATGTTGTGGTCATAGTGTTTCACGAATGCTCGGTTCTTACCTTGGTTTGTGAGCATCTCATATTATTATTATCATTGTACCGTTTCATTCTGCCTTTGGATGCATATCATGTTATACATGTATTTGATGTTCATTATCTGGATGACTGACCCCGTGGGGGCGGAACATGTTTTCATGTTTTAGGTGATTGCGAGGAGAGAGTTGAGACACAGGGGCATGATGATGGCGACGAGGCATTCGAGCGATACTAGTCTGAGTTGTTCATGTTGGTCAGTCACTCGGAGTGTTCTCCAGTTTGTCAGTCATTATCATTATGTATTACCCGGGCAAAGCTCGTGGGTATGGTTGTATTTTCATTTTTGGCCATGTAGGCACACTTTTGTCGTTAAAATTCCCTATCGGAATATTATGTCGGATATCATAGTAGGGACTGTGATCTCCCTTGTTAGTTAATTTGATGTAATTTAGTCATGTTCTCATGGTGGATCTCCTGGCGTGGGGTCCACGGCACTGTAATGACCCAATAGGTTTTGGGGGTGTTACAGAAGATGGTATCGGAGATTTGGGTTCTGAGATATCCTGATATGTGAGTTATGTGGATCTACCGTCGCGGTAGTAGTGGGGCTGTCAGATTATGACAATCTGGACAGTCAGGTTTTGTGAGTCGTAATATTTGTACGGCTGCACGAGTCATTCATTCATCGAGTCGTCATCAGTGAAGACTAGTATTGCAAGACCTCGAAGCTTCGTATGACCTGTGTAAGGACTCGATCCTCTTTATGTTCATACATTCATCATGTCATTAATTATACATGTCTTGTTGAAACATATATGTGATATAAACTTTACGATTGATTCATGACTAATTGTTTTAGAACACGTGTGATCTGTGTAAACGATAAGAATCAACTCATTCATCAATCAATAATCCTCAATCATCATTTTTGATCTTGTCGATCATATTAATTCATTTATCAATCAGTCAATCTCATTGTTCAGTTAATTCATTCATCACCTAGTCAATCTCATTGCTCAGTTAATTCATTAATCATCCAGCCCAACTCACGGTTCAGTTGTTGATCTTGTGGATCGAATTTTCAACCTTGTTAACTTGTTCAAGGTAATCATTTCAGGAATTTCATTAGATAATCATGTTACCTCATTCGATCTTTCATGCGATCTTATCATATTCCGGCATCATATGGGTGATCATTTTACCGCATTATTAATGCATCCATTATGTTAGAGCATGTATGCTCATTATCATCATTCCGTAACGTAATCATAATGCGATCTTCATATGGGATCTGTAATTATCATGTGATTTTCCTGCCTCGGTATGGAAAGAGCTGTCAGAGGGCCACCGGACTCCGACGTCCAAGAGATCGTTTTCTAGTCGTCTTCGTGCTGGGAGAGCTTCTTCTTCTCAGACGAAGAGTTCGACTGTTGTTTGCTTTAATTGTGATTCAGCAGGGCACGTTAGTACTCAGTGTACGGTGCCAGTTATTTTTTGTTTTCTGTGTGGGAGGCCGGGACACCTACGGAAATACTGCAGAAATTCTAGTACCGATAAATCTCGAAAGGGCTCACAAGCCTTGAGGGATTTTGTTACTACATCTCGTGCATCATCCAAGGGGTCCTTTCAGGCTTCGAGAGCCAGAGGTAAGGATTTTCATCACCAGTTTTGAACAAGTTAATTCTTACTCGATAATATGGGATCGAGGAGATCGATGATATAGAGGATATCGATGTTGGGCACAATTGAGATGTGGCCTTGTTTTCCGGATGATTGGATAACTCAATCCGTAATAAGGTATCGTGGTTGTGGATCATTTATTGTTGGTGTGTTTTATGATGATCGTATTCGAGAATCTTGAGATTTTGAGATCGTTTGATTTCGTTCCTTTGGTGTTGTACTGAGATTTCGTGATAATTTGGGTAATTGTTCATTGTGATTCGAGACGTCTCGTCATGAGGACTTGGGCGTGCGATCGATATGTTTCCGAGGAATAATTGTGAAATGCTGTTTTCAGATTATGATGGGTGATTCATATCCCAAGATGTTTACCCTTAGTTTCGAGGACGAAACTCTTTTAAGGGGGGGAATATGTAATACCCGGCTTTGAATTCACTATTATCCTTCAGTAATTGTCACTCAAAATTTTTTTTCACTCAGTAATAATCATTCATCATTCATATTCATTCAACTGTGTTCACCATCCGGCGTACTTTGGAATTTGCATATCAGTTGTTATTCGTCATTCATCACTGTCTGAGATCGAGCCGAGATTATTGTCATCATCATTATCATATTTTGGTATTCAGTTTGAGAGGTAGTGCACGCTACGTATTCATGTTAGCGCACGCTAATGGGATGCAGGTAGCGCACGCTATGGTTCAGTATTAGCGCACGCTAGCGCAAGTGAGGAAGACAGTCCAGAAGGTACTGGGCGTATTTGAGAACTTCGTAGCGCACGCTACGAGTGGTAAGTAGCGTACGCTAATTTTGCTGATAACGCATGCTAAGTCACATTGGTAACGCACGCTAACGCGAGCACGGCAGGGGACAATAGGTTCTGGACTTCAGTTTCTGAGTATCGGACATCATTTAGCGCACGCTAACAATTTCAATTAACGCACGCTATCGGCAAGGAGTTAGAGTACGCTACCAAGTTCGTAGCGCACGCTAACAAAGCAGCCAGAGCTCACTGGACTGCCCAGTAACCCGCTAGCGCAAGCTAAATATCAGGGTATAGCGCACGCTAAACTGGGATCAGTATAAATGGGACAGTTCGATCCAGAATCGTCATTTTTCAGTTTCTCCTCCTCTTTCTGCCAGTTTTGGGCGATTTTGGATATTTTGGAGAGATCTTTTCGAGCTGCATTCACCTATCATCATCTTCAAGCTCCTAAGTTGGATTAATCATCATTTAATTAGTTTAATCACTCCAAATCAAGTTATTTTTTTATTGAAGCTTGTATTTTGGGATTTGAAGGTTTTATTCCCGATCTCTTCGAGTTAGCTTGCTTTTATGTTGGAATATGTTAGACATGGATTATCTTTCATGGATACTTGCGTTCTTACGGATTTATTGGTGTAATTTACGGAATTTGTGAATCATTGAAGAGTTTTTTCAAGAACACCTTGGTGTTGACTTTGGAATTTTTGGGGGTTTTCGACTAGATGTTGTTGAAATCCCGATTTAAGTATTCCTATTGGATTATTGATAGTATTCATGAGGTTTTGTTGGATTGAATCATTCATTGGAGGTTGGTTTTCGATACGAATGAGTTTTGGTTGTAAACAATTGGAGATTGTTTACAACATGTTTGTTAGATTGCCCCAATGAGTTTTGGGTAATTGTATCAACTTTTGAGTTGGTTGTGTTCATGCTTGATTCGTGTATTAAGCGAATTGTTGGTATTTGTGTTGTTCAAGGTTGTTCGAGCGGCTGGCATTTTCATTAAGGACGTTGTTCGTGGAAGGACTTTCTCGCCGCCGGTTTGAGGCAAGTTTTATACTTGTACTAGTCAATGAGATTAATGTCATCATATATGTGTATTAATATGTTGTATCATTCCGAGACTTAGTCTCTCCATTAGTTCATTGATATTAAGGGATCGTTCGATACGATACTCTTCGGCAATTATGCCAAACGTTATTATTGTTCATTAATGGTCGGCTCAAGGCATCGGGATACTCGTTGCTAACGTTATTGTCGATAGCCGGTTCGCGGTATCTATGTATCGATTATTGTTTCGATATTGATGTCAACCTAAGACGTCGTTGTAATCATCGTTATTAAGGTTGGTGTTTTATCATTGATTAAAGTTCCTTTATTTTTAAGAGGTTGTCCGATTGAAGGCATTGGCATATTCATTTCTCATCTTCGTTTTCGGTAACCGATTAAAGGTGCCGAGACATCCTTCGTGTCATTGTTGTCGATTGGCCATTCTAAGGCAATCGAGGTACTCAATCATTCATCATATCATTGTTATCGATTGACCGTTCTATGGTAATCGAAGTATTCAATCATCCTTCATATCATTGTTATCGATTGACCGTTCTAAGGCAATCGAAGTATTCAATCATCCTTCATATCACTGTTATCGATTGGCCGTTCTAAGGCAATCGAGGTATTCAATCATTCATTGTATCATTGTTATCGGTTGGCTGTTCTAAGGCAATCGAGGTATTCAATCATTCACTATATCATTGTTAATCGCTCAGTCATTCATTGAATCATCTGTTGCATCATTGTTATCAGTTGGCCATTATAAGGCAACCGAGGTATTGAATTGGGACCGCCGAGGACGGTGCCCATCCATGAGTCATTGTAGTCGTGTTGGCCGACTCAAGGCAGCACACTATCATTCTTGTGAACTCGGTAATCTTTGAATCGTTGCCGTTTGTGAATAACTGTATTTTGGAGGCTAGTCTCGGCTAGTGCTCGTTGAGTAAGTTTGGGGCTTGAACCTTCACGGTTGGTTCCCAACGCCTACAACTCAGTAGGTCAACGGCCATTGGATGGTTTCATTATGGGTAAGCTTGGGGCTTGAACCTTCACGGTTGGTTCCCAACGCCTACAACTCAGTAGGTCAACGACCATTGGATGGTTTCATTATGGGTAAGCTTGGGGCTTGAATCTTCACAGTTGGTTCCCAACGCCTACAACTCAGTAGGTCAATGGCAATTGGATGGTTTCATTGTGATACGGCTTCGGCCCTCATTAATACAGCTTCGGGCTATTTTGGTTCAGGTGATTGTGATATTTGACAGCTTCGGCTAAGCGGCTTACAGGTCCTTGTGATGTTTTCATAATTTCATTCGAGCATTCGGGCATTGTGAATTCATAATTAATTCAGTCCTGATTTGGTTCATCTTTATGTAATTCATTGTGATTCATATTTAATTCAGTTCTGGTTTGGTTCATCTTCATGTAATTCATTGTGAGTCATACTTAATTCAGTTCTGGTGTGGTTTATGTTTGTGTAATTCATTGTGGTGCTTTATAAGTTATGATTCGCCGTTGGGCACTTATGTTCTAACCTGTTGAGCAGGTACTATTCATATGCTGTGGGCATAGTGTTTCACGAATGATCGGTTCTTACCTTGGTTTGTGAGCATCTCATATTATTATTATCATTGTACCGTTTCATTTTGCCTTTGGATGCATATCATGTTATACATGTATTTGATGTTCATTATCTGGATGACTGACCCCATGGGGGCAGAACATGTTTTCATGTTTTAGGTGCTTGCGAGGAGAGAGTTGAGACACAGGGGCATGATGATGGCGACGAGGCATTCGAGCGATACTAGTCTGAGTTGTTCATGTTGGTCAGTCACTCGGAGTGTTCTCCAGTTTGTCAGTCATTATCATTATGTATTACCCTGGCAAAGCTCGTGGGTATGGTTGTATTTTCATTTTTGGCCATGTAGGCCCACTTTTTTCGTTGAAATTCCCTATCGGAATATTATGTCGGATATGTAATACCCGGTTATAATTCATTCATTTTCATTCAGTAATTATCAGTCTGTAATTGTCACTCAGTAATTCTCACTCATTAATAATCACTCATCATTCATGATTCATTCATTTGCGTTCACTGTTGGCATGTTGTAATCGTATATCAGTTACCGATCGTCATTTCATCTCCGTTTAGAGACCGAGACGGGAGTATTATCATTTTCATTGTGATTGTTAGCCTTGTACTGGGAGTATCATCGTTGGCTTGTGTTAGACTTGTTCACTTTCACATTCGTATGATATGTCGGATCATTCATCAGTCGTAGCGAGGAATCGGAGTTATCGGATTTTTCACCTTGGCCAGCATTGAGTTACGGCCGTAACTTCCGGCAGTATATAAGGATTTGGCCAGGACATTTTTACTCATTTCTTCTTTTCTCCACTTTTATCCGAGAGAGAGGGTTGAGGGAGAGATTTTGCCATCATCAATCAATTGAGTGTGTATTTTTCATCATCTTCATTCATTTGGGAGGCTTGGATACTCGATTTAACTCGTGTTCTTCGGATCGAAGTGGTTGGATCTTCAAGAGGTAATTTCTTCAACATCTTGGATTTCGATTTTGTGTTGAGATATGATGTTTTGGACGCGATAATCATGTTATATGAAGGGATATGCATATGATTATGAGTTTGTATATAGATTCATTGGATTATTGAGGGATTATTCAAGAACACTTTGTATATCGAGTTGAAATTGGGGGTTTTCGATTAATTGTCGTTATAATCACGTTTTCGGATATTCATTTTGGATTATTGATCATTTGGAAGATGTTTGTTGGTTTGAAACACTTCTTGGGGGATTTGATAATGGCATATTGAGATTTGATTGTAAACAATCGGAGTTTGGCCACAACGTAATCGATATAATGCCCCAATGAACTTAGTTTAATCGTATCGACGTTTTGAGTTCGTTATATTCGTGTTTGATTCATATATTGAACGGGTTGTTGGATATTGTATAATTTAAGGTTGTTCGAGCGACCGATATCTCAATTAGGACGTTGTTCGGGGAAGGATAATTGTCACCGGTGTTGAGTAAGTTAATTCTTACTCGGTTAAAAGGATATTCATTCCTTTTGTTGTTGTTCATTCATAATTATAATTCATTCATCATTGTATTAACCGTATCAAAACTTGTTATTGTCAAATAATCACTTCAGTCACAAGGAACGACGGTTCCAATCATTTCATTGACCTGTCATTCATTTCACTATCACTTCATCTCGGTGAGTCATTATTCATTTTCGATGTCACTTTTGTTATATCGTGGCATTCCGGGTCATACTGGCGTGCCGGTTGGTATGTGTAGGATTTTCATGTCGGGCACATTTATGTCGTGTGTTGGTTGTTGGCCTCAGATTGGACTGTGCACACGAGTCGATTTCTTCGTGAGACTGATTAGGTACAAGACCACGCGTGTATTCGATCGATACTCATTGGTGGGTTGTGCACGGACACATTTCCATCCCGGGCGTAGTGTGGCGCCACCCTTTGAGTCGTACTGTTAGTTGATTCATACATCATGTTTGATTGCGTATGTTTTCAACAAGATTGGGTTATAATCTAACCTTTTCATTTTAATCGAACTTGTGGTTTATACTACATACATATATATGATTGTGTTTATTCAACTCTTGGGGATTGTTGTTCTGTATAACTGACCCCGTTTGGGGATTTTGTTTCTCAGGTCATGGTAAGGCAAAGGCACAGGGAGAACACGTTGACGGCGAGGAGTCCTAATGATACTAGAAAGGGGCCCCAGTGTTTTCAGTAATTTACGTTTCTTTCATTTATTCCGCTGCAGACATTCCGTTCGAATACTCATTTCACTTAGTGTTGTATATTTTATCTCCATATAAAATATACATGTATTCTGAAATATCCTGGATGTGTTGTATGAATCTCCTCATCGGAGTAATTATTGCTGTAATGTGGTTTGGTACTACATTTACCCTGTGTAATTCATCAGTTTTCATTCGCCTAGTGGGTCCCAGTCGGGGGTCCATGGCACTGTAATATCCGCCTAGTTTGGGGTGTTACAGAGTTGGTATCGGAGCGTGGTTTTGAATACTACCTTCCGAGTCATGTCTCATTTGAAATCATCGTCATCGGACTAGTATCATTGGACTTTCGCGTCACGTGTGACTGTGCGGAATCTTGAGCCAATCAGACCAAGAACTGTAAGATTTCTTTAGCCAGGGTATAATTTCTGGCAATAATCATTCATTCATAATTCAGTAGTTAACAATCCTCAAACATCATTTTTATTTTTGACCAGGATGGTCATTTTAACACACTAATCACTCAATTCATTTCATTACTCAGTTGTTGATTTGGAATATCATATAATTAATCTTGTTAACTTGTTCAAGATAATCATTTCAATAATTTCATCAGATAATCATGTCACCTCGGTTAATCATTCATGTAATCACTGTGTTAGAGCGTATGCTCATTTTCATCATCTCATGTCATAGTCATAATGTAATATTCATGCGAGAGATATAATCATCATGTGACTTTCCACTTCAGTATGGAAAGAGCTGGCAGAGGACGAGGAGGACGAGGCCGTGGTGCGGGCCGAATCCCGAGAGCTCATGTGAATACACGTGCGAATGCGAGAAATAATGCTAATTCATCGAGTAGCGACGCTGCTACTCATTCACCTGGACGTGATCATTCACTATCGGGGAGTCGTACCCGGGACACGGCTCAGTCAGAAGGTGCTCGGGTTGACCCACTCGCTTTTATGCAGGGCATGATGGCCCAAATGACGCAGATGGCACAACTAATGGAGACGATGCATAACTCCACTACTCAAAATCAACAGGCTCCTCCGCCGCCACCTCAGAGGCAAGAGAGGAATGTGAGCAGTATCATCGGCGACATCTCTCGCCAAAGGCCACCTACTTTTGAAGGCTCATCTGAGCCGGCGGATATTGTTCATTGGCTCGAACATTTCGAGAAGTTATTTGCTATGGTGGATTGCCCTGAGGGGCATAAAGTTTCAGTTGCGGCTTACTATCTGGGTAAGAGCGCACATTCTTGGTGGTTGTCGTTGAAGCCCACCGAAGGATCATGTACTTGGGATCAGTTCAAAACTCTCATGATGGAGAGGTATTATCCAGCCCCACTCAGGGAGGCTAAATTGTCGGAATTACTCACTCCCGACCACTCAGCGGACGACGATGTTCTTGTCATCGCCGAAAAATTTCAGAACTTCTTAGTTCGCCTCATCTATCATTCACTCGAGGCGGACAAGATTAAGTATTTGACAAGAGGTGAAACCTCGTATGCGGCTACGATTGCTTAATCATAATTGCACCACGTTGGCGAATTCATTGAGAAAGCTCTTACTTACGAGCTTCTTGCTAAAGAGATTGCTAAGCAACAACCTTCATCTGGCAAGAAGTCTAAGAATCAGAATCGGTCGACGGCGGTGTTCACTTTCAAGAAACCACGGCGGGCTCTACCTTTTACGAGCGACCTCCTATGGCGCCTAAGCTGCGGAATCTCGGTCTCGGCGGCGATTCGGCCGTCACTGTTTCAACCGTGAAGAACAGGTCATTTCGGCACCAAATGTCAAGCGGTATCACGTGCCATAAGCGTGGAATTCTGGGCATAGGGCCGTTTTGCGAAGGACTCTAAACCCACTCGGCGTCATCTCGGGCACGGGACATTCAAAGGTGCAGAATCGGGCCACTCGTCGGCGTCGTTTAAGACGACAGAGCTAACAAAGGCGGAGCTAAGAGCTATCGAGGCAGGGCGTGCGGTTCGGGGCCGGCAAGCCCCGAATTCTGAGATGAAGAAGACCGATGATCCAGAGGCCGAATGATCTCGGGTACACTCGATATTCTATCCTGACTGTGTGTACCCTTTTTGATCTGGTGCATCGCATTCATTCATTTCCGAGTCATGTTTGAGTAGACTACGTGCAGGCGGTGCTACTAGTTGTGAGCCTTATGTCATTGGCCTACGATGGTAGACGAATAATCGTGTCGTGAGATTCGAATTGTCGATCTGGTTTCATGGTCGTGTATGGCCAGCGGAGCTAATCGTAGTAGATTTGCCGAGGGACGACGTCATCTTGGGTATTGATTGGATGGATCGTCATGATGCCATCATTAGTGTCCGTAAGCGTATGATCACTATCATTTCAGACGATGGGGTTGAATGTGTGTTTCATGGAGGTAATCCCGGCTGTTCTGGTAAGGTCATTAATTTGATGAAAGCAGTGTGATTACTCAGTCAGGGATGTGTTGGTTATTGGTGCTACATGACCAAAACCGAGAAATCATCAGTAATGTTGACGGATATTCCGGTAGCGAGGGAGTATGCCGACGTTTTTCCAGATGAGTTACCTGGTTTGCCTCCACAGAGAGATGTGGAATTCACGATTGAGCTGGAGCCTGGTACGTCTCCGATATCGAAGGCACCGTACCGGATGGCCCCGACCGAAATGCAAGAATTAAAGAACCAACTTGAGGAGTTGTTCGAGAAGGGTTATATCCGACCGAGTGCGTCTCCGTGGGGAGCACCAGTGTTGTTTGTCAAGAAGAAGGATGGTTCATTTCGTTTGTGTATTGATTATCGGGAGTTGAACAGAGTGACAATCAAGAATAAGTATCCCTTACCCCGTATTGATGATCTTTTAGATCAACTTCAGGGAGCTTCAGTATTTTCCAAGATCGACTTAAGATCTGGATATCACCAGTTGCGGATTCGAGAGTCGGATATCGCGAGGACGGCGTTTCGAACACGCTATGGTCATTATGAGTTCGTAGTTATGCCGTTCGAGCTAACTAATGCACCTGCGGTATTCATGGAGTTAATGAATCGGGTTTTCATCGACTTTTTAGATCAGTTTGTTTTTGTCTTCATCGATGACATTTTGATTTATTCTCGTAGCCGAGAAGAACACGAGGTTCATCTTCATCAGGTTCTCGACGTGTTGAGACGAGAGCAACTTTATGGAAAGTTTTCCAAATATGAGTTCTGGATGTCCGAAGTGACTTTTCTCGGACATGTAATTTCATCAGACGGAGTTCGTGTCGACCCTCAGAAGACGGAGGCTATCCGAGACTGGTTACCTCCGAAGAATGTTAAGGAATTCCGAAGTTTTCTCGGATTAGCGGGCTATTATCGGCGATTTGTGGAGGGATTTTCTAGAATCGCTCAACCCTTGACGAACCTTTTGCGAAAGGATATGAAATACACGTGGTCCGACGCGTGTCAGCGGAGTTTTGAGGAACTCAAGAGCCGGTTAATGTCAGCACCTATACTTTCCTTGCCGCAAGGGACGGAGGGATTTGTGGTTTATAGTGATGCGTCCGGACAAGGTCTCGGATGTGTACTCATGCAGAATGGGAAGGTTATTTCTTATGCTTCTCGGCAATTGAGACCTTACGAAGTTAATTATCCGACCCACGACCTGGAGCTAGCAGCCGTGGTGTTCGCTTTGAAAATTTGGCATCATTACCTTTATGGCGTTACCTGTCAGATATTCACCGATCATAAGATTTTAAAGTATATATTTACTCAGAAGGAGTTAAATATGCGACAGAGACGGTGGTTGGAATTAATCAAAGATTATGATATCGAGATCCTTTACCACCCGGGCAAGGCGAACGTTGTCGCCGACGCCTTGAGTCGTAAGTCCGTGCAGGAGCAGATGCTTGCTCGTTTAACTTGATTCGAAGGAGCTTCAACAGAATTCCTTAGACCCGAGATCGAGTGCAGCTTGTGAGTTCAGGGACAGCTTTATATGTTAGAGATTTCATCGTCACTTGAGGAGGAAATCAGGGAGAATCAGGGTTCAGACCCATCATTGTTGCGCATCCGTGAGGATGTGGCTCAGGGGAAAGCCCCTGGATTCGTGGTCCACGAGGATGGACTTTTGAGATTTAAGAATCGGTTGTGCGTACTGGCGAATGACGAGTTGAAAAACTCTATTTTGAGAGAAGCTCATGCTACCCCTTATTCTGTTCATCCGGGTTCCAGCAAGATGTACAAGGACTTGAAACAAAATTACTGGTGGAGTAATATGAAGCGAGAAGTCGCAGAATTTTTTTTGAGATGCTTAACCTGTCAACAAGTTAAGATTGAACATCAGCGACCGGTGGGGATGCTGAAATCTCTCCCTATTCCAGAGTGGAAGTGGGAAGACATTTCTATGGATTTCATCACGAGTTTGCCGACGAGTCGTCGTGGCATGAATATGATCTGGGTGATTATGGACCGCTTAACTAAATCAGCTCATTTCCTTGAGATCAAGGATACGTGGGGTCCCGAGAGACTGGCTCAGTTGTTCATCAAGGAGATAGTGAGACTGCACGGTACTCCTAAGAGTATCGTTTCCGATCGTGACGGACGATTTGTATCTCATTTTTGGAAATCAGTTCATCGTGTTATGGGAACTCAGCTCAATCTCAGTACCGCCTTTCATCCTCAGTCCGACGGACAATCAGAGAGGACTATTCAGACATTAGAGGACATGTTGAGGGCATGCGTCCTCGATTGGAAGGACGATTGGGAATCCCAACTACCATTGATCGAGTTCACGTATAATAATAGTTGGCATGCTTCCATTAAGATGGCACCTTACGAGGCCTTGTACGGTCGTCGTTGTCGATCTCCTTTGTATTGGGATGACTTGTCAGAATCAATCGGCACCGAGCCCGATATGCTTATAGCCGCCCGGGAGAAGGTAGCTTTGATTAAGAGTCGTATGTTGACATTTCGAGTCGGCGAAATCATATGCAGATAATCGTCGTCGACCACTAGAGTTCGAGACGGGTGACCACGTTTTGGTCAAGGTATCCCCGAGTCGAGGTATTTTCCGTTTCGGAAAACGGGGGAAGTTGAGTCCGAGATTCATTGGACCGTTTGAAATTTTGGATCGAGTAGGCGAGTTAGCTTATCGATTGGCTTTACCTCCGGCATTGAGTCGAATTCATAATGTGTTTCACGTCTCTCAGTTGCGGAAGTATGTTGCCGACCCGAGCCACATACTTCAGTTTGACGAAATCAAGATCGCGGATGATCATTCGTACGAGGAGCGTCCTGTACGAATGTTGGAGCGGCGAATCAAACAGTTGAGGAACAAGACGATCCCTTTAGTCAAGATTCAGTGGTCCAGACACGGAGTCGAAGAGGCCACTTGGGAAACCGAGGAAAGTATGCGGGAGAGTTATCCCGAGTTGTTTGACCCTTAGTTTCGGGGACGAAACTCTTTTTAAGGGGGGGAGTATGTAATACCCGGTTATAATTCATTCATTTTCATTCAGTAATTATTAGTCTGTAATTGTCACTCAGTAATTCTCACTCATTAATAATCACTCATCATTCATGATTCATTCATTTGCGTTCACTGTTGGCATGTTGTAATCGTATATCAGTTACCGATCGTCATTTCATATCCGTTTAGAGACCGAGACGGGAGTATTATCATTTTCATTGTGATTGTTAGCCTTGTACTGGGAGTATCATCGTTGGCTTGTGTTAGACTTGTTCACTTTCACATTCGTATGATATGTCAGATCATTCATCAGTCGTAGCGAGGAATCGGAGTTATCTGATTTTTCACCTTGGCCAGCATTGAGTTACGGCCGTAACTTCCGGCAGTATATAAGGATTTGGCCGGGACATTTTTACTCATTTCTTCTTTTCTCCACTTTTATCCGAGAGAGAGGGTTGAGGGAGAGATTTTGCCATCATCAATCAATTGAGTGTGTATTTTTCATCATCTTCATTCATTTGGGAGGCTTGGATACTCGATTTAACTCGTGTTCTTCGGATCGAAGTGGTTGGATCTTCAAGAGGTAATTTCTTCAACATCTTGGATTTCGATTTTGTGTTGAGATATGATGTTTTGGACGCGATAATCATGTTATATGAAGGGATATGCATATGATTATGAGTTTGTATATAGATTCATTGGATTATTGAGGGATTATTCAAGAACACTTTGTATATCGAGTTGAAATTGGGGGTTTTCGATTAATTGTCGTTATAATCACATTTTCGGATATTCATTTTGGATTATTGATCATTTGGAAGATGTTTGTTGGTTTGAAACACTTCTTGGGGGATTTGATAATGGCATATTGAGATTTGATTGTAAACAATCGGAGTTTGGCCACAACGTAATCGATATAATGCCCCAATGAACTTAGTTTAATCGTATCGACGTTTTGAGTTCGTTATATTCGTGTTTGATTCATGTATTAAACGGGTTGTTGGATATTGTATAATTCAAGGTTGTTCGAGCGACCGATATCTCAATTAGGACGTTGTTCGGGGAAGGATAATTGTCACCGGTGTTGAGTAAGTTAATTCTTACTCGGTTAAAAGGATATTCATTCCTTTTGTTGTTGTTCATTCATAATTATAATTCATTCATCATTGTATTAACCGTATCAAAACTTGTTATTGTCAAATAATCACTTCAGTCACAAGGAACGACGGTTCCAAACATTTCATTGACCTGTCATTCATTTCACTATCACTTCATCTCGGTGAGTCATTATTCATTTTCGATGTCACTTTTGTTATATCGTGGCATTCCGGGTCATACTGGCGTGCCGGTTGGTATGTGTAGGATTTTCATGTCGGGCACATTTATGTCGTGTGTTGGTTGTTGGCCTCAGATTGGACTGTGCACACGAGTCGATTGCTTCGTGAGACTGATTAGGTACAAGACCACGCGTGTATTCGATCGATACTCGTTGGTGGGTTGTGCACGGACACATTTCCATCCCGGGCGTAGTGTGGCGCCACCCTTTGAGCCGTACTGTTAGTTGATTCATACAGCATGTTTGATTGCGTATGTTTTCAACAAGATTGGGTTATAATCTAACCTTTTCATTTTAATCGAACTTGTGGTTTATACTACATACATATATATGATTGTGTTTATTCAACTCTTGAGGATTGTTGTTCTGTATAACTGACCCCGTTTGGGGATTTTGTTTCTCAGGTCATGGTAAGGCAAAGGCACAAGGAGAACACGTTGACGGCGAGGAGTCCTAATGATACTAGAAAGGGGCCCCAGTCTTTTCAGTCATTTACGTTTCTTTCATTTATTCCGCTGCAGACATTCCGTTCGAATACTCATTTCACTTAGTGTTGTATATTTTATCTCCATATAAAATATACATGTATTCTGAAATATCCTGGATGTGTTGTATGAATCTCCTCATCGGAGTAATTATTGTTGTAATGTGGTTTGGTACTACATTTACCCTGTGTAATTCATCAGTTTTCATTCGCCTAGTGGGTCCCAGTCGGGGGTCCATGGCACTGTAATATCCGCCTAGTTTGGGGTGTTACAGGATATCATAGTAGGGATTGTGATCTCCCTTGTTAGTTAATTTGATGTAATTTAGTCATGTTCGCCTGGTGGATCTCCTGGCGTGGGTCCACGGCACTATAATGACCCAATAGGTTTTGGGGGTGTTACATTTATTATGTGATGTTTTATGTTTGGAGCTTGATGACTGATATTTTCTTTTGAATAAGTTCTGTGTGGGTTGTTGATCCTACGGAGATGTGACAGTAGACCACGGGGTCATGGATTTGGAAATTTTATATGTGTCGTTGTATTTTGTTTTGTAGCACTATGATAACCTTGTTTTAAGTTTCGGGATGAAACTTATTTTTAGAGGGGTAGAATGTAATACCCGAGATTTTTATTTCTAGTTGCCCTTAATTATTTGTCGTTTGGTGCCAGTTATTTTGTTTCGTTATGATTATGTGGGATACGTTTTTCTATTATGTATGGTATGTCTTCTGTTGTAATGTTCATCGAGTGGGACTTGTGTCGCGTGCGTTTCTTTGATTAAATATGTGCTTGTGGTATGTTATGTTTCGTAAATTGCTCGTTATTATTTTGAATCATAGCTGGTTCGTTGGGGTGACCGGATGTTGTCGAACGTCTAACCGGACTATCGAAATGATCGAGTTTCGACCGTAAGGCCTGGCTGAGCCGGTTACGGCCGCAACGCATGGCCAGTTACGGCCGCAATGCCTTGCCGGTTTTGGCCGTAGGCCGCCCACACATGTTGGGCAGTAGCCCATGGAGGATCGGTTACGGTCGTAAGGAGTGGCCGGGTGCGGCCGTAATGCCCTGTTACGGGCGCAATGCTTTGCCTAGTAACGGCCGTAATATGCCCGAGCGTTTTGGGCAGTGACCTGGGAGGTGCCGATTACGCCCGTAAGATGATGCCGATTACGGCCATAAGGGCCGAGTTACGGCCATAAGGTACTGCCTGTTACGGCCGTAATATGCGTGGGTATATATAGGCCTGGCCGACGGGTTTTGTTCATTTTTCACCCTTCATCCTTCTTCTTCCGCGATTCCCGGCTGGGACTCCTGGGTGGTGATCGGAGGTATCGTCGTGCATCATTTTGGGAAGCTTAGTTCATGTCAATCATCATCTAATCTCTGTTCTTCATCGAACGAGGTAAATTCTTGAAATCTCATAGGGTTGACTTTCGGGATTTCCTTCTTGATTTTCGTTGTTCGTCCAATTTTGATGAATCGGTTGATGTTATTGAGTATTATTAATCATGTTTTATGGGTTGTATATCCATATTTCGATTTTGTTTAACTCGATTGGCGATTCGAGTGTTTTTGGGAGTTATTGAACATTTAATGTTCGATTAAATGTCCCAATCTTCGATAGTTTGGTGGGATTTCCGACGTTGTTGGTCTTGATTCTCGTTGTAATCGTATCTTCGTTGTTTTTGCCGGAGGATTGTTGGTATTCGAGGTTTCCCGGTTGAGCCATGTTCGTCGGAGTGTTCGGTATCGGTTATCGAGGCAAGTATCTTGCTATACGATTTGTGCCTTGTGAATAGAGACTTCGTGTTAGGTTTATGATGATTTGGTTTACCTTCGTGGATATGCTTCGTGTGAATTGATTATTGTGACTGATTGATGGTACTGATGATATCCTCACTTGGTTAATGTTGTGGGATTGTGTTGGTTGTGTTAATCATATGGTTTGTCTTGTGCGTGATTGGTCATGGTTGAGTTATCGTGATGATTATGATATTTGTGTCGGTTTGGTTACATACTTGGATATGTATTATGGTATATTGTCGAATGGTTTGACATATTGGTAATAATGTGTGTTATTCGTGGTAATGTGTTGAGTTGATCAATATGAGTTGTGTCGTGATAATGTGTGTTCCGGGTAGGGTCCGACGAGGCCTCTGGAGTTCGGTACATGAGGTGTACGAACAACGTGTGTGGTCCGGGTAGAGTCCGTCGAGGCCTCTGGAGTTCGGTACATGAGGTGTACGAACAATACGTGTGGTCCGGGTAAGGTCCGTCGAGGCCTCTGGAGTTCGGTACATGATGTGTACGAACAATGATTGTGTAACAGTGATTGATTGGATAACCTTTTAAAGTTGGGTCACGGACCATGATAATATCTTAACTAGTGTGTTTTGAAACGAGAATCGGGTTGAGGCCCTAACGTTTTCGAGAAGGTTTTGTAAATTGAGACTCGAGGTCAAAAGAACTTCTACTTTGAAAATCCCCGAGATGACAAGTTTCTTAAATACTTCTATGCTTGAGTTTGAAATTCTAAAACTTCTCGGGAACATTTTGATAGCTGATTTCCGTATCAAATTCGTGGTTGCTATTTGCTTGTTACATTTCGTATCGTATTATAGTTGCACTAGCAAAATAGTAGAATTTTGCTAACCCCGAGTAATCGGGGGTGGATGTCCGTTTTGTGTCCAGGTGCTTCCAGGTTCGGGGAGCAGTCACAGGATCGGCACAGGAAGTGACGGGCTACGATACTAATCAAGAGTTGGGATTTCGTCGAGTTGTGTTGTATCGTCAGATTCGTAATCCGCCTTCCGCTATTTTGTATCTTTACCCCTGCGTGGGTATTCATTGTAAAGAGTTGTATTTTTCTGTTTGTGTCAGTCGTACGACATCATCAGTCCGTGTAGTTGTTTATATAATTGACCTTAAGGGTCCGTATCATTATATTGTTTGGCCCGGCCGGCAAACACTTGGTCGTTTTGTGATGTTTATCCTGCTAGATCCTTGTGGGAAGGATCTACAGTGTGTAATATTCCCATACGGTTTAAGGGATGTTACACCCGCCCCTCCCCATTCACCGTGCGGGGCGGGTCTGGGTCTTCAAGTACTCGCCCCGACCCGCCCCATTGCCATCCTTAGCCCAGATATATATCTCAAATTATTAGTAGGTGTTAGGAGTATGCCCTCGAATGCCACTCAGAGGATGTTGAGTGAGAGTATTGTACTTGTTATTATGTAATTCATTATCACAAGGAAAATGGATGTTTCTTTATTTACTGGTAGTAACTGGAATTCCTAACTCGTAAATATGTTAGGAATACTTGTTAGATTTTGATGATGTCATTAATTTAAAATCAAATGTTTATTTATTGGCGAAATGTAAGGAAGAACCAAATGAGTATCTTCCATAGGCCAAAATGTGTTAAGTATAAAATTGGCAAAATGTAAAGAAGAACCAAATGAGTATCTTCTGTAGGCCAAAGTTAGTTAGGCTGACAATCGGCTAAAGTACTAAAGTACAGTCTAGTCTATCAGAGAAGTACAGCCGACTCCAATCAGAGTAGCCCTGGTCAACTAAAAATTGTCAGAGTAGTTTGACCAGACTGCAGCCGAGGAACCTCAGGGAAGTCACCTGACCAGACAAGTCTCAAACGATGCTCTGAGACGACTTACCTGCAGAGAAGTAAGCTGCACTTCAGTCTACTCAACTACAGCCCAGTACTCCAAGTCCACGTCAGCATGCTTTGAAAAGTCAAAAATTACGGAAAGCTCACATGCAACGTGAAGAGACAAATTGGAGTGATTCCCGCAAGAGATATGATTTATTTAAATCATCCTGACCCACCGTGAAGACTTTAATCCTTTTATATTCAAAAGATTCGGCGCTCACATGCAGAAGTCATCACAACGGTCGGAAGATGAAATTAAATAATGGGAATCCAGCCTTGCAACGTTCGAGAAAGATTAAACAATGAAGTCTCTCTCCAACGGACGGATTTGTTCAGATTTGCAACGGCTACAAGGAAGAAGCTCGAGAGATCGTGATCTATATATATCCGAGAGATTTGGCGAGCAATTTACCGGTGCGAACATATACTCTAAGCGATCAAAGCAAACCAAGCAATCTAAGCAAACAAATAGCATCGAGAAAAGAGCAGATCCAAAAGTTCATATTCAAGGAAGCTCTTTAGTTGGAGAAGACAAACACTCTTGTCTTTAAATCTTGAGTAAGGGGTACTTCTTGGTTGAAGTAGCGGTATAAAGGCATCCGAGGATCGCGGATCAAGAGGTGCAAGGCGGTCAAGTTTGTGTACAACGGCACGGAATTCCACTTTGGTTGGAAGTCATTTGTAGTGTGTAGTGAATCACTGTAATATTTATCACCTTTGGTTGAGAATTATAGTGAATTCATCTCCAAGTAGTTTGGAGAAAAGTGGATTAGTAGAGGATTACCCCACCTCGAGACCACTATAAATTGCTGTGTTATTCTTGTTTTTCTTGCATCATACTCTAACCGCTTGCATCCATTGTTAAGTGTTTCATTAAGTTAATATTTATATTCGTCATCAGTGACTTCCGCACATATCCAAGAACAAACGACTCCTAGTCATTTGTTTGATCATCAGCTGAAGAAACTCACTCTTCGAGAAAAAGAGATCAAGAGTTTCAACAAGTCTATTCAAAAACCCACTCTAGAATTGTTTCTTGACTACTTGTGACCTACAAGTGTTATCATAGCTGTTGGTTCATTTTTTTATCGAACCAGATCTTTTAAGATATATATCTTATCTCTCACGTTATAATGGAACACATGCACTCTAGACTACTGTCTTTTCGGTTGACGAGTATGATCTCCGGAAGATAAGAATGCGAGCACATTTATCTTCAATCCATGACGACATGTGGTGCATCATTGAAGATGGTCCATTCATTTTCGAGAAGGACAACACGCAGGAAATCGCGGTGGGAGGCCCGAAAAATTCCTAAGAAGAGGCGTGACCCCAGAAGAGAAAGGCGGCCAATCTTGACAACGGGGCCAGAGATGTCTTGTACCAAACTCTTGACAAATCCACAATGGTCAAGATCAAAAATTGTAAGAATGCCAAAGAGATATGGGACACATTAGCTCTAATGTGTGAAGGAAGGAGGCTGATCAAGGAGAACAAGTTGTCAATAGCTATCCAAAAGTTTGACAACTTTAAAATGAAAAATGGAGAATCAATAGACCAAGTGGACACAAGGTTCACCGAGATTATCAATGAAATCAACTCCACAGGCAAGACTTATGGCAACAGGAAATGGCACTCAAGGTCCTCGGATCTCTAAATCCGAATGGAGCATGAAGGCTGTAGCTATGAGAGAGTCCAAAGACCTGAATAAGATAAAGATTCAGGAGCTATTCTACGATCGAAGGCTTACGAGTTCGAACTTCCGAGTTCATCCTCGAGCACTGCAGAGAAGGGAATCACATTTGCAATGAGTCCCTGCTAAGAGCATGTCCGATGTGAAACCTCCAAATCCGCTAGACTTTGAGGAGGAAATGGCTTTCATCATGCAAAGATTCGGTAACCCGGGAAAAACTACTCCAAGTATAAGAAAAACTACAAGGAGAATCCCGGAAGAAACCGAGAAAATTTGGAAGGCTGGAAAGTTGAATATTACAATCGCCACAAGATAGGACACATCCAATGGATTGTCCCGAGCTCAAGAAGGATGAAACCAAAAAGGAGGTGGCCAGAAAGGAAGACAGAAGAAAAGCTCTCATCGGAGAAGACCAGGAGCATGTCGAATCAAGCGGCGGCTTCTTTTCTGATGACGACGAGGAATATGATTGCCTGATGGCAAACTTGGCTGATGAAGAGGTAACCTCTAAACCTACCGGTTCTAATAATAGCTCAGCCATGTCGCAAGATATGGATTTACATGAATCGGTAAATCAATTATTCAAAGATTTTGAAACACTTAAATCTGCACATCAAGCTGTATCAGCAGAGAAGACTAAGCTGCAAGATGAGAATAGGCAGCTGAAAAATGATTTTGAAAAACTCAGTCTAGATTTAAATAAGACCGAGACAAATACAGCTGATTTTAAAAACCAGGCAAGTGCCAATACAGCTGAGATAGACCGGCTAAATATTTTACTTAAAGAAAAGTCACCGCACTTGCTCATGCCAAAGCCGAGTTTACTAAGCCGCACGAATAAATAAAACTCGGGCGCAGGAAATAACCTCCCACAAGCGTCGTTAACCACAGATTGTGTACTAACAAGAGGCCACTATATTCAGATCGGGCCTTGGATATGATCCCCACACTCCCTCTAGTTCTAAAACCACTTTCATCAAGGGAGAAACAATGGTCTCGATCACGAGCACTGCATAAACCGATTTTCAAAAGCAGCAACGGCAAGTCAAACGTCTAAGTGCGATCGGGTTACACCAGGGCATTTGTAGGTCACAAGTCGTCCGAGAAACAAGTCTAGAGGGGGTGAATAGACTTGTTGAAACTCTTGAACTCTTTTTCTCGAAGAGTGAGTTTCTTGGTGATGATCAAACAAATGACTAGGAGTCGTTTGTTCTTGGATATGTGGAAGTCGGTGATGACGAATATATATATTAACTTAATGAAACACTTAACAATGGATACGGCGGTTAGAGTATGATGCGGTAAAGCGATAAATAACACGAGGCAATTTATAGTGGTCTCAGAGGTGGGGTAATCCTCTACTAATCCACTTTTCTCCAAACTATTGGAGATGAATTCACTATAATTCTCAACTTGATGATAAATATTACGGTGATTCACTACAAACTACAGACTTCCAACCGGTGGAATTAGTGCCGTTGTACACAAACTTGTTGCCTTGCACCTCTTGATCCTCGATCCTCGGATGCCTTTACGATCGCTACTTCAACTTGATGAAGTACCCCTTACTCAAGATTTAAAGACAAGAGTGTTTGTCTTCTCAACTAAAGAGCTTCCTTGAATATGAACTTTTGGATCTGCTCTTTTCTCGATGCTATTTGTTTGCTTAGGATTGCTTTGTTTGCTTTGATCGCTTAGAGTATAAGTTCGCACGGTGTTGCTCGGTTTCAAATCTCTGGATATATATAGATCACGATCTACGAGCTTCTTCCTTGTAGCCGTTGCAAATCGAACAAATCCGTCCGTTGGAGAGAGACTTCATTGTTTAATCTTTTACGAGCGTTGCAAGTTGGATTCCCATTATTTAATTTCATCTTAAATTTGTGATGACTTACGCATGTGAGCGCCGAATCTTTTGAATATAAAAGGATTAACGTCTTCACGGTGGGTCGGATGATTTAAATAAATCATATCTCTTGCGGGAATCACTCCAATTTGTCCCTTCACGTTGCATGTGAGCTTTCCGTAATATTTGACTTTTCAAAGCATGCCGACGTGGACTTTGGAGTACTAGCCGTAGTTGAGTAGATCAAGTGCGGCTTACTTCTCTGCAGGTAAGTCGTCTCGGTGTATCTGTTTGAGACTTGTGCAGTCGGGTGACTTCCACGAGGTTCCTCACTGTGATCTGGTCAAACTTCTCGATAAATTTTAGTTGACGGGGCTACTCGATTGAGTCATTTGTACTTCTACGATAGACTAGACGTACTTTAGTACTTAGCCGATTTTCACCTAACTAACTTTGGCCTACTGAAGATACTCATTTGGTTCTTCTTTACATTTTGCCGCTTTTATACTTAACACATTTTGGCCTATGGAAGATACTCATTTGGTTCTTCCTTACATTTCGCCAATAAATAAACATTTGATTTTAAATTAATGACATCATCAAAATCTAACAAGTATTCCTAACAAATTCCCCCTATTTTGATGATGGCAAAACTAAGTAAGCAATCAAATGGCCAAGTCTGCACTTAAGTGCAAGACAAAACTGAAATCAGTCTAATATTGAGACAACTGGAAAATTGTCATTCAACAGACTGTTCATAAAAGTTTTCTGACTTATCATAGAAATTATACAAGAATGTTTAAGTACAGAAAAATAAAATTACAAGTAAGAACTCAAAATATATAAAAGGTCATCTGCCTCTTCCTCTGCCTCTGCGAACAGGCTGCTTGGCAGGTCTGAATGGTTTGGCTCCAATGGGTCTTACCTTGACTGGAGCAAGGCCATACTTCCTTTTCACCACTAGAGCTGCGAAGTCCTGCTCCTCCTGCGATCTGAATTTGTTTTCAAGGCAGACTCGCTTGATTTCCTCCTGGAGTTTTAGTTCATCAAGTTCACCATCCATGCGGACTGGTGCTTCTTCAGCTCTGAATTTAGGGATCATGGGAAAAGCTTTTTGTTCTTTTGCATGCTTCTTTAGAATAGCCCAAAGCTTGGGATGAACTGCTTCCATCCAGTTGATGAAAATCTCCTGTGGGGAGAGTTTGTCATCCTGAAGAAGTTCCCAGACATAAAAGTCTCTGATGAACTTCTTCCTAGCAGCTCCCCAAAATTCAATAGCTTCAAGAGGGCAGAAATCTTCCACATACCATAGCTCCAGACCTTCCCACTCAAGAGTAGGTTCGAAGCCGCCTCTGGTCCTTCAAGGCTTCCCTTCAGTGAGTCGGCCTTGTCTTCTTCTTCTACGAGTTCCTTCCTCTTCGTGCTAGATGGTCCTTCAAGCCGGGAACATCCTGCTTTTTCTTACTTACGAATTCTCTCCCTTCCCCGCATCCTGTCGTCCCCCTTTTTGACATAATCAATGAGGGTTGTTAACTGGTGCTCCATGCGGCTCATCCAGTCAGACATGCCAAAAGGCATTCTGCTGTTTGTAGGAGGAGGAGGCTGAGGGATCTGACTTTGCAGCAAGGTATCAATCTTGGCATTTATCTGTTGAAGGTCAGGAGTGACCTGTGTTGACAGCAGCTCCCCAAGGGTGTCTCTGACAATCTGCTTGATCAGCTCGGTCATGTTGGGAGATAATCGAGCCGATGGGGAGTGTTCTCCTGAGCCTTCGGCAAGGGAGCCACTCATTGCAGGCTCCTGTCTGCAGCAGGGAGGTCAGATAGAGTCTTCTCTGGGGTGCCTGACCTTGAGTCCTCTGCCAGCTCTGCATCTAGGCTGGTGTACCGGGGAGGCACAACAATCCTATCTGCAGCTTCGTTGGTAGGCTCTGGCTCCTTCTCTGGCTCCTTTTCTCTTTCTTCCCCTTTCCCTTCTTCTTCATCAGATTTCTCTTTTTCTTTCTCCTCATCTTTTTCTCTCTCTTCTCCAGCCGCCACACCAGCTCCTCCTTCACCTCCATCATCATGATCATCATCATCATCATCCTTAGCATCATCTTTTTCCTTCTCTCCTTCATCATCATCATCATCCTTATTTTCTTCTTCTTTTTCTTGCTCCACCTCTTCTCCTTCTTCTTCATCTTCCTCATCTTCCACTTCTTCTGTTTTTTCAATTTCCTCTGTCTCCTTTTCAACTGGTATGATTTCTTCTTGTTCTTCTTTTGCTTCTTCATCCTCCTCAACCAAGTTGATAATTTCATTCTCTTCATCAACTTCTTCTATTCTAATCTCCTTTTCTTCTTTCTCTTCCTCCTCTTCTCCAAAAGTACCATCAAAAACACTCAACATTATAGAGTGGATAAAATGGTCCATGTTAGTCTCAAAGTGAGACATGAACCGATTATCTGGAGGAGTAAGGTTAAGTCGACTCCTTGCAAAAATCGGTCGGGACATCCTCCGTGGCTTGGGGTAATCCCAACCACTAGTTTCAATAAAAATTTGAAAATTTGAAAAGGACATGGTTTTAAGAGTTTTCCATTCCTTAAAAATATTGACAAAAGAATGTTTTTCGCTTGTGGCTTGACAAGCCGTAGTTGTTCTATGGAAAGATTAAAAGTGTTGTTTTCTAGCAGATTGAATGAGTAATGCCTTGAGGATAGATATGATAAGACTGCTTCCTCTTCTTCGGTCATGTATACGGGAGGAGTAATGACAGTACAATTCTTGTTTCGGTGCACAGGCGAGCAAGTCTGGGTAAGCTGGGACCGAATCTGGTGGATGGCATGATGTTCGAGTTGATCTCCTTCATCTGACTGCGGCTTCCTTGGCCTCTTTGGAGAGGGTTCGTGTGATATTTGCAGATTGGAAGGTCCTTCTGGGGCTGGTCCCCTTCTCTTGAAACGGATGGCGATTGGAGTGTCATCAGACTCATGCTCGGACTCGACTGCAGTTCCGACCTCAGCTGCAGGTTGGTCCGAGTCTGTCAGATCGTACCTTGGGCAATAGCTCGAGTCTGGTAAGTCCTTCAGTATCTGGGCTGCCCTCCCAGTGACTCCAACCTTTTTCTTATCATGGTCCATATGACCTAACCTCTTGTTCGGGTGGAAAGGGTCAATGTTTCCCTTGGCCACTCCAGTCTGCTCCAAGAACCAACTAAGATGCGTTCCGAACGCCAACTTAGTCTTGAACTTCTTCTCTCCCTCGAGCCATTCGACCTTGTTCACTTCACGAACAAGTTGCCTAAAAATGTAATCGGCCCAGTCAACTTCTTCTCGCTGAATTAGCGCACCCAATACCATGAACTTTGAGGATGATAGTTGGTCATAGCTTCCTGCCATTCCCATGACTATTTTATTTGTGATGTCCAGTGCGACTCGGTAAACTCTTTTCAATTCATTTCTTTTCGCCGTGAACTTCAACTTCTCCGGGACATTTTCCAGCTTAATCGTCTTCCATGTCTCGGCGGGTGATTGTTTGAGTGCTTCGACCGCCAAACCGCTATTTTTCATCCCGAATACAGAGCGAATCTTCTTCAGTATCGATGGTGACTTGAACTCCACCGACGGTGCTCAACTGGTGCTGAATTAGGTACGCGTTGCGGTAAAATTCAAACACGTCTTCTTTGAACAATTGTTGTGGGTTTATTTCAAGAAACGGGTAGATGCCGTTTAGTTTCATCGCTCGGATTAGGTCGAGCATATCAAAGTCGTCTAGATTTGCTTCGGTAATCCTCGAAATCGACGACCATGGAAAAGATAACTGGTCCTTCATCGCCTTTAAGTTTGCTCCGTCAATGGATGCCATTTCTGCAAAAAGATTTTAGGATTTAGTGTGTATTTTGCTCTGTGAATTTTTAGGGTTTCTGGAAGCGTAAAGAGGAAAGTGAAAGGGTTTTCTTCCTTATAAAGAAGATGAAGTGACGTTTGGATTAGTTTATTATAAGTTTACGCCTTTTCATATTCTTTTGAATTTCAAATTTGAATCGGTGGCCCCATTTAAAAATTGACGGTTGATTCTGATTGGCCACCGTAGAGGTTAATTAAATGGGCGTGTGACGCGTGTATTTAAAATTGCCATTTGGCTTATAAAATGTATTTTTAAATGCTATTTCTTAAGCCAAAGTTATATTATAAATATGGCAGATAAAATTGAAAATTAGAGATCAGTTTAGAGAACTTAGCTGGTCTGATTCGTTGACTGTTGACCGCTCTGCTCTGGTGAGTTTGACTTCTACTTTGGTACTCTGTCTGACTAAGTTGCTTCGAGCCTTCGTCTTCTACTTTGCATCGCCTTAGCCGATTACGGGGTTCGTCCTTCCTTCAACTTGCTTGAACTAGATTCCCAATCTAGTAATCCAAGATCTCTGCTCGGCTCTAGGAATCTCTCTTACGGCGGGGGTTTGGTGAAGATGTCGGCTATTTGGTAGTGCGTGCGACTCTTTCAACTCTAACCCTTTTGTTAAGCACGTGGTCTCGAATGAAATGGTGCTTAACGTCAATGTGCTTCGATCTTGAGTGCAAAACCGGATTGTTGGTTATTGCAATAGCACTATTGTTGTCACACCATATAGGAACTTCGTTGGCAATAATATTGTAGTCCCTTAATTGTTGTCCGATCCATAGGATCTCAGGCACAATGACTACTGACTAGGTATTCGACTCTGTAGTGGAGATAGAGTTAGAAACCCGCTTCTTGCTAAACCAGGATATCGATCTGGTTCCTAGGAATTGACACGTTCCACTAGTGCTCTTCCTATTGATTTTGCATCCGGTGAAATCCGCATCCGAGTATCTGATAGCTCGAAGTTGTCATCCTTGGGATACCATAGTCCAACATTAATGGTAGACTTTAGATACTTAATTATTCTCTTAGCCGCATCTAGGTGTGATTGCTTCGGCTTGGATGGAATCTTGCACAAACTCCAACCGCATATGATATGTCCGGCCCGCTTGCGATTAGGTACGAAGAGATCCGATGAGTCCTCTGTAGTGGGTTGAGTCAGTGATATTCCCGCCTAAATGCATCCGGTGAGTACTTGTGCTCATTGGAATTCTTGCGAGTTTGGTGATTCCATTCCATATCTCTTGATGAGATCTCGGGTATACTTTGCCTGGTTGATGAAAATTCCTTTTTCCATCTGCTTAACTTGTAATCCGAGAAAGAAGTTAAGCTTTCCCATCATACTCATCTCGAATTCTCCTTGCATGAGGTTGGAGAATTTCTCACATAGTTCTGGATTGGTTGACCCGAATATGATGTCATCCACATAAATCTGAACTATTAGAATGTGGCCTTCGTGCTCCACTCTAAATAGGGTCTTGTCCACTTTTCCTTTGCAAAATCCATTTTTCTCAAGAAACACAGACAGTGTTTCATACCATGCTCTCGGTGCTTGCTTGAGTCCATACAGAGCTTTTAACAGCTTATAGACTTTGTCTCCTTTGACAAAACCTGGGGGTTGCTCTACATAGACTTCTTCTTCTAGAATTCCATTTAGAAACGCACTTTTCACATCCATCTGGTAGACTTCAAAATCCTTGAATGCAGCATATGCGAGGAATAGTCTGATGGCTTCTAATCTTGCAACAGGTGCATAAGTTTCATCAAAATCTATTCCCTCACATTGTGCATATCCTTTTGCTACGAGTCTGGCTTTATTCCTAACAACAGCTCCGTCTTCATCACTTTTGTTTTTATACACCCATTTGGTGCCAATAACTTTCTTGTGATTAGGTGCATGCATTAGTTCCCAAACATTGTTTCTCTCCATCTGCTCCAATTCCTCTTGCATGGCATTAATCCATGAATAATCTTCCAAGGCTTGTTCTGTTGTCTTGGGTTCAATTTGTGACATGAAACATGAGAACATCGCCATTCCCGCTGGTAGAGTTGGTGTCTTGTCTTGACTCCATCACCAACTTTAGATAATTTCTTGAATTGGATGATCCTTGAGCCATTTGGGGATCTCGTCCTCTTCGGGTTTGTTCCCCTGTTGGATTGCTCTGGTGGTTATCGCATCTGCTGGATTACAGTGCTGCTGGATCGGCTACCGCCTTGTCATCTGCGGCTTGGTTACGGGTGCAGATGAGTCTTTGTCGGCTCATTTGGGTCTTCTTGACAGAATCGGATCGAGATAGGTTTGGTGATCTGTCGATCTGCAGTTGGGTCTTCATCAGCTGCAGTTGGGTCATCAGGCTGATCTGCAGGTGAGTCCACCATTCCAGTGTCATGTACAATGACTTCTTCAAGGGTTGCTGACTTGAGCTTGTTCTCAATTTGCTCAAGTTGTTTCCTGTACTCAACGGTAGATTCATCAAAAACAACATGGGGTGTTTCCTCCACAACTAAGGTTCTTTTGTTGAAAACTCTATATGCCTTGCTTCTTTGGGAATATCCCATAAATAGACCATCATCAGTTTTAGCATCAAAGGCATTTAGCTGTGTTTTACCGTTGTTGTGGATGAAACACTTGCAACCAAAAACATGAAAGTAAGCAACAGTAGGAGTTCTATTATTCCAAACCTCATAGGGAGTTTTGCCATGTCTCCCTACTATCATACTCTGCTCAGGTGTGACAGTGTGTTGTGACTTCAGCCAGAACCTCTTGGGTAGGTCCGCTTCGCAATCATGGACCTTCCGCTTCCTTCGAGTTCTGTTCCTTCTTTCGGCAACACCATTACTGTGGGCGTCACAGGCCGCAGAGCTCATCTTGGATCCCATTACGATCGCTGAAATCGGTTATCGCCTTGTTGAGAAACTCTCCTCCTCTATCCGATCGATCTTGATTATGGAGAGGGATTTCTCATTCGGATCCTTCTCGGCTCGGAGTAACTTGGTCAAGGTTTCACTTTTCTTGTATAGAAAAATGATCCAAGTGTACCTTGAATAATCATCTACAATCACAAGAGCATGCTTTCTGCCGCTCAAAGTCCTTGGCTTGATAGGACCAAATAGATCCATGTGGAGTAGATCTAAGATCCTTGTTGTGAGCGTTGTAGGCTGCACTGGCTTGAACGACGCCTTAGTCTGCTTTCCCTTCTGACATGCATCACAGAGTGCCTCCTTCTTGAATGCTTCATTTGGATGTCCTCTGACCAGCTTCTGAGAGCTAATCTTGTTGATGGCTTTGAAGTTCAGGTGACATAGTCTTTTGTGCCACAGCCATCCATTCTCAGCTACAGTCTTGGATAGAAAACAGGAGTTAGGTGTTCCTGTGTTCCAATCAATCATGTATACATCTCTTCTTCGGAAACCTTGTAGCTTTATTTCTCCAGATAAGATGTCTATCACCATACACTTCAAGATGGTGAAGACTACTAGATTCTTCTCATCGCAGAACTGGCTTATGCTCAGGAGGTTGTATTTGAGACCTTTGACATAATGGACTTTGGATATTACAATGTTTCCTCGGTGCAGCTCTCCAAAGCCTTTTGTCTGTCCTCTAGAGCTATCTCCAAAGGTTACATCGGGACCTCTTTCTTTGATATATTTGGTCAGCATCTTCTTGTTCCCGGTCATGTGTCTTGAGCATCCAGAGTCTACAAACCACTCTTCACCTCCAAAATTTGCGCTTGAGGAGATGTGGTTGTAGTCCTTCCACCTCTTCTGCAATTAAACAAGCAGAGATTTAGGTACCCAAATTTGTGTGGGTCCTTTGGGGTTAGTGGGTTTCTGGAGAATTGATTTCTCCTTGGATTATAGGAATTATTATTATTATTATAACCCTTATAAGGTGCACGTGGTCGAGGTCTAAATCTCTGGTTGGATTGTATCTAGGATATTCCTCAAAATAGTGTGGGCCATTTCTAAATCTAGTGAGACCATTTGTTAAACCTTTGTGGTCTCCACACTTGTTCGTTTTGGTAATTTGGATAACCTTGAGGTTTCCATCCGCCCCTCCCATTATGAAATCTATTTTTAGGGAGTTGTTGGTAATAGTGGGCATGTTATGCGGTTTCTTTGCTTTTGCACAGGCCTTTGCCTGATCGCTTTGTCTAGGTGGTATGCAGTGTAACATTGCGGCTAGACGTTTGACTTTGTTACTGTTTTTGAAAATCGGTTTATGCAGGCTCGTGATCGAGACCATTGTTTCTCCCTTGATGAAAGTGGTTTTAGAACTAGAGGGAGTGTGAGGATCATATCCAAGGCCCGATCTGGAATACGGTGGCCTCTTGTTAGTACACAATTCGTCTGGGGTTAATGACGCTTTCGGGGAGGTTATTTCCTGCGCTTTGAGTTTTATTTATACGTGCCGGCTTAGTAAACTCGGCTTTGGCATGAGCAAGTGCGGTGACTTTTCTTTAAGTAAAATATTTAGCCGGTCTATCTCAATTTGTATTGGCACTTGCACAGTTTTTAAAATCATTGTATTTGTCTCGGTCTTATTTAAATCTAGGAGTTTTCAAAATCATTTTTAATTTTTATTCTCATCTTGCGACTTAGTCTTCTCTCTTGTCTGACTTGATGTGCGAGATTTAAGTGTTTCAAAATCTTTGAATAATTGATTTACCGATTCATGTAAATCCATATCTTGCGACATGGTGAGCTATTATTCGAACCGGTAGGTTTAGAGGTTACCTCTTCATCGGCCCAAGTTTGCCATCGTGCAATCATATTCCTCGTCGTCATCGGAAAAGAAGCCGCTTGATTCGACATGCTCTGGTCTTATCCGATGAGAGCTTTTCTTCTGTCTTCCTTTCGCCACCTCCTTTTTGGTTTCATCCTTCTTGAGCTCGGGACAATCCATTTGGATGTGTCCTATCTTATGTGATTGTAACATTCAACTTTCCAGCTTCCATACAGTTTCTTCCCGGGATTCTCCTTGTAGTTTTTCTTATACTTGGAGTAGTTTTTCCTGAGATTCTTGAATCTTTGCATAATGAAAGCCATTTCCTCCTCAAAGTCTAGCGGATTTGGAGGTTTCACATCGACGAGGCTCTTAGCGAGGACTCCGCAAATGCGATTCCCTTCTCTGCGAGGCTCGATTGAGGATGAGCTTGGAAGCTCGAACTCATAAGCCTTTAGATCGGAGAAACGACTCTGAATCTTTATCTTATTCAGTCTTTGGACTCTCTCATAGCTACGACCTTCATGCTCCATTCTGGATTTAGAGATCGAGGACCTTGAGTGCCATTTCCCTGTTGCCATAAGTCTTGCCCGGGGAGTTGATTTCATTGATAATTTGATGAACCTTGTGTCCACTTGGTCTATTGATTCTCCATTCTTCATTTTAAAGTTGTCAAACTTTTGGATAGCTATTGACAACTTGTTCTCCTTGATCAGCTCCGTTCCTTCACACATTAGAGCTAATGTGTCCCATATCTCTTTGGCATTCTTACAATTTTTGATCTTGACCATTGTGGATTTGTCAAGAGTTTGGTACTGACACATCTCGGCCTGTTGTCAAGATTGGCCGGCTTTCTCTCTTCGGTCGGCTCGGTTCTCTTCTTAGGAATCTTTCGGGCCTCCCAGTGCGATTTCCTCGGGCGTGTTGTCCTTCTCGAAAATGAATGGACCATCTTCAATGATGCACCACATGTCGTCATGGATTGAAGATAAATGTGCACGCATTCTTATCTTCCAGAGATCATACTCGTCACCGAAAAGACAGGTAGTCTAGAGTGCATGTGTTCCATTATAACGTGAGAGATAAGATATATATCTTAATAGATGCGGTTCGTGAAAAAATGAACCAACCGCTCGATACCACTTGTAGGTCACAAGTCGTCCGAAACAAGTCTAGAGGGGGTGAATAGACTTGTTGAAACTCTTGAACTCTTTTTCTCGAAGAGTGAGTTTCTTGGTGATGATCAAACAAATGACTAGGAGTCGTTTGTTCTTGGATATGTGCGGAAGTCGGTGATGACGAATATATATATTAACTTAATGAAACACTTAACAATGGATGCGGCGGTTAGAGTATGATGCGGTAAAACATTAAATAACACAGGCAATTTATAGTGGTCTCGGAGGTGGGGTAATCCTCTACTAATCCACTTTTCTCCAAACCAGTTGGAGATGAATTCACTATAATTCTCAACTTGTGATAAATATTACAGTGATTCACTACAAACTACAACACTTCCAACCGGTGGAATTCCGTGCCGTTGTACACAAACTTGACCGCCTTGCACCTCTTGATCCTCGATCCTCGGATGCCTTCTGATCTGCTACTTCAACTTGATGAAGTACCCCTTACTCAAGATTTAAAGACAAGAGTGTTTGTCTTCTCCAACTAAAGAGCTTCCTTGAATATGAACTTTTGGATGCTCTTTTCTCGATGCTATTTGTTTGCTTAGGATTGCTTTGTTTGCTTTGATCGCTTAGAGTATAAGTTCGCACGGGTGTTGCTCGTTTCAAATCTCTGGATATATATAGATCACGATCTCGAGCTTCTTCCTTGTAGCCGTTGCAAATCGAACAAATCCGTCCGTTGGAGAGAGACTTCATTGTTTAATCTTTTACGAGCGTTGCAAATTTGGATTCCCATTATTTAATTTCATCTTCCGACCGTTGTGATGACTTACGCATGTGAGCGCGAATCTTTTGAATATAAAAGGATTAACGTCTTCACGGTGGGTCGGATGATTTAAATAAATCATATCTCTTGCGGGAATCACTCCAATTTGTCCCTTCACGTTGCATGTGAGCTTTCCGTAATATTTGACTTTTCAAAGCATCTTGACGTGGACTTTGGAGTACTAGGTGTAGTTGAGTAGGCGAAGTGCGGCTTACTTCTCTGCAGTAAGTCGTCTCGTATATCTTGTTTGAGACTTGTGCAGTCGGGTGACTTCCCGAGGTTCCTCGGTTGATCTGGTCAAACTTCTCGATAAATTTTAGTTGACCAGGGCTACTCGATTGGAGTCAATTTGTACTTCTCTGATAGACTAGACTGTACTTTAGTACTTAGCCGATTTTCAGCCTAACTAACTTTGGCCTACAGAAGATACTCATTTGGTTCTTCTTTACATTTTGCCAGTTTTATACTTAACACATTTTGGCCTATGGAAGATACTCATTTGGTTCTTCCTTACATTTCGCCAATAAATAAACATTTGATTTTAAATTAATGACATCATCAAAATCTAACAAGTATTCCTAACAACAGCCACCTAGACAGGCGACTAGGCAGTGGCCCAGGCAAAAGCAGCAGCCCAGACAACATGCCCACTATTACCAACAACTCCCTAAAAATAGATTTCATAATGGGAGGGGCAGATGGAAACCTCAAGGTTATCCAAATTACCAAAACGAACAAGTGTGGAGACCACAAAGGTTTAACAAATGGTCCCAGCCTAGATTTAGAAATGGCCCACATTATTTTGAGGAATATCCGGTATACAATCCAACCAGGAGATTTAGACCTCGACCACAGGCACCTTTTAAGGGTTATAATAATAATTCTTATAATCCAAGGAGAAATCAATTCTCCCGGAAACCCACTAACCCCAAAGGACCCACACAAATTTGGGTACCTAAATCTCTGCTTGTTTAATTGCAGAAGAGGTGGAAGGACTACAATCACATCTCCTCAAGCTCAAATTTTGGAGGTGAAGAGTGGTTTGTAGACTCTGGATGCTCAAGGCACATGACCGGGAACAAGAAGATGCTGACCAAATATATCAAAGAAAGAGGTCCCGATGTAACCTTTGGAGATAGCTCTAGAGGACAGACAAAAGGCTTTAGAGAGCTGCACCGAGGAAACATTGTAATATCCAAAGTTCATTATGTCAAAGGTCTCAAATACAACCTCCTGAGCATAAGCCAGTTCTGCGATGAGAAGAATCTAGTAGTCTTCACCATCTTGAAGTGTATGGTAATAGACATCTTATACGGAGAAATAAAGCTACAAGGTTTAGAAGAAGAGATGTATACATGATTGATTGGAACACAGGAACACCTAACTCCTGTTTTCTATCCAAGACTGTAGCTGAGAATGGTTGGCTGTGGCACAAAAGACTATGTCACCTGAACTTCAAAGCCATCAACAAGATTAGCTCTCAGAAGCTGGTCAGAGGACTTCCAAATGAAGCATTCAAGAAGGAAGCACTCTGTGATGCATGTCAGAAGGGAAAGCAGACCAAGGCGTCGTTCAAGCCGGGCGGCCTACAACGCTCACAACAAGGATCTTAGATCTACTCCACATGGATCTATTTGGTCCTATCAAGCCAAGGACTTTGAGCGGCAGAAAGCATGCCCTTGTGATTGTAGATGATTATTCAAGGTACACTTGGATCATTTTTCTATACAAGAAAAGTGAAACCTTGACCAAGTTACAGAGCCGAGAAGGATCCGAATGAGAAATCCCTCTCCATAATCAAGATCGGATCGAGATAGAGGAGGAGAGTTTCTCAACAAGGCGATAAGCGATTTCGCGATCGAATGGGATCCGGCATGAGCTCTGCGGCAGGGCGCCCGGCGAGAATGGTGTTGCTTGAAAGAAGGCAGAACCACGAAGGAAGCAAAGCAAGGTCCATGATTGCGTAAGCGGACCTACCCAAGAGGTTACGGTGAAGTCATCAACATGACTGTCACACCCGAGCAGGAGTATGATAGTAGGGAGACATGGCAAAACTCCTATGAGGTTTGGAATAATAGAACCCCTCATTGCTTACTTTCATGTTTTTGGTTGTAAGTGTTTCATCCACAACAACGGTAAAACACGACTAAATGCCTTTGATGCTAAAGCGATGATGGTCTATTTATGGGATATTCCCAAAGAAGCAAGGCATATAGAGTTTTCAACAAAAGAACCTTAGTTGTGGAGGAAACACCCCATGTTGTTTTTGATGAATCTCTCGTTGAGTACAGAAAACGGCTTGAGCAAATTGAGAACAAGCTCAAGTCGGCAACCCTTGAAGAAGTCATTGTACATGACACTGGAATGGTGGACTCACTGCGCAGATCGGCTGATGATCCAAGCTGCGGTGATGAAGACCCAATGCAGTCGACAGGATCACCAAACCTATCTCGATCGATTCTTCTGAGAAGACCCAATGGAGTCGACAAAGACTCATCTGCGATCGAGAACCAAGCTGCAGATGACAAGGCGGTGGCCGATCCGATTCTGGGCGAGAATCCAGCAGATGCAGATAACCACGAGCAATCCAACAGGGGAACAAACCCGAGAAGAGGACGAGATCCCCAAATGGCTCAAAGATCATCCAATTCAGCAAATTATCGGAAAGTTGGTGATGGAGTCAAGACAAGACGATCAACTCTACCGGCGGGAATGGCGATGTTCTCATGTTTCATGTCGCAAATTGAACCCAAGAGGCAGCCAGAACAAGCCTGGAAGATTATTCATGGATTAATGCCATGCAAGAGGAATTGGAGCGAGATGGAGAGAAACAATGTTTGGGAACTAACAGACAGACCTAATCACAAGAAAGTTATTGGCACCAAATGGGTGTATAAAAACAAGAGTGATGAAGACGGAGTCATTGTTAGGAATAAAGCCGGACTCGTAGCAAAAGGATATGCACAATGTGAGGGAATAGATTTTGATGAAACTTATGCACTGTTGCAAGATTAGAAGCCATCGACTATTCCTCGCATATGCCGCATTCAAGGATTTTGAAGTCTACCAGATGGATGTGAAAAGTGCGCTTCTAAATGGAATCCTAGAAGAAGAAGTCTATGTAGAGCAACCCCGTGTTTTGTCAAAGGAGACAAAGTCTATAAGCATTAAAAGCTCTGTATGGACTCAAGCAAGCACCGAGAGCATGGTATGAAACACATCTGTGTTTCTTGAGAAAAATGGATTTTGCAAAGGAAAAGTGGACAAGACCCTATTTAGAGTGGAGCACGAAGGCCACATTCTAATAGTTCAGATTTATGTGGATGACATCATATTCGGGTCAACCAATCCAGAACTATGTGAGAAATTCTCCAACCTCATGCAAGGAGAATTCGAGATGAGTATGATGGGAAAGCTTAACTTCTTTCTCGGATTACAAGTTGCGAGATGGAAAAAGGAATTTTCATCAACAGTCAAAGTATACCCGAGATCTCATCAAGAGATATGGAATGGAATCAGCCAAACCTGCAAGAATTCCAATGAGCACAAGTACTCACCTGGATGCAGACGAGGCAGGAATATCAGTTGACTCAACCCACTACAGAGGACTCATCGGATCTCTTCTGTACCTAACTGCAAGCAGGCCAGACATATCATATGCAGTTGGAGTTTGTGCAAGATTCCAGTCCAAGCCGAAGCAATCACACCTAGATGCAGCCAAGAGAATAATTAAGTACCTAAAGTCTACCATTAATGTTGGACTATGGTACCCCAAGGATGACAACTTCGAGCTATCAGGATACTCAGATGCGGATTTCGCCGGATGCAAAATCAACAGGAAGAGCACTAGTGGAACGTGCCAATTCCTAGGAACCAGACTGATATCCTGGTTTAGCAAGAAGCAGGTTTCTAACTCTATCTCCACTCTGAGTCGAATACCTAGTCTGCAGTAGTCATGCACAGATCCTATGGATCAGACAACAATTAAGGGACTACAATATTATTGCCAACGAAGTTCCTATATGGTGTGACAACAATAGTGCTATTGCAATAACCAACAATCCGGTTTTGCACTCAAGGACGAAGCACATTGACGTTAAGCACCATTTCATTCGAGACCACGTGCTTAACAAAAGGGTTAGAGTTGAAAGAGTCAGCACAGACTACCAAATAGCTGACATCTTCACCAAACCCCTGCCAGAAGAGAGATTCCTAGAGCTAAGCAGAGATCTTGGATTACTAGATTGGGAATCTAGTTCTGAAGCAAGTTGAAGGAAGGACGAACCCCCCCCCCCAGAATCAGCCTAAGCCGATGCAAAGTAGAAGACGAAGGCCGAAGCAACTTAGTCAGACAGAGTACCAAAGTAGAAGTCAAACTCACTGTAGCAGAGCGGTCAACAAATAATCGAATCCCGGCTAAGTTCTCTAAACTGATCTCTAATTTTTAATTTTATCTGCCATATTTATAATATTATTTTGGCTTAAGAAATAGCATTTAAAAATACATTTTATAAGCCAAATGGCAATTTTAAATACACGCGTCACACGCCCATTTAATTAACCTCTACGGTGGCCAATCAGAATCAACCGTCAATTTTTAAATGGGGCCACCGATTCAAATTTGAAATTCAAAAGAATATGAAAAGGCGTAAACTTATAATAAACTAATCCAAACGTCACTTCATCTTCTTTATAAGGAAGAAAACCCTTTCACTTTCCTCTTTACGCTTTCAGAAACCCTAAAAATTCACAGAGCAAAATACACACTAAATCCTAAAATCTTTTTGCAGAAATGGCATCTGTTGACGGAGCAAACTTAAAGGCGATGAAGGACCAGGTTATCTTTTCCATGGTCGTCGATTTCGAGGGATTACTGGAAGCAAATCTAGACGACTTTGATATGCTCGACCTAATCCGAGCGATGAAACTGAACGGAATCTATCCGTTTCTTGAAATCAACCCTCAACACTTGTTCAAAGAAGATGTGGTTGAATTTTACCGCAACGCTTACCTAATTCAGCACCAGATTCAGAGCACGGTCGGTGGAGTACAAGTCACCATAGATACAGAGAAGATTCGCTCTGTATTCGGGATGAAAAATAGCGGTTTGGCGGTCGAAGCACTCAAACAATCACCCGCCGAGACATGGAAGACGATTAAGCTTGAAAATGTCCCGGAGAAGTTGAAGTTTACGGCGAAAAGAAATGAATTGAAAAGAGTTTACCGAGTCGCTCTGGACATCACCAATAAAATAGTCATGGGAATGGCAGGAAGCTATGACCAACTATCATCCTCAAAGTTCATGGTATTGGGTGCGCTAATTCAGCGAGAAGAAGTTGACTGGGCCGATTACATTTTCAGGCAACTTGTTCGTGAAGTGAACAAGGTCGAATGGCTCGAGGGAGAGAAGAAGTTCAAGACTAAGTTGGCGTTCGGAACGCATCTTAGTTGGTTCTTGGAGCAGACTGGGGTGGCCAAGGGAAACATTGACCCTTTCCACCCGAACAAGAGGTTAGGTCATATGGACCATGATAAGAAAAAGGTTGGAGTCACTGGGAGGGCAGCCCAGATATTGAAGGACTTACCAGACTCAAGCTATTGCCCAAGGTACGATCTGTCAGACTCGGACCAACCTGCAGCTGAGGTCGGAACTGCAGTCGAGTCCGAGCATGAGTCTGATGATACTCCAATCGCCATCCGTTTCAAGAGAAGGGGACCAGCCCCAGAAGGACCTTCCAATCTGCAGTCATCACCTGAACCCTCTCCAAAGAGGCCAAGGAAGCTGCTGATGAAGGAGATCGGCTGAACATCATGCCAGTCCACGATTCGGTCCCAGCTTACCCAGACTTGCTGCACTGTGCACCGAAACAAGAATTGTACTGTCATTACTCCTCCCGTATACATGACCGAAGAAGAGGAAGCAGGTCTTGTCATATCTATCCACAGCGATTACTCATTCAATGCTAGAAAACAACACTTTTAATCTTTCCATAGAACAACTACTGACTTGTCAAGCCACAAGCAGAAAAACATTCTTTTGTCAATATTTTTAAGGAGTGGAAAACTCTTAAAACCATGTCCTTTTCAAATTTTCAAATTTTTATTGAAACTAGTGGTTGGGATTACCCCCAAGCCACGGAGGATGTCTGGCCCGATTTTTGCAAGGAGTCGACTTAACCTTACTCCTCCAGGATAAGCTGGTTCATGTCTCACTTTGAGACTAACATGGACCATTTTATCCATTCTATAATGTTGAGTGTTTTTGATGGTACTTTTGGAGAAGAGGAGGAAGAGAAAGAAGAAAAGGAGATTAGAATAGAAGAAGTTGATGAAGAGAATGAAATTATCAACTTGGTTGAGGAGGATGAAGAAGCAAAAGAAGAACAAGAAGAAAACATACCGGTTGAAAAGGAGACAGAGGAAATTGAAAAAAGCAAGAAGTGGAAGATGAGGAAGAAGAAGAAGAAGGAGAAGAGGTGGAGCAAGAAAAGAAGAAGAAAATAAGGATGATGATGATAATGAAGGAGAGAAGGAAAAGATGATGCTAAGGATGATGATGATGATCATGATGATGGAGGTGAAGGAGGAGCTGGTGTGGCGGCCGGAGAAGAGAGAGAAAAAGATGAGGAGAAAGAAAAAGAGAAATCGATGAAGAAGAAGGGAAAGAGGAAGAAAGAGAAAAGGAGCCAGAGAAGGAGCGAGCCTACCAACGAAGCTGCAGATAGGATTGTTGTGCCTCCCGGTACACCGGCCTAGATGCAGAGTGGCAGAGGACTCAAGGTCAGGCACCCCAGAGAAGACTCTATCGGACCTCCTGCTGCAGACAGGAGCCTGCAATCGAGTGGCTCCCTTGTGAAGGCTCAGGAGAACACTCCCCATCAGCTCGGTTATCTCCCAACATGATCGAGTGATCAAGCAGATTGTCGAGACACCCTTGGGGAGCCGCTGTCAACACAGTCACTCCCGACCTTCAACAGATAAATGCCAAGATTGATACCTTGCTGCAAAGTCGATCCTCAACCTCCTCCTCCTACAAGCAATGAGAATGCCTTTTGGCATGTCCGATTGGATGAGCCGCATGGAGCAACAATTAACAACCCTCATTGATCTTTGGCAAAAGGGGAAGAGAGGATTCGGGGAAGGGAGAGAATTCGAAGTAAGAAAAAGCGGGATGTTCCCGGCTTGAAGGACCATCTAGCACGAAGAGGAAGGAACTGTAGAAGAAGAAGACAAGGTGACCGGCTGAAGGGAAGCGCGAAGGACCAGAGGCGGCTTGAACCTACTCTTGAGTGGGAAGGTCTGGAGCTATGGTATGTGGAAGATTTACGCCCACTTGAAGCTATTGAATTTTGGGAGTGCTAGGAAGAAGTTCATCGAGACTTTTATGTCAGGAACTTCTTCAGATGACAAACTCTCCCACGGAGATTTTCATCAAGCTGGATGGAAGCGATTCATCCCAAGCTTTGGGCTATTCTAAAGAAGCATGCAAAAGAACAAAAAGCTTTTCCCATGATCCCTAAATTAGTGAAGAAGCACCGATCCGCATGGATGGTGAACTTGATGAACTAAAACTCCAGAGGAAATCAAGCGAGTCCGCCTTGAAAACAAATTCAGATCGCGGGAGGAGCAGGACTTGCGGCTCTAGTGGTGAAAAGGAAGTATGGCCTTGCTCCGGTCAAGGTAAGACCCATTGGAGCCAAACCATTCGGACACACTGCGGCACATTCGCAGAGGCAGAGGAAGAGGCGAGATGACCTTTTATATAATTTTTTTCTTACTTGTAATTTTATTTTTACGTACTTAAACATTCTTGTATAATTTCTATGATAAGTCGAGAAAACTTTTATGAAACGATCTGTTGAATGACAATTTTCGATTGTCTCAATATTAGGCGATTTGATTTTGTCTTGCACTTAAGTGCAGACTTGGCCATTTGATTGCTTACTTAGTTTTGCCATCATCAAAATAGGGGGAATTTGTTAGGAATACTTGTTAGATTTTGATGATGTCATTAATTTAAAATCAAATGTTTATTTATTGGCGAAATGTAAGGAAGAACCAAATGAGTATCTTCCATAGGCCAAAATGTGTTAAGTATAAAATTGGCCAATTGTAAAGAAGAACCAAATGAGTATCTTACGTAGGCCAAAGTTAGTTAGGTGAAAATCGGCTAAAGTACTAAAGTACAGTCTAGTCTATCGAGAGAAGTACAGTGACTCCAATCGAGTAGCCACAGTCAACTAAAAATTGTCGAGTAGTTTGACGGTGCAGTAATGAGAACCTCGGGAAGTCACTGACCAGACAAGTCTCAAGCGATATCTGGTAGAGACGACTTACCTGCAGAGAAGTAAGTCGCACTTGATCTACTCAACTACTGACCAAGATACTCCAAGTCCACGTCGGCATGCTTTGAAAAGTCAAAATTACGGAAAGCTCACATGCAACGTGAAGAGACAAATTGGAGTGATTCCATAAGAGATATGATTTATTTAAATCATCGACCACCGTGAAGACTTTAATCCTTTTATATTCAAAAGATTCGGCGCTCACATGCGAAGTCATCACAACGGTCGGAAGATGAAATTAAATAATGGGAATCCACCTTGCAACGTTCGAAAAGATTAAACAATGAAGTCTCTCTCCAACGGATTTGTTGATTTGCAACGGCTACAAGGAAGAAGCTCGAGAGATCGTGATCTATATATATCCAGAGATTTGGCGAGCAATTTACCGGTGCGAACATATACTCTAAGCGATCAAAGCAAACCAAGCAATCCTAAGCAAACAAATAGCATCGAGAAAAGAGCAGATCCAAAAGTTCATATTCAAGGAAGCTCTTTAGTTGGAGAAGACAAACACTCTTGTCTTTAAATCTTGAGTAAGGGGTACTTCTTGGTTGAAGTAGCAGATCAAAGGCATCCGAGGATCGCGGATCAAGAGGTGCAAGGCGATCAAGTTTGTGTACAACGGCACGGAATTCCACCGGTTGGAAGTCATGTTGTAGTGTGTAGTGAATCACCGTAATATTTATCCTTTGGTTGAGAATTATAGTGAATTCATCTCCAAGGGTTTGGAGAAAAGTGGATTAGTAGAGGATTACCCCACCTCGAGACCACTATAAATTGCTGTGTTATTTCTTGTTTCTTGCATCATACTCTAACTGCTGCATCCATTGTTAAGTGTTTCATTAAGTTAATATTTATATTCGTCATCAGCTGACTTCCGCACATATCCAAGAACAAACGACTCCTAGTCATTTGTTTGATCATCAGCTGAAGAAACTCACTCTTCGAGAAAAAGAGATCAAGAGTTTCAACAAGTCTATTCACCCCCCCCTCTAGACTTGTTTCTGGACGACTTGTGACCTACAAAATATACATATAGAAACTAGTCCGTGTATTTTAGAGCAAAACGTTCCACTCCTTATTGGATAAGGGGGTCGACACTGGAAAGGTTTATAGCTCAAATACTTAATCATTCACAAGTCGATGAAACTTGACTGGGCGTTAAGTTTATGTGAAGACTTGTATGACGTGTTCTTTGACATGGAAAGTGCTTGTCGAACACTAATGGTTAGTGGGAGCACACGTTATAGGTATGCTAATTGGATTAGTATACTCAAATTGACTCACCCTCGATTCGTCACACGGATTTCACTTCGGGATAGTCAATGACGGAACCGAAAGGTTGTGATAGGTATTCATGAACCTTCAACTTGAGGATTTAGTAGGGATGTGCTTGTGACGTCAAGATTTTCATTAGAGTAGTTCGACCCTATAAACTGGAAGGCGAGGGTCAACCTCGACGTGCATCTTGATGAGCAAGTAGCAGGTCCTACTGAATACCAAGATAAAATTCTTTCTCCTGTTAGTGAACAGGTTATATGTACTATGAGGTTATTGGCAGATGAGATCATAAGTCTTTAGCCAAAGCATTGGAGCTAGTTGTATTAGATACACGAGAGCTCGATGATCTCGATTTGCATTAACTCATGCATAGCGTCAAGTACATATAGGGTTTGACTGACCGTGACCCTATAACTTAATCAGGACATTTGAAAGAAGGGTTTATACGTATACTGGTATCCACGACAGAATGATTCTTGAATGATCCCAATCATTCGTTCTCAGTTGGGGTATAGTGTAGGCCGCCAGACTGGCTAGGTGGTGCTACTACTCTTTGGTTCCTCCCATTGCTGACTGAGACGGACCTACCGAGTCGCGCAATATGATTGACGATGGACTGAATCGAGCTTATTCTTTCATTATGAATATTAGATATTGGATATCTAATTTATTGGGACATTGGATGTCTAAATTGATTTATTGGATAAATTAATTTACGGCCTAATGAATTAAATAAATTACTGGGTAACTAATTTAATTCATAAATATAATTATTTCTTGGAGAAATTAATTATGTTATTTTGTATTTGATATGATTAATTAATTGGATTAATTAATTGATATAAATACATCAGAACAGAATCGGAATTTATCTGTTTGGACTCACGGGAGTTCGAAACGGATCGAACTCTTTCCTACCCTTCTAGATGGCTGCCCCCCTTTGTTTTCCACCTAATGTGGTGGAAGACTTCATGATTTAAAATCATGAATTGTTTTTCCTAAGGGGGCATGGAATCTCCTTTTATTATATAAAGGTGATTTGATTGATTGGCATGAAGAAACAAAAGAAAACTTACTCTCCCTCACCATTCATTGATTCATACGGTTCGAGAGAGAGAGAGAGAGAGAGAGAGAGAGAGAGAGAGAGAGAGAATCATTTTTCTCAAAGTCATCTTCTTCTTCATTTACTCTTGATTGTTCTTGGAGAAAATTGAGATTCATTGAGAGTGTGTGATCTATACACTTAGAGTGTAATATTCACATTTAATAGCTTCGTCATCCGATTCTAGCCGTAACCTTAGAGGTTGACTGGGTGATCGTCGTTCCGTTCGTTTCTCCGGCACGTGGCAAGTAGAGACGCGATCCTTTCAGCGTTGGATCATCCAAGAGCTTGGAGCGGATTGGATTCGTGGAGAGAAACTAAAGCTTGGGGAATATCTCAAGAGAAGGACAACATTTAATCAACGAACAACAAGGGTATGTTTCTCGTATCATCTTGTGTTTCATTTTATATTCGTATATACGTAGCTCGATCGATCCGTGTAGGGATTCGGATCGAATTAATTTTCGTTTACGGCTTCCGCTGGGCCTTCATTTTAGGCACTGAATCCTAACAGTGGTATCAGAGTGTAGGTCTTGCAATCGTGTATACGATATTTGCATTTGGAATGCTTGATTGGATGGTGAATGATTTGGAATCATTTATAGTCATAATCGTGGTGTATGTTTTTCGTTCATTGTAGTTGTATTTTTCGTAAGTTTATATCTAAATATAAATCTTTAATTTCGTTGGACGACTTTTCGGACGAAGGGAAGGAAAGCGTCGGGGCCGGCCGTGTCGGTCACCGACGGCCATGCAGCGAGCCGATCTCGGAAGACTGTCGGGGCAACCCGACCGTGCCATTCGGCACGGGCCGTGTCTGGCCGGCAGACTGTCGGGACAATCCGACCGTGTCATTTGACACGGCCGTGTCTGGCAGGCCAGCTTTAGAAGCTGTCGGGGTAACCCGACCGTGCCATTCGCCACAGGCAGTGTCTGGCCGGCAGACAGTCGAGGACAACCCGACCGTGCCAATCAGCACGGGCCGTGTCCAGCAGGCAGTTTTGCCCCGGCTTGATTTTTTTCATGTATTCCAGAAATTAATCTCCCGCATGTTAAATTGGATTTAATATGATTAAAATGATTTGTGGTATTTCATTCTATAAGGGAAATTTGATTAATTGGAATATTTGTGGGTGACTGAATACTTTGAATGTTTTCATATTACCGGTGATGTGAATTGATTGGACCGATTCTATTTCTAATTTATATATTGATTGGATCAATGTATCTCTACGCAATCCATTTATATAGTATTTATTGAATGAATGCTTTTGAATGGGGATGTGGCTCATGGACTTAGTTTTGAATCGTTCGGTTTTATTCGATTGGGTTGTAAAGTCCGTTTTGAGTTTATTTATTTTACTAGAAATATTTGTATCTAGGATGCAATTTTTCAATGTAAAATTTATATGTAATGACGAAGACCGGAGGAATATCCGTTCGAGAAGACGAAGATTCAAGATCGAAGACTTGTAATTAGATTACAGAGTTTTTGATTCTAGGAACGGTCCATGAACTACATGTTGGTAGCAACTAGGTTGTGAATGCCTATTCATATTGTATGAATGCTACAAACGTGCTTAAATGAATTAATGTGCAAAGTGTAACATTAATCGCGAAAATTCTCCGACGCAAATTATTAACTTTATAAGGTTTCAAGGTTTTCCTTCCCTCCATCGAGCTTCCGCGAAATTAAAATCCAAACCGGATGTGCTATGCTTCTGAGTTATCGGGATAGTCGTTCGGGGAGGATGGATAAATTATCGGGAGCGCATTGGATGCCTTCGGTTGGAGCAAATTTTATCCCTAGAAACCTGATAGGTTGCCGGATAAGATTCAATTGTGAAACTGATTTGCATCGATGGTATAAACTTAACTTGTTCAGGAACCACAGAAACCGTATAGGTTGAGGGGAGTGAACAAGGGGAAAAAGAAGATCAAATCATCCATTAGATGGGTTGGTGTCAGACACCACTTTATGAAAATTAATAGACTAGAAACCTGTTCGGTTGTCCTTTATTAAGATTTATAAAGAACTCGATCGCCACTATGAAGTAGAGCGAATGATACTTCCGGATTTCACATGGGAGTGTGTTATTCCGATAAAAATAGTGGAAGCTGGGTAACAAGAATAGAAAATACCTTAATTCTATACTCAGGTCATAATTAAATGAGTCAGTAATTAATCTGTCGTACTTAATGCAGACATAACTCTCAATATGACAATGAACCCACTCGCAATTCTACTCGAAAAGAACACCTTGATCAGACCTAACTTTGTGGATTGGCTCCGCAATATGATGATAGTCCTAAGTATAGAGGCACTGGGATACATCTTGGAGACGGACATTCTGGCGCCTCCAGTGCGGACAAGAGCCAATCAGGAAGAGATTGAAAACCACGAAAAGTGGGTTAAGGATGACGTAAAATTCCGTGCTTACATGATGGTTTCTATGTATAATGAGCTTCAGAGAGTTCATGATAAAATGACTTCTATTGGGCAGATTCTATCTCAGTTAACCGAGCTTTATGGTGAGCACAGTCGAACTGCTAGATATGAGATATCCAAGCAACTGTTCGGTGCAAGGATGAAGGAAGGTGAGAAGGTTGGGGACCACGTCCTCAAAATGATATCCATGATCGAGAGATTGGAGGCTCTTGATTTTAAGATGGATACTTATCTTCAGACCGACCTTATCCTACAGTCTCTCCCTGATTCCTTCTCACAGTTTGTTATGAATTTCAACTGCAATGAGATTGAATGCAACTTAGCGGGGCTAATGAACAAATTGGTGATCGCTCAGTCTCAGATGAAGACTCTGCGAATGAAGGAGTCTGCCCTTGTGATTTCTTCTGGATCTCGGAGGTCCAAGAATAAGAAGAAAAAGACCAAGAAGCGAATGGGACCACAAGTCAAGGACCTTAAGGGTAAGGGCAAGGCCCCAATGGTTTCGAAGAGCAAGAAGAATGACGCTTGTCTCAAATGCGGTGATATGGGCCACTGGGCAAGAGACTTTCTGATTCTTCATGGCGCTTCAGGTACAGAACTTTTAGTTTTGGAAACAAATTGTTCTGCTACTGTATTTTCTACTTCTTGGATACTGGATTCTGGTACTAGTTCTCATATTTGTATTGTGAATCAGGATATGGAACAAATTAGGAAGATTGGAGCTGGGAAAGTGATGATCACTGTTGGAAGCGGGCATAGTGCTGAGGCAACTGACATAGGATCACTTCTTTTGGGTTTAGAATCCGGTTTTGTTCTGACTTTAGAAGATGTACTTGTTTTGCCCGAGGGGCATAAAAACATTGTATCCATTCCGGTCATGGATCGGAAAGGCTTTTCATTTTTCATTGGTGATGGTTCCTGCAAAATTTATTTTAGTAATAAACTAGTGGGCATTGCTACATTGTTAAATGGACTGTATCATCTAAACCTCAGTAACAAAGTCGTTGTGAATACTATGACTAGGAAGCGTGGTAGGGATGAAACTAATCAAGTTTTGAAATGGCATCTTAGACTGTGTTGGTCAGACCAAGGTTTACAAAATGGAAAAGGATGGACTTATGGGTCCATTGGGATCATATCCCTTTCCTACCTGTGAATCTTGCCTTAAAGGCAAAATGACTAAGTCCCCCTTCACAGGGACTTTTGAAAGAGCCGCTGATAAACTAGGATTAATCCATACCGACGTATGTGGTGCTTTGGAAGCAGCACGTGACAGATATCAGTATTTTATTACGTTTACAGATGATCATACTAGGTATGGTTATGTATACTTAATGAAACATAAATTCGAGCCCTTTGAGAAATTCCAAGAATTCAAGGCCCTAGTCGAGAAACACACTCGAAATCATAGCAAAGCACTTCGGTCGGACCAAGGTGGCGAGTATATGATTATGGAGTTTGACGATTTTCTTAAGAAACATGGAATAATCACAACTAACACCTCCATGTACTCCCCAGTTAAATGGTGTGTCAGAAAGAAGGAACCGGACCTTGTTGAACATGGTCCGTTCCATGCTGGGCTATACTAACTTATCGATTTACCTGTGGGGGTATGCACTCTTGACTGCTGCATATATCTTGAACAGATGTCCTTCCAAATCTGTTCCTAAAACTCCACATGAGATGTGGGAGGGCAGGAAATCAAGTCTTAATCACATTAGGGTTTGGGGATGTACTGCATATGTCAAGAAGACTAAGGTGGAAAAGTTGGAAGCGAGGTCCGTGAAGGGATGTTTCATTGGATTATCATCTAGGATGATGGGTTATCTATTCTACATGCCCGAAGATTGAAAGATCGTTGTTGATTTGCAAGCACACTTCCTGGAAGATGAGTTCATTCAGGAAAGCGGAGCAGGTAGAAGCATTTATTTGGAAGAATACAATGAAAATCCTCAGGAGACACCTATGCAAGAAATTGGAACCGAACCTTCTGAAACACAAGTACAACCACCTCGTAGGTCTAGTAGGGTGTCTCATTTACCTGAGAGGTATGGCCTTGTACACTTGGAGGATCTGGGTCTTCATGAGGTTCCAAGTGATAGCCAAGAGACTGACCCAATGACCTATGACCAAGCGATGGTGGATGTAGACTCCGCGAAATGTCATGAATCTATAGGAGCTGAGATAGACTCGATGGATGTCAATCAAGTCTGGACTCTAGTAGACCGCCCAATGGCATAGTGACTATTGGGAACAAGTAGATCTACAAGAGAAAGACTGATGGAGATGGCAAGGTTGACGCCTATAAGGCCAGGCTTGTGGCAAAGGGTTATACCCAAAAGGAAGGGATCGATTATCACGATACCTTCTCTCCCGTAGCCATGATCAAGTCTATTCGCATGATGCTCGCTATAGCTGCCTACCACGATTATGAGATATGGCAAATAGACGTAAAGACGGCTTTCCTAAATAGATTCCTCGAGGAGGAAATATATATGTAGCAGCCTAAAGGCTTTGTGTCCGAGGTCGATATTCAGAAAGTGTGCAAACTCCAGCGTTCCATTTATGGACTGAAGCAAGCGTCGCGTAGCTGGAACCTTCATTTTGACAAGGCGGTCAAAGAGTTTGACTTCGTGCAAAATGAAAAGGAACCTTGTGTATACAAGAGTGTTAGTGGGAGCAAGATCGCATTCTTAGTACTATATGTAGATGACATTCTACTAATAGGAAATGATGTGGGAATGCTCAGTTCTGTGAAAGCTTGGCTTTCGAGTAATTTCTCCATGAAAGACTTGGGAGAAGCAACCTATATTCTTGGTATTTGGCTCTACCGGGATAGAGCGAAGAGAATGATAGGTCTCCCAAGCCCTCTATATAGATAAGATCTTAAAGCGATTTAAGATGGATGATCCTAAAATAGGGTTCCTTCCGATGCGACATGGAATAAAACTCTCCTTGAAGATGTGTCCTCAAAGTGAGGAACAACGAAAGGAAATGAGTTATATACCATATTCTTCGGCCGTGGGTAGCCTGATGTATGTTATGTTGTGTACGAGACCTGACATTGCGCATGCTGTAAGCGTGGTAAGTAGGTTTCAGGCAAACCCAGGTAGGGAACATTGGACTGCCGTAAAGAACGTTCTCAAGTACTTGACAAGGACTAGAGATATGGTTCTTATGTATGGCGGTGAAGAATTTGATGTGGTGGGGTTCACTGATTCGGACTTCCAAGGACAGAAGGACGATTCGATGTCTACTTTTGGCTATATATTTACTCTTAATGGAGGAGCAGTATCTTGTCGTAGCGCCAAGCAAAGCGCAACTGCTGACCAAGCCACTTTCTAAGACTAGCTTGGAGCGTCATCTGGAGAACATGGGTATTAGATACCATAGTGTGTGTCATTGAGTGCAAATGGGAGACTGTTAGGAGTATGCCCTCGAATTCCACTCAGAGGATGTTGAGTGAGGGCATTGTACTTGTTATTATGTAATTCATTATCATAAGGCAAATGGATGTTTCTTTATTTACTGGTAGTTACTGGCATTCCTAACTCATAAATATCTCAAATACTTAATTGTTTGCAAGTCGATGAAACTTGACTGGGCGTTAAGTTTATGTGAAGAGTTGTATGACGTGTTCTTTGACATGGAGAGTGCCTGTCGAACACTAATAGTTAGTGGGAGCACATGTTATAGGTATGCTAATTAGATTAGTATACTCAAACCGACTCACCCTCGATTCGTCACACGGATTTCACTTCGGGACAGTCAATGACGGAATCGAAAGGTTGTGATAGGTATTCGTAAACCTCCGACTTGAGGATTTAGTAGGGATATGCTTGTGACGTCAAGATTTTCATTTGAGTAGTTCGACCCTATAAACCGGAAGGCGGGGGTCAACCTCGATGTGCATCTTGACGGGCAAGTAGCAGGTCCTACTGAATACCAGGATAGAATTCTTTCTCCTGTTGGTGAACAGGTTATATGTCCTATGCGGTTATTGGCAGATGAGATCATAAGTCTTTGGCCAAAGCATTCGAGCTAGTTGTATTAGATACACGAGAGCTCGATGATCTCGATTTGCATTAACTCGTGCATAGCGTCAAGTAGAGATAGGGTTTGACTGACCGTGACCCTATAACTTGATCGGGACATTTGAAAGAAGGGTTTATACGTATACTGGTATCCACGACAAAATGGTTCTTGAATGATCCCAATCATTCGTTCTCAGTTGGGGTACAGTGTAGGCCGCCAGGCTGGCTAGGTGGTGCTACTACTCTTTGGTTCCTCCCATTGCTGACTGAGACGGACCTACCAAGTCGCGCAATAGGATTGACGATGGACTGAATCGAGCTTATTATCTCATTATGAATATTAGATACTGGATATCTAATTTATTGGGACATTGGATGTCTAAATTGATTTATTGGATAAATTAATTTACGGCCTAATGAATTAAATAAATTACTGGGTGATTAATTTAATTCATAAATATAATTATTTTTAGGAGGAATTAATTATATTATTTTGTATTTGATATGATTAATTAATTGGATTAATTAATTGATATAAATACATCAGAACGGAATCGAAATTTATCTGTTTGGACTCACGGGAGTCCAAAACGGACCGAACTCTTTCCTACCCTTCTAGATGGCCGCACCCCTTTGTCTTCCACCTAATGTGTTGGAAGACTTCGTGATTTAAAATCATGAATTGTTTTTCCTAAGGGGACATGAAATCTCCTTTTATTATATAAAGGTGATTTGATTGATTCGCACGAAGAAAAAAAGACTTACTCTCCCTCACCATTCATTGATTCATATGGTTCGAGAGAGAGAGAGAGAGAGAGAGAGAGAGAGAGAGACCGTTTTTCTCAAAGCCATCTTATTCTTCATTTACTCTTGATTGTTCTTGGAGAAAATTGAGAGATTCATTGAGAGTGTGTGATCTTTACACTTAGAGTGTAATATTCACATTTAATAGCTTCGTCATCCAATTCTAGCCGTAACCTTAGAGGTTGATTGGGTGATCGTCGTTCCTTTTGTTTCTTCAGCGCGTGGCAAGTAGAGACGCGGTCCTTTCGATGTTAGATCATCCAAGAGCTTGGAGCAGATTGGATTCATGGAGAGCAACTAAAGCTTGGGGAATAGCTCAAGAGAAGGACACCATTTAATCAACGTACTATAAGGGTATGTTTCTCGTAGCATCATGTGTTTCGTTTTGTATTCGTATACACGTAGCTCGATCGATACTCATAGGGATTCAGATCGAATTAATTTTTATTTTACCGCTTCTGCTGGGCCTTTATTTTAAGCACTGAATCCCAACAATAGGTACTCTATAAATTAAACACTAAGAAATCTATAAGATTGTTTTGGACTATAATAATTTATTTATAAATGGAGGTTATTCTTAAATAGAGGTCATGTGGAAATAATTGGATTCAACAAGAAGGTAGTCATCTAGATGAGCTATTGAGCACATGTGAGTTAAGTCATGTGATTGATTCAGTCATTGTAAGAGAAAGCCGCCGATAATTATTTTAGATCATATTACATTTACTGTAACGCGACATATAATTTTTTTTATATTTAATATTATTTATACATAAATAGAGGTAAATTTCCTTATGTTGGGAAAACATAAACCCTGTATCGAAACAGCCGGTATAATCAATCCCTGTATCGAATAGTGTTGATAAGAGGTTTTGACATATATGCCAATCCTCAATACAGTAAGGAAACTGTATCGTAGAGTTGAAGCATCAACCTGTATCGAAGACCTGTCTCGAATCCAGCATATAGTGGAACCTTTCAGTACAGCGAAGAAGTCTTATAAAGACCAAGTATGGAAACTGTCTCGAATCACCAATACAGTGATCTTCCATACAGCTCTCAAACAGGACAAAGAAGGAATCTTCTGAAGTCAAGTCCCGTTGAATAAGAAGTATTTAAATACTCAAGGATAAAGTATTTAAATACTGTCAGTCAACAGATCTTCAAATCCCGCTAAATCCAGATCGTGCTTTTCATCCCATTGGAACGGAATCTTTCTCAACGGATATATCTCAACGGATATATATTTCAGAGACTATATATATATCATCAAGGCGTTGAAGATCAGTTACCGAAGTAAAAAAGCTATCAATATATTCATCAAAGCAAAACATATCTCCAAAAGCTTACTGCAACTCAGATCTAAGAGATATACAGTGCTCAACATCTTGAACAACACTTCATCAGCTAGAAGCTCATGAAGTCAAAGTTGTTGTTCATACCCTGTTCTATACTTTGAACAAACCTAGATCAGCCATGTGTGGACTGAGTAATCGTTGCTACTCCAGAAATGTGTGTGAAGGAATTGCATCGAAGAAGACAAAGCTTCAGAACTGTGTGTGAAGAAGCAAGTCAAAGCATTAGCTCAAACCAATCTGTGTAAACGGTTGAAGCTAAGATCTTTATATCAATTTGTGTGAACGATATATTGATTGTGTGTTGTTATAATTACGTAGTTGTGTACGTAGTAATTATAATAAACTTTTTACTCCTGTGTGGAGGACCAGTGGACGTAGAGGGATTTACCTCGAACCACTTTAAATGTTGTGTTATTTACCTTCTGCCTTACCTGTTTTAATTACTGTGATTATTTAAGTATACACTGAACATCGAGTTGCTGTATCCACAGCAACTTACTGTATCTAAGACTTCCGCTACGCACTCAGATTTAAAATCAGTACACCTTGTTGTTTAAACTACTTCCCAAGCTGTATCCAGTATACTTTGTGGCCAACAAGTGGTATCGGAGAGGTTGATTCTAAAAAGAATCAGTCGTATTTTTAACCGAATCAGATCCAAAATCACTTACTCTTTAAAACATTCTCTTTCATTTCGTTACTTTCACATGGATACATCAATGATAAACAAAGTGCCTATGTTCTCTATTAACGAATTTGATGATTGGAGAATTAGGATGGAGGCTCATCTTGCAGCAATGCACGAAGAGATGATTTTTGTTATACAGGATGGCCCTATCAAGATCATGAAGGTAAACACGGCCGCAAGGATTGAAGGCCAAGCCCATGCTGAGATGCTCGAGAAGGAACGCGAGCAATGGACCACAGATGAAAGAAAGCGAGCCAACCTCGACAATGTGGCTAAGAACGCGTTATTTGTCACTCTTGACAAAGGCACGTTCTCGAAGGTAAGGAGCTGTAAATTAGCCAAGGAAATCTGGGATAAACTCAAGATGATTTGTGAGGGAACTGAGCTCTCAAAAGAAAACAAAATTTCAAAACTGACTCAACAATTTGAATCTTTTGAAATGAAACCAACTGAGACACTTTGTAATACCCGAGATCTTTGTTCCGGATTCGTTGAATTTTCTATATTTTATCGGTTTGTTATTTTCCTCATCGTTGGAATTTTGTGCCATGTTTGGATGTGCCTTGTTGGGACATGTGTTTGGAGGCGTTTCGGATCACTATGTGAGTTTATGGGTTTTTGTGGCATAGCGCACGCTAATGCTTGTGACATAGCGTACGCTATGGCGTTGTTGTTAGCGCATGCTATTGAATGTGTAGCGCACGCTAACTGGCAGTCCAGCGACAGTCCAGGATCTACTGGACTCGGACTGGGGTCTCGTTAGCGCACGCTAATGTTGGTAACTAGCGCACGCTATCGACTGCTTAACGCACGCTAATCGTTAGTTCTAGCGCACGCTACATGGTAGGTGCAGATCATCCCGAGGCTACCGGGTGGTTTTGTGGCCCGTTAGCGCACGCTACTGACTTTTGGTTAGCGCACGCTAATCGCTTTTATGGCGGATTCTCGGAGCGTTGATCCGTTAGCGCACGCTAATGCAGGTGTTTAGCGCGCTAATAATCGCCCAAAGATAAATGCATGCAAAGCATTAAGTCGTCATTTCCCACTTTTCTTCATCCTTTCCGACGGGAGTGAGCTCCAGAGGTGATTTGGAGAAATCTTCTTCATCAAGCTCCATTTTGGAACGGATTGGTAGATGTCTAACAACTTCTAATCGTCTTCTTGGTCCAAATCAAGGTAATCTCTTCCTAGAACCTTAGTTTCTTGAATTTGGGGTTTTTCCTTGGATTTGTGATTCTTAACCGATCTCATCCAATCGGTTGTGTATTTTTGTTTGTCTTAACCGTAATCTTCAGATTTTGTTAACCGTTCATCGATTTTTATCGCCTGGATCAACGATTCTTGATTTCTTTGAGAACACTTAGATCCTTGTCGTTTTTAGGATCGTTTCGGATTTCGATTAGTGTTATTGATTCGTGGTGATGCTATTTTTGTATTATTCGTGGGCTGTCGAAGTCTTGATCGTTTTTGGAAGTTCGAAGGTTGCCCGATCGTGCCCGTTCGTCGTTTCGTCGCTCGTGATATCGAGGCAAGTATCTTGTCCATACATTTCATGTTTCGTAGGCGTAATTATTTATGAATGATTTTATGCGAAACCCAATGTTTAATGAACGTAAAAAGGGATCGGTATGTTCTCGATAAATGTTGTCTTTCAACGATAATTCGTGTACTTCGTGAATATATGTGTTCTCGGAATATGTGTGTTTTAATAGACCGTAATCCTTTGCCAGGGATTATGTAATGTTATGTGTACTTGTGCGGTAAGAACGTATTGTGTGTGATATTAGTTGTTACTCTTTTGAAAGGAGGTTGTGATGTTTAAGTGTTGCTTGGCTTGATGTTATGCTCATTGTTATGTGATCGTTGAAAGTGATGTGCTTCCGGGTAGGACTGTTGAATCTCCGGGATCCATACTTGCTAGTATGGGTCGGGCGTGACCGTAGGGTTATCCAATCCGGGTATGTCTTGCGAGGACTCCGAGGTTCGGGGCTTGTTAGCCCGATGCCAGGATAACTTATGGTTGTGGTTTGGAATGGTTCTGTGGCTGTTGTCACAAGGACATGTGATTTGGTATGGTTTCCTATTGGGTTATTCACTCGGGTATGTTCTACGGGAGCATCTGAGGTTCGTGGCTCGTTAGCACGGGGCGCGAATAATCCTTAGGAACATGTGTTATGTGATTCGGGTCATGGACCCTGTGGCTTATGATTTGGGTCTTGGACCCCGTGTGTTGTGAATTGGGTTGTGAAACCGCGTTTTATTATTGGAATCGTATTTTGGAAAGATGATTTTGGGCCGTGTCCCCAAGTGTTTTCGAAAGACTCGAGAATTCCTTCATTCCAAATGTTTTCAAACTCTCGAGATCGTAAAATATTTTGTATGAGATACATGGTTCTATTCCTACCTTTTATAAATCAAATTGTTTTGATTAAGTTAATTATCTCGGGAAATATATTCAAGGTTTTTATATTCTTGGAGTATGTTGCGTATGGCTTGTATTTCTATTTTATACTTGCACTAGAAAAACAGTGGAGTTTTGCTAACCCCCGAGTATTCGGGGGGTGGATGTCTGTATTGCGTCCAGGTACTTGCAGGTTGTTGGGGAGCGAATCACAGGATCGATACGAAGGATGATGGAAGACGACGATACTAATCACATGAAGACCATTCGTTGAGTATTTTGGTAGAGTCTCAGTATTTGGCTCTCCGTTGTGTAGTTTTCCCATTTTATGGGTATATTGATGTATTCCAACCCCTGCGTGGGTATGAGTTTTAAGTCGAGTTGTATATGTTTGATGTATGGTATTGTGGTAAAAGACCAAATCGGTCTAGCAGTTCATTATGTAGCCATGTCGGCATGTAATGTGAGGTATTGTTTTTGTTTTTAGCCTGGTAGATCCTCACGGAGAGGGTCTGCGGCACTGTAATATTCCCAAGCGGTTTGGGGGTGTTACAGAATATGGTATCGGAGCTTAGGTTGAGGAAACCTAGGCTGTTGGGATGAGTTGTGTGTTGTCGGGTCTTGTCTTGTCAGATTTGGTCTGACTGAGTGGTGTCGCGACGCGTCGTCTGAGTTGTCGGTCGTGATTAGTATCGAGGCGCAACCATCATCTTCGTGCGATCTATAGATGTAAGTCTCCCTACTTTGTTGTATCTCTGTTATACGAGTTTATGTTATTCTGTGTTATTATGTGGAGTTTAATTGTGCCTCGTGAATACTTACTCCATACTTGTTTGATTCTCGTATTGTGTTGGAATAAAGAGTAGTACCGGTATGTATGTATATATGTATACATCTTTGTGTGAAATCGTTTTTACAGGAGTGATGTTTTGGATTGGTTACTCAATAAAAGTTTATCAATGTGGTATTTTAAACTTCAAATATTTTGGGGAAGTCACGTAAATTCTATTTAAAAACATCCTTCGAGAAGGAAAAATGATTTGATTTTTGTATGGTGACCTCGAGACCAAAGATTTTGAGAATTCAACTACATATATTTTATTTTCATCTTGCATTGAAAATTTTCAAAATTCGATTTTTAAATGCTTAAACGAGGTCTACCAATAGTTTACTTGAGACGTGACTTTCGCCTTCAACTTTTCGGTTAAAAGATATGTAGTGAGGATGTAAATTGTTGGCGTTTGGATTCGTATGTTGTTGTTTATTTTTAACCTTCGACTTTTGGTATCATTTAGTATATGCTCATGAATGTGTTTCTGGATTAGAATAGCTAGCTAGCGCTAACGTGGCATGGCTAGCGCACGCTAAGTCTCTATTAAATCATATACTAAATGGTCTGATCAGAAGCCCGAAAATTGCATTCTGGCCATCGGTCTAACTTTTGCGATTGTTAGGCTGACCATTTGTGACCGTACTCTATGTGTGTTGTTCAGGAATAACAATTGTGTGTGGTTATGTGTAATTTGAACTGTGTTCTTGTCCGCTGCGTGTGTAAAGTTCAAAATGATTTTTTGGTATTTTTACCAGGTAGTGTGTGTTTTAAAATGACCTTTTGGGTTCGTAAATTTGAGTTATTTCGTTGACCCTTTTTCCTAACTCTTTTGTCGAGTGACTTAACGTATATTGTGAAACTATCGAGTTTTGGCGTCTTCGCCTTGTAATTTCAAATGGTATTTTATGACGGAAATTGATATTTGGAAAATGACTTTTAGTGAGTATTTGGAAGTATTACCGTCATCGACCTTTTTGGCATTTTGAAACATTTTTGAAAAGGGTTTTCAACTTGGTGAGTTCCGGCGCGGAACCCGTATATAAAATGATTTTGATATAATAAATGACTTTAATTTCATTGCATTTGTAATTCACATAACAACGACATTATAAATGAAGATTGTCGGGATAATAGTTTGTATATTGTGCACTAGCCTGAATTAAAATGTAATATGTATATGATTGAATGGTGTTTGATTAAAGACGGAGATGTGAATATCTTGCTATGTGTTATGATCTTTCGTTGCCATAGGTTGTTGTTTGTTAGTATGCCGAGGGGCAGAGGTCGTGGTCGTAACCGTGGTGCTGATGGCCATGGGGATCAGATGCGGAATCGAGAGAATGTCGTTGAGAATGATTTTAGTTTGGGTGTTGCTACTATATTGCAACAAGTAGCGACTCAGATGACTCAGTTGACCCAGGTGGTTTAACGAAGCATTGACGCGAGTCAGAACGTCGGTGTAAATCAATGGCTTCAGGAGGTAGTTCGTATGAATCCCCCTCGATTCGCCGGTGCTGCAGATGCGTTGGGCTGGGATGGTTGGATTTTCCAGTTGGGAAAGATATTCGAGGCTGCCGATGTCCTGAAGAGCGGAAGGTACCTATCGCTCAGTACCTTATTGACAAAGATGCCGCTAATTGGTGGGAAGCTGTTAAACCTCGTGATCGTGATGTCACGTGGGCGGAGTTCCAGGCATTTATGGAAGCTGAGTTCTGTTCGAAACCGATCAAAGAGCAGAGGATTCGCGAATTCTACTTGGCAGAACCGCAAGATATATCGGTGTCGCAGGCTATCATCGATTATAGCAAACAACTCAGTTATGTGTGAGATCGGGTGAGAACCGAGGAAGAAAGGATCCTTCACTTTGACAGACGGATGAAGCCGGATATTCGCGTGTATATGTCGGGATTCAATTGCACTTCGTTGAGGGACTATCAAGATCGAGCATTAGCCCGTGAACTAGCTTCGTTATCGTCGGAGCGTGTACCCAAGTCGAAGAAGCAGAGGAAGTCCGATGACCGTGTGGACAGTGCAGGAATTGGTGTTTCTAGTTTTCAATGTCGTAGCCTTTCCGCTATGAAGCCCCATCGCTCGATGCGTGGAACTGAGAGTTCCAAGTCGTCTTCTCTGACTCCTGGTAAAGCCAGGAGATGTTTTAACTGTAATGTGGCGGGACATGTTCGCGCACATTGTCCTTCTCCGCCAGTAATGTGTTACAAGTGCGGACTCGAGGGACACCGAGTTTAGTTTTGCGAGATGGTTACCGAGTCTTTAGGGGTACGGACTTGAGCACCGATATCTGGATCGACTCCGAGTAGTCCTGGAGGGGCGTGGTCTATCAGTTGTATGTTGAGTTATTTCCCTTGCTTTGTTGTTTCGAATTTCGGAGATTAACTTCTTTTATTTGAAATGGATCGAATTTTGAACTCTGTACTTTCGACTCTGTCGACTCGTTTATGTTCGTTGACATTTTCTGAACTTGTCCTGTCTTGTGCTTTCATTGATCAAACGAGTTGTGGTATTGTTTTAGAATAATCCGTTTGTCGTTATGACTTTCCAATTGCTATTCCCTTTCCTGTGGATCTTATGTGAATGCACATCCTGTTGTCTTCACCGGATCGTATATTGTCTCGAGTCGAGATGTGAACTTTGGGGTTGTTGTTCGAGTATTATTGTTCGTCGTGATTCGAATATGATCGTTCGACCAATGTGTCTCGATCTTTTTGGTTCACTCGCTTGTTGTCCAGTCTTGTTGGTCTTGTATCGTAATTTTTGAACGTTTGGATTCCTTCGTAGTTTCCTTAAGTTCGCGAAATTAGTTTTGTGTTCAATCTTCCAACCCTTGGGCTGTGTAATTTCGTATTTGTTCAGCGAATAGCTCGTGTTTTGATTGATGTAATGTTGAGTTGTTCAGCCGTATTGATTTTCGGTCGTTGTGTTTTGTTATTGTCGGCAACGGATGTCGCGTGTTATCTGAGTTTGTTTTGCGTTGTTCGTTCTATGTTTCAAGTTTCAGGGACGAAACTTATTTTAAGAGGGGTAGAATGTAATACCCGAGATCTTTGTTCCGGATTCGTTGAATTTTCTATATTTTATCGGTTTGTTATTGTCCTCATCGTTGGAATTTTGTGCCATGTTTGGGTGTGCCTTGTTGGGACATGTGTTTGGAGGCGTTTCGGATCACTATGTGAGTTTCTGGGTTTTTGTGGCATAGCGCACGCTAATGCTTGTGACATAGCGCACGCTATGGCGTTGTTGTTAGCGCACGCTATTGAATGTGTAGCGCACGCTAACTGGCAGTCCAGTGACAGTCCAGGAGCTACTGGACTCGGACTGGGGTCTCGTTAGCGCACGCTAATGTTGGTAACTAGCGCACGCTATCGACTGCTTAACGCACGCTAATCGTTAGTTCTAGCGCACGCTACATGGTAGGTGCAGATCTGTCCAGGGGCTACTGGACTGGTTTTGTGGCCCGTTAGCGCACGCTACGGCTTTTGGTTAGCGCACGCTAACTGTGTTATGGGCGGATTCTCTGGAGCGTTGACCCCGTTAGCGCACGCTAATGCAGGTTGTTTAGCGCGCGCTAATAACTGTCTAGTATAAATACTGGACAGCAGCATTAAGTCATCATTTCCCACTTTTCTTCATCCTTTCCGACGGGAGTGAGCTCCAGAGGCGATTTGGAGAAATCTTCTTCATCAAGCTCTATTTTGGAACGGATTGGTAGATGTCTAACAACATCTAATCGTCTTCTTGGTCCAAATCAAGGTAATCTCTTCTTAAGACCCTAGTTTCTTGAATTTGGTATTTTTCCTTGGATTTGTGATTCTTAACCGATCTCATCCGATCGGTTGTGTATTTTTGTTTGTCTTAACCGTAATCTTCAGATTTTGTTAACCGTTCATAGATTTTTATCGCCCGGATCAATGATTCTTGATTTCTTTGAAAACACTTAGATCCTTGTCGTTTTTAGGATCGTTTCGGATTTCGATTAGTGTTATTGATTCGTGGTGATGCTATTTTCGTAGTATTCGTGGGCTGTCGAAGTCTTGATCGTTTTTGGAAGTTCGAAGGTTGCTCGATCGTGCCCGTTCGTCGTTTCGTCGCTCGTGATATCGAGGCAAGTATCTTGTCCATACGTTTCATCTTTCGTAGGCGTAATTATTGATGAATGATTTTATGCGAAACCCAATGTTTAATGAACGTAAAAAGGGATCGGTATGTTCCCGATAAATGTTGTCTTTCAATGATAATTCGTGTACTTCGTGAATATATGTGTTCTCGGAATATGTGTGTTGGTTTTGTATGTTGATAGATGCTATGATCACTTTGAGTGAGTTTAATAGACCGTAATCCTTTATCGGGGATTATGTAATGTTATGTGTACTTGTGCGGTAAGAACGTATTGTGTGTGATATTAGTTGTTACTCCTTTGAAAGGAGGTTGTGATATTTAAGTGTTGCTTGGCTTGATGCTATGCTCATTGTTATGTGATCATTGAAAGTGATGTGCCTCTGGGTAGGATTGTTGAATCTCCGGGATCCATACTTGCTAGTATGGGTCGGGCGTGACCGTAGGGTTATCCAATCCGGGTATGTCTTGCGGGGACTCCGAGGTTCGGGGCTTGCTAGCCCGATGCCGGGATAACTTGTGGGGGTTATCATCGGGTATGTCTTGCGGGGACTCCGAGGTTCGTGGCTTGTTAGCCTGATGCCGGGATAACTTATGGTTGTGGTTTGGAATGGTTCTGTGGTTGTTGTCACGAGGACATGTGATTTGGTATGGTTTCCTATTGGGTTATTCACTCGGGTATGTTCTACGGGAGCATCTGAGGTTCGTGGCTCGTTAGCATGGGGCGCGAATAATCCTTAGGAACATGTGTTATGTGATTCGGGTCGTGGACCCTGTGGCTTATGATTTGGGTCTTGGACCTCGTGTGTTGTGAATTGGGTTGTGAAACCGCATTTTATTATTGGAATCGTATTTTGGAAAGATGATTTTGGGGTGTGTCCCCAAGTGTTTTCGAAAGACTCGAGAATTCCTTAATTCCAAATGTTTTCAAACTCCTGAGATCGTAAAATATTTTGTATGAGATACATGGTTCTATTCCTACCTTTTATAAATCAAACTGTTTTGATTAAGTGAATTATCTCGGGAAATATATTCAAGGTTTTTATATTCTTGGAGTATGTTGCGTATGGCTTGTATTTCTGTTTTATACTTGCACTAGCAAAACAGTGGAGTTTTGCTAACCCCCGAGTATTCGGGGGGTGGATGTCTGTATTGCGTCCAGGTACTTGCAGGTTGTTGGGGAGCGAATCACAGGATCGATACGAAGGATGATGGAAGACGACGATACTAATCACATGAAGACCATTCGTTGAGTATTTTGGTAGAGTCTCAGTATTTGGCTCTCCGTTGTGTAGTTTTTCCGTTTTATGGGTATATTGATGTATTCCAACCCCTGCGTGGGTATGAGTTTTAAGTCGAGTTGTATATGTTTGATGTATGGTATTGTGGTAAAAGACCAAATTGGTCTAGCAGTTCATTATGTAGCCATGTCGGCATGTAATGTGAGGTATTGTTTTTGTTTTTAGCCTGGTAGATCCTCACGGAGAGGGTCTGCGGCGCTGAGATATTCCCAAGCGGTTTGGGGGTGTTACACACTTGAGGAACTTGGATCTCAGATTCACTGGTATTGTTGGTGAACTTGAAGCTTTGGGCAAAATTTATACCCAAAAGGAGAAGAATTTAAAAATTTTCAGATCTCTCCCTGCCCGATGGGACATTAAGACCACAGCTATGCGTGTATCTTGCAATCTAAATGAAATATCTACATTTGATCTCTTCTCTGACCTCAAAGCTTTTGAGTATGATATTGACAGAAGAGAGAAAGCTGAAGAATCTCCTTCAAAGGTCACAAAGACTAGCCAGTATCAATCGTCGACACAAAGATGCCCATTCGTTGAAGCCTAGTCACAAGAATGTCGATGGACGATTTACATCCTGTCTCAAGATGAAATGGCGCTTCTCATGCACAAATTCAAAAAGTTCATCAAGCAGTCTGGAAAGACTCCCTACAGGCCCAAACTTGTCCACAAGGTAAGTACCGAAACTTCATCCGGTGATGCTAACCTGTGCTATAATTGCAGGAAACCAGGGCATTATGCAAATAAATGTCCTCATCTCAAAGTTCAAAGGTTGCCGGACGTGCTTGGAAAAACAAACTCAAGGACCTGATTGGAGAATCAGAAGCCTCCCCCACACCATCCAAATCAGAAGAATGTCTTCAGGTGGTCACTGAAAGTGATTCATCTGACGATGAGTTCGATGATAAAGCATATATGTGCTTTATGGCCAAAGACATTCCTGAAGGTGAAGATAGCGATGATGAGGTAAGTTCAACCTCAGCTATTCCGTCAAATGCATCTCATACTTTTGAAAACATGATGAATGAGTTTAAAAACATTCAAAAGGCCCATGAGACATTGAAAAACGAGAATATACAGCTCCAACTGTCTAACCTAGAGCTGAAAGATGAAAATGACTTGCTGAAGATAAATTATAAAAATATGTCTCTTGATTGTGAAACCAGCAAAGTCGATTTTGAAAAACTCATGGAGAGCAATCATCAACTTTCTCATGAACTAAGTGAGGTTAAAACTCACAACGAGAGCAAGACAAATGATTTGGTTCTACTTCAAGCCAAAGTCATAACTCTCGAAAAACGAGAAATTGAACTTGAGACCACTCTGAAATCGTTCGAGAAATCGTCCAAAAGAATGGAAAAATTGAGCCTCGGGCAACATGCTCATGATAAAAGTGGCTTAGGATACGGCTCATGTTCAAACAAAGGGAAAACTAGTACGGTGTTCGTCAAGAGTGTGGAACACATTCCTGTTTCGAAAGAAACTTCGAGTCCGTGAAGGAACTGTTGCACAGACAAAGAAAGGCCGCTATTCCGCCCCGCAATCCTATTCCAGCATATGGAATCACCGGCTATTCAGCCCGAAGGCGCACTCAACAAAGATGCTCCCGAGCATATCAACAGCGCCAAATGCCGTTCGGAAGGAAGGTCAGATCCAAATACCAAAGGCCCACACGGCGATCTTATCTGACAAAGACGCTGTGGTATTGGATACAGGAGCCCCGTTATTCCTCGAGACAGCAGGTGTCCGCTCAGTATCAACAACAGCGTTGGGAATCCAACTGGAGACCCATAAGGCAAGCTGTTAGGCTAAAGAAAATGGCTCCACCTCCAAGACGGCACTCGTACTGGATTAATAATAATAACCCTGAATTTTACATGCATAATAATTATCATGGTTATAGCGACTACGGATATGCCCCTCGTAGATATCGCAACACTGTACCGAGTATGATCTATAGTAAACCAATTGCTGCCAGGAAAACTTGGGTACCTAGAGGAACTAACATTTATGGACCCAAAAATCAAAGGGGACCTAAATCTACTTAATCTCTTTGCATACAGGACATCCTAGAGGAGGACACCTGGTACTTCGATAGTGGATGCTCTCGGCACATGATCGGAGATAGAAGAAAGCTATCAGATTTTGTAGAAGGTCGCGGTCCAAAAGTTTGTTTCGGTGATAAATCTAAAGGAAGAACAAGAGGGAAAGGAAACCTACTTGTCGGAAAATTCAAAGTCACCGATGTTGCATATGTTGAAGGCTTACAGTACAATCTACTTAGTATTAGCCAGTTATGTGATAAACAGTTCTCGGTGAAATTCTATATAGATCGCTGTAGAGTCAAGAACATCCAGACCAAAGAATTTGTGCTTACAGGAAGCACATCAGGTAACATGTATATTGCTGACTGGAAGCCTATGAGCTCCTCAATTCCATGCTTTGTTGCCAAAGGCACTGCAGATCTTAGCTGGTTATGGCACAAGAGGATGTCTCACGTCAACTTCAAGACGATCAACAAGCTCTCAAGACAGTGAATGGTAAGAGGATTGCCAAATGTATCATCCAAGAAGGACAGCATCTGCGGACCATGTCAGAAAGGCAAGCAAATCAAGTCAACCCTGAAGAGCAAATCCTACCTTTCAACCCAAAGAGTGTTGGGAATGCTACATATGGATCTCTACGGTCCTGTAGACCCAGTAAGTTTGGGAGGTAAGAAATACTGTATTGTTGTTGTTGATGATTACTCCAGGTATGCTTGGACAATTTTCCTAAGCAAGAAGAAGGAAACAACACCAAAGTTGCCCGATCTCCTGAGAAAGTTGCAAAATGAAAAGGCATTGAGTATCGTGTCCATTCGTTCCGAAGGAGGTACAAAATTTACTAACCGCTTTATAGAGCAATACTGTTCGGAAAATGGGATACAACACGAATACTCAGTTGCCCGTACACCTCAACAAAATGGTGTTGCCGAGCGAAAGAATAGGACGTTGAAAGAAGCAACAAGGACAATGATCGCCGCAAGCAAGTTGCCACAGCGTTTCTGGGGTGAAGCAACCAATACAGCATGCTACACTCAAAACTGCTGTATCATCAACAAGCACCACAACAAAACAGTATATGAGGTATGGAACAACAAAACTCCGTTAGTTTCATATTTTCACATATTTGGATGTAGGTGTTATGTGTTGAATAATGGGAAGGATCAACTTAGAACCTTTGATGAGAAATCAGATGAAGGAATATTTATAGGATACTCCTCCGTCAGCAAAGCTTACAGGATCTTTAATAAAAGGAAGCTGACGATCGAGGAATCAGTTCATGTAGTGTTCGACGAACCTCACCATGACCCTACAGGAGTAGATGATATTACTCAGAATATCCAACAACTCTCTATCTTGGATCCTCCAACTCCCATAGAACCTGTCGTTGATCTAGAAATCAACCCCGCAGCTGTAAGAATTGACGTAGATGAAGCCGACGTTGTACAAGCTGAAGCTGTATCTACAGAAACTCTCGATACAGTATGGGACCCTGAATTAGAACCCGATCGAAGATGGTTGAGAGATCATCCGCAAGAGATGATCATTGGAAACATAGATGCTGGTGTTTCTACTCGTAGAAGAATACAGAGTACACAAGGAAATATACTTTGTGCACAAGAAGAACTAGATACTGAGATATCACAGTTTCCTGAATGGAAATCTCAATCCGAGCTTAGAAGACTCAATATGTGCACTATCGTTGTATTCTTAGCCCAGTCCGAACCTGTTTCGACCATAGACGCTCTTAATAATTCTCATTGGATAACATCTATGGAAGAAGAGCTTAACGGTTTCGAAAGAAACAATGTATGGTATCTTGTACCCAGACCTACACATCACTCGGTTATAGGAACCAAATGGGTGTTTTGAAACAAAAAGGATCGAAATGGACTTATTATAAGGAACAAATCAAGGCTAGTCGCACAAGGCTATAGTCAGGAAGAAGGAATAGACTATGATGAAACCTTTGCCCCTGTAGCCAGACTAGAAGCCATTAGGATATTCTTAGCCTTTGCCGACCATAAAAGCTTTATTGTATACCAAATGGACGTCAAGAGTGCATTCCTAAATGGAGACCTTGCCGAAGAAGTTTATGTTGAACAACCACCAGGGTTTGCCAACACAGACGGTATCGACCTAGTATATAGGCTAAGGAAAGCACTGTATGGACTTAAACAAGCCCCCAGAGCCTGGTATGAGACCTTGTCCCAGTATCTAACCGACAATGGATTTGAGAAAGGTGTTGTGGACAAGACATTGTTCAAAATACAGGAAGGTGATGACCTTCTAATGGTGCAAATTTATGTAGATGATATAATTTTTGGTTCAACTAACCTTGATTTGTGTCAAAGGTTCTCTCATCTCATGCAAAGTAAATTTGAAATGAGTATGATGGGGGAACTTAGTTATTTCCTAGGTTTGCAGGTAAAGCAGTTGCCTACAGGTATTTTCATCAATCGGGAAAAATACAGCAAGGAGCTTCTCAACAAATTTGGAATGAACACTTCCAAATCATCGTCAACCCCCATGAGCACTTTCGTGCAAATTAGTGCTGATGAAGCCGGAAAGCCCTTTGACCAATCACTCTACAGGAAGCTCATTGGTTCGCTCCTGTACCTAACGGCTAGCAGACCTGATATCCAGTTTGCTGTTGGAGTGTGTGCGAGGTATCAAGTGGCACCTAAGGAATCACACTTCAATACAGCTAAACGAATCCTCAAGTACATTAAAGGAACAGTCGATGTAGGACTATGGTATCCTAAAGAAGGCGGATTCAATTTAGTTGGATACAACGACTCGGATCTCGGAGGCTGCAAGCTAGATAGGAAGAGTACAAGTGGAACTTGTCACTTTCTTGGACCTAGACTCGTTTCTTGGTTCAGTAAGAAGCAATTGGCTAACTCTCTTTCCACGGCTGAATCAGAATACTATGCTTGGTAGTTCTTTGTATGCAGATCCTTTGATGCGGCAGATTGTCAGATTATGGAATTGAAGCCAGAGAGACTCCAATCATGTGTGATAGCATGAGTGCAATTGCAATAACGCACAATCCTGTCCTGCACTCGCGCACTAAGCATATCAACATGAAGCATCATTTCATAAGGAATCATGTCGAGAACAAGGATGTTCGCCTTGAAAAGGTTCATACACACATTCAGTTGGCCGACATCTTCACCAAGCCGCTCGACACAGCCAGATTCAACATGCTTAGACAAGAATTGGGAATTCTACAGCCTGACTCCCTGATCATCGAGAATCGAACTGGTGCATTTGAAATGTGCACAAATCTGAGATTTAGGATGATGGTTGCAATTCTGACCTGTCAAAAGGTCAACTGGTGCCAGATAATCTTGAAGCGCTTGCAGGAGGAAGTATGCAAGCCTGCCACCCAGAAGAAGTCATTTGGTTTAATTTTAAACCATATTTTGATGAAATGCAGACTCTCGCAATCCGCTGATGCGAAGAAAAACAGCTCCCGGATATACTTAGGAGACGTCAAGCCTACAACGTATAACCAGAGCACTATGGTCTGCAACCACCCTAAAATCAAAAGTATGCCAGTTTCTGAAGACCCAAGGGATGTGTCTTTGAAGTCCCAGGATGTGGAGTCTTCAAGGAAGAGGAAAAGATCTCACAGCAAGACACCCATTGCTGGTGAGAAGCCAAAAAGGAAGCTAAGAAGGCTTTCTAAAGCTAAAACCACCAAAACCTCCGAGGATGTTTCCACCGTGGTGCAACCCACTGAAGAACTACCCCAGGGCCCAACCCCTGCGGAAGAGGTGCCCGCTACTGTATCGACAGTAGATCCTGAGCCTTTGGTGGCTAGGATAGATGATCGGACATCTGCCTGTTGGGATTCCGAAAATAAAACGAAATACGCAGCGGAAATAAATACGAATCCCAAACAGGATCGATCAAGTAACGTATATACGAAAATATAAATACGAAGATAAAGATCATACCCTTGAAGCCTTTGAAAAAAATCTTCGTAAAAATGATGATGATCACGAACCCCGTCCCGAACACGAAATCCCTTCGTTCCAAGCATCGAAAGGTATGAAGCCTCTACTTCACACGCGTCGGAAGTTGGCCGGAAAAATTCGATAGCAATCCGTTCTCCAAGAACACGGCTAGGAATTACTATAGGAATTTATATTTCTCTTTTTCTTGATTTTGTATCACCTCAAAGATGAACAAAAATTGAAAATAAAAATTTTTCTCTCTCCCCCAAGAGTTCTCACGGCAGTGGGCTGGTGCGATTGTTTTTATCTCATGAAGAAACCATAATATTGATAAAAATGATGAGAGTTTATTTTTCTACCAAAAATAAGATTCTCATATCTAATCATGTGGGAACATGATTGAAAGACCCACCACCTCACATGAAAGAAAATGACAATCAACCAAGAGCACACATGGGTGGGGCGGTCTCATGAGGAAGTTTCCTAGAAACGAGCCGAGCCACTCGGTTCGTGTACCGGGCGTTCGTCAAACGAATCCGTTAAATACACTCCGTTTAATTATAAATGTATTTATATTAATTAATTAATCTACTTAATTAATTATATCAAATACAAATATATTTCTCTAAGAAATATAATTTATGAATTAAATTAATTACCCGGTAACTTAATTTTAATTCATAAGACCGTTATTTGATTTATCGATAAATCATAATTAGATATCGATATCTAATATTAATAGAGATAATAAATTCACATTTATCCGTCAACGCTCGATGCGCGACTCGTAGGTCCGTCTCGGTGGCATTGGGAGGAACCAATGAGTGAGGGCCGCACTTAGCCGGCTAGCGGGCCGCCTTTGTAAACCCCGATCGAGAACGAATGAAGGGATCATTCCAGAACCATTTTGTCGTGAATACTATATACGTATAGACCCTTCATCAGATGTCCCGGTCAAGTCTTCGGGTCACGGTAAAGTCAAACCCTACTGTTGACTAAACTCTATACATGTGTTAATGAAAATCAAGACCAACTGATTAATAGTGTATCTAATACGACTATATCAGAATGCTTTGGCCAAAGACTTATGATCTTATTTGCCATTAACCGTATAGGACATTCGCCTGCTCACTAACAGGAGATAGAATCCTTTCGTGGCGTACAGTAAAGAATGCTACCTGCCCGTATAGTCCGCACTTCGAGGTCGACTCAGTAAATAAGCAAATGAGTCTAACTACTCTAATGACAAACTAAACGTCACAGGCACATCTTCTACTGAACCCTCAAGTCAAAGGTCCACGTATACTATCACAACCTTTCGATTCGTCATCGACTCTCCGAGAGTGAATACCGTGTGACTGAATCGAGTATGAGTCGTGTTCGAGTATACTGGCCCTACCAATATACTTATAACTATGCTATCAAGACGTGCACACGTCCTAGCATCAGTTATACAAGTCGTATTAAAACTTAACACCCATTTTAAGTTTATTGACTTGCGAACAATTTACGTAAATAAATTTTAAACACTTCCAGTGCATTTTCTCTTATCCCATAACGAGAATGGAATGTTCGATTTATTTACATGGACTTCACTTTAATATTTACCAAGTCAAGAATGCAATTGAAATACAATAAACAGTGAATGAATCGTATTGCCTTTTTATTAATTATTCCATAATTACAAGTACAATGCCCTTACTCTCTTATCCCCTGAGTGGCATTCGAGGGCATATTCCTAACAATCTCCCACTTGCACTCAATGCCACACATCATGGTATCCAATACCCATGTTCTTCAGATGTCTTTCTAAGACGGCCTGAGATTATGGCTTAGTCAGCGGGTTAGAGACATTGTCTTCTGAGTCTACTCTTTGCAATGAAACATATCCTTTTTCACCATCTCTCAAACGATGTGGTATTTTCTCTCTATATGCTTGGTGTTGTGGTAAGCCCTAGGCTCCTTGGCATGGGCGACAACTCTATCATTATCACAGAATAGTGATATAGGCAGCTCCGCATTAGGCACCACTTGAAGTTCTTGCATAAACTTCTGCATCCAAAATGCTTCTTTGCTAGCCTCTGAAGTAGCTAGATACTCTGCTTGGCTGGTGGAATCTCGATGCGATTTCCTTGGAGCTTCTCCAAGATACTGCTCCTCCATTGAGAGTAAACAAATACCCAGATGTCGACTTAGAGTCGTCATTGTCTCCTTGAAAATCATAATCGGTGAATCCAATCACCCTCAGTTCTCCACCACCGTAAGAAAGAACCAAATCTCTAGTTCTTCTTAAGTACTTAAAAATGTTCTTTACGGCAGTCCAGTGTTCCCTACCCGGGTTTGCTTGAAATCGGCTTACCATACTCACAGCATAGGATAAGTCCGGTCTCGTTCACAATATAGCGTACATGAGGCTACCCACTGTCGAGGCATAGGGTACCTTACTCATCTCTCTTGTATTCCTCACTTTGAGGACACATTTTCGTGGTGAGATGAATTCCATGTCGCATGGGAAGGAACCCTCTTTTAGATTCATCCATCTTGAATCTTCTCAGGATTTTATCTATATAGAGGTCTTGGGAAAGTCCTATCATTCTTCGCGGTCTATCTCTGTAAAGACGGATCCCTATAATATAGGAAGCTTCTCCCAAATCTTTCATAGAGAACGTTTTAGAAAGCCAAGCTTTCACGGTCTTTGAAACCTTTGCTACGTTATTTCCTATAAGTAGAATATCATCTACATATAGTACTAAGAACGCAATATTGCTCCCATGACCTTTTTGTAAACACACGGTTCCTCCTCATTTAAATGCGAAGTCAAAGTCCTTATTTGCCGTCAAATCGAAGGTTCCAACTCAGAAGCTTGCTTGACCCATAAATAGCTCGTTGCGGCTTACACATCTTATCGACCTTCGAAGTGGAGGTTGTGTTACAATAGGTTCGGTTCCTTATCCCCGATCGATGTCTCCTTAGGACCTTCATTATGCTCTTCCAAAGAGATATTTCTACCCGAGCCACCTTCTGAATGAATTCATCCTCAAGGAAGTGCGCTTGTAATGCCACAACGACCCTATGGTTTTACGGCATGTAGAATAGATAACCCATCGAGTCCTCGGGTATCTAATGAAACGTCCTTTGATGGACCTCGCTTCGGTTGTCCACCTTAGCCTTCTTGACATAAATGGATATCCCCAAATCCTTATGTGATTCAGGCTTGGTTTCTTAACATTCCACATCTCATGTAGAGTGATAGGAACGGATTTGGAAGGACATCTATTAAGGATACAGGCAGCGGTTAGTAAGGCATACCCCCACAGGTAAATAGGTAAATCAGTGTAATTTAACATAGAGCGAACCATGTCCAACAAAGTTTGATTTCTCCTTTCTGAAACACCATTTAACTATGGGGTTCCTGGCGGCGTCAATTGTGAAACTATTCCATGTTCCTTAAGGAACTCATCAAACTCTGTGCTCATATATTCGCCACCTCGGTCTGACCGAAGTGCTTTGATATGACATCCAGTCTGTTTTTCAACTAGGGCCTTAAATTCTTTGAATTTAGTAAAGGCTTCGGATTTATGTTTCATTAAGTACACAATCCCATACCTAGTATGATCATCTGTGAACGTTATGAAATATTGATATCCGTCTCGGGCCACTTTTAGAGCACCACAAACGTCGGTATGTACCAATCCAAGTTTATCGGCAGCCCTTTCAAAAGTCCCTGTGAAGGGGGACTTAGTCATTTTGCCTCTAAGGCAAGATTCACAAGCTGGATAGGGTTCTACACCTAATGGACTTAAAAATCCATCTTTCTCCATTTTCTGAACCTTGGTCTGACCAACATGACCAAGTCTAAGGTGCCATTTAAAAGCTTTATTAGTATCTTGCCTACCATGTTTCCTAGTCATAGCTTTCACTGCTGTTTTATTTTGCATGTTCAGATGATATAATCATTCAACAATGTAGCTGTGCCAACCAATTTATTTCGAAAATAAATTTTACAACTACCATTTCCAATGAAGAAACAAAATCCTTTCCGGTCCAAGACTGGAATGGATACAATGTTTTTATGCCCCTTGGGCAAAACAAGTACTTCATCTAATGTCAAAATAAAACCGGATTCTAAACCCAGTAGGATTGATCCAATATCGGTTGCCTCGACACTTTGTCCGCTTCCGACAGTGATCATTATTTCCCCAACTTCAAGTTTTCTACTTTGTTCCAGATCACGATTCATAGTACAATTGTGAGAAGTGGCACTTTGAATCCGAGAATCCATGAAGCGAGAATATCTGATGGCGGAACAATTTGTTTCAAAAACAAAAGTTCCGTGCACTGATGCGCCATTAATCTTAGGACAAGTCCTTCGCCAGTGGCCCAGCTCACCGCATTCAAGGCATTTGTCCGTAGGTTTTGGACCGCCTACCTTTTGAACCTTTTGGGCCTTGCCCTTTCCTTTCTGTACCTCTTTCTTGGGTTTGTACTGCTCGTAGGTCTTTTTCTTCTTGTTCTTGGACCTCCGAGGCCCAGAAGAAAGCACAAGATCAGCCTCTCTCGGTTTAGTCTTCATGTTAGACTGCGACGTCACCAGTTTATTCATTAGCCTAGCTAATGTGCATGAAATTTTATTACAGTTGAAATTCATTACAAACTGCGTGAAATAGTCAGGGCGATATTGAAGGATGAGATCAATTTGAAGGGATAAATCCATATTAAAGTTGAGCACCTTGAGCCTCTCAATCATAGAGATCATCTTGAGGACGTGGTCTCCCACTTTCGCCCCTTCTTTCATCCTAGCACTGAACAACTGCTTCGATATCTCATATCTAGTAGTCCTACTGTGTTCTCCATAAAGCTCGGTCAAGTGTGCGAGAATCTGCTTAGCAGAAGTCATTTTCTCGTGCGCTCTCTGCAGTTCATTTATTGAGCCCATCATAAAGCCACGGACTAGCACGTCATCCTTGACCCATTTTTCATGGACGTCAATATCTTCCTGATTACCCTTAGTTCGGATTGGAGTCGGTGGAATGTCCGCCTCCAAGACGTATCCCAGAGACTCCATACTGAGTACAATCATCAGATTCCGCAACCAGTCAACAAAATTGGGTCCAGTTAGGAGATTCTTTTCAAGTAGTTTTGCAAGTGGGTTTTTAGCCATTTTTAGAGAGATTCAGTTTCGTTTTCTGCAAAGATTTAGACAAGATTCAATTAGTGACTTGTTTAATTATGACCGAGTATAGAATTTAAGGGCTTGTATAATTCTTGTCTCGGCTCCCACTAATTTTATCGGAACTATACACTCCCATGTTATAATCCGGAAGTCATGGTTAGATCGACTTCTTAGTGGTGATCAATTTCTTTACAAAGTTTAATAGAGGGCAACCCATACGGTTTCTATTCTATTATTCTTTATAAAGTGGTGTCTAATACCAACCCATCTAATGGATGATTCGATCTTCTTTTACCCATAGTTCACTTGCCCTCAACCCATTCGGTTTCTATGGCTCGCTGAACTATCTAAGTTTAAACCGTCAACTCCTATTAGTCTGACAATTGAATCTTACCCGGCAACTCATACGGTTTATAGGGGTTTGATTTGTCACAACCAAAGGCATCTAATGCACTCTAGGAATTTATCAATTTTCCCCAAAAATATTACCCCGACATACTCGGAAGAATAATATTCCGGTTTAGATTTCAATTTTCCATGAGTTTGACGGAGGGTAGGAAACCTCGTAACCTTTATAACTTAGTGTGTTTGTAGTCGGGAGAATTTCGCGATTAATGTTACACTTTGCACATTAATTCATTTATACGCGCGTTTGTTGGTTTGTCAATCATTCAAAATGAAAATGTAAAACAAGAACCTAGTTACTACCAACATATAGCTCATGGACCTAATTCCTAAGTACTGGGCCAAGCGAATGACCTAATAAATAAAAACACAGTCTTCAAATCTTCGTCTTCTCGGTCGGTTGTCTTCGGTCTTCGTCATACCCAAAATAATAATTACATCATTAAAAAATTGCATCCTATACAAATTTTTCTAGTAAATATAAATAGGCTTAAAACGGCCTTTACAACCCAATCGAATCGAACAAATCAAAAACTAAGTCCACGAGCTATATCACCATCACATAAGGATTCCATACAACATGTAATGGCAACGAAATTAAACAATTAATTTTAATATAAATTAATTTAATTAATCTACAAATTAATCTATTATATTAATCCAATAAACGAGCATTGAAAATAAAAATTTTTCTCTCTCCCCCAAGAGTTCTCACGGCAGTGGGCTGGTGGGATTGTTTTTATCTCATGAAGAAACCATAATATTGATAAAAATGATGAGAGTTTATTTTTCTACCAAAAATAAGATTCTCATATCTAATCATGTGAGAACATGATTGAAAGACCCACCACCTCACATGAAAGAAAATGACAATCAACCAAGAGTACACATGGGTGGGGCGGTCTCATGAGGAAGTTTCCTAGAAACGAGCCGAGCCACTCGGTTCGTGTACCGAGCGTTCGTCAAACGAATCCGTTAAATACACTCCGTTTAATTATAAATGTATTTATATTAATTAATTAATCTAATTAATTAATTATATCAAATACAAATATATTTCTCTAAGAAATATAATTTATGAATTAAATTAATTACCCGGTAACTTAATTTTAATTCATAAGACCGTTATTTGATTTATCCAATAAATCATAATTAGATATCCAATATCTAATATTAATAGAGAGATAATAAATTCACATTTATCCGTCAACGCTCCTGATGCGCGACTCCGTAGGTCCGTCTTAGCTGGCATTGGGAGGAACCAATGAGTGTGGGCCGCACTTAGCCAGCCTAGCGGGCCGCACTGTAAACCCCGACTGAGAACGAATGAAGGGATCATTCCAGAACCATTTTGTCGTGACTACTATATACGTATAGACCCTTCATCAGATGTCCCGGTCAAGTCTTTGGGTCACGGTAAAGTCAAACCCTACTGTTGACTAAACTCTATACATGTGTTAATGCAAATCAAGACCAACTGATTAATAGTGTATCTAATACGACTATATCAGAATGCTTTGGCCAAAGACTTATGATCCTATTTGCCATTAACCGTATAGGACATTCGCCTGCTCACTAACAGGAGATAGAATCCTTTCTTGGCGTACAATAAAGAATGCTACCTGCCCGTATAGTCCGCACTTCGAGGTCGACTCAGTAAATAAGCAAATGAGTCTAACTACTCTAATGACAAACTAAACGTCACAGGCACATCTTCTACTGAACCCTCAAGTCAAAGGTCCACGTATACTATCACAACCTTTCGATTCGTCATCGACTCTCCGAGAGTGAATACCGCAGATCGAATCGAGTATGAGTCGTGTTCGAGTATACTGGCCCCACCAATATACTTATAACTATGCTATCAAGACGTGCACACGTCCTAGCATCAGTTATACAAGTCGTATTAAAACTTAATGCCCATTTTAAGTTTATTGACTTGCGAACAATTTACGTAAATAAATTTTAAACACTTCCAGTGCATTTTCTCTTATCCCATAACGAGAATGGAATGTTCGATTTATTTACATGGACTTCACTTCAATATTTACCAAGTCAAGAATGCAATTGAAATACAATAAACAGTGAATGAATCGTATTGCCTTTTTATTAATTATTCTATAATTACAAGTACAATGCCCTTACTCTCTTATCCCCTGAGTGGCATTCGAGGGCATATTCCTAACACTGCCAACGTAGAAGACTCTAGCGAGTCGGCTGCCCCTACGGAGCCAAAAGCTACTTCTCCTATGCGGGATTCCACACCCGTACAGGATCAATCTTCCTTCGGGGCACCATCCCCTGTAAGGAATCCCACTTCCCTATAGGATCCCACACCTGTAGAGGGATCCCTCGCTACAGCGGATTCAGACGTTGTACGCAGTCCCTCCCCGGACACCATTATCAACAAAACTCTTCTCTCTGTGCAGATTGATCATGCGTATGAAAGATTCCTTAAATGGAAAAGCTACAGGCTATCTCCGTATGACACATTATACAACTGGAGCGAATGGAGCCATGAAGAGAGATTTGTATTAGAAGTGACGGACTCAACAGAGGTTGCAGCCCTGATCCAATGGGACAATCTCTACTGCAAGGAATTGATTGAAAGCCATTTATTGCAAAAATCTGACGCAAGGAGAAAAGGAAAAGATAAGTCCGAGGATGCTTCCCAAAATTCAAAAGATGACGATGACTCAAATGACGATGATGACGCTTTACAAGCTGGTTTGAGAATGAGTCGTGAGGAGGCTCAAGACAGAGATGCCTCTCAACCCAAGGATGACGAAGGGCCATCAAGTCGAAGTGAGCCCCTTTCGCCACAGCAAGAGAACATTCCTGATGACGAGGAATCAGTCCCTCAAGTCGAGGAAGAAGAAATAGATTTGGAACAGGCACCCGAGCCTGCCGCCGCTCAAGAAGAAGAAGTTGTTGCTGAGAGACAACAGGAGGAATCAGTCCCTCCTGTATCCATGTCGACAGACGAACCTTCGCAACAGGAGGACACAGCGCCCCCTACCGCCGAACCCAAAAATGCTGCTCCCGCCCCATCAACCGTGGAATCCGAGGACGGTAATGTACCTGAGGATGTCCAACTCAATTCACGCCCTACCGTGAATCTGAGAAGGTTGAATGGATCCGAAGATTTTGCCAAACTGGATTCTCCAAGCACTGCTGCTAGAAAAGAGCGCCTGCGTGCTCTTGGTCTTCAAACTGTCTTCATACAGGATGCAGTTAATGCCCTGTACTCAGTCGAAAAAGCTCTTAATTGGATGCACACCTCTACTGTCGAAGAGATGACTACCTTACAGCATGAAGTCTCTCGAGTAGTAGAAGCCTTCGCTGTATTGCCAGAAGTATTCAAGCAAGCACTGAAGATCATGCAAGAGAAACAAGAGCAACTCCTGATAGAAGAAGCATCCAAAACGCGCATTTCTGAGGCCAAGACCGCAGCTGCTATGATCGAAACCACTTCTCATCTTCGAGCCCACGACAAAAGTATAAAGGATATGTCGCAGGTGCTTTCCACCCTTGTAGAAAGAATGACTAACATTGAGATGAAACAGGATGTCGCACTGGAGATCCTAGGACGTCTTGATGACGCCAAAAAGGGGGAAGAAGCGAGATAAGTTGCTTGGAGAATAAGGTTACAGCATGAAAGGTAATTTAATGCTGCTCAAGACAGCATTACCGCTGAATTGAACAAGCTAGCCCTCCCTCTCAAAGTTTTAAGATTTCAGGTTCCCGACCTGAATTTCATGATCCAAATGTCCCGTGGCAAAACTTAATCCAAAGACCTTCTAAAATTCGTCTGCCAACGAACCGCCATCTAACTGCCTAAGAGGTGAAGCAATGGAGGAAGAATGAACTGATGAGATACTTTGTTAAACTCATCAGGGAATCCGCCATCTTCAAAAGATATAAGACATTAGCGGAGGCTGCAGACAAATTCACGAAGATGTTAGAAGAAGGAAAACTCCCTCTCCAGCTAGATATGAAATCCAAGCATAAACGAGGAGATCGGATCACCCATCCAGAAGACTGGATTCTTGCCTTTGACAAATCCTATGAAGGTAGAGCAATATACCTAGATCGAGGCAACGATTCCCTACAGAACTGATGGCGTGGAATCGAGAATGATCCAGGGAAAAATCCATGGAGACATGCGGACTATAGGAGCTGAAATACTTAGTATATTTGTTTCTTTTTGTAATTTTTCTTTCGAAACAGCAAACCATGTACTCTATTTTTGGAATATCAATAAAAGTGTTTGTTTGTCTTGAAAGATTACAACTCATAATCTACTGTGTTGATGTATGATTACATAACTTAAATTGTTGAGATAACAATCACAAGTATAGAAACTTGTTTGAAAAACAAGCTGTACGAACTTGTCTACGAACAGTTCATAATTTCAGTTGTATGCACTTAGAATACATTGTAAGATTGTGCCTGCATGCCAATCATAAGCTTAAGTTGTAAAAATTCTTAGCTGTATCGAACTCGCCTGCGAGCAGTTCATAAATTAGACTAAGTTGCTGAAAGACAGACCATTTGACAGAAGACCAAGAAATCTGCCAGAAGTCATCAAAGAAGATTATTTCATGAAGAAGGTTTTGGCATCATCAAGAAGACTTGAAAATTTTAAAGTCTTGGCAAATTGTCAAAAAGGGGGAAATTGTTGGGAAAACATAAACCTTGTATCGAAACAGCCGGGATAATCAATCCCTGTATCGAATAGTGTTGATAAGAGGTTTTGACATATATGCCAATCCTCAATACAGTAAGGAAACTGTATCGTAGAGTTGAAGCATCAACCTGTATCGAATACCTGTCTCGAATCTAGCATATAGTGGAACCTTTCAGTACAACGAAGAAGTCTTATAAAGACCAAGTATGGAAACTGTCTCGAATCACCAATACAGTGATCTTCCATACAGCTCTCAAACAGGACAAAGAAGGAATCTCCTGAAGTCAAGTCCTGTTGAATAAGAAGTATTTAAATACTCAAGGATAAAGTATTTAAATACTGTCAGTCAACAGATCTTCAAATCCCGCTAGATCCGGATCGTGCTTTTCATCCCGTTGGAACGGAATCTTGCTCAATGGATATATATTTCAGAGACTATATATATCTCATCAAGGCGTTGAAGATCATTTACCGAAGTTAAAAAGCTATCAATATATTAATCAGAGCAAAACATATCTCCAAAAGCTTAGTGCAACTCAGATCTAAGAGATATACAGTGCTCAACATCTTGAACAACACTTCATCAGCTAGAAGCTCATAAAGTCAAAGTTGTTGTTCATACCCTGTTCTATACTTTGAACAAACCCATATCAGCCTTGTGTGGACTGAGTAATCGTTGCTACTCCAGAACTGTGTGTGAAGGAATTGCATCGAAGAAGACGAAGCTTCAGAACTGTGTGTGAAGAAGCAAGTCAAAGCATTAGCTCAAACCAATCTGTGTGAACGGTTGAAGCTAAGATCTTTATATCAATCTGTGTGAATGATATATTGATTGTGTGTTGTTATAATTACGTAGTTGTGTACGTAGTAATTATAATAAACTTTTTACTCCTGTGTGGAGGACCAGTGGACGTAGAGGGGTTTACCTCGAACCACTTTAAATATTGTGTTATTTACCTTCTGCCTTACCTGTTTTAATTACTGTGATTATTTAAGTATACACTGAACATCGAGTTGCTGTATCCACAACAACTTATTGCATCTAAGACTTCCGCTACGCACTCAGATTTAAAATCAGTACAGCTTGTTGTTTAAACTACTTCTCAAGCTGTATCCAGTATAATTAGTGGCCAACACCTTAGACCTGAAGCAACATGAGAATGACTGTTGATTCAACTTGAAAATTTACCATGAAATTTTTCCATTTTTATTTTATCCGAAATGTATTGGATACTGTGGGATATCTACAGTGTGTATAAAGTACTTTGAGATTGTGACAGCTTTATTGATATAAGTATCATAGTTAGTTGACAACGAGGCTTGAGGATATTGTATAACGGATATGTCATGTTATTGACGTCAGGCTATTCTATGATAATGTTATCAATATGAGTATATATATCAAAAATGTCGAGACGTCAAACATTTCTACCTAATGTGGTGAAGGATTTTCTACTATATGTCATGTATGTTAGCCGTGGGGCTTACCTATGTAAAAGAACACGACTTCCGTATGTTACCTGCAAGGACTTATGTACATAAGGAAGAGAATCAAACACACGGAATCGAACAAAATTTTATCGAATACTTTTGTTGCAGGTGACGCTAAACGAGTCAACGAGGACTTTCGTATGTCATTGGTAGAGAATTACGTATGTTAGAATAACGTTTATGTATGTTAAGGTGATCGAGGTTGCGTATGTATGGGTACATGAGGCAGACATCCTAGTAGCATGTGGATTGCGGAATACATATGTTGTTGAGATAGATTTGTGTACGTTATGAAGGTCTTACGTTCGTAAGTCGGAGTAGTCACGTATGTAACTTATATACCAATTGAACAGTGAAGCAGGCCAAAGCCGATTTACGTATGCCACAACATGGGGGATTGCGTATGTTATGGAGACTTACATAAGTTATTCACCTGAGTTGCGTATTTAAGGTCTCGGATTGTCTATATATGCGAGACATGTGTCTCTTCGCCATTTGGAGTTTTACTTCTTTGTTTTCTATCTCTTATCACTCCTAAACTTATTAGTGGCTCTAACTTGATAGAGAGTATCATCACTTGGATTAGAAGATTGATGCTTGGCTTAAAACCCGTATTGATTCTTAAGCACTGATTCCGGTTTCGATTCCTCAAAATTTAAGAAGAATTGAAGTGGTCCTAGCCCTACTTGTGTTGTAAGAAATCATGCACAGAAAGCCATACCGTTATTTTCCGTCAAAAAATATTAAAATTCTGAAGTTATTCATTATAAAATTGCATTTAAATATCAGAAAATTATATGAAAATTTTTATTTTGAAAAAAGTAATTTTAAAAACATTAATATTTAAAATTAAGAAATTGTTTTTCTAAGAAAATCTAATTTTATGAAATAATTAGAACTTTTCTTTATATTCAGAAAATTTGAATTCCTTTTGAATTTATTAAATAATTTGAAATAATATCATAAAAACTAATTTCTATGAATAATTTCTTTTGGTAGTAAATCAGTTGATTTTCTGATATTTTAAATGAAAATCGAAAAATAATTTCAGATTTTTAAATAATTTTCTGATTTACAAATATACTTTTTTATTCTAATGAAAAAATTAATATCGTTAACATTTTAGACGAAAAGGTAACTAAGAAAATTTTGTGCAGAATTTCTTACAACACAAGAGAATTTTGTGTAATTCATAAAATATAGAGGAATTGGTTAATTTTTAGCTAAAACACGATGGATTTTTATGCATTTTACCCGGTTTAAGCATGTCACTAGTAGCAATTCTTTAATTTAAGGGTTATTTATTTGCATTTCAATATTACAGAATGAGTTTTTCAGTTACTTTTTTTTTTTTGAAAAGTAAAATGCATTAGTGTCCTGGAATATCATCGGGATAAAGACTTTTTTGGTCCCATAACTTTTCGCTTTTACCAAAAATGTCCCAAGAAATTCCGTTTAGCCAATTACACCCCAAATTTTTCTCAAGTGTACAATTTACATCCCAATACTCGTCGGAGTTGAAAAAACGGCGTCGTTTCCCCCCATGTGACCGGCCCGTGACTTTTAATATGGGGTTTTTTATCTCCGGCGTGATGTGGACAATACGTGGGAGTTTTTTGATTTTTTTTATCACACAAAAGCAATAATTTTTTTCCACCTCATTAATTAAAACTTTTTAATTTTTTTTATTCATTAAATTCATTCGTAAACTTAAACCAACGAAGAACTGAGAACGAACCCAAAATTAGGGCGAAGAACGAAGAACCCTAAACCCTGTGAGTGGCGGAATTCGCGTGAGTGGCGAAATTCCCGTGAAATTCATGGACGAAATAGAGTGTGGGTGCCATGAACGAGCCTCAATCGTGACTAGTTGGAAAGAAGCAAACGTAGGTCGGCGGTTCTACGGTTGTGCAAAATACCCGGTATGAGAAGTCTGTAATGTCGTTATTGTACGTTCAATTTTTGATGTTTTCTGATTTTCTTCTCGATTATTTATGTTTCAGAAAGATGGGTATTGTAAATTCTTTCGCTGGATTGACGACCCATTGTGTGATCGGGCAAGACCAATTATACACGGGTTACTGAAGAGGGTTAATGAGCAGAGGGATGAGACCCAAAGAGCAGAGATAATTGTAGATAAATTGAATCAAATGATTCAATTGGTGGAGTGTGCAAATGACAAGCTTGAAGAAGAGAACATGGCATTGAAGGAGGAAAATAGACAATTGATTTCTCAAAACCAGAAGTTGAAGATGAAAATGAAGGTGGAGGAGAGAAGATATGGCATCAAATTATGTAATATGAATCTGTTTGTGAAGGCTTTTGCTATGGTTTGTGTTGGTTTAGCTTTTGCTATGGTTTGTACTTGGATATGATGAAGGTGTAGGATTAAAAATGTTATGTTAGATTGATGTACTGGTGGTGTGAGAAAATGCACATGTGTTGTAATTGGTTTGTATTATCAGATTTTATTTTATTGAAGTGTTCTTCTGTTTAATGTTGTGGTTTGTATCTGGTTATGTAGAATGAATAAAGTGCAATTGTGTTCTAATTGGTTTGTTCTGTTTAATGAAGTTGTAATTTGGTCCGTTTGTATCTGGTTTGTATCAGAACCAGTTATCAGAACCTGGTTTGTACCTGGTTTGTAGCAGAACCAGATATCTGGTTGATTTGCAAGAGTTCTGGTTTGTTAAACATGATGTTAAACATCAGAAACAAAAGGACCAAATGAACCAAAATCAGGAACAGAAACAGAAGGACCAAATGAACCATAATGTGCAAGGTTTGTATCAAAATGAGGTTTATATCAAGAGAAACATGATGAGGTTTGTATCAAAATGGACCAAATGAGTTGTCAAAATGAGGTTTGTAGCAAGAGAAAACAAAAGGACCAAATGAAGTCAAATGTACCAAACATAAGAAACATCAGAAACAAACATCAGAAACATCAGAAGAAACAAAAACCAGAAACATCAGAACCAGCACTAAACAAACATCAAAGTGAAATGAAGTTAACAAAAGGACCAAATGAAGTCACATGTACCAAACATAAGAAACATCAAAAACATCAAAGGACCAGTTATCAGAAACAAAAGGACTTGATTTCATTAACCAAAATCAGAAACATCAAAGTACCAAATGAAGTATTTTAAACAACAGGACTTAATTTCATTAACCATAATCACAAACATCAAAGTACCTTACAGCAGAACATGAAGTTAAACATAATTATTACAATCCTCAAAATAAGCAAAAAAACCCTGAACAAGTACACATTAATGAAAATAAGTCAGATGTCTTCATTTCTTCTTCTTCTTTCCTTTTCCTTCTGCATTTCCAGCCTGTGATGATAAATCCAAGTACTTCTTGTAACACCCCCAGAATACGACCGGGAATGTCACACGCCGTAGACCCTTATCACAAGGATCCACCAGGCTAAACTCCAAAAGACTACTCAAAGATTGACCGACCGGGGTCAAAATTTAATACAAGGCAGACCGACAAGGTCATAAACCAATTCAGAAACTAACGACATTCATATTACAATGACAACAATAAACTTGAACACAGAAAAGAACGACAACTCGATTTAATAAATGATAATTACACCCATGCAAGGGTGAATACTCGAACGACAGAGAAATACCGACCAAAATGATACAAAAGAAAAGACTCTGACTCTGGTGTGATTAGCATCGTCGTCTTCCATCTCCTTCTAAGCCAATCCGTGATGCTCCCGATTGCCAAAACCTGAGCGCATAACAGGCACCCACCCCCCGAAAACTCGGGGGTTAGCAAACTGGAATTTTGCTAGTGCAAGTACATAATATATAAGATATACGAACAGTAACAACACAAAATTCAACCGCCGTGAAGCCTTAACACAAACCATACATTCCCACAGTCAGCACCGAATAACACTCGCATACACAAGGTGAAAGGTAATCACATAGTCATATTCTCCTTACGGAAAATAACATTCATGAAACTTTAAACGAGCCCAAGGAGTTAGGAAGATCCCTTTTGTAAAAAGGAAAAGTATTTTGATAAGATAGTTTGCAAACATTATTATTGACTCGGGCTGTTTAGGTTTTTTTTTAAATCGAATGGGAATACTTTTGGAAATAATTTCAAAAGCTCTCGGGTCCTTGACCCAACATATGGAAAACAATTACAAACGAAATCATTACAACATCTCACAGGGTTCTCAACCCAATCCAAATAACGTCATCACGAAATCAATCATCTCATCATTTCACAGGGTCCTCGACCCGATACACGGAATGGCACCGCAATACAATCAAAGGCACAATCTCTCGTTCGACATATCCTGCTCAAGACCCCCGATCAATTAACACTCGGAGATTTCGTCAAACCTCCTTGGTTAATTAACCCTGATACCAAACGCTTTAAAAACAATTTGAAACAAGCTTTCAAAAACACGAATCGCGGACTATATCAAGACAAACATTTGAAAGTGAGTTGAAAGAATTTGAGATACGGACATCATTCAGTAACGGGGTCTCAGCTATCACTCAAATACCCGTAACCAATAAGCCTGCCAGGCGCCTCCCTTGCGCACCTGTGTACCGGCGTTCACTTCCATCATGTTGGCCGCTCCTTGAACATGTCACCGCACCGGCGTCACTCCCGCAAGAGCCGCCCCTTGCGCGCGCATTAGGTGACATCGGCGTTCACCACCCATATGGAGCCGCACATTGCAGCATACACCAGGCCGGAGTGCACGCCCCGCCCTCAGAGGTTCCCGGATACGACGTTTCTCACAACAAGTATCCACATTATCACAAACATCAAGCACATGAACAAACGTCACAACAATTTTCAACTCGGTACATCAAGTCACACAATTTCTCCGCCAGTCCATAACCACACAAGTAGACAGTAACACGCACGTTATTAATCAACTCAATCACAATAAGCATTCAAGCATAACCAATCAACACCGCACATATATCGCTATATTGCGACTCAACCAAATATATATATTTATATTATAGGTATATAGATGTATATAACCTTGCTATATTATATGAATAACTATAGATCATCCATCAATCCAAGTTGAGTACGTCAACTAATGTTAGAATTCAACACTCGTTGATCACCGACATAAACATATATATATATATATCAATATACGTATATACATACGTATATTTAACATATAACTATATATAAATACATATATATATATATACATACATATATATATATATATATCCATATAAACTCATACACTTCGACAACAATGATTTCACGCAGTTACAATTCGTATATCGAGGTACTTGCCTTGGTAATACGACGCGAAGGAGACGACGAAGGAATAGGTTTCGGTCCGAACAATCCCCTCAAATCCGACCCTAACACAATAATGATATACAATCAATCTCACATCATGAATACGAAGAAATTCCTCCTAGTTCTACCCGTTGGGACAATTTATCGAACACCAAGAGTGCGTAGGGAATTGAAATCGGTTAACGGTGAACTAACGGGATTTCATCCCAACCAAAAACAAGAAAACCAAGGGTCACGAGAGTACTATCAAAATCTAACAACAACATCGGTTAATTCGGATTAAAACACAAGATCACCACCAAACCCTCCCCAAAAATCATACTAGGGTTAAAGGGGTTCTTACCTCTTGAAGATTCAAGCCCTATAATCCGAAGAACACGTCTTAGATCCACAATCCGAGCTACGATCGAAGGAAGATGAAGAAAAACACACAATCAAAAGGGTGGATGGAGAAGAAATCCCCTTCTCAACCTCTCTCTCGCGCACGGTGGAAGAAAAGGAGGAAAATGAGTGAATCTCGGCGAAAACACACGATTCTGGTGGCAGCCGCGTGTGTGCCGGCTCGGCTAAATTGTGCGCGGCACGGGGCAAAATTGCGCCCGGTGTTCGGTGACCGCTCGTTGTGCCGCGGCTCATTCGGAGTGTGCCGCGGCTCGGACTCGGCATGTGCCGCAGATCACGGACTGTCTGAGGCACACAGACAGAGGTTTTAGCCGGCAGTGCCACACGGTGTGCGGCCGGACAAGTGTGCCACGGCTCTCTTGTGTGCCGCGGCTCACAATCCTTGTGCCGCGGCACACGGTACAGCCTGCCTGGCCAACAACTAGGTAATGTGTGCGCCGCGGCGCACAATCCTTGTGTCGCGGCCCACACCCCCCCTCGGGTCCCAAAAATGACGAAAATGATCCGGAAAGAGAATAAAAGCAATAGGAATCGATATTTGGGCAACAATAACACGAAATGGAAGTACGGAACCCCAAAACGATCTGAGGTACACAACCAAAGTCGAACAAGGAACAAATTCCCTAAACTTCTAGGAATTTACAAAAACGGCCCAAACATCCGAAAATCACGATACAACGTCGGATTAACAATCCGAAACTCACAACATGCTCTACTCAATCATACGAACTCATGGAAGTAAGAAAATGACGAAATCGAACGAGTTTAACGAGAATCAAATACACATGAGACAAAATATAACACAAGATGAAATTACGTAAAAACATCATCGAGACCCGACTAAGCGGAGAAACTCCAAGAACAAAATAGGTTCAGAATTCCAAAACAGTGTCAAGCGAGTTGTCGAAACGGACCTCCGCCTGAAAATGAAAATTACCGTAAATCGAATTTGCGGGTATTACATTCTACCCTCCTTAAAAGAAGTTTCGTCCCGAAACTTAGAATAGAGAGCGGCGGAACAATCAAGGAAATAACTACTTGCTCAGCCCCAAATCATCACGAGCAAATCGCGAATGCAAGGTTCCAGAAATACGATGAACTGACCTAGCGAGCATCTGGTACGTGAGTCGAGGCGATAAAAATGTATGGGAACACGATAAGTTGAGGTGGAGGAGTATGAATTTGGATACCAAAGCTCCCAGAGTTAAGAAAATCACAAAATAGTTCAGACGTCCTGAAAATCATGTTTCGAGCTCAACCAACCACAATCCAAGTTCATAACACATTCGGAAGTGTCAATTGCACGCGTGGGAATAATAGTTCCGAACAAAATTTGCAAGAATTAGGTTCAGATATGGTAAGACCACAATAACCCACGGGTTTTAACAAAACAGCTCCGAAATTCGTTCGGAGGACGGCAGGCTAAGTGGAATAGGATAGTTTAAAATCTTCGAGAGGATCATAATTGAATAACCAACAATGAAAAATCACACAATACCGAAAATACCAAGGAAAGTACGGGTAATACACTCCCCCATACTAAAAGATATTTCGATCCCAACTTAGAACAACAAGAGTTGGAAACATAGAGCAATGAAATGAAGAACGATCAAAGTCACGATTGTTCAAAACAGCAACGATTAGGACATATTGCAAAATATTCATCCTCCCATGTTAGGCTCTTCAGAAGGAAACATAGGGTTTCGGGACATTCTCCAGTCACTTGCTCTGTCACTGATAGGGTAGCATTCTTTGCCAGCTCAGAAATTATCTCACAATGCTTCTCCCGATGACCTTCACACCCGCACCGGTAACAAGTCAAGAGTGGAAAGGGACAATTTACACGAACATGTCCCTGACGATTGCAGTTGAAGCACCCTCCCTTCTTACCGAGAGTCACCGATGCTGGCTTGGGATTCCAAGCGCTCACTCCCGATCGTGAAAACGACGCGTTCGAACGACGTGGGGGTTTGGGAGCCTTAGACTCTTCGCCGACCAAAAATTTCCCAGATGTCCTCCGTCTCTTGGCTTCGCTCGAGGGCTCGACCACTGAGGAGATTTCATAGGATATCGTTTGATCTTGATACTCCTTCACCGTAGCATGAATCGTGGTCGTACGAACCACCTCGCCGCTTCCATTTCCATCATCACGCCCACGTCCGCCGAGGCTTGACACACTAATACGGATAACACCGATCAACAGTATTAGTTTATCGGTCGTACAATATATCACAATTATCAACCCGAGTTTTAGTTAGCATCCTTAGAATAACGGTACTATCGTAAAGCATAAAGTTTTAAGAAGTCAATTTCGAGTTCCTCGACGAGGACGATCATTATATGTATGCACTTAATGAAAACAAATTTTTGAAAAAGAGGCTAGTCACATTGCGCCCAAGACTTGTAAACACTGTCTTTTATTTCGGAAGAGGAAGTTTATACAACGACTCTAAAAAAATTATTTTCGAGTGATGTATAAAAGAAGAAAAAAAAAGAAATCGAAAATTAATTCGTAACTAATTTGAAATATTTCAAAATGTTGAGTCCAAATACCACAATTTTGAAAATCTTTCCTCTTCTTCCAAAATGTTTATTCGAAAGAATTTTCCACCGAGATACGTGACCATCTAACATGACGATGTTAAATCATGGCTTTACACAATGTTAGGAAATTTCAAAGCATCACTTTAAAATATTCGTGATTCTACAGCGCCGTGGGCCCCGTGCCGGAACCTACCAGGCTAAAAATCATTTTAAAAAAAAATGTTCAAAATGCCAAAAAGGCCAATGTCGGTAATGTTCTGAAATACTCACTAAAGTCATTTATAAAATATCAAGTACCGTCATAAGAATACTATCAAAACGTGCAAGACAAAAATATCAAAACTCGGCTTGCAAGATACTAAAAGCCATCTCACAATACTCACGCAACGGATAAAATTATTATTCATAAATTTATTCTAATAAAGTGCTGAAACAGATAATTATACTCGACTTCTGAAGCATACTACATAACCATTTATACTCGGACCGTATACGCATGTTATATCCTAAAACGATAATATCACCAACAAGTTCCAATTCCTAGTTCACATTAAGCATATTAGCACAATATAATCAAATACGTATATAAGGAGACTTACGATCGGGAGGCTTACCATCACGGATTGCTGGGAGATGATGTCGGAACCACGATACTAATCACAACTCTGATGCGCGCGACTTACACAAGGCATGGACTTGACCCAACGGCCTAGGTTTTTCGCAAACCTAAGCTCTGATACCATAAATGTAACACCCCCAGAATACGACCGGGAATGTCACACGCCGTAGACCCTTATCACAAGGATCCACCAGGCTAAACTCCAAAAGACTACTCAAAGATTGACCGACCGGGGTCAAAATTTAATACAAGGCAGACCGACAAGGTCATAAACCAATTCAGAAACTAACGACATTCATATTACAATGACAACAATAAACTTGAACACAGAAAAGAACGACAACTCGATTTAATAAATGATAATTACACCCATGCAAGGGTGAATACTCGAACGACAGAGAAATACCGACCAAAATGATACAAAAGAAAAGACTCTGACTCTGGTGTGATTAGCATCGTCGTCTTCCATCTCCTTCCAAGCCAATCCCGTGACTGCTCCCGAGCTGCCAAAACCTGAGCGCATAACAGGCACCCACCCCCCGAAAACTCGGGGGTTAGCAAACTGGAATTTTGCTAGTGCAAGTACATAATATACAAGATATACGAACAGTAACAACACAAAATTCAACCGCCGTGAAGCCTTAACACAAACCATACATTCCCACAGTCAGCACCGAATAACACTCGCATACACAAGGTGAAAGGTAATCACATAGTCATATTCTCCTTACGGAAAATAACATTCATGAAACTTTAAACGAGCCCAAGGAGTCAGGAAGATCCCTTTTGTAAAAAGGAAAAGTATTTTGATAAGATAGTTTGCAAACATTATTATTGACTCGGGCCGTTTAGGGGTTTTTTTTTAAAATCGAATGGGAATACTTTTGGAAATAATTTCAAAAGCTCTCGGGTCCTTGACCCAACATATGGAAAACAATTACAAACGAAATCATTACAACATCTCACAGGGTTCTCAACCCAATCCAAATAACGTCATCACGAAATCAATCATCTCATCATTTCACAAGGTCCTCGACCCGATACACGGAATGGCACCGCAATACAATCAAAGGCACAATCTCTCGTTCGACATATCCTGCTCAAGACCCCCGATCAATTAACACTCGGAGATTTCGTCAAACCTCCTTGGTTAATTAACCCTGATACCAAACGCTTTAAAAACAATTTGAAACAAGCTTTCAAAAACACGAATCGCGGACTATATCAAGACAAACATTTGAAAGTGAGTTGAAAGAATTTGAGATACGAACATCGTTCAGTAACGGGGTCTCAGCTATCACTCAAATACCCGTAACCAATAAGCCTGCCAGGCGCCTCCCTTGCGCACCTGTGTACCGGCGTTCACTTCCATCATGTTGGCCGCTCCTTGAACATGTCACCGCACCGGCGTCACTCCCGCAAGAGCCGCCCCTTGCGCGCGCATTAGGTGACATCGGCGTTCACCACCCATATGGAGCCGCACATTGCAGCATACACCAGGCCGGAGTGCACGCCCCGCCCTCAGAGGTTCCCGGATACGACGTTTCTCACAACAAGTATCCACATTATCACAAACATCAAGCACATGAACAAACGTCACAACAATTTTCAACTCGGTACATCAAGTCACACAATTTCTCCGCCAGTCCATAACCACACAAGTAGACAGTAACACGCACGTTATTAATCAACTCAATCACAATAAGCATTCAAGCATAACCAATCAACACCGCACATATATCGCTATATTGCGACTCAACCAAATATATATATATTTATATTATAGGTATATAGATGTATATAACCTTGCTATATTATATGAATAACTATAGATCATCCATCAATCCAAGTTGAGTACGTCAACTAATGTTAGAATTCAACACTCGTTGATCACCGACATAAACATATATATCAATATACGTATATACATACGTATATTTAACATATAACTATATATATATATACATATATACATATATATATACACATACATATATATATCCATATAAACTCATACACTTCGACAACAATGATTTCACGCAGTTACAATTCGTATATCGAGGTACTTGCCTTGGTAATACGACGCGAAGGAGACGACGAAGGAATAGGTTTCGGTCCGAACAATCCCCTCAAATCCGACCCTAACACAATAATGATATACAATCAATCTCACATCATGAATACGAAGAAATTCCTCCTAGTTCTACCCGTTGGGACAATTTATCGAACACCAAGAGTGCGTAGGGAATTGAAATCGGTTAACGGTGAACTAACGGGATTTCATCCCAACCAAAAACAAGAAAACCAAGGGTCACGAGAGTACTATCAAAATCTAACAACAACATCGGTTAATTCGGATTAAAACACAAGATCACCACCAAACCCTCCCCAAAAATCATACTAGGGTTAAAGGGGTTCTTACCTCTTGAAGATTCAAGCCCTATAATCCGAAGAACACGTCTAGATCCACAATCCGAGCTACGATCGAAGGAAGATGAAGAAAACACACAATCAAAAGGGTGGATGGAGAAGAAATCCCCTTCTCAACCCTCTCTCTCTCGCGCACGGTGGAAGAAAAGGAGGAAAATGAGTGAATCTCGCGAAAACACACGATTCTGGCGGCGGCCGCGTGTGTGCCGCGGCTCGGCTAAATTGTGCCGCGGCACGGGGCCAAGTGCGCCCGGTGTTGGTGACCGCTCGTTGTGCCGCGGCTCATTCGGAGTGTGCCGCGGCTCGGACTCGGCATGTGCGCGGTCTTGCCCGGGTGCCGGGGCACACGGTCTGAGAGGTTTTAGCCGGCGGGTGCCACAGGTGTGCTGCGGCCGGACAAGTGTGCCGCGGCTTGACTCGGCTGTGTGCCGCGGCTCACAATCCTTGTGCCGCGGCTGCAGTCCGCTTGGCCAACAAGCTGGGTAATGTGTGCGCGCACATCCCTTGTGCCGCGGCCCACCCCCTCGGGTCCCAAAATGACGAAAATGATCCGGAAAGAGAATAAAATCAATAGGAATCGATATTTGGGCAACAATAACACGAAATGGAAGTACGGAACCCCAAAACGATCTGAGGTACACAACCAAAGTCGAACAAGGAACAAATTCCCTAAACTTCTAGGAATTTACAAAAACGGCCCAAACATCCGAAAATCACGATACAACGTCGGATTAACAATCCGAAACTCACAACATGCTCTACTCAATCATACGAACTCATGGAAGTAAGAAAATGACGAAATCGAACGAGTTTAACGAGAATCAAATACACATGAGACAAAATATAACACAAGATGAAATTACGTAAAAACATCATCGAGACCCGACTAAGCGGAGAAACTCCAAGAACAAAATAGGTTCAGAATTCCAAAACAGTGTCAAGCGAGTTGTCGAAACGGACCTCCGCCGGAAAATGAAAATTACCGGAAATCGAATTTGCGGGTATTACACTTCTGACCATCATTATCCACCACAATCCTCTTTAAAGTGTCCTCTCCAAGGGTTGCATTACATTTGTTTGTGAAGTGCCCAACCCAACCATCTCTCCCTGGTGGTGGTGCTCTAATTTGAACCCTTGGCTGCAAATGACCTTGTCCCATTTGCATTTGCTGGTACATGGGGGGTCCCTGAAGATGAGGCTCTGGAGCAGGTTTGTACCATTCTTTATTGATTACTTGGCTCTGTTGAGTGGTACCAACATTCTCTTCCACAAGTATAGGGTTCACAAACCTTGGTGGTGCAATCTGCTTGGAGTACATCACATATATCAGCATAAAATATAATAAACAACAGTTATACTACAATAATGTCAGTGGACACACCTCATTTGTGTTATCATCAATGTTAATGACTTTGTCACCTATCACACTAGCACTTGATTGCTGAGCACCTCCATCAGAAGCATCAGCCTACAAATTTGATACAACATAACACAGACATTAGTCATAATGAATAACCTTGACATAAGATACAACATATACATGAAACATGATGAATACCTTTTTCCTTTTGCATCCAGCAGCATTATGTCCTTGGACTTTGCATTTGCTACAAGTCACTGTTGTTTGTTGTCTCCTCATCCTTTTTGGTTTGCTCCCACTTTTCCTTGCCTTATCATCAGGCTCCAATCTTCTCTTAGTTTGTCTCCTGTCTCTCTTAGGTTTTGTACCAAAAGTAGGGGGAAGAGGGGGAATATACATTCTCTCACCCCATAAAGCCTCATAGATGATCCCATAAATGGGGCTCCCATATGCTTTCAAATAGGTCTCAACAGTGTATGCATCATCCACAAAGTCCACAGGGTCCAATCCTTGATTTAGCATTGCACATATAGCATGTGTGCAAGGTATTCCAGTTACACTAGTAGAAACAGCCCCTTCCTTGACCCTTTTTTTATGACCAACAGTCGAAGATGACTCGCAAATAGCTTAGTCACATAATCAGAGTCATAACGCGTAAAATTTCCATTAGCGATGACGCGAGTTTACATGTGTCAAAAACTGGCAGTCATAATCAGAGTCATCACGTTTTTTTCAAAAACCGTATTCTAATACCCACGCCCTGCTTTGCTATTCATTATTCAACACCCCAATCCCACCCTCACCCTCTCATTCCCACAAAGAGACGATTCATCGCACAATGACAATGAAGATTCAAAAGCTTCCTTATGATTAATGATTCAAGATCACCAATAAGGTTAGGGTTCTTATCCCACTCATCCATCGATCGTTCATCGTTGTGCTTCTATACTGGAATCGATAGTTCGATACACCCAACTCTTCAAGTTACGTTTTTATTTTCCACCGCTCCTGTAGTGGAATCGACACCGTTCATCGTTGTGCTTCTCGAACCCTAAAACCTCTTTTCTATGGATTCCTTCTTCTCAAAATTCAGAAGGTCTCGAACCCTAAAACATCTTTTCTACCGTCAAATGCAGGAGAAAAACAACAAACCAGATGAAGAAGGGCAGAAAATATCAAGGTAATGCTTTCAAGGCTGTTAAGGCTTCCGGAATCACATCGATTGGCATCCGCGGGTCGGATTCAGTTTGTGTCGTTACTCAGAAGAAAGTTCCAGTGGTTTTTTTAGCTTTTTATTTTCATCTATTTGTGCAATTTACTTGTATTATTTGAGTAGTTTTATCGTAGGACTGCTAACAGGACAAGTTTTTGGATCAAACTAGCGTCACCCATTTGTTTCCAATCACTAAGTACCTTGTTTTGATGGCTACTGGCATGACGGGTACCTTTTTTGCTTTGACTTCTTTTCTCGTAGAAGAATAATTTTCTAAAGTAGGATGTTGATTATGTTTTCTAACTGTGAAGTTGATGATTCATTCTAATGCACTGAGAATCCAAATGCAAATTAGTGTAGTGTTGTGTGATTAATAATCCATTGGTTAAGAATCTTGTTTCTGGAAAACAATGCCAATAAATTAAGTGCCTATATTTGGGTACTGGGTGATAGTTCGGAAAAAAGTGACAGATATTGCCTTGCGGGTTTTTGGTTGGTTGATTAAAAGTCAGTAGACGCATTTTCATTGGTCCAGATATAATTTCCACGTTTTATTTCAGAAAGCAAGGTCTAATTTTGAAACCTGTTTTCATTTAAGCATTTTCGTATGAAATAGTGAAAAGGATGTTAACAAAAATATTCAGAAAGCAAGGTCTAATTTTGAAACTCATTTTCAATTGTCTGAGAAAACATTTCTTTCTTTTTCTGTTTTTCTTCGTCCGACCAATAGATGCTTTCGTCATCTCTACAAAAGGTGTGATGGGATGTATATCTTCAGATGAAACATATTATTGTATATTAAAATGAAAACGTTCAAACTGTTCACATATTCGAATACGAAAATTTCTTTACTTAAATCTAATGATATTTTGGGATCAAATTCTTGTGTTCTTTTGAACAAGAGGAGAATCGGGTGTGGGTATGGGAAGGGGAATATGGATAGGGATGGTTATTAGCAAGTTCAGATGTGTTATTTTGATTTTCATTTTCTCTACCTAATGTACTAATTACAGTCATATCTTAATGTTTGTAGTTTTTGGTGATCAATGAAGACACAAATTAAAGGATTTTCATAGTTAATATAGTGCATTGGCTTAAAGCAACAATATTTTTGTGTACTAAATTGCAAGATTTCACAAACTAAGGTGGTTGTAAACAGTAAATCTAATCTTGAAAATATTCTAGTTTGAGATGCTTGCTCTTGTTAAATCTGTCGGAAATATCTTAGGTCCGATTCAAGAAGAATACATATAGAAGTTTGTTATTTTGGTTTTTGTATGGATGTCCTTTAGATATTGAGGGCTTTGGTGCTGTCAAAATGGTGGTCCTTGTTTATTGGTAATCTTGTCTTTTGATTAATTGTGCCTTATTGTCATATATCCGAGTCTAGTCAAGCAGATATTTTTATTTTGGTCATTTTGCAGGTCGCTTATTTGCAATTTCCTACGCAACATTTTGTTAGAATCTTTTGTTTTTCTCGTTAGGTCCAGTTTTGTGTATTTTGGAAGTTCTCATCACGTTCATGTAGCAGTTATTTATTCCATCTGTTATTCTTTGTCTGGGTAATCAGTAGATATGGCACCGAGTCTAGCTTTATCAGGTACGATAATATTGCCTTGAAGCTAAATAATAAGACTGTGCTATATTTGGCATTGCGTTGTAAATTGATGTATGTGAGTTTATTCTTTCATTATGCCAATCTCAGATAAAATTATTTTTATTGCTACATTATTTAGATAGCCGCAATGATTTTTTTCTTCCTATTTCAATGTTTTCATGAAATTAGCAGATTGTATCGAGCATAAATTGGGGATTCAGTTATTGGGTTGGAAGATGAGAAAGAAAAACAAATATAATAAGCTTAAGATGTAGTAGCCATTAGCGATATTAGAAGCACTAACTGACTTAGAATATAATGTCTTATGGATATTCATCGATTCTTGATAAATTTGATTAGCATAATGTTTATTATAGTGTTATCTTGAGTGATTCACTTGGCTTTGCAGAGGAAAGAAATTAGCAAGAGAAGGAAAGAGGACTTCAGTACTAGGAAAAGTAAAGATAGAAAGGTAAGTGCTAAAATACATTCTCCCTTCATACCTTCAATAGCTTACTAGAGAAAGTTTTTTTAGTGTATCCACTGGAATGCAGGATTGCTGACAAGTTTCACAGTGAGTTTTATGTTCTAACATTATGTTTTTCTAGGTATCACTGGAATTGTTATCTGTGGTGATATATTTACATATTAGAGAAATCAGAAGTTTCGCTTGTTATATATTTTGTATTTTTTGGTAAGAGGATGGTACCTCAGGTAATATAGCCCTGTTTGCCATTATTCTCCATCTTTCAGTTTTGTAGTCTTGGGGTGATTTGAATCCTCTTCTCCCTGATGATTCTTACCCCTATTTTACAGTTGATTGAAGATTAAATAATTATGTATACGTCATCTCTTATTTATAATGGGTAGAGAGCTTTTGGTTTTCGAATCGTCCTCTTTTTAGAGTTTAGTTTCATTAAGGATGTTTTATTGTATTTTATCAATGAACTTTTCCAGAAATAAGCTAATGCGGTGATTTTGTTTGAGGTTGTTATATTTAAGAACTAAAATGCTTCTTAAGTTGAAGCTCGGGTGAGTCCTACTTGGCTACTTGTTATATTTGATATGTTGTAGTTGAAGTGAAGGATAAAGGCCAAAGTCCGGAAACTCTCGCCTCTGTTGCAAAAACTAAGAAAAAGGCCGGAAATCCGTTGAGAAAAATGACGACGAGAGGGCAGAAGAGAGTACGGAAGAGAATTAACTAAGGTTAGTTAACTGATCTAAGGTTATTATATATATTTCTGTGATTATGCAGGGTCAGTAGTAATTGGCAGCTGGTTTTAGTTGTAAGTGTAGGTTATTGCCGGCTCTCGGTTGTCCCTGTTATTGCCTAGTTTTGTGACTGTGAATTGAAGTTTTGTGACTGTGAATTGTGGCTGTTGGTGATAATGAGCAGTCTAGATTGTCTTGTAGTTGGTCTTAGTTGTCTTATTTAAACTGTGAATTGTGAATTGTGGCTGTTGGTCTTAGTTGTCTTATTTAAACTGTGAATTGAAGTTGTGACTGTGAATTGAAGTTGTGACTGTGAATTGAAGTTGTCACTGTGAATTGTGACTGAATTGTGGTTTTGTGATTGGTCTTAGTTGTCTAGCTTAGTTAGTCTGCGGATCCTATTTAAACTGTTTTCACTTGTTGTTTTATTTGACTAGATTGGAGGTGAAAGCAACGACTACACTGATGCGGATTTCGACGACATTCGAGAAGAATGGTGTACTTATGTGTCGAATTTTATTTTTAGGGAGTAAAACTGTTTGTAGGAATAGGTACAGTTGGTAGAAATGGGTACAATTGGTACTAATCGTAAACTAGATAATATTGATCCGATTTTGACATGATCGAGTTTAGTCGAGTCATGTAATGAATTGGTAACGCATGGTTTTGCGATATATATGAAATGCATTAATTTTGTACAATCGATCAGCAGGTTTTGTAATGAATTGGGTACAATTGGTATATAATTGCAGGTTTAGCGGGGGGGTCATAAAAGCCAGAAAAAAAAAAATTGAAGTTATGACACGCAAAAACTGAAATCAGAAAAAGGGGTCATAACTTTTATGACACGCATATATAGTTGTCAGAAAAGGGCGTCATAAAGTGGGTGTCATAAGTGCGTGTCATTGTACAATGACGAACAAATGCGAGTCATAATGAGTTATGACTGGTCCTTCTATGACCAGCATTTGCGCGTCATAAAGGCCTTTTATGACGCCAAATGCGCGTCAAGAAACTCTTTTTCTACTAGTGTTAGTTGCCATGCTCTGCAGGTGCACATTACCTGCTGCAAATCTACTGTATACTGACTCCCATCATAGCAAGACACCTGATAGTGTTCATGACTAGACTTAATGGGGATACAATCAGCCACTTTGTCCATATTCTTCTCCAACAGAGTATGAATCCGAGGACAAAGTCTCTTGTGCCACCTGGCACTAGCTAAATCTCTATTTCTTTGTAATCTTTTCATCAAATGCTCTCTAATCCACTCCAACATTGTTATAATGGATTTGTCCCTTGCATCTAGGATGTTAGAATTGAATGACTCGCACACATTATTTAACAACATATCACACTTAGGTCTTTCAGAGAAAAAAGCCTTGCACCACTGAGTAGGAGGCTTATCTTGAAACCATTGCCATGCTGCCTCATTCAAAGCATTCAACTCCCTCATTCTTAAATTGAACTCACCTTCTGTAGCATCGCAAGCGACCCTCCATCTGACATACTTCAATGCCTGACCCCTAAACCTAGCCTTTTTGAAGTTATTATGCAAATGCCTGACACAAAATCTGTGCTCACACCCTGGAAAGACTGACTGGAATGCTTGAATCAAGCCCTTCTGCTTATCAGATAAGAAGGTTGTGTCATGATCATTAAGAGACAGATCAGACTTCAATACAGTGAGAAACCACTCCCAGTTTGGTCCATTCTCCTTTTCAACCACAGCATAAGCTATAGGATATAGGTTGTTGTTACCATCAACCCCAACTGCAGTAAGGAGCACACCCCCATGCTTGCTTTTCAGATGAAACCCATCCACACCTATAATAGGTCTACACCCTTTTGCAAACCCTTTTTTTAATGCATCAAAACACATGTAGATCCTACTAAACCTAGTTACACTATTATCTAGTTCAGTTCCTAATAGTATGGTGGATCCAGGATTTGTTTTCCTCAGCTCATCAACATAAGACCATAACTTAGAGTATTGAAGGTCAGGATCACCTTCAATCTTCAAGAGTGCTTTCTTCTTAGCTTTGTAAGCCTGTTGCCTACTGATTTGGCACCTTGTGTCATGGTAAGTGTCTTTCATAAAAACAACAGCATCTTTCTTCTGATCAGATTGGAACCTCTGCAAGAATCTCTCACTCAACCATGTGGAGGTCATGTTCCTAACCTTATTAGTAGGTGCACATGTGTGCTTGTCCTCAAACACCCTAATCTGGAATGCCATCTCATCCTTTCTTTTCAATGCATGGATCTTCCAGTTACAATTATCATTCACACACTTTGCATATATCCTTCTTTTATCATTCTTAGGAAAGCATATGCTCCTCTTAACATTAACAGCATGTGACTGAGCAGCCTTTCTGAACTCCTGCTTGGTGGCAAAGATTTGATTGAGGCAGAACACTGGACTGAATATAGTCTTGGGATTAAACACAGGGTAATTAGGCTCATCATTGTCTTCATCAGACACTCTGTTCTCATCAAAGTCCACCTCATTGACCTCACAAACAATGTCAGGCTCACCCTCACCCTCACCCACATTATCCTCTTCATCAACAACAGGCTGCTTACCCTTAACACTTCCTTCAGGATGCTTACCCTTCTCACTTCCTTCAGGATGCTTACCCCTCTCATTTCCTTCAGTCTGATTATCCCTCTCACTCATCCCTTCAGGCATAATATAAATGGTACTATTCTCAATCTCATTTGATTCATCTATCTCATCATTGTCATAGGACACTTCCTCTATATTTTCATCAAAAATCTCATCATCATCTTCATCAGTCAATTCATTACCTATCATAAAGTCAGGATCTTCAAAGTCTGAGTCATCCTCATCAAGATTTATGTGCACACTCTCATTTTCTACTTGCACTTGTTCAGCAAATATATGAACTTCCCTGAATGCAAGGTCCCTCTCTAAGCATGAATTAAGATCCTCATCATCAGCTAGGAGTTTAAAGCTCATATCTCTAAGTCTAATATAATACTTCTTCTCCCCTTTGCACCCTGCCTTTACACAATACTCATCCAAATCAGATTTTTTAAGTTCAAAGGTCCTAACCCAATCATAAACAACCCTGTCCCCCCTACGTATTCATTGTCGGAATGCTCAAACTTTCCACCAAAATACAAGACCAAAGTGAGGTATTTACTATTCGAATCTGTACAGAAGTATGAAAGAAGCCAATTTTTAGTTATCAATTACTTATACAAAAGCGAATCTTAAACACAAGGACAAGAGAACTTACCATACTTTGGGTTGGGGCACTCCATTGCACCTTTCCTCCGCACAAAAACCATTCCTGTTTTCTTTTCGCTATTTGGGGCTCGAAATTCAACTCGGAGAATTTCTGTGCATGAACCCTAGATTAGCTCTTCTTTCTCCCGCCTTTCCTACGCAGAATTGTATTTCTAATTTAATTTACTTGTTAATTTTTTTTAAATTATATTATTTGGGGCTATTTTAATAATGAGATGGCATTCTTTGTGTTTTAATTGGGCAAGACATTCCACGTATTGTCCACATCACGCCGAAGATAAAAAACCCCAAATTAAAAGTCACGGGCCGGTCACATGGGGGGAAACGACGCCGTTTTTTCAACTCCGACGAGTATTGGGATGTAAATTGTACACTTGAGAAAAATTTGGGGTGTAATTGGCTAAACGGAATTTCTTGGGACATTTTTGGTAAAGGCGAAAAGTTATGGGACCAAAAAGGTCTTTATCTCGAATATCATCCAACTCTGAGTGATAATAGGAAGTCGGGTGGGACCTTCCAAGAGTTGATACAAGAGGAACTATTCTTAGCGAAGAATCCTAATTCATGCGCAACAATATTATCTGCCCTATTAACCCAAAAGAGACCCGAGATACAAGTAGTTTTCATCAGTATCGTTTGTCACGAAAATGCCACAGCCTGCACAAGAGTTATGGAGGGAAATGGCCCCATCAAAGTAAATGTGGAGGCCCTAACGGGGAGGCGTTCCCCAAGGTGGTTTCGAAAGGAAGGTTGAGTGTCTTTCTGGCCACAATGAGGAAGTATGGAACTCAGAGAGGAGATTTGAGGCGGCTAAGATGAGTCGAAATGCATCGGCTTTGGTACCTTCAAAGAGCTTCTTGATCCGGAAGTACCAAATAAAGTAGCATAAAACAATAAAGTGGCATATGAGAAATGTATTTACTTTGTGGTTACTCTGCGGTCCAGTATTTACTACTCCCTCCGTCCACTTTTTAGAGTCTCATTTGATGTTGGGCCCGAAGATTAAGAAAAGCTGGTAAAGGTAAAGTGAGTAGTGAAAAGGGTAGTGTTAATGATATTGGGTTACTTTTGTTAATTATTCGATTAGGGAAAGACCTTTACATTTAAATAAAGAGGTTCATCCATGACAACTTGGTTTATTAATCGAAAGTGAATTATCCTTTCTAAGTAATTTAAGATGGTTCATTTAATTTAAGCAATTAATTTTGATCAATGGTTCAGTAATTTAAACAATTAAATTTAATTTAACTTGCAATGTTTCATTTAATTTAAGATGTTTATTAAATTTATTTTCATTAAGGAGACAATGTAATTAGTGGAGGGAAACCAAAATAAAATTGGAGCCAAAATCTTCATTCTCTCATTAAAATATCCATAACAAGTACAGTGATATGACCAAAATGTATGGAGGGAAATTTATATTACTATTAAAACTCTAAATCTACAATAAATACAGCATTCAAGTTGAAAACCTGCTCTCAACCACATTACAAGAGTCATTTAAGAGAGAAAAATAATGCCAACAGTAAATTTTAGGCCTAAGTTGTCTGCACAATCCAAAAATTTATTGCCGCGGTGGTTGATCGAACACAGCATCGATGGGAAACTTGAGTATGGAGCGAAAAAAGAAGCTGTGGCAAAATTCCATGTGGCCTTGAGGACAATATGGAGGACTTGGCAAGCAGTCACAGCTCAACAAGCATTGGGTGTTCCTGTTAATCTACAGTCAAAGATAACAGGGCAGCAATATAAGAATACATCAAAATTCGATGAGGAGAAGGTAAAGAGTCTGTCTGTGCTACAAAGAACATCCTTGAGGGTGATGGTAGGTAACTTAAGTGTTAGCAAGTCTTTAGTTCACAACTGGGTAAAACAAAAAAAAAACTGAAACCACACACCAATTCCATCAAACCTTTTTTAAGCCCTAAAAACAAACTATGTAGACTAAGTTAGAGTCTTGCTCACCTTTCTACACATAGCATTGCTGGTTTCATTAAATTCCAAACCATGTTCAATACCATACATATAGATGAGAAGTGGTTCTACTTATCAAAAAATATGGACAGATACTACATGGTTGCTGGTGAGATTGAACCACATAGAAGCTGTAAATCCAAAAGATACATTCCCAAAATAATGTTCATGTGTGCAGTGTCTAGGCCAATTATAGATTCAAGTGGGAATGTGTTGTTTGATGGAAAGTTTGGAATCTTACCATTCATTACAAATGAAGCAGCTCTAAGAAATTCTAAAAACAGAGCAAAATGGACCATAGAAGTGAAAGCAATGGACTCAATCACTAAACCAATCACAAAAGACTGCCTACTGAACCAGGTTAGTGTCTCTAACTTTTTTTTGCTATCAGAATTAAGGTTTAGATTCATCATTTAACATTTATACTTACTTACTGCAGATGATACCAGTGTTTAAAGCTAAGTGGCCCCCTTTTTTAAGTAAAACCATATTCATCCAGCAAGATAATGCCAAACCACATATAAAACCCAATGATCCTGATTTTCTAGCAAAAGCAAATGATGATGAATTTCATTTCCAACTAGTATGCCAACCACCAAATAGTCCAGACACCAATGTAAATGATCTAGGATTATTTAGATCTATACAGTCTCTTAAAGATAAGAAACCAGCCACGAATATTGAAGACCTACTACAAAATGTGAAGGATGCATATGAAGACTACCCAGCACATAAGCTAAATTATGTATTCCTCACTCTGCAAGGTTGCTACAGAGAGATCATGAAGGTCCAGGGGGACAACACGTACAAGATTCCTCACATGAATAAAGAAGGGTTGGACAAGTTGGGACTTCTACCAGATTGCATTGAGGTGGAAGGGGAACTTGTAAATGCAAGCTTAGAATTCCTAAATAGTCAAGGAAGTCATGAGAATGGATTGAATGAACTAGTTCAGAGGCTGCAACATGTAGGAATCACTACGTAGAGCCACATATGGTTTGTTTTTTTGCTCATGTTTACAGGGACAAACATTGTGATCCATGTTTTTGAGGTGTTTGGAATGTAAACTTTTTTGTGTATGTTTTAGTAAGAAAATAGTCTCAACAGTGGCTTTTGCATCATTGACTTACATTAAGTGTAGTAGTATCATAATCACATTCAAGTGTAGTAGTATCATTATCAGATCAGAAGGCTTAATTATCATGTAAATATGCAGAAATCACAGGAATCAACACCATCACAAGTGCAGTATCAAATTTTAAATCTGCAGAAGTATGTGAATTCACCATCATGTAAATATGCAAAACTCACATACTCCGGTATCATGTAAATATGCAGATTAAATAGACACGGGTAATCACCAATCAGATTCACATATGGCATCACCAGCCCGCCCACTGTAATTGGGATTTGGAAATTTTCTAATTTTTTTACAGTTGCAGACATGGATAACATTGGGAAAATGATGGAATAATAAAAAAATATTATCAAACACAAGATATTGAAAAATAATGTTGAAGCATTAATTCTATATTGAGAAATACAAGCCTTGCACAATATATAAAGATCATGGATTATTCCTCTCATTGCCAATTTGTTTTGAGATGGAACCAGACTTTAACATGGTATCAGAGCAGGCTATCTACATATGCGAGCCCAACGGCCCACGATGTTCTAATTCCACGCCACCCGAGTTAAAAAGTCCACGCTGTAAACCTTGACTCCGGCTAACGTGGGGGACGTGTTGAAGGATTAATCCCACATTGAGAAAATACAAGTCTTGCAATCAATATGTAAAGATAAAAGGATTCTAGTGACAATTCCACTAGCCAATTTTTTATTTCTTTTTTTATTATTTTTTATATTTCTTTGACTGATTTATTTTCCAACAGACCGATCATCTGTCGCCAGCACTAATAAGTATAACTTACGAATTTTTTGTTATATATATAGGGGTGGGTTCTGGTGAGAATATATTTTTTGTTAAGAAATACGAATATATTCGTACCATTAATTTAGATAGTTTTAATGATTCAGATTAAATGCATGAAATGATGGAAAAATTAATTCCATATATATATTAATATGAGTTTACCAAATAAGGAATCAGTAATATATATATATATATAACACCATATTAACTCTCTCTCATATGTGACATTCTCTTAATTTTAAATTCCTATTTATCTAAAATCTTAAATCTCATATTGATTTAAAATGATACTCAACTGATGGATAACCTAAATAAATAGAATTCAATATCTTGAATTCCACACCGATTTACAATAGAACTCCACTCGAGAACCTAAATAAATAAGTAGAATTCATGTGTATTTTTCAACCCCATCATTTTTTCACGCCACCATCTTAAGAGTTTTATTTTTATTGTGTTTGATTTGGTCAATGAAAATTATTAAGTTGAACAAATAAATTATTTAATTTTAGTAAAAAAATAATTTGGCAAATTATTAAATTTACATTAAATTGATTTATCTAAATTTTGAATCTCACTTCTATTTTGTTGAGTAGCTCTATTTTGATTGAAAAACTTAGTTTGACCAATATTAATAATATCAATTATTAAGCTAGCCAAATAAATTACATTAGTTTTTAATGGGAAACCTAAATAATACTTAAAATCAATATATTTTTTATTCCACATTATTTTGCACCACGACTTTAATAGTTTTATTTTATTAAATTAACTTGGTCAATTGTTAGGTTTGTATCAATAGTATTTGTATATATTTTGAATCTCATATATATCGGTATTAAGGAAGACTCAATCGATTGGATAACCTAAATAAAATACTCATAATCAATATATATTTTTTTCACCTCATAATTATTTTGCACCACTAGTTAACAGTTTTATTTTTATTGAAAATTTTAGTATGATCAATATTTTTCTACCCAATCATAACATATTTGGCTAATATTAGGGCCAATTTCTATGTTGACCAAATAAATAATTTTATTTATATATCTATAAATAAAGTAGCCAAACGTATTCGAAGCGTCAGTTTAACTCTCTCTCTCTCTCTCCTACGTGGTATTTTCCAATTTTTAGATTCGTCTTATCTAAAATATTCCATCTCACACTCGTTCTGCATGAGACTCCACCGATTAGAGAACTAAATAAATACTTATGATCAATGTGTATTTTACTATCACATTCCTCATCCCCAATGAATTTAATCAATTATTGAGTTGGCCAAAATAAGTAGTGTTTATGTTATTAAAACAAAAATTTGGCCGATCATTGAGTTGTCCAAATAAATAATGTTATTTTTATTAGAAAATTTAATTTGGCTAATTTATTTTGGTTTAATTTAATTTGTCAAATGTATCAACGTCTAACAATATGATGAATTTAATTTTTTTAAAGTCAGTTATAACAACCAATTATTAACAACTTACATTTTATTATGTAGATTTTATAAGTTTTAATAGATTTGGGTAGTTAGTTCAGACAATCAATGTGTATTTTTACCACCATATTTCTCATCGTCAATTAATTGACTAATTATTGAGTTGGCCAAATAAATACTCCATCTGTCCCTGTAGAGTAGGCACTATTTTTCTTTTTCGTTTGTCCCACAAGAATGGACACATTCCATTTTTAAGAAATACACTTTATATTTTTACCCCTTCTCTGAGTTTACTTACAACACTTTTTAACTAACATACTACTCCTTATAAAGTGAGACATTTTCTCCACTAAAATCTATTATGAGTTTAATTTTATTAGAATTCGTGTCCCTAACGAGAGTGCCCACTCTTTAGGGACGGAAGAAGTATTATTTTTGTTAGAAATGTAATCTGGCCAACCATTAAGTTGGCCAAATGAATAAATATTTTATTGAAAAATGTAATTTGATTAATTTATTGATTTTATTTGTATTGAGAAAATTAATCTGACTAATAATAATTTGGCCCATTATTAATCCAAGTGAATAGTTTTATGTTTGTTGAAAATTTAATTTGGTCAATTATTAGGTTTGTATTAATAGTGTTTATATATAAGTTTGAATCTCACGTCGGTTTTAAACGAGACTCCACCGATTGGATAACCTAAAAAATACTCACAATCAATATGTATTTTTCTAAATCATAATTATTTTGCACCACCGGTTAATAATTTTATTTTTATTAGAAAATTTAATTTGCTCGATATTTTTTCTGCCCATTCATAACATATTTGGCTAATATTTGGGCCAATTCTATGTTGACCAAATAAATAATTTTACTTATATATATATATATATATATAAAATAGCAAACGTATTTGGAGCACCACTTTAACTCTCCTCATACGTGTTACTTTCTAATTTTTAGATTCTTCTTGTCTAAAATATTCCATCTTACAATTGTTTCGAATGAGATTCCACTGATTAGGGAACTAAATAAATACTTATAATCAATATGTATTTTACTATCATATTTCTCGTCGCCAATTAATTTGATCAGTTATTAAGTATGCTAAATAAATAGTGTTATTTTTATTGAAAATAAAATTTGGTCAATAATTGAGTTGACCAAATAAATAATCTTATTTTTCATTAATTTGGCTAATTTAGTTTTATTTAATTATCTAATTTATCAACGTCTAACAATATGAGCATATTTGATTATTATAGATTTTTTTTAAAGTGAGACATAGCATCCAATTATTGTAACAACTTACATTTGATTATGTAGATTTTACAAGGTTAAATAGATTTGGATATGTAGTTCATATCAATTTGTATTTTACCATCATAGTTCTCATCATCAATTAATTTGACCAATTATCAAGTTGGCTAATAAATAGTATTATTTTTGTTAGAAATATAATTTTGCCAACCATTGAGTTGGAAAAATAAATAACTTTTTATTGAAAATTTTAGTTTGACTAATTTATTGATATTTAATTTAATTTGTCCAATTTATCAACATATAACAATTTGAGCAAACAATTTTGACGTTAGATGTGACAACCAATAATTAGAACATGTAATAAAAATACTTTTAATGAGTTCGGGTGGCCGAACCCCATCTTGATTATTTCAGTTTATTGGCGGATTTTCCTGCTGTAAACAATTATATAAAGTGATTATTCGCCGAGTTTCGACAGGTTGTACACTAGTTTTCTTTAAACTCGTCTACACTTCTATTAAAAGAGAGTCATGAACATGTGTTATTATTTAATTTTTTTGATTTTTTTGAAATATAGTTTATATATATATATATATATGTATATATATATATATGGATAGGTTCAGGTAGGAAAGCTTTTTTCCGTAAGAAATAAGAATGATTTTGGGCCTTTGATCTTTGGTGATCAATGACTGCGATTTGGTCACGTTGTGCTAAGAATTTAGCCTAAGTGTGCTACGCGGAATATTTTTGTGGGGATATATTTCTAATTATACAGATTGTATGTTTGGTATTTCCTATAATCATGGGATTTCATATCCCACTTTCCCATCTTTCCCAACGTGTAAGCCGTGATTTTGTTTTCTCTTTCCTCCATCCTTTTATCTCTTTCCTTCATCCTTCATCCTTCCTCCATCATTTATACCCTAATTTCATACAGTAAATTGCCGCAAATATAATCCCTACGTTCAGCTTTGGTTTTTTGTCTTGTTTCTCTAAAATGCAGATAACTTCTCGTCAATTCAATTCGGAATTATGATTTCTACAGGTATTTTTTTTGTTCATTGTTTGTTCTTATTTTTGTTCGTTTGTTCGTATTCAATTCAACCAATTTGGTAATATTTTTGTTCGTTTGTTCGTTCTTATTCAATCAATGTTCAATTCTACGCAGTTTTTTCGCTGGTATTCAAAATAAATTCGTTGAATTTTTTTCGTTCATTTATTTCATATTTTTTCATTGAGTTATACATATTTTTATTCCAATTCAATTTTTATTTGCTAATTTCGTCAGTATTTTATTTCTTCAGTCGTTTGATATTTATTTATCTCGTTTAGTTGTACGTGGTTTTTTTTCGTTCACTGTTTTTTTGGTCTTATTTTTTTTAATATATAGCAATGCATTACAACCCTAGGTGAAAGATATTTATGTTGCACTTTTGAACATATCCGTACCACTTTATATGTTTTTTATTGGCATTCATTTCTGTTCTTGGTTGCACTTTCGTACAATCAGTAGCACTTTTTGTGTTATATCTTGGCATTGAATGCTGTCTTAATTGTAGGATGTTTCTTTTTGCACTTTCGCACAACTCAGTAGCACTCTTTTTGTTAGCTTTTGGCATTTATTATGTTTTACAGAATGCCATAATTTATATTGACTCTTTAGCATAGAATCTTTACGTTCTGCACGTAATATGTTTTCTGCTTGCATATTAAAAACATTTCTTGTTTAATTGAGTTGTTATTTTTGAATTTTCAGCGGGGGGAAGTACGTCGGAAGATGTCACCAAATTTATTGTACCTTCTTGAAAAGAAGGTATGAAACCTTACGTGGGTAAGGTTTTCCAGAATTTGAAAGAGGCGGAAGTTTTTTATAAGGATTACGCTTCTGATTGTGGGTTTCAAGTGCGCAAGGCAACGACTGTCAAATCATAAGATAAGAATATTGTTTGGCGGTATGTGGTATGTAACAAGGAGGGATCAAAGAACGTTGCCAATAAAGTACTTTCTGGTAATTAAAAACGATGTAGGATGGACACCAGAACTGGATGTAAAGCTCGTGTAGTCATCCGATTAGAAGGTTGTGTAGGATACGTCATTACAGAATTTATTGAGGCCCACAATCATGATATGATTTCAATTTGATTTCTATTTTTAAAAATCAGAACTATTGTGCTAATCATTTATTTTGTATGTGCTGCAAATTGAAAAATAGAGTGCGGTTCTGGTTATGTTCCAATTATGTGATTTTTTTGTTATGTTTTATTGTGTACAATGCAGTCAATTTTGATACAATGTGTTGTGCTTTATTTTTTTGGAAGATAAATAGTTTGAATTGGTATATTTTGAATTTAGGTAAATTAATGTTGTACAAGTTTATGCTTATGTTGTGACACGTGACAGGTATTATACCTTGTGTGCAACGTTGATATGAATAGTGTGCTAGGTAATATATCTTGTGGTGCTTATCGTACTAGTTTATATAACTTGTGATAAATTACTATTCAACAGATGTGTACAACGTTGATATGAATAACGTGCTAGGTAATATAACTTGTGGTGCTTATCGTGACACGTGATAGATATTATACCATGTATATATAGTGTAATAAATCATTCATATAAAGATGCTACACTTCAAAAATATCAAATAACAATATTCTAATACCAACATTAAAATTTACATGGAAATGAATTATCCTGAGTGGATAAAATGAATATCGTATAATAAGAAGTTAAAAGAAAACATTCGCGCAAATGGAATACTTATATGTGCAAGAGTAAAAACCATTGTCGGACAAAGTGATGCGGAACATCTTCAAATTGTACCTACTAGGAATGATTGGGAATGGTCGGCCTCATCTTCATCATTGTCTTCACCGTCCATTTCATTGTCTTCCTCACCAGCCTCATCATTAACTTGCTCATCGTCCTCTTCGTTAACTTCCTTTACGGCCTCCTCATTATCTTCATCCTCGTCCTCTTCGTTTTCTTCATCCTCCTCCTCATTTTTATCTTCATTTTCCTCGTCTCTGCTAGCTTCAACATTTTCCTTTATGTTGACTTCCTCATCTGTCTCTTCGCTAGCTTCCTCATCCTCATTTCTTGGCCTCTTCAAATGATTAGGTCCATTCGACGCTTTACTCTCCCATCTCCATTTGCTTTACCCTTATCATTATCTGTAAAAAAATTTAATAATAATAACTTAAGCTCTCAAGAAATTTACAGATTGCAAAACATAAAATAAAATTATATTTATTGTGCTTACTAATAAATCACATTACACTACTTAGCACAAATATTACTGCTTAAATTTTTTTCTAAATGTGCAGAAACCATCAGCTAAATGTGCTGAAAAATTATTATAAATGTGCAGAAACAATCAGCTAAATGTGCTTACAATAAAAACACTTATGCTGCAAAATAATATTAAATGTGCTTACTAATTACAAAGATTGTGCTAACTACTCAGAATAATCGTGCTAATATAAGAGCCGTATACAAATTATTTTTAAGTGTGCAAAATAACATAAGAAGTCAGATCCCAAAACATGTATTGCTAAAAACTTTTAGAAAATAACATAAGAAGTCAAATCAATATTATTACCAATGCAATCCATAAACTATTAGAAAAACTTTTTAACTAACTTCATGAATAGTGCTACTAAACTGTTATGTAAGCATTATATACCATATGTGCCAGTGATACCTATTAAATATGATAACAGAAATACCAGTTAGTGCTAAATCTATAAAAGAGCCACATTCTGCAATAAATTATTTTTTAGTGTGCTTCGAAATTCAATGCTAAAAGAATATAGTAACAATGCTAAAGCAACGTATTAACAATAAAAACTAAGCATATATAAGTACTAATTAACAAATCACATCACACATATTGGTAAACCAATAATAATAAACGTGCTAAAAGTTGTTCTAAATGTGCAAAAAGCATCACCCCAAGGTGCTGAAAGAGGCGTCTTCCATGGCGGAACAATGGCGGCAAAGCGGCGTCTTCCACGACACATATATATTCAACGTCATACCTTTACTTCTGCCGGATTGCTTTTTGCTCGAAGTGGCGTCTTCCATGGCTGAACAATAGCGGCGAAGCGGCGCTGCAACTACGTTACCTATTTTAGCGGCGGCGGCGGTGTGCCCGTGCCCTAGAACAGCGGCCGAGGCGACTGGGTAAAAATGAAGAGCGTCGACGGTTGCTGCGTGATGGGTGCCCTAGAAGAGTCGCGAGGGTGGTGATGTCGACTTCACTAGATGGGTGCCCTAATAAAGCGGCGACTGCACATGAGGGTGGCGACGACGGCTACCCCTATTACAGTGGCGACGGCGGCAGAATTCTGGAGTGGGGGAGCAGAAATGAGAAGAAATGGCGGAGAGAAAATGAGCGAACGAAATTAGGGATAGATTGAAATGAGGGGAGAGAAAATTAATTTTAAAAATAAATTCAGAATCCCTTAAAAGATGGACAAGATGAATGGAAAGGAGTGAGAAAAAAATTTCATTTCACAAATACCCTCGTTGTTAAAATCGGGTGAATCAATGATGATGTCAGCATCAAATCTAGTTAAATCTGAACCATTAATTCTTTATAGATGTAAGGTTAGGATACATTCTTATTTCTTACACTTAAACCATTTCACTCCCTAACCCACCCCTATATATATAGAGGCTTTATTTTCAGAACTCTCTTAAGTGCGAGAACTGCAAGAACCACTTATGTACTCCTAATAATACATAGTGTGCAACATATCAATGCAAAATGGCATTTTTGAAAATATCTATATTTTTTTAAAATATTAAACTTTTTTATTTAATACAAAAGGGTATAATAGTAAAAGACAATTTTTATTATATTTTTGGATTTTTTATTAAATCCCCTTTTTAATTCTTTTTTTTTATTATTTTTTTAATTTTTTTTAAGCTAACGTGTTTCCAGATTTAGTGCATATATGTTTTTAGTGCATATATGATTTTAGTGCATATATGTTTTTAAGCTAGCATGTTTAGTGCATATATGTTTTTGTTTTTTTTTAAGATAGCTTATTTTCAGATTTAGTGCTACAATATATGTTTTCAGAAATAGTTTGGTGCATATGATTTTTTTTATATAATGTAAATTTATAACAAACCAAGAAAATAAATGTTGTACACAAAATTCGATATCGATTGAAATACAATTAATATACAAATTTCTAAAAGCATAAATACATGAATCTAATCGACCTATACAAGTGAGCACTAATAATATTTATCACAAATGAACGTATGTGCACACTCATTGTTATCAACATTTTTAGAAGTCGGACATATATGCGCACGCGTAGCCGTCAACATTTTCAAAAGTCGGACGTATATGCACACTCGTAGCCGTGAACATTCTTTTAATTACACCTGATACAAAGAAAAATATAAAAATTAGCAATATTAATATTATTAAAATGGAATTACAAAGATAAAGATATTTCATAACACAAACAAATAGGAAACGAACTTTTTAATCATAATAACTAGCATAACACATATGCACAGTTTAAAACATATATGCATCCATTTATCCTTGAATCTATATTAACCTTAAAACATATACGCACGTCACTTTTATTGATTTTGTACAAGCCGAAAAACACATATGCACCATTCCAATGATTTTTTAAAACACATCAAACACATATGCACAATTAAAAATATATATGCATAACCCTTTCCTTGATTTTATATCAAACTTAAAACACATATGCATACCCATTTTCATTATTTTCATCAGTCATAAAACACATAAGCACATTCCTTTTTCACAAATTTAAAATTAACTAACAAATACATATGCAGTAGTCTAAACACATATAGAAATACGATAACATTCAAAATTATTTAAGCAAAGTGCACACCTCAGAACGTAAATAAGGAACCGAAACAATCGTAAAAACCAATCCCGCAACAAGAAAATCAAAAAATAACTATAAACCAGAAAAGCTTATTTGTCGTAATATGAATAGTAGTAGATTATTTTTAATAATTATTATTATAAATTCAAGATTATAAATTTATCTTAAATATCAAAATGTAAACATTATAATTTTAAAATAAATATAAAATAAGGGGGGGAAACCTTTGACATGATGAAGTCTAGAAGTTCGTTTCCAGCTTTTGGATCAAAATTCTCTTGGTGGTGGCTGTTAATCAAGAATTAAAAAAAACAGTAATTTTAGTTTGCACACAGTCACAAACTCAAAACAAAAAAGATGAAAAGACCAAAAAAGGCTGTAAATTTTTTTTTACCTCGAATGCCACCTGAAGGGTCTCGCATAAGAAGGTTCGTTAAGGGTGGCGTGTAGCCAGCCGAGCCGACGCGGCTTGAGGCAGACCAACGGTTCTTTCATCTCCACTGTAACACCCCCAATCCGCTCAGGGATATTACACGCCGTAGAACCTTTCCTCAAGGATCTACCAGGCTGGTAACAACAAACGAACAACTCGACAATGCCTTTAAGGCTAAAAAAAACTCAGTAGACTGATTTGGCCTTTCAATAAAAACATACAACTCTAACACATTACATGTCCACGCAGGGGTCGAATACAAAATGCTCCCGTACAATGGGGAAAAATACTTCAGCGGAAATAAAATACAACTAAACCAATACGACATCAACGGGTCCTCGTGTGATTAGTATCGTTCATCTTTCATCATCCTTCATGCCGACCCTGTGCTCTGCTCCAAAACCTGAATGCAATACAGACATCCACCCCCCAAATACTCGGGGGTTAGCAAAACTCCACTGTTTTGCTAGTGCAAATACAAAGTACAAATACGAGCCATATAATTCAAGTTCCAAGAATAACAATAACCGAAAATCCTCAAAGATTCAAATACAATGAAACGAATACTTCCCAAGGTAAGAGTTTGAGTAAAACTTTCCAAATCCGAAAGATCACAATTAACAAGAACGGTTTGCAAAATGGTTTAAAATACCCTCGGGAGTTTTAATAGAAAATAATTTAGGATTATCAAATCCTTGTCTTTCCAAAATCAACAGGGTCACAGCCCAAAGGTTTTGTTTTCGCAAATAGAAAACCGACAACAATTCACAGGGGCCAGAGCCCAACATCACGTGTCCTCGACGGACATAAAAATCAACACAACGTAATCACGCACGCGCATCGCCTAGGTGTAACACCCCCAAAATCGTATGGAAATATTACACGCCGTAGACCCTTTCCACAAGGATCTACCAGGCTAAACATCCATAAACAACCAAATGCTCGCCCGGCCAGGGTCAGACAATATAATAATACAGACCGTTAAGGTCACTTACACATGAATACACAGACTGATGAGGTCACACAACTCCATCAACAAAACTGACTAAAGCAACATTACCCACACAGGGGTCGAAACACAATACAGCGGAAGACTGGAATCAACTTCTAACAATACAACACAAATCAAAACAACTCTCGACTCTTGATTAGTATCGCAGCTCGTCATCCAGTTGTGCCGATCCTGTGACTGCTCCCCCAAACCAGCATGTACCTGGACGCAAAACAGACATCCACCCCCCGATTACTCGGGGGTTAGTAGAACTCCACTGTTTTACTAGTGCAAGTATAATACGATACGAAATGCAACAAGTAAATAGCAACTACAAATTTAATACAGAAATCAATTATCAAAATATTCCCGAGAAGTTTTAGAATTTCGAACTCAAGCAAGAGATATTTGAAAAGGAACACATCATCTCGGGGATTTTTAAAGCAGAAATTCTTTTGGACCTCGAGTCCCAATTTACAAAACCTTTTCGTAAACATTAGGGCCTTGGCCTGATTCTCGTTTCAAAACACACTAGATAAGATATCATTATGAGTCCGAGACCTATATTTAAAATGTTACCCAAACAAGCACTATTACACGATCATTGTTCGTACACATCATGTACCGAACTCCGGAGGCCTCGACGGACCTTACCCGGACCACACACACTGTTCGTACACATCATGTACCGAACTCCGGAGGCCTCGACGGACCTTACCCGGACCACACACACTGTTCGTACACATCATGTACCGAACTCCGGAGGCCTCGACGGACCCTACCCGGCCACAAACATCGTTCGTACACCTCATGTACCGAACTCCAGAGGCCTCGTCAGACCCTACCTGGATCACACACCTTGTCCGTACACATCATGTACCGAACTCCAGAGGCCTCGTCAGACCCTACCTGGATCACACACCTTGTTCGTACACATCATGTACCGAACTCCAGAGGCCTCGTCAGACCCTACCTGGAACACACACACACACATCAACACGACACAACTCAAAATCATCAAATGTCAAGCCATTCCACATTACACCGAAATGTACAATCAAGTATGTAACCAAAACAACACAAACATCATGATCATCACAACAACTCAACAATGACCAACCACGCCTGGCACAAACTTAGATGATTTGCACATCCAACACAATTCCACGATGTTAACTAAGTGAAGGTATTATCGTTACCATCAATTGTTCGTAATAATCAATTCATACGAAGCATATACACGAAAGTAAACCAATGCATCACAAACATAATACGATGTCCCTATTCACAAGACACATTTCGTATAGTAAAATACTTGCCTTAATAACCGCTACCGAATACTCCGAAGAACACGGTTCGACCGGGAAGCTCGGACCCCGAAGAAGACAACGAACGGACGGGTTCCGACTCGAGTTCTTCACAAGAATTTCGTCCCTAAGTCATATCAATGATAAATCAACAATCATACGATGAATAATAATCGCACAACGCCCAAACCCCCCTCTAAGGCCTTTTGTCGGACACCTTCAAGGCGTCGACTAAGAACTCAACCAAAACGACGAATCAATACAATCCAACCGTGGAATAACAAGGAAAATGATATAATACATCTAAATAATCATCAATCCATCATAATCCTAAGTTAAATCGGATTAAACGGACAATTCGAACAAAATCCCCAATTTTCAAAAAACTAGATTTTTAGGAAATCTAACCTTGATTCGGTCGATCGGAGGATGTTACGGGATGATTGATTGATGTTAGAAACTCAAGAACTTCGTGGATTGAATGTATGACAACATGCCTCCATGCTCCATAAGTCTCGAACCGCGGAAGAGGAAGAAAGAAGTGAGAAAAATGAGTGAAACCCAACTGCTCTGCCATATTTATACCCCTGCCGGACACGGCGCAAAGAAACGGCCTGCACAGCCGGTGTCTCGGCCGTGTCTCGGCAGGCTGCTGGTCCTGGCCTACCCGGCACAAGACACGGCGCTAGGCAGCGCTATTTCCAGGGCCGTTTCGCACAGGTGCAGCCAGCCATGACTCGGTCGATCCGACGGTCCGAAAAATCCCGAAACTCAGACCTGAACGTAAACCGAAAGAACGGTTACGAAGTACTCGTAAAGACGAATCCGAACACTGAGAGAACACATGATTCCGACCACCCGAAGGCTCGAAATTCGACAACGGAAAGTAATTACCCCAAACTTTGGGAAATTACGAAAATGGCCCAAAACGTCCGAAAATCACGATACGTGATCGAATAACCAAACCAAAGCTCGCAACATGAAAAATAACATCAAATGAACTTACGAGAAACTCGAACCAACAGTTTCGGACGAGATTCGAAAGAATCGAACTCAAGTGCGGAAAAGTCGCTAAAAAGCACGGAACTCAACAAAACGACACAGAAACGAACTCGGACGTCGAAAAGTGCAGAATTAAACATTCTCATAATGACGAAACGGTCGCAAGCGAGTCGTCAAAATGGACTCCCGCCGAAAAAGAAAAATTACCGAAAATCGAAAATTGCGGATATTACATACTACCCTCCTTAAAAGAAGTTTCGTCCCGAAACTTAAACCAAGTAGGGAGAAGCAATAACCCGCCAGGAAAACTCGACGAGATGCATAAAAATCGAAAACTCGCGTCCAATGGCAAAACGCTGCAAGAAACGCCAAAAGACATACGGCGTGAAAACACGCTCCACGACGACCAACACAACGCCACCGACTATGATTCAAAACAATAACGAACAATTAACATCACATAACATGCACACATTTAATCAAAGAAACGCACACGACAACAATCCGCACCCGACTAAAACGGCTATGCGAAAGAAACAAATAGAATATCACGATAGAAATCACTCCGATACTCATCAACAAGAAAATGTCCGACGTCAAAACACAAACAATTCAAGATAACAGAAAATGAGAATACCGGATATTACATTCTATCATACAAAAAATAAGTTTCGTCCCGAAACTTAAACTAATGTTATCACAGTGATACGAAACAAAATATAACGACACATAATAAAATACCATGCTCATGACCCCGCGGTCCACTGACACGCCTCCGTAGGTTCAACAACTAAACGAGAACTTACACAAAACAAAATATCATTCAACAAGTTCCAAATGTAAAAGCGTCACAAAATACATCTCTACACGCGAAACAATCCGTGCAGCGAGTACCAAAAACACCATCAATAGACATCACTGGCCCCTCCGGAAGTAGGAATGGAATTCCGCTCCCTTATCATCTCGGCAACAATCTCGCAGTACTGAAATCGATGCCCCTCGTGTCCACAATTATAACAAGTCACTGGCGGTTTCTTACAATGCGCGCGTTCATGGCCTAGAACGTTACAGTTGAAACACCTAGGAGCATTACCAGAACTCAAAGACACCGACTTAGGTCTTTTGGGTTCTCTAACTGACCGAGAAGGTCCCATACTCGGCTGATACGAGGGTTGAGGTGTGGGAATCCCAATTCCCTTACTTCCCGATGCGTCATCGGAAATCTTCTGCTTTTTCGCTACCGATACGAACTCGGTAGACATTATAGCCATCTCAAATGCCAAGGCTCGATCCTGATAGTCCTTCAAGGTTGTACACATAAAAGGAGCCATACACTGTCGGATCTGAGGTTTCATATGCATATCGAAATAACGAACCTTATCTGCCTCACTTTTCACCTGATCCCGAACATAACACAGCTGTCGATTATAATCGACTATCGCCTGGGATATTGACATGTCCCGGGGCGTAGCCGATAAAAACTCAACAATCCTACGCTCTTTAACAGGCGGCGGACAATACTCGGCCTCCATGGCAGTTTTGAATTCAGTCCAAGTAGCAGTACGATCACTAGGCGCTACGGCCTCCCACCAGTCTGCAGCTTCCCTGTCGAGTAGGTATTGAGCAATAGGCACTCTTCTCTCATCGGGGCAAGCTACAACATCAAATGTTCTGTCCAACTGGAAGAGCCAATTCTCCCAGCCTAACGAGTCCGAAGAACCTACAAAACGGGGCGGGTGCATTCTCATCACATCTCGTAACCACTTACTAGCTCCGTTATCTTCATCCGGAATCCCGTCTCGGTGTACGGTCTGATTCATATGCGCCAACTGGTCAGTCACCTGACGAAGGATGGTGGCGGCGCCAATATCAACATTACCTCTGGATGATTGCTGCTGATCACGACCACGACTACGACCACGTCCTCGGCCACGGCCTCTCGGCATACTAGATGGACGACCAATAAGAATAACACATCCAAACAACATCACAACGTCAAGATAAGACAATAAATAGCAGCACGTTAAAACATCAACTCCAAGTCATCACACAGGTGCACGAACTAACACTGTAATTTTAGAACTTCATTAAAAAATAATCCACACAGTCACATCAACAGAGATGTTTGGATTTTACCAAATCAAACACGGTCCAAACCACACACGTATCGCAGGGATCAAACACTAACAACAAAAATAAAATGTTTCCGGGGTATTATTCAAATGATAAAATTTTAAAATTCTCAAGTTTGAAAAAAAAATTGGTGAAATGAAATTTTTGAAAACACTTATAATACCTCGGTCGTTTAATCAAAACTATGTATCTCATTATCAAAACTGTTTTGATTGAAGCTATTTGCAAAACAACACATTGAGGCTTCAATCTTTTCGCTAGACGATATCGTCATAATGACCTTATTAATATATCATTATCTTTACTAGCGTTATACGGGGTAACAACATGTTACCACGCCATCCATCACTAATATATCAACAGAGATTAAATAATCAAGGGGCACGGGTACAACTGTAATAACAAATTTCTACCGGGTCAGTCAAAAGTTTACGGCCGTAACAACATGCAGTTTACGGCCGTAACAACTCTGAGCTTACGGCCGTAATGGAAAACATCTTACGGCCGTAACATCTAGCTGCAGGACTGCAGAATTGTCACAGTAGCCCCCAACACACAAACACATAACATTTAAATTCCGAAAATTAAGGTCGTTTTGCAAAACAAGATTTTTCCAAAAATTTTGATTTCCACAAAAATGCTCAAATCAGTAGTCTTTAAGGAAAAACGTTTTCAAAGCTACCCGTAGCGGGTATAATTACAACAATCCAAAATAGTCGACATTAAAACCACATGCCCAAATGGCAAACAGGGTCGCCAATTCAATCACATACATCTCATGGCATCACGTTTAAATATGCAACAAAACCATTTATCGGAGTCTCTCGCGAACTCTACCGTGAAACCCATCAAGGTTCACAACTTTCACACCATACCAACCCACATGGTGGTTCAAGGGCCAAACATCAACATATCCAGTTCTATACACATACAGCATATCTAAGTATCGAATACAACTTCATTACACAACACCGTGTAAATAAAATTATGCACCACAAATATCACACATAAATGAAAGCATGAACACAGATATTATGCATAAAAGAGGAGACTTACGTCCACAGGCCGCACGGAGATGACGGTCGCCCACGATACTAATCTCATCCGACAACATATCCAACACGTCGTGACTACGCACAACTCGACTTGTCACCTGACGACTTGAACGAAAAGACAACACATTACTCGACAAATCACGACTCGACTCGACCCGACGGCCTAGGTTTCCGCAACCTAAGCTCTGATACCATAAATATAACACCTCCAAACCCGTATGGGAATATTACACGCCGTAGACCCTTTCCACAAGGATCTACCAGGCTAAACATCCATAAACAACCAAATGCTTGCCCGGCCAGGGTCAAACAATATAATAATACAGACCGTTAAGGTCACTTACACATGAATACACAGACCGATGAGGTCACACAACTCCATCAACAAAACTGACTAAAGCAACATGTTGTGTCGAGAATTATACTCTCCAACCGGCGATCGCCTCGGAGATCGGGCGACCTAGCATCGCTGAGCAATGAGGCGTAATCGCCGACCAGCGACCAGGCGGCCTAGCCTTAGCCCCGCAGACAAGATGAATCGGCCAACTGAAGGTCCCAGGGCAAGTCCCGGTGCCGAGCGATCGACATCAAATACGATCGTCTCTCGGTACTTGGCGACCGACTCCTGGTGACCGACTAGCGGACGATCATCTCTCGGCACCTGCCGACCGACCCTTGGTGACCGACCGATGTCGACCCTCAGCGACTGGCCGATGACGACCCTCAACGACCAGCTAGAGACGACCGCATCATGCCGATAGTCATCCAGTCGGCAAAGGTCGAGCCTCAAGACTGACACCACGTGCAAGAGCCGAGACAAGATCTGCATATCACGGATCATTGACCACAGCCTGTCAGCATCCGTCCACCAGCCGACAGGCCCGCCGAAAGTTGTCAGTAGGGCCGCATGTGACAGTGACTCCGGACGCGTGCTGGCTCCTCATTGGACCGTCCAGCTGGCTGCCGGCTGTAGCCTTGGACTTTAGGCAGACTGCCCATGTGACCTTTAGGACGATCGCCCGATTATTCTAATGGCCGGAAGACGATCGCCCGCTAGGAAACAAATCTTCTCTGCCCCTATAAATAAGAGGCTGCCAGCACTTGTCCAGGGACCGAGATTCTGACTCTCTAAACACTCTGCATTATCGCGATTTCAGCATACAGAATCAATACACAGCACTTAGCTTTCTCCAACTCTTGGCAACAGCTATCTTTCGGTACTTCTTGTCTCGGCCTCTCTCATCAAGAAGACGATCGGCAGAGACGAAGAACACCGAGCTTCGCTCAAGAGCCGGATTAACAGAGTCTTTTTACACTCATTGTATTTAGATTTCTCTCATTAATACTTGTATCCACGAATATTTGTATTAATAACATCTCGCGAGAGCATTCAAGACTGGGACTAACAACCCCAGCAAATCCTTTGTTTATTCATTTTCTCTCAGAAGTTCCCCCACAAATTGTTGTTTGTTGTCCGTCTTCCAGCAGTATTAATCTTCGGATAAATATTTTGGGCAACAACAATTGGCGCTAGAAGAAGGGGGATCTAACCCTCAATTTTTTATTCCTACCGTCTCGAAGAACACTAACTGTTCTCAGGGCAGATACTTGAAGTGACACTCACTGTGCTTCAAAGAAATCTTTCAGAAGTCATGTCTTCCGCCTCCGCGTCGAAGAAAGCCGCTGGCCAGCCGGCCAGACGCCTCATTCCGTCCCAGTCCGAGCCACAGCCGATGGTGGAAGGTAGCCGCCGCGGTCAGAGACGCTCGATCCCGTCCCTGGACGGCGGCCCAAGCCTCTCACTCGATCAGCTCCGAACCAAGGAACAGATCGATGAGGTCATGGCCGTCCTACAGGAGCGACGAAGTGCTCTCGACGCGCCTCCTGCTATCGCTCCCTCGGCCATCCGCCGGAAGTCCAAGCGAAAGCTCAAGGCGTTACTGGCCGAGCGACCGCCAGGAGGCTCTCGTCCGCAAGAAGAGGCGCTCACCAGCCGGGGCACCTCTGTCTTCGATCGCTTGGGCAGTGACCCGTCTTGGCGACCGGGGCAGTCCGGCCTCAGCTACGAGACGACGGAGTTTGAGTCCGTCACCAGGAGATCGGCCTACCCGACTCCCAGAAGGCAGCCCAGCCGTCTGGCTCCCCCTCGCCAAATAGCCGAGGTCGGCAGCAGCGGAGTCCGGAGATCGGTACACGATCGCCTCGGCTCCCGCTCCCAAAGCCGATCAGCAAGTGACCGAGCCACGGCGATGGCTGCGATGCAACGTCATCTCGACGACATGAAGGCGCTCCTGTAATCCAGGGCAGGAGCCAAGAAGACGATCACCGAGCCAAGCGAGCCGCTCGCGATCGACATCGAGCTCGCCCCTGTGCAGCACAAGATCGCTCCCCCGCAAACACCCTTGTACGAGGGGCGATCGGACCCCCAGATGCACCTGAGGAAGTTCAACATCTACATGACCGGGTGTGGGGCATCAGACGCGACCAGGTGCCGAATGTTCCCTCTGACGCTGGACGACCTCGCCCACAGGTGGTACGCCTCATTGCCGCCTCGGTCCATTGGCTCTTTTAACCAGCTGGCGCACGTCTTCACGAAGTACTTCGCCACCAGAGTCATCCGGCCAGAAGGTCCCCTTCGCATGATGCAAATCAAGCAGGGAGAAGAAGAGTCCGACTCGGACTACATCGACCGGGTAGACGTGATCATCCTCAACGGTGAGCCCGTAAGCGATGAGACCGCCCTCTACATGGTCCTAGGAGGATTTCAGGGATTTTCGCCTATGTTCAGGAATCTCACGAAGAACCAACCTACGACCTACGCAGCCTTCCGGGCTAGAGCCGCAGATTTTCTGGCCAGGCAAAGGTTTCTTCTTAGCCTGTGAGCAGCGCGATCGGCGCCCGGAAGACGATCTCCCGCCCGATCGCCGTTATCAACCTACAAATAAAGCGATCGGCAGCCGAGCGACGATCGCCAGTCTTCCAGCCCGATCGCCGATCATCACGCTACATCACCAAAACCCGGAGGGCACGATCGCCATCGACAGTTCACCATTTAACATGATGGACTAAGGCATCAGATCGCCTCCACCGCACATCATAAAGCCATGGTCCTGGTAGTCGATGGAATCGGCTGCTTCGGCCATGCAAGGTCCCTTTCGGCCGAGATCGCCCGCCCTTCGTTTAAATACGAGGCCGGCGTAGTCTGAGGGCTCTCCAAAATTAATCAGTGGACACGATCGCCCGCCCTCAAGGATCATCATCTAACTTGATGAACCCGGACAGAGCGACACGTGCCACTACCCCCGTCTCAACGTACACCGTCGAGGTTCGCCATCTCCATGGCGGGCCGAGGTGGAAGCAGAGCTAACAAGCCGCGGGCTTGGAGTTGATTCATCCGACGCTGCCCCGCGCAAGGACTCCTCTAGACCGAGACCGCACGCCCTTCGTTTAAATACGAGGCGAGGCGCAGCCTAACAGAGGACCCTCATAATAAAGTGAGTCACGGGACACTTAATGTCTTCGCGCATCAAGACACGGTCATGGAGTCGGTCCATCGATTTCCGCGACTATGCACGATTCCTCAAACAAGCGAAACCATCAAGTTCCCGAGGGGGATCGGCCAACGTTGTTTTTTGCAGGTACAAGACCGAAAGATAGATAGCCAATCGACCATGATAGCCCAAGTCCGAATCCTAAGTCAGCTCAACAAGATCGCCCGTCCTCATCCTTACACGATCACCAGCAAGAACCACCTCGCCCCATGTCTTCAACATAGGAACAAGCTGGGGGGCAATTGTTGTGTCGATAATTATACTCTCCGACCGGCGATCGCCTCGGAGATCGGGCGACCTAACCACTGCCGAGCAGCCGAGGCAGAACTGCCGACCAGCGACCAGGCGGCCTAGCCTTAGCCCCGCAGAAAAGATGAATCGGCCAACCGAAGGTCCCAGGGCAAGTCCCGGTGCCGAGCGATCGACATCAAATACGATCGTCTCTAGGTACTTGGCGACCGACTCCTGGTGACCGACTAGCGGACGATCATCTCTCGGCACCTGCCGACCGACCCTTGGTGACCGACCGATGCCGACCCTCAGCGACTGGCCGATGACGACCCTCAGCGACCAGCTAGAGACGACCGCATCATGCCGATAGTCATCCAGTCGGCAAAGGCCGAGCCTCAAGACTGACACCACGTGCAAGAGCCGAGACAAGATCCGCATATCACGGATCGTTGACCACAGCCTGTCAGCATCCGTCCACCAACCGACAGGCCCGCCGAAAGTTGTCAGTAGGGCCGCATGTGACAGTGACTCCGGACGCGTGCTGGCTCCTCATTGGACCGTCCAGCTAGCTGCCGGCTGTAGCCTTGGACTTTAGGCAGACTGCCCATGTGACCTTTAGGACGATCGCCCCATTATTCTAATGGCCGGAAGACGATCGCCCGCTAGGAAACAAATCTTCTCTGCCCCTATAAATAAGAGGCTGCCAGCACTTGTCCAGGGACCGAGATTCTGACTCTCTAAACACTCTGCATTATCGCGATTTCAGCATACAGAATCAATACACAGCACTTGGCTTTCTCCAACTCTTGGCAACAGCTATCTTTCGGTACTTCTTCTCTCGGCCTCTCTCATCAAGAAGACGATCGGCAGAGACGAAGAACACCGAGCTTCGCTCAAGAGCCGGATTAACAGAGTCTTTTTACACTCATTGTATTTAGATTTCTCTCATTAATACTTGTATCCACGAATATTTGTATTAATAACATCTCGCGAGAGCATTCAAGCCCGGGACTAACAACCCCGGCAAATCCTTTGTTTATTCATTTTCTCTCGGAAGTGCACCTGCAAATTGTTGTTTGTTGTCCGTCTTCTAGCAGTATTAATCTTCGGATAAATATTTTGGGCAACAACACAACATTACCCACACAGGGGTCGAAACACAATACAGCGGAAGACTGGAATCACCTTCTAACAATACAACACAAATCAAAACAACTCTCGACTCTTGATTAGTATTGCAGCTCATCATCCAGTTGTGCCGATCCTGTGACTGCTCCCCCGAACCAGCATGTACCTGGACGCAAAACAGACATCCACCCCCCGATTACTCGGGGGTTAGTAAAACTCCACTGTTTTACTAGTGCAAGTATAATACGATACGAAATGCAACAAGTAAATAGTAACTACAAATTTAATACAGAAATCAATTATCAAAATATTCCCGAGAAGTTTTAGAATTTCGAACTCAAGCAAGAGATATTTGTAAAGGAACACATCATCTCGGGGATTTTTAAAGCAAAAATTCTTTTGGACCTCGAGTCCCAATTTACAAAACCTTTTCGTAAACATTAGGGCCTTGGCCCGATTCTCGTTTCAAAACACACTAGATAAGATATCATTATGAGTCCGAGACCCATATTTAAAATGTTACCCAAACAAGCACTATTACACGATCATTGTTCGTACACATCATGTACCGAACTCCGGAGGCCTCGACGGACCTTACCCGGACCACACACACTGTTCGTACACATCATGTACCGAACTCCGTAGGCCTCGACGGACCCTACCCGTCCACAAACATCGTTCGTACACATCATGTACCGAACTCCAGAGGCCTCGTCAGACCCTACCTGGATCACACACCTTGTCCGTACACATCATGTACCGAACTCCAGAGGCCTCGTCAGACCCTACCTGGATCACACACCTTGTTCGTACACATCATGTACCGAACTCCAGAGGCCTCGTCAGACCCTACCTGGAACACACACACACATCAACACGACACAACTCAAAATCATCAAATGTCAAGCAATTCCACATTACACCGAAATGTACAATCAAGTATGTAACCAAAACAACACAAACATCATGATCATCACAACAACTCAACAATGACCAACCACGCCTGGCACAAACTTAGATGATTTGCACATCCAACACAATTCCACGATGTTAACTAAGTGAAGGTATTATCGTTACCATCAATTGTTCGTAATAATCAATTCATACGAAGCATATACACGAAAGTAAACCAATGCATCACAAACATAATACGACGTCCCTATTCACAAGACACAATTCGTATAGTAAAATACTTGCCTTAATAACCGCTACCGAATACTCCGAAGAACACGGTTCGACCGGGAAGCTCGGACCCCGAAGAAGACAACGAACGGACGGGTTCCGACTCGAGTTCTTCACAAGAATTTCGTCCCTAAGTCATATCAATGATAAATCAACTACGATGAATAATAATCGCACAACTCCCAAACCCCCCTCTAAGACCTTTTGTCGGACACCTTCAAGGCGTCGACTAAGAACTCAACCAAAACGACGAATTAATACAATCCAACCGTGGAATAACAAGGGAAATGATATAATACATCTAAATAATCACCAATCCATCATAATCCTAAGTTAAATCGGATTAAACGGACAATTCGAACAAAATCCCCAATTTTCAAAAAACTAGATTTTTAGGAAATCTAACCTTGATTCGGTCGATCGGAGGATGTTACGGGATGATTGATTGATGTTAGAAACTCAAGAACTTCGTGGATTGAATGTATGACAACATGCCTCCATGCTCCATAAGACTCGAACCGCGGAAGAGGAAGAAAGAAGTGAGAAAAATGAGTGAAACCCGACTGCTCTGCCATATTTATACCCTCACGGACACAAAAGAAACGGCCTGCACTCGCCGGTGTCTCGGCCGTGTCTCGGCAGCTGCTGGTCCTGGCCGACCCGGCGCAAGAAGACACGGCATTTGGCGCGCCATTTCCAGGGCCGTTTCGCACAGGTCCGGCCAGCCATGACTCGGTCGATCCGACGGTCCGAAAAATCCCGAAATTCAAACCTGAACGTAAACCGAAAGCACGGTTACGAAGTACTCGTAAAGACTAATCCGAACACTAAGAGAACACATGACTCCGACCACCCGAAGGCTCGAAATTCGACAATGGAAAGTAATTACCCCAAACTTTGGGAAATTACGAAAATGGCCCAAAACGTCCGAAAATCACGATACGGGATCGAATAACCAAACCAAAGCTCGCAACATGAAAAATAACATCAAATGAACTTACGAGAAACTCGAACCAACAGTTTCGGACGAGATTCGAAAGAATCGAACTCAAGTGCGGAAAAGTCGCTAAAAAGCACGGAACTCAACAAAACGACACAGAAACGAACTCGGACGTCGAAAAGTGCAGAATTAAACATTCTCAGAATGACGAAACGGTCGCAAGCGAGTCGTCAAAATGGACTCCCGCCGAAAAAAAAAAATTTACCGAAAATCGAAAATTGCGGATATTACACTAGGACCGGGACGAAGCCACAAATCCCACTCGAGGCCTCGAAGGACCCTCCCGAGATGGCTAGCTAAACAAATCACACACATGCATCGCCTAGGACCGGGATGAAGCCACAAATCCCACTCGAGGCCTCGAAGGACCCTCTCGGGCTGGCTAGCTAAACAAATCACACACATCTCACGGTTGGATCAATCGCTTGTTGCATCCTGGCCACATGATCGCATGCCATGTGCCACTGTAGATTATCTTTGGCGCTCACGGTTGGATCAATCACTTGTTGCATCCTGGCCACATGATCGCATGTCATGTGCCACCGTAGTTTTTCTCAGGCTCTCATGGTTGGAACAATCGCTTGTTGCATCGTGGCCACATGATCACATGCCATGTGCCACCGTAGGACCCGCCCACATTCACACAATCACACACATAGCACAATGCAACAAAGATATCCAAACAATTCACTCAGAGGCATCAAACACTTAGCAAAACACCACATCAACCACAACGCACTGAAATGAAATAATATACGTCCACACGCAATACCAAGTGCAACATCAACACCAAACATATTCATAGGATTCACATAGCCACTTACAAATCACATAGTCATTCTCAAACCACACCATTCACAAAACACACGCATTTTGAAAGCAAGCCTTTAACAAGGCTAAACCGAATCTTTCGAAAGTTCAAAACAAACGATCAAATAAACATATAGAGACGGTCACTAATTATCGTATCCATAAAACAAGAATTATATGGACAAGGTACTTGCCTCGAAATCGGCACGCAAGTATTCCGACGAACCCGGCTCAACCGGAAAGCTTCGAAACGCCCGATGCTATCGAAAAGGAAGACGACAATGAACGGAAGGGTTCAACTCGGTTTCTTCGCAAGAAACTCGACCCTAATAACATATAATCCATAAATCAACAATCATACGAGGAAGGATAATCGTAGAACGCCCGAAAACCCCTCTAAGACATTTTACCGGACACCTTTAAGGTGTCAGTCAAGAACTCGACCCAAACAACGAATCGATACGATCCAACCATAGAATAACAAGGAAAATGATATAATACATCTAAATAATCATCAATCCATCACAATCCTAAGTTAAATCGGATTAAAACGGATGAAAACAACCAAAACACCCAAATTCCCCAAACTAGATTTCTAGGAAATCTGACCTGATTCGGTAGATCGGAGGATGTTATAGGATGGATGATTGATGATATGAACTCCAAGACTTCATGGATTGATTGTCTAACAACATCCTTCCATGATTCCAACACCTCCAGCCGCGGAAGAGAAGGAAAACCGAGTGAAAATGGCTGAAGAAAACGTATGCTGGCCTTAAATAGCCGACTATCGCACGGGTTACGACGTAATCGCCAAGGCTTACGACGTAACCGAGTCATCGCCCCAAAACTTCGCCCGTTACGCACGTAATCGCCGTGGCCTTACGACGTAATCGCCGATCACTACCGGCCAGAATCGCCACGGCCTGGGCCGAACGACGGCCCGAACAACCCCGAAACCCGAACCTGAATATGAATCGAAGATATGGTTACGAAGTACTCGCAAAGACGAACTCGAGCACTAAGAGAACACACGATTCTGACGACCCGAAGGCTCGAAATTCGACAACGGAAAGTAATTACCCCAAACTTTGGGAAATTACGAAAATGGCCCAAAACGTCCGAAATACACGATACATGATCGAAACACCAAGCCGAAACTTGCAACATGAATAATAACATTAAATGAACTTAAGAGAAAGTCGAAACAACAGTTTCGGACGAGATTCGCAAGAATCGAACTCAAGTGCGGAAAAACCGCTAAAAAGCACGGAACTCAACAAAACGACACCGAAACGAGCTCGGATGACAAAAAGTGCAGAATTAATCATTCTCAGAATAACGAAACGGTCATGAGCGAGTCGTCAAAACGGACTTCCGCCGAAAAAAAAGAAATTACCGGAAATCGAAATCACGGGTATTACATCCACAGATCTGCAAGCGGCGGCGGCGCTGCTCCTCATCTCCTCAGCGGCAAGCAAAACTTTTCTGCTGAATAGCAAAGTGATTCATCTTCTCTCTCAAGATCTTGGATTGCAAACAAACACCTGCTTTAATTCTGTCGGGAAAACGTGAGATCTTGTTCGTACTTGATAAAAATATGATTTTTAATGGTTTCGAGAAGGGAAATATGCAGATCTGTTGGGAAAAAATCGAATCTTTTTCTGTATTTTAGTGTCACCAACGATGGAGACACTGGCATATGAAAAACCAGATCCAGTGTCGACTAGGTTTTTTAAGAGAGCGATGAATGATCGTTTTTTTTAGCATGATAATGAACGGTTGTAAATTAGATTTAGAGAGAGAGGTGGCACTTTTTTAGGGATAATACACATACCTAAATTGTCCTTGCAGTTTTTTAATTAATGGCCTGATATTTAATTATTTACATTAATAGCATAATTAAGTATAGCCATCGATCAAACAATCTAACGATTCAATGAGAGTTCTCACAGTTCTCGCAGATAACAGAGTTCTGAAAATAAAGTTACACTATATATATATATAACACTTATATTAATATATATATATATATATATTATTGCATCTGGGTCAATTCGGTTCTTACGCTTATTGTGTTGTTTGTGGTGTGTTAGAGTCGTTGTGAACTTGATATTTGGCATATGTGTTGATGGATTATTGACCAGAAAAATCAATCTGTTCAGTGTCCGATTAATCTTCTATTAATTATAATATCTTATTCTTAATAAATAAATAAACTTGTGAAAAGAATATTTTTTCGATCCTAAATATATTACTTTATAGAAGTTTAGCCGTAAGTATAATCTTATTACTAAACCCAACCAAAAAAAAAATACTTATGATGAAACAGAATACAGATGAAGAATAAAAATATTATACTTAAGAGGTATGTTTGAATGGTTTACATAGAAAAGAGAGATTTCTTAAAACATATGCACGTAGTTTTCATGTTGAAAAAGAACACATCCTGTGGTCATTAATTAAAAAAAAAAAAGAGTAGTACTATTTGGCTTATATTAAATATTATATTAGAAATGTAAAATTACTAGAATAATATATTAGAAATGTAAAATCAAAAAATCGATAATTATAGTTTAAATCTCTTCATTAAATGACACTTTTTTTTATCAGTAATGAGCTGGATCGAATCGAGACATATAGAATTATTAAAAAAATTATCATAAATAAGATGCCTTAATTTAGTGTCCAAAGTCTCAATGTGATCTTATCAAATATTTTCCTTATTATAATTCTAAAACTATCATTTCCGGCATAAAAAAGTATAAATATTTTAAAATTTATACTTGTTGAATATCGATTCAATACTTAAACAAAATAAGGATCAATAATACAATGATGGTTAACAAATATAACTACTACACGATTATATTCTACAGGGAAAGGGTTTAAGGATTACAGTCAATAATCCATCAACACCTAGGCCAAGCAACTCAAGTCCAGAACGAATCTGACACACCACAAACAACACAATAAGCGTAAAAACCGAATTGACCCAGATGCAATAATATATATTAATATACGTAGTATATATATATATATATACACATATATATGAATGCAGTATATATATTTATGTTCAGATTCAACAGAGAAACACGAAGGGCCAGTAAATATATATATATATATATATATATATATGAAGAACAAATATGAACCAGAGAAACTAATCAAGATCAGATTAACAAATAATCAATGGAAAAGCAAAATATTTAAGGAAACCCCCTTTCAGAATAGGTTGATGTAATATCTGTAATATTCGCAATTTCGGATTTTTGGTAATTTTCTTTTTTCGGCAGAGGTCCATTTAGATGACTCTCTTGGGACCGTCTCGTCATTCTGAGAATGATTAATTCTACACTTTTTGTCATCCGAGTTCGTTTCGGTATTGTTTTGTTGAGTTCCGTGTTTATTAACGACTTTTCCGCACTCGAGTTCGATTCTCGTGAATCTCGTTCGAAATTATTGTTTCGAGTTTTCCGTAAGTACGTTTAACTTTGTTAGACGTGTTGTAAACATCGGTTTGGTTATTCGATCACGTATCGTGATTTTCGGACGTTTTGGGCCATTTTCGTAATTTCCCAAAGTTTGGGGTAATTACCTTCCGTTGTCGAATTTCGAGCCTTCGGGTGTTCGGGATCGTGTGTTCTACTAGCTCTTAGATTCGTCTTTGCAAGTACTTCGTGACCGTATCTTCGATTCGTATTCAGGTTCGGATTTCGATGTCATTTTCGTGAGTTCAGTATTATTAAACGACTTTTCCACGTATGAGTTCGACTTTGTTAGATCACCATTAATTTTTGGGAGCTCCAAAAATTCTGAATCTTTGCAATATTATAAAGCATCGAGTTAGATTTCCAATGGTTCAAACGATGAGTCAATCGGAGTCCGGACGAGGGAGTTATGATCGAAATAGCTAAGTCACTCACATGTTCCAGTTTTGGCCGAGCAGCCTGCCGGAAGGGCCGCGGCACACTTGGCCGAGCCGCGGCACACACACATTTCAATCTTCGGCCGACCCGTCTGTACCGCGTGCCGCGGCACATTCCGGCAGGGCCGCGGCACACTGCCGAGTCACTGCCGGCAGATTTGGCCCTATGCCGCGGCACACTTCGGCTGGGCCGCGGCACACTGTGTCAGCCTATTTAAGGCCCAGCAGTCGTTTTTTTCGCCATTTTTCTCCTTCTTCTCCTTCTCTTCCGCGGCTTGGGTTGTTCCTATCATGGAGAGATGTTGTTGGTCAATAAATCCATGAAGTCTTGGAGCTCATATCATCAATCATACATCCTATAACATCCTTTGATCGAGCGAATCAGGTCAGATTTTCTAGAAATCTAATTTTGGGGATTTTGGGTATTTTGTTCGATTTCGTCCGTTTAATCTGATTTAACTTAGGATTGTAATGGATTGATGATTATTTAGATGTATTGTATCATTTCCCTTGTTATCCCATGGTTGGATCGTATCGATTCGTTGTTTTGGTCGAGTTCTTGACCGACGCCTTGAAGGTGTCTGGTAAAATGTCATAGAGGGCTTTTCGGGCGTTCTACGATTATTCTTCCTCGTATGATCTATGATTTATTGATTTTATGTTGTTAGGGTCGAATTCTTGTGAAGAACTCGAGTCGGAACCCTTCCGTTCATTGTCTTCTTCGGGGTCCGAGCTTCCCGGTCGAACCGTGTTCTTCGGAGTGTTTGGTAGCGGTTATTAAGGCAAGTATCTTACTATACGACTTGTATCTTGCGACTAGTAATTACGTATGAGATGTGTGATGATTTTGCTTGCCTTCGTAATTATGTTCCGTTTGAGTTGGTTGGGTTTTCCGTAATTTGAAGGTTGTGGGATAATATTGTTATATTAGTATACGTGTTAGGCGTTGTGCCATTTGTGCAGGATTGCGCCGTACATATGGGATGGTTGTGCACTTGGTTGTGCAATGTATTGTGTACCGAACGTGTGTTATGTTGGATATGTGTCGTTGATTGACGATAGTTGTTGCGAGTGTTGAGATTGTGTTATGTGCGGGTGATGTACGATTTTGTGGTGATCAATGTGATTGATCAATTTTGCTCATTGTTGTATGTAATGTGAATGTGAATATGAATATGTGTGTGACCGCTAAGTTCACTCGTGTTGGTTCGACGGGACCTACGAGGATTCGTGGCAGTGGACTACGGGATCAGAACTTAGTGAGGTACTGAGGTCCAATCGTGCTGGTCTGACGAGGCCTACGATAACGCATGGCAGTGGACCATGAGTTTCGGACACAGTACGTCCAACCGGGTGAGCTCGACGGGGATTACGGTGACACGTGGCAGTAGACTACGGTGTCAGGACTGTGTATGTGATTGTTGAGATTGATATAGTCCGTGCGGGTTGTTAAGCCTACGGAGACACGTGACAGTGGATCACGGTGTCGGAATTGGTTATGTCTGGTTAATAGTCCGTGCGGGTTGTTGAACCTACGAAGACACGTGACAGTGGATCACGGTGTCGGAATTGATTATGTTTGTTTAATTGTGCGTGGTGTAGTCCGTGCGGGTTGTTGAACCTACGGAGACACGTGACAGTGGATCACGGTGTCATGAGCATGATTATTTTCAAATCAAAGTTTTGAAAAGAAGGTTTTAAGAAAGGAATGTTGTGCCTTGCCCCACGAGATTTATCAAATATTTTCGTACTGTAAATTGTTGAAATACAATTTGAGATTTGGGTTAAGACCCTAAGATTTTCAAAAGGTTTTGAAATTCTAAAAAAATTCCTGAGATGATAATCTTATTTTCGAATGCTTCATAGCTTATCTTTCCTTGTGAAAACCTCCCGGGGATATTTGTTACTTGATTATTATAATTGATTCACGATTATTAATTGCTTGTTACATTTCGTATGATTTGATACTTGCACTAGTAAAACAGTGGAGTTTTACTAACCCCCGAGTAATCGGGGGGTGGATGTCTGTTTTGCGTCCAGGTACATGCAGATTCAGGGGAGCAGTCACAGGGTTGGCACAAGAGGATGACGAGCTGCGATACTAATCATGAGTCGAGAGTTGTTCTGATTTTTGTTGTGTAGTCAGAGTTGATTTCGCCTTTCCGTCAGATTGTATTTCGACCCCTGTGTGGGTAACGTCGTTTAAGTAAGTTTTGTTGATTGGGTTGTGTGACCTCATCGGTCTGTATTATTATATTGTTTGACCCTGGCCGGGCAGGCATTTGGTTGTTTATGGATGTTTAGCCTGGTAGATCCTTGAGGAAAGGGTCTACGGTGTGTAATATTCCCATACGGTTTTGGGGGTGTTACATTTATGGAATCAGAGCGTAGGTTGCGGAAACCTAGGCTGTTGGGTCGAGTCGAGTCGTGATTTGTCGAGTAATGTGTTGTCTTGTCGTTCGAGTCGTCAGGTGACAAGTTGAGTTGTGTGTAGTCACAACGCGTTAGATATGTTGTCGTATGAGATTAGTATCGTGGGCGACCATCATCTCCGTGCGGCCTGTGGACGTAAGTCTCCTCTTTTATGCATAATATGTGTGTTCATGATTTCAATTATGTGTGATATTTTTAGTGCATAATTTTGTTTACGCGGTGTTGTGCAATGAAGTTGTATTCAACACTTGGATACGCCGTATGTGTATAGAACTGGATGTATTGATGTTTGGGCCTTGAACCACCATGTGGGTTGGTATGGTGTGAAAGTTGTGAACCTTGATGGGTTTTACGGTAAAGTTTGTGAGAAACCCCGATGAATGATTTTGCTGTGTGTTTAAACTTGATACCACGAGATGCATTTGATTGAATTGGCGACCCTGGTTGCCATTTGAGTATGTGGTTTTAAATTTGACTGTTTTTGGAAGGTTGTAATTTTTGTCCGCTATGGGTAATTTTGAGAGTGTTTTCTGAAGGACTTTACAGTTTGAGAATTTTTGTAATAATCGATTTTTGGAAAATATTTTGGTGGTGCGGTCAAACCACGGTTTATATGGATTTTTAAAATTTGTTAAACTTTGACAAATGGGTCGTGTATTTTCAAATGACACAATCAGACGGTACTTGAAAAAAGTGTTTTGAAGTACTTCGCATGTGTAAAATATTACCGCTGCTTTGATTATGAACTAAAGGATTTTGGAAAATTTTTATTTTGCAGAACGATTTTTGGTTTTTGGAATTTCGAACTTCATATGTCCACATGTTGGGGCAAGTGGTTGTGATAAGTTTGTGGTGTTGTTGTGCTCGCCGGAGAATATTTCAGTGTTTTCTAAATATTGAGATACATGGTTTTGATTGGACGATCGGGGTATTAAAAGTGTTTTCAAGAATTTCATTTCACCAAATTTTTCAAACTTGAGAATTTTAAAATTTTATCATTTGAATAATATCCCGGAAATATTTTATTTTGCTTCGAGTGTTTGATCCCTACGATACGTGTGTGGTTTTGACTGTGTTTGATTTGGTAAAATCCAAACACCTCTATCGATGTGACTATGTGGATTATTTTTGAATGAAGTTCTTAAATTACAGTGTTAGTTCGTGCACTTGTGTGATGACTTGGAGTTGATGCTTTATCGTGCTGCTATTATCGTCCTATGTTGACGTTGTGACGTTTGTTTGGTTGCGTTATTCTGTTTGGTCGTCCGTTCAGTATGCCGAGAGGTCGTGGCCGAGGACGTGGTCGTGATCAGGAGCATGGGAGGGCGACTCCCTCCTTGCCGAGTACCGATCAGCTCAGTACAGATCAGGGACATTCGAATAGCGTTAATGTTGACGTTGGCGCTGTAATATCCGTAATATTTCTATTTTTAGCAGTTTCCATTTTTGGTGTATGTCTATTTTTATCGACTCGCTTGTAACCGTTTCGACATTTTGAATCTATTTTGTTCTTGGAGTTTTTCCATTTGGACGAGTTTTGATGATGTTTTCATGTAATTTCATTTTGTGACATGTTTTGCCGTATGAACGTTCGATTCTTGTAAAACTCGTTCGTTTTCGTTGTTTCTTGGTTTGTACAAGTTCGTATGGTTGAGTTGGTCATGTGGAGACTTTCGGTTTGTATATCCGACGTCGTTTCGTGATTTTCGGGCACTTGGGCCATTTTTGTAATTTCCTAATAGTTTAGGGAATCTTAGTTTCGTTGTCGCATTACGGACCCTCCGGTGGTCGGAATTGTATTTTCTTTCAGCGCTTAGTTCCGTCGTCTTGTAGGCTTCGCATCTATGTTCCCGGATTCTCGGTCTCGTAAACGCTTCGTGTTTTATACCCTCGACAGCCTTTACTGCGATGTGACATCGCAGCGGTCGAATCGCTGTGTAGGTAGCGCACGCTACCTGTTGCCTTGCGTGCGCTACCGGCGCGTTAGCGACGCTAACCCCTATTGTTAGCGACGCTAACGAATGGTGGCAAGAGCCACCGGATCGCCACGGCCCCGTTAGAAGACGCTACATATGGCGATTAGCGTGGCGCTAACTTCACACTATATAAGCTCAATGCGATCTAGAGCAGCAGTTTCATTCTTTTCCCTTCGTTTCTTCGACGTGCGACCTCAGAGGCGATTTCCATCAGTCCCGATCGGCGTTCTATTCACATTCCATCACCGTAGAGTCGTGCTAACATATTATCATCAGCATAATCGTCATCCATCATCCGAAATCAAGGTAATTTCGTCTTAACTCGTCAAATTTGGGGGTTTTCCGGGTTTTACTAATTGGAACCGAATTATTCCAGTATGTTATGATATTCTTCACCGATTGTGATTATTGAATGATTCCAAATCCAATTTCCTTGATTTTAATCCGCGAATTATCGATACGGGGAGATTTTGCGTAAACCCTCGCCCGTATCAATTGATCGTCTATTGTCGTATATCGTAACCGGGGTTATGGGTGTATTCCAATAGAGTATTGTTGTCCGTTGGGACTGAACTGTATTGATCCTTCGTTTAGGAACCGTCGTTTTCCACCCGGACCGTTCGTAGTCGTGTTTCATCTCTGTTTCTTCAAGAATGTCTCAAAGGCAAGTACTTTACATTTGTTTGCATGTTCTAGTATTTGAATTATGGCTATATGTGGTTGTTGTGGGAAGATATGTGTATGTTCACCTAGGGACGGTCCGACGGGGCCTCTAGGGATACGTATTGCCGTGAGTGTGCGTATCGTGAACTGTGGTTAGCCACCCAGGGATGTCCGACGGGACTCATGGGTACGGTGGCCGTGAGTCTCGTGCCAACGGTTAACTTTGAATTATGATTTGTTGGAGATAATGTGTTTTGTGTTTGTACATCATAAATATTCCGAATATAAAATGTTTTCTAAAATGACTTTTTGCGCATATATTCATCCGATTAGAATGTAGTTCAAATGGATTGTACTTGCACTAGATTGTCGCTAACCCCTTAAATGGGGAAATACTTTTGTATTTCGTATTGATCGTGGGGACAAGCGAGCACTAGAGCCGTATGAGGATGATGGGCGAGCATGATACTGTCCAGAAGTTGATTATTGGTGTTCTATCTGTCGAATATTTTGATATCTTGTTTTGGGGATTTTGTTTTATAAAAACAGGTTTAAGTACTCGAGTACTTCTTTTACAAAATTGTTAATGTTGTGTTCATGTTTGGGAAGTGGATTAATGTTGGATTTTATTGTCGGATTGTAATCTTATTTGAATTGTCGTATTATTGATGATTGTTGTCGTTGTCGAATGTCTTATTTGGTATGTTAGCCTGGTGGATTCCACAGTGTGGGGTCCACGGCGCTGTAATATGCCCTGAAGGTCTTGGGGGTGTTACAGAATATGGTATCGGAGCTTAGGTTTATGGATACCTAGGCTGTCGGTTATTTGGGTCTAGTTAAGTGTCGTTTTTGGGACAGTATCACTGTTATGCCATCATCTCAGTACGCCGGTGCTCGTAAGTTTCCCTAACTTGACTCGTTTCACCGTTCTGTTCTATTTCTGTCTTAGTATCTTTTTCGTTTTGCGTTTGAATTGTACTTACCCGTTGCTTCTTCAGAATTCCTGCTGGTAGAGGACGCGGACGCGGTAGGGGACGTGGCGCAGCCGGTGGTGCGGCCATGTCCGATCACTCGGGAACTGATTCGGCGATGCCTTCCTTGTCGAACAGTGTTCCCCCTAGTTCCGGAGGTCACAGGACCACCGCTAGCTCCTAATGCTCATGAGAATGTTGGAGTGGCCAACATTTTACGGCAGTAGCGAACTGAGATGACGCCATCGACTCAGCCGCTCAGTCGGCCATGCTAATGCTAACCCGGTCCCGCCACTGGGTCCGCAATGATAAGCTACTTCAGACGTGATTCGTATGCGTCCTCCGCAGCTTGATGGTGCTTCCACCCTTCCGGTTGGGAGAATTGGCCGCTCGAGATGGAGAAAGTGTTTGAGGTCGCTAATTGCCCCGAGGAGAGGAAAGTACCCATTGCTCAAGACTTCCTCGCCAAGGAGGCTGACGTGGTGGCAAGCGGTGAAACCGCGTGACCGGCAGCTACGTGGGCGAGTTCCGGATCCGATGGAAGACGAGTGCGTCCGTGGCCGGTGAAAGAGGGGAGGATCCGAGCCTTCTTTGAGGCTAAGCCCCAAGATGTACCTATATCTCAAGCCATCAAAGACTACAATCGGCAGCTACATTATGTAAGAAACCAAGTCCGCTATGAGCTCGATAAGATCCGCCACTTTGACATGCGGATGAAACCGAGAGTGCGCCACTACATGTCCAGTGCAGGGTGCACGACTTTGAAAGAATATCAGAATAAGGCGATGGCTTATGAGATGTCGTTTTCGCGATGCAGACGGCAACCGAAGGAAAGAAACAGAAAACCGCGGCCGGTCGGGAGGCAAGTCAGAGGGTATCCGAAGACTCACTGCAGTTCGCGAGTCTCGGAGTCGGGCCGCCATCGGTTGGTCGAGGAAACGGTTCTAGGTCCGCTCCTGCTGGTTCCGTTCGTGGTCCTACGTGCTTCAATTGCGGTCGTCCGGCCATGATGAGTGAGTGTGATAGGCCTCCGATTCGGTGTCTTGCTTGTGGTCGTATGGGTCATCGTGCTAAGTTTTGTACGGATGCGGCTGGGCCCGCATTACTCAGATATCATCCCACCATGGGAGAGCCGAGTGTGAATCGGACACCGACAGCTTCTCACCGCAGCAGAGTTTTGGTAGAGGTCGAGGTCGTGGTCACCTTCTAGAGGGGAGATTCTAGTGCGGGTCTGCTCTGGCCCCGTGTGTACGAGATGAGACGAGCAAGAGATCCCGACGCGACGGTGGCCACAGTGTACCGTCCACATCCTTGATCATCCTGTTTCCGTATTGTTCGATTCTCACGCTACGCATTCTTTTATATCTATGGATTGTGTGCGCGCCCGCATGTTGATTGCCTTGTTGCTTGTGAGCCTTTTGTTGTTAAACTTCCTAGTGGGGATAGCATCGTGGGAGATCGTGAGGTTAGAGATTTTCCGTGAGTATCGCGAGGGTTTGGCCTTCTAATCGATCGGTAGATATTAGAGATGAGGATTTGATTCGGGTGAGGATTGGTGGACCGTCATGGGGCGATCATGAATTATAGAACGAGGATGGTTTCGATGTTAGCCTCTCGACGGTGCCGAGCATTCCTTTGTGGGGCGAAGCGAGTAGCCAGAGATTACTGATCAGTGCCTTAAAGGCGGTGAGACTTCTTCGAGGAGGTTGCACGGGTTATTGGTGTTACGCTTTGAGATCGGAAGAAGGGGGAGTCGAGCTCTCGTCTATTTCGGTAGTATGTGAGTATCCTGACGTTTTTCCAGATGAGTTGCCGGGTTTGCCGCCGGACCGAGAGGTTGAATTTACCGTCGATTTAGAGCCGGGTGCAACACCTATCTCTAAGACGCCATACCGGATGGCGCCTGCCGAGATGCTTGAGTTGAAGAAACAGTTGGGAGAGTTGCTAGACATGGGATATATTCGACCGAGCGCTTCGTCTTGGGGCGCACCGGTCCTATTCGTAAAGAAGAAGGATGGGTCACTTCGTTTGTGTATCGACTACCGAGAGTTGAACAAAGTGACCATCAAAAACAAATATCTGCTCCCGAGGATTGATGACTTGTTTGATCAGTTGCAAGGGGCAACCGTGTTTTCGAAGATTGATTTGAGATCGGGGTATTATTAGCTCCGAGTGAAGGATACCGACATTCCGAAGACGGCCTTTCGGACGAGATACGGTCACTACGAGTTTGTGGTTATGCCTTTTGGGCTAACCAACGCACCAGCCGTGTTCATGCAGCTTATGAACAAAGTCTTTATCGAGTACCTCGATAAGTGTGTAGTCGTTTTTATCGACGACATCCTGATTTATTCGAGGAGCGAGGAGGAGCACGCCCGTCATTTGCATATTGTGTTAGATATTTTGAGAACTCAGCATCTTTTTGCGAAGTTCTCAAAGTGCGAGTTTTGGTTACGGGAGGTTATGTTTCTCGGTCATGTGATCTCGGCCGAGGGTGTTCGTGTAGACCCACATAAGGTAGAGGCAGTGTTGGATTGGGCGCCGCCCAAGAACGTGAAGGAGGTCCGCAGTTTTCTGGGATTAGCCGGGTATTACCGCAGATTCGTCGAGGGGTTCTCTAAGCTCGCTCGACCGCTGACTCAGTTGTTACAGAAGTCGGAGAAGTTTGTGTGGACCGATGAGAGGCAGAATAGTTTTGAGGAGTTGAAGAAGCGGTTGACGACCGCTCCCGTGTTGGCTTTACCGAGTGGTAATGACGGTTTCTCCATTTATAGTGATGCTTCGGGCCAAGGGCTCGGATGCGTACTTATGCAGAAATGGAGGACGAAAGCCTATTCTTCCCGAAAGTTGAAAACATATCAATTGAATAACCCTACGCACGATCTTGAGTTGGCCTGATTGTGTTTGCGTTGAAAATCTGGCGTCATTACTTGTATGGCTCGTCGTGTCAGATTTTCACCGATCACAAGAGCCTGAAGTACATCTTCACGCAGAAGGAGCTTAATATGAGACAGAGGAGATGGTTGGAATTGATTAAGGATTACGATCTTGAGATCCTCTATCATCCGGGCAAGGCTAATGTGGTAGCAGATGCCTTGAGCCGGAAATCGGTATCCTTCGGGCGCTTGAGTTACTCACGGCCCAGTCGGGACTTCAGCGAGAGTTTATGAGGTTGAGCATTGAGATTGTACTGCCAGGGAGTTCCGGGCAGTTGCGTACTCTTGAGATTTCTTCATCTCTGGTCGAGGACATTAAGTCGGGACAGTTAGAGGACCCGATGTTTATTCAGCTCCGAGAGAGTGTAGGAAAGGGGAAAGTTATTCATGAGGACGGCGTGTTGAGATTCCGAGGTCGGTTGTGTGTTCCGAACGACTCGGAACTGAGACAGAGCATTATGCGAGAGGCTCATGCGTCACCATACTCAGTCCATCCGGGCTCGAGTAAAATGTATAAAGATCTGAGGAAGAATTTCTGGTGGAACGATATGAAGAAGGAAGTAGTTCAGTTTGTAGCTAAGTGTTTGACTTGTCAACAAGTCAAGATTGAGCATCAGCGGCCAGCCGGATTATTGAAACCACTTCCCGTTCCGGAATGGAAGTGGGAGGACATCTCTATGGATTTTGTCACGAGTTTACCGAGGACAAAGACTGGTATGAATTTGGTATGGGTGATTGTAGACCGACTGACTAAGTCGGAACATTTTCTGGGCATCAAGGATACTTGGGGTCCAGAAAAGTTGGCTCGTATTTTTATTGCACAGATAGTGAGGCTTCATGGTACGCCAAGGACCATTATTTCAGACAGAGATGGCCGATTTGTATCGCAATTTTGGCAGGCGGTACATAAAGCATTGGGGACACAGTTACGTTTGAGCACTTCGTTCCATCCCCAAACCGATGGGCAGTCCGAACGTACCATTCAGACGTTCGAGGATTTGTTGCGCGCGTGTGCGTTAGACTGGAGTAGTAATTGGGAGGAGCATTTGGCCTTAATTGAGTTTGCTTATAATAATAGCTGGCACGCGTCGATTAAGATGGCACCGTATGAGGCACTTTATGGCCGACGTTGTCGATCACCGATATGTTGGGATGAGCCGTCCGATTTGGTTGGCACCGAGCCGGACCTTGTGTTGGAGACGAGAGAGAAAGTCGAATTGATTAGAAAGAGGATGTTGGCTGCTCAGAGTCGACAAAAGTCTTACGCGGATGTTAGGCGTAGACCTTTGGAGTTTGAGGTGGGAGATCATGTTCTGTTGAGAGTGTCTCCGACGAGGGGAGTTTTCCGTTTTGGGAAGAAGGGGAAACTCAGCCCGAGATATATTGGACCTTTCGAGGTATTGGAGAGAGTTGGTGAGTTAGCGTACCGTTTGGCTTTACCTCCGTCGCTGCGTCATGTACATAGCGTATTTCACGTTTCCCAGTTGAGGAAGTACGTTCCGGACCCGTCCCACATTATTGACTTTGGGGATGTGAAGATCGAGAAGGATGTTACGTTTGAAGAGAGGCCCGTCAGAATTTTGGAGCGTCGTGACAAACAGTTAAGGCACAAAACCATTCCTTTGGTTAAGGTGCAATGGTCGAGACACGGAATAGAAGAAGCGACGTGGGAGTTAGAGGAGGATATGCGTTCGAGATACCCCGAGCTTTTTGATTCTTAAGTTTCGGGACGAAACTTTATTTTAGAGAGGGAGAATGTAATATCCGTAATATTTCTATTTTTAGCAGTTTCCATTTTTGGTGTATGTCTATTTTTATCGACTTTCTTGTAACCGTTTCGACATTTTGAATCTATTTTGTTCTTGGAGTTTTTCCATTTGGACGAGTTTTGATGATGTTTTCACGTAATTTCATTTTATGACATGTTTTGTCGTATGAACGTTCGATTCTTGTAAAACTCGTTCGTTTTCGTTGTTTCTTGGTTTGTACAAGTTCGTATGGTTGAGTTGGTCATGTGGAGACTTTCGGTTTGTATATCCGACGTCGTTTCGTGATTTTCGGGCACTTGGGCCATTTTTGTAATTTCCTAATAGTTTAGGGAATCTTAGTTTCGTTGTCGCATTACGGACCCTCCGGTGGTCGGAATTGTATTTTCTTTCAGCGCTTAGTTTCGGCTGCCTTGTAGGCTTCGCATCTATGTTCCCGGATTCTCGTCTCGTCGTGACGCTTCGTGTTTTATACTCGACAGCAGCTTCATCGGCGATGTGACATCGCTAAGGTTTAATCGGCTGTAGGTAGCGCACGCTACCCCTGTTGCCTTGCGTGCACTACCAAGTGCGATTAGCGACGCTAACCCCTATTGTTAGCGACGCTAACGAATGGTGGCGATAGCCACCGGACTGCCACGGCCCCGTTAGCGCACGCTACATATGGCGATTAGCGGCGCTAACTTCACACTATATAAGCCCAAATGCGCTTTGAGCAAAGCAGCTTCATTCTTTTCCCTTCGTTTCTTCGACGTGCGACCTCGAGGCGATTTCCATCACCCCGATCGGCGTTCTATTCACATTCCATCACCGTAGAGTCGTGCTAACATATTATCATCGCATAATCGTCATCCATCATCCGAAATCAAGGTAATTTCGCCTAGAACCCTAACTCGTCAAATTTGGGGTTTTTCCGGTTTTACTAATTGGAACCGAATTATTCCAAAGATGTTATGATATTCTTCACCGATTGTGATTGTTGAATGATTCCAAATCCAATTTCCTTGATTTTAATCCGCGAATTATTGATACGGGGAGATTTTGCGTAAACCCTCGCCCGTATCAATTGATCGTCTATTGTCGTATATTGTAACCGGGGTTATGGGTGTATTCCAATAGAGTATTGTTGTCCGTTGGGACTGAACTGTATTGATCCTTCGTTTAGGAACCGCTGCTTTCCACCCGGACCGTTCGTAGTCGTGTTTCATCTCCGTTTCTTCAAGAATGTCTCAAAGGCAAGTACTTTACATTTGTTTGCATGTTCTAGTATTTGAATTATGGCTATATGTGGTTGTTGTGGGAAGATATGTGTATGTTCACCTAGGGACGGTCCGACGGGGCCTCTAGGGATACGTATTGCCGTGAGTGTGCGTATCGTGAACTGTGGTTAGCCACCCAGGGATGTCCGACGGGACTCTGCGGGGTACGGTGGCCGTGAGTCTCGTGCCAACGGTTAACTTTGAATTATGATTTGTTGGAGATAATGTGTTTTGTGTTTGTACATCATAAATATTCCGGAATATAAAATGTTTTCTAAAATGACTTTTTGGCGCATATATTCATCTGATTAGAATGTAGTTCAAATGGATTGTACTTGCACTAGCAGTTGTCGCTAACCCCTTAAATGGAGGAAATACTTTTTGTATTTCAGGTATTGATCGTGGGGACAAGCGAGCACTAGAGCTGTATGAGGATGATGGGCGAGCATGATACTGTCCAGAAGTTGATTATTGGTGTTCTATCTGTCGAATATTTTGATATCTTGTTTTGGGGATTTTGTTTTATAAAAACTGGTTTAAGTACTCGAGTACTTCTTTTACAAAATTGTTAATGTTGTGTTCCTGTTTGGGAAGTGGATTAATGTTGGATTTTATTGTCGGATTGTAATCTTATTTGAATTGTCGTATTATTGATGATTATTGTCGTTGTCGAATGTCTTGTTTGGTATGTTAGCCTGGTGGATTCCACAGTGTGGGGTCCACGGCGCTGTAATATGCCCTGAAGGTCTTGGGGGTGTTACAGGCGCCGCCACCATCCTTCGTCAGGTGGTTGATCAGTTAGTGCAGATGAATCAGGCCGTACGTCGGGATGAGAACCCGAATAGGGATAACGGAACTAGTAAGTGGTTACGAGATGTGATGAAGATGCAAAGCCCGCTTTTGTGGGTTCGTCGACTTGTTAGGATGGGAAAACGGCTCTTCGGTTGGATGTAATATTTGACGTTGTAGCTTGTCCGGATGATAGGAGGGTACACATTGCTCAGTACCTGCTCGACAAAGAAGCTGCAGACTGGTGGCACGCTGTAGTGCCTGCAGATCGTACGCCTACATGGGCTGAGTTTAAGACTGCCGTGGAGGCAGAGTATTGCCCGTTGCCTGTTCGTGAACGCAGAATCGTTGAGTTTTTCTCGGCTACGCCCCAGGATGTGTCAATATCCCAGGCGATAGTCGATTATAATCGACAGTTGGCTTATGTTCGGGATCAAGTGAGAAGTGAAGCGGACAAGGTCCGATACTTCAATATGCGCATGAAACCCTATATCTGGGAGAGTATGGCTCCGCTTATGTGTACCACCCTGAAAGAATATCAGGACCGAGCTTTAGCCATTGAGATGGCTGTTTCTGTGTCGGAATCTAGTTCAGAGAGTAAGAGACAGAAGACCTCGAGAAATTTTTCAAGAGGCCAGAGAAGTGAGATCCGTGAACCTGTTGCTTCGCATTTTCCTTATGGAAGCACTCCTCGTTCGGTTGACCAGTCTAAGAACCTTACTCCAGAGGCGAGTAAGACGATCGGTGTGAAGACCTGCTTTAATCGCAATGTAGGCCATGCGAGACAGAATTGTCGTTCGCCACCGGTTAATTGTTTTAAGTGCGGCCAACTGGGGCACCAAGCGGTGCATTGTGAGACCGTTGCCAAGATGTTCAGGAATCGGGTTTTCATTCCTACTCGGGGAGGGCCCGGCGGTGTCCAGTGACGTAGTTGTGTATCGTACTTTGTGCTGTAATTCGTGTAGAGATTGATATTTGTTGCGTGAACTTTTTGGTTTTGTTTGTATTCTACCATGATGTTTTATTTTAAGTTTCGGGACGAAACTTATTTTTAATAGGATAGAATGTAATGTCCGGTATTCTCTTTTTCTGTTATCTTGAATTATTTGTGTCTTGACGTCGGACATTTTCTTGTCGACGAGAAATCGGAGTGGATTCTATCATAATACTATATTTGTTTCTACCACATAGTCGTTGTGGTCGGGTGCGACTTGTTGTCGCGTGCGTTTCTTTAATTAAATATGTGCATGTGATGCGTCGTTAATTACTCGTTATTGTTTTGAATCATTGTCGGTGACGTTGTTATGGTCGTCGTGGGGCGTGTTTTCACGCTGTATGTTCTTTCGCGTTGCTTGTAACGTTTCGCCGTTGGGCGCGATTTTTTTTTTGTTCTTGTGTATCTCGTTGAGTTTTCCTGGCAGGATATTGTTTCTCCCTACTTGATTTAAGTTTCGGGACGAAACTTCTTTTAAGGAGGGTAGAATGTAATATCCGCAATTTCGGATTTCCGGTAATTTTCTTTTTTCGGCGGAGGTCCATTTAGATGACTCGCTTGGGACCATCTCGTCATTCTGAGAATGATTAATTCTACACTTTTTGTCATCCGAGTTCGTTTCGGTATTGTTTTGTTGAGTTCCGTGTTTATTAACGACTTTTCCGCACTCGAGTTCGATTCTCGTGAATCTCGTTCGAAATTACTGTTTCGAGTTTTCCGTAAGTACGTTTAACTTTGTTAAACGTGTTGTGAACTTCGGTTTGGTTATTCGATCACGTATCGTGATTTTCGGACGTTTTGGGCCATTTTCGTAATTTCCCAAAGTTTGGGGTAATTACCTTCCGTTGTCGAATTTCGAGCCTTCGGGTGGTCGGAATCGTGTGTTCTACTAGCTCTTAGATTCGTATTTGCGAGTACTTCGTGACCGTATCTTCGATTCGTATTCAGGTTCGGGTTTCGATGTCATTTTCGTGAGTTCAATATTATTAAACGACTTTTCCACGTATGAGTTCGACTTTGTTAGATCACCATTAATTTTTGGAAACTCCAAAAATTCTGAATCTTTGCAATATTATAAAGCATCGAGTTATATTTCCAATGGTTTAAACGGTGAGTCAATCGGAGTCCGGACGAGGGAGTTATGGTCGAAATAGATAAGTCACTCACATGTTCCAGTTTTGGCCGAGCAGCCTGCCGGAAGGGCCGCGACACACTTGGCCGAGCCGCGGCACACACACATTTCAATCTTCGGCCGACCCGTCTGTACCGCGTGCCGCGGCACATTCCGGCAGGGCCGCGGCACACTGCCGAGTCACTGCCGGCAGATTTGGCCCTATGCCGCGGCACACTTGGTGGGCGGCACCGTGTCACCTATTTAAGGCCAAGTGATCGTTTTTCGCCATTTTTCTCCTTCTTCTCCTTCTCTTCCGCGGCTTGGGTTGTTCCTATCATGGAGAGATGTTGTTGGTCAATAAATCCATGAAGTCTTGGAGCTCATATCATCAATCATCCATCCTATAACATCCTTTGATCGAGCGAATCAGGTCAGATTTTCTAGAAATCTAATTTTGGGGATTTTGGGTATTTTGTTCGATTTCGTCCGTTTAATCCGATTTAACTTAGGATTGTGATGGATTGATGATTATTTAGATGTATTGTATCATTTCCCTTGTTATCCCATGGTTGGATCGTATCGATTCGTTGTTTTGGTCGAGTTCTTGACCGACGCCTTGAAGGTGTCCGGTAAAATATCATAGAGGGGTTTTCGGGCGTTCTACGATTATTCTTCCTTGTATGATCTATGATTTATTGATTTTATGTTGTTAGGGTCGAATTCTTGTGAAGAACTCGAGTCGGAACCCTTCCGTTCATTGTCTTCTTCGGGGTCCGAGCTTCCCGGTCGAACCGTGTTCTTCGGAGCGTTTGGTAGCGGTTATTAAGGCAAGTATCTTACTATACGACTTGTATCTTGCGACTAGTAATTACGTATGAGATGTGTGATGATTTTGCTTACCTTCGTAATTATGTTCCGTTTGAGTTGGTTGGGTTTTCCGTAATTTGAAGGCTGTGCGATAATATTGTTATATTAGTATACGTGTTAGGCGTTGTGCCATTTGTGCAGGATTGCGCCATACAAATGGGATGGTTGTGCACTTGGTTGTGCAATGTATTGTGTACCGAACGTGTGTTATGTTGGATATGTGTCGTTGATTGACGATAGTTGTTGCGAGTGTTGAGATTGTGTTATGTGCGGGTGATGTACGATTTTGTGGTGATCAATGTGATTGATCAATTTTGCTCATTGTTGTATGTAATGTGAATGTGAATATAAATATGTATGTGACCGCTAAGTTCACTCGTGTTGGTTCGACGGGACCTACGAGGATTCGTGGCAGTGGACTACGGGATCAGAACTTAGTGAGGTACTGAGGTCCAATCGTGCTGGTCTGACGAGGCCTACGATAACGCATGGCAGTGGACCATGAGTTTCGGACACAGTACGTCCAACCGGGTGAGCTCGACGGGGCTTACGGTGACACGTGGCAGTGGACTACGGTGTCAGGACTGTGTATGTGATTGTTGAGACTGATATAGTCCATGCGGGTTGTTAAGCCTACGGAGACACGTGACAGTGGATCACGGTGTCGGAATTGGTTATGTCTGGTTAATAGTCCATGCGGGTTGTTGAACCTACGGAGACACGTGACAGTGGATCATGGTGTCGGAATTGATTATGTTTGTTTAATTGTGCGTGGTGTAGTCCGTGCGGGTTGTTGAAACTACGGAGACACGTGACAGTGGATCACGGTGTCATGAACATGATTATTTTCAAATCAAAGTTTTGAAAAGAAGGTTTTAAGAAAGGAATGTTGGGCCTTGCCCCACGAGATTTATGAAATGTTTTCGTACTGTAAATTGTTGAAATACAATTTGAGATTTGGGTTAAGACCCTAAGATTTTCAAAAGGTTTTGAAATTCTAAAAAAATTCCCGAGATGATAATCGAATGTTTCATAGCTTATCTTTCCTTGTGAAAACCTCCCGGGGATATTTGTTACTTGATTATTATAATTGATTCACGATTATTACTTGCTTGTTACATTTCGTATGATTTGATACTTGCACTAGTAAAACAGTGGAGTTTTACTAACCCCCGAGTAATCGGGGGGTGGATGTCTGTTTTGCGTCCAGGTACATGCAAATTCAGGGGAGCAGTCACAGGGTTGGCACAAGAGGATGACGAGCTGCGATACTAATCATGAGTCGAGAGTTGTTCTGATTTTTGTTGTGTAGTCAGAGTTGATTTCAGTCTTCCGCTGTATTGTATTTCGACCCCTGTGTGGGTAATGTCGTTTAAGTAAGTTTTGTTGATTGGGTTGTGTGACCTCATCGGTCTGTATTATTATATTGTTTGACCCTGGCCGGGCAGGCATTTGGTTGTTTATGGATGTTTAGCCTGGTAGATCCTTGAGGAAAGGGTCTACGGTGTGTAATATTCCCATACGGTTTTGGGGGTGTTACAATATCCGCATTTTTCTTTTCCGTTTATTTTCATTTTTCGGTGTATTTCTCAGTTGTAGCGACCCTCGTGTATCTTTCAGTGTTTTTCTCCCATCATCTATTGATCTGATTCTCGTAATTGTTATGCGGAACCGCCGTTTCGGGGTTGTCGTGGATCCATTCCATGTTACGATGCGTTTTGAGGTGTTCCGTTTGGTGTTTCGTTCATATTCCGGTATTTTGGACCGTTTATATTTTGTACCTAACGCACGCTATCTTTTCTGCATAGCGCACGCTAGAGGTCCCTTAGTAGCGCACGCTACGTCTGTTTCGTAGCGCGCGCTAACAAGCTAACCCTGCGAGTGGCAGTGCTGATTCCAGCCCTCTGGATTGGCGGATTAGCGTACGCTACGTAGTCCACGCTAATGTCTGGGGCTAGCGCACGCTGAGATGCCCGGTAGCGTGCACTAGTGTGACTGTCCAGTACTGGACAGTTTGCTACTGGACTTTATCAGGTACCCAGGTAGCGCACGCTATTGGCCGATAGCGCGCGCTACCGATACACCCTTAGCGCACGCTATGTTTGGTCGATAGCGCGCGCTAACCGGATCAGGTGTGTACTGACAGTTGCTTCTGGACTCGGATGATGTTCAGGTAGCGCACGTTATTGGTCGATAGCACGCGCTACCGAGAGGTTATTAACGCATGCTACGTTTCGAGTAGCGCATGCTAACGGCCAGAAATCTGGCTACTAGACTGGAGTTTGTTTCGTTAGCGCACGCAAACTTTGAGGATTAGCGCGTGCTAACACTCCCTGGCTATATAAACCAGGGAGTTGACCGAGATGAACGTATTTTCTCATTTCTTCCTCCTCTCCGCGGCTAAGGCGATTCCGGGCGATTTTCTTGGCGATTTCTTCCTCCAATCATCTCATCCAACATCTTCCTTGAGTTCTTGGTGTATTATAACAACATCAACACGAATCTTTCATCCAAATCCAAGGTAAATCTCTTAAAACCCTACTTTTGGATAATTTGGGGGTTTTGGGATTTTCGTCCGATTCGTCTCGTTTTGTCGGTTAATTCATGATGAGTACGATTAATCTTGTTGATATCATTGGTTTTCCTACAGATTCATGATATACTTCGTGGTTGTTGCGTATTCGAGAGGGTTCGGTTGTGGTCCGCCCTCGTTGTTAGTTTTATACGAATATGCATGAATCGTAGGCGGGTTTTCGGGTGTATTCCATTTCCATATTCATATAGAGTTGGTTGTGATGATGTTCTTCGAATCGTTAGGTTTGGTCCTTTGGTTCCTAGCGTTCGTCGGTGTTTTTCCTTCCGTTCGTTGCGTCGTTAATTATTCAAGGCAAGTCATGGTATTTAAACCAGTCAGTCAATATGGGTTGTACAGGAAAAGTGGGCATTAAATCTAGACGAAGAAAATGTTTGTACGTATCCCCTAAATGACAAATGACAATCTCCTGGCTACGTCGTGTTGCTGTTGAGGGTGCTTTCAACGGCAGCATAGTGAGACATGAAAATAAAGATCTACCGTTTTCGAATCCGAATAGTATGACGACGACATTGGAAATAGTAGCAATAGGAAATAAATCTTCAGCCACAACCATCTAATGATCCGATCCACACGCACCACCATCCCATGTAATACGTCGAACCTCAGGTTCAATGCCATCATAGTAGATCAATCGGTAGAGTGTACAGTTAGCCATAATTTCATTTGCAATGCATACATGTACAAGACGCCATTTATCTTGGTCACCAAATATGTAGTCGGCGATAACACGAAATCCACAATTACCGTCTCCGAGGACATAAATATAACCTTCTACAAACGGCAAAATAATTCCCGGTATCTTGTCGATATGGTGATAGTTACCTATCTCCACTCGGTGGTATGCATCTGCAAACCCATATTCAATATATTACATATTATCGTAACAATATCAAACTTAAAAAGCATATCACGAGTATTAATAAATTTGTTCATAACCGATGAAGAGGCATTGTGGACTGATGCAGAAGAGCTGCGGCCACGACCACTGGATGACCGGGAACGGACACGACCCCCTTTGGCTATACTCCCAACCACTAGGATCGCGTCTAGTCAATGAACTTCCTCTTGGTCGACCCTTAACTGCCGTATTCACTTGTGGTTCAACGTAACGCGTTTGATCAGGGTGAAGATGACCGTAGATAATAAGTGATACGTTACGGACAACTGCAGGATCGCTCTTTCTGACCTCATCAACAAGAGCTTGGAAGTACTGCTGGTCCTCCGATTTAGCACCGGTAGAAGGATCGACAAATTTGGTCATGTCTACACCATCACTGATAATAAGTGTTTGCCAAAATGTGTGAAGACGATTAACACTACATGGGGTCCGCGATTCCATAACTCTCTTGAGCTCACACGCACAAGGAATCTGATGGGTGTTTTGGAGTGCACAACCGCAATGATGGTACACTTGATCACTTAATTCTCTCATACATGTCAATTCATTCGACAGTAATCGCAGACAATAATAGGAAACACGACAGCGCAAGTAGTTGAATGGAAAACCATAGTATACCACGCCTGTACAACACCTAGACTGTTCAAGTGTGTATCTGATCTACGTTAATTGTGATTCAATCTCCTGGTTCACTTTGGTCCAGAAGGTATCGAGGGCTCTAGTGGAAGAGTTAAGCCATTGCTTTAACTCGGCATGTGCACTCTCTACTCTACAAGTGGTTGGGTTTCCAAAATGAAGCACTTTATTCGTCCACGCAACAATGAACATCTCCTTGTATTTTAGCCATGTACCCTCAACGTAGGATACCACCTTAGGATTCCATCTCCATGTATCCTTCATGAGTTGCACCGCTTGATCGTATTCCTCTTCGGTCGCCGCTTCCATGATTTTCTTCCATTTCCCATTATTAAACTTTTGGCCCATTTCTTTATCTTTTCCACAAATTCTGTAGACCTTGTCTTCAACATCCTTATTAATATGCAATGTGTTGTTGCCCGAAATATTTATCCGAAGATGAAATACTGCTGGAATGGACGGACAACAAACAAGGTTGCGGGAGCACTTCCGAGAGGGTGTGAATAACACAAGATTTGCCGGGTTTGTTAGGCCCGGGCTTGAATTCTCTCGCGAGATGTTATTAATACAAATATTCGTGGATACAAGTATTAATGTGAGAATCTAAGTACAATGAGTGTAAAAAGATCCTATTAATCCAGCTCTTGAGCGAAGCTTGGTGTTCTTGCTCTCGGCCGATCGTATTCTGTGTGAGAGAGGTTGAGAGAGAAGAATGAACCGAGAGATAGCTGTTGCCAATAGTAGGAGAAAGCCAAGTTGTGTATATTGCTTCTGTATTGTGCGCTGAAATCGCGGGAATGCCAGAGAGTTGGCCGAGTGCAGGGAGCCTTCTATTTATAGGGGCTGAGGAGCCTTGTCTTCTGGCGGGTGATCGCCTTCCGGCCAATATAATAATGGGGCGATCGTCTTTAAGTCACACGGGTTGTCGGCCTAAAGTCCAAGGCAGCTGCTGGCAGCCAGCTGTGCGGTCCAATTAGGAGCCAGCACGCGTCCGGAGTCACTGTCACATGCGGTCCTACTGACACCTTTCGGCGGGCTTGTCGGCTGGTGGGAAGATGCTGACAGGCTGTGGTCAACGATCCGTGAAATGCAGATCTTGTCTCGGCCCTGCATGTGGGGTCTGTCCTGAGGTTCGGCCTTTGCCGACTGGGTGATCGTCGGCTTCTAGCGGCATGAGGCGATCGTCATTAACTGATCACCAGGGGACGGCATCGGTCGGTCACCAAGGGTCGATCGCCAAGTGCCGAGAGATGATGGTCTGCTAGTCGGCCACCGAGGGTCGATCGCCAAGTGCCGAGAGATGATCGTCTGCTAGTCGGCCACCAGGAGTCCATCGCCAAGTACCGAGAGGCGATCGTCTTAGATGTCGATCGCTCGGCACCGGGACTTGTCCTGGGGCCTTCGGTCGGCCGATCTATCTTGGCTGCCGGGTTAAGGCTAGGTCGCCTGGTCGCTGGTCGGCAGTTCTGTCTCGACTGTTTGGCTATGACTAGGTCGCCCGATCTCTGAGGCGATCGCCGGTCGGAGAGTATAATTCTCGACACAACACCATGTACAAAGCAAGTGGGCACTCTGTGGAAATATCTCTCCAATAGGATGCATCAATCCCAACTCGCGATCCGTAACAATAGCCGTCGGATGAACATCAAACCCAAGCAAAATTTTCAACTTCTCCAACACCCACGCATAGCTCGATTCGGTCTCATCTTTCATAATTACATAGGCGATTAGGAAGTTCTTGTTACATGGAGTCATCCCGACTATCTCGAGGAATGGCATCTTATACTTATTCGTTTTGTAAGTAGAATCCATGCCAATGAACCATTTGTAGGTCCGGATTAAGTTGATTGATGTTGGATGTGTCATGAACACGTGGGTAACAACATTTGTATCCGGGTCGGCCTGCGTCCAATGTACGTAGTTATTCGTCACAACCAAATGGTGAAACTGACCGACGACATCTCTTTCTTCAAAATCATGCTTACTCAAGTGGTCTCTATAGTTATAGATATGTCGTCTAGTCGGTTTGTCCTCGGGAAATTTATTCTGAATGGCCGCCAAGATGGCACACGACTTGGCTTGAGCAGCACTCATCTCACGAACAACTTGTTTGGCCGATTTACTCAGTCCACTCATTTGACGATGCCCCTCCGGATATACAATAAATGAGTGATTGTGCATACCCTTACTCCCAGACATCGGTCTGATTATCCAGCCACTCAAGTCATGCAATTGTTCGGCCTTTATCTGAAATGTACACTTGCATGCTTTCGTCTTTGTGTCCTTTCGAGCAGCAACATCCAAATCTCTTAATACCCCTCTGTACCGTTCACCACGGTTACATCTCATTAGCTTGACGAAATGATCAACTCGAAACCAATTTGAAGAGCAATTTTTTTCGCTCAACCAATCGCATCACAATCACTATCGAATATTTCGTCATTGACGAAATAACCACTATAATCAACATCGTCACCTTCAAATTCTTCCAATATAACCTGAAATTTTTAATTGATAGAATGTTAATAATAATAATACCAATAATATTATTATTAAAATTTAAAATCATGCAAAAAAAAACGACCAGGCGTCCAGAAATTGTGCCTGAACCATGGCAGAGGCGTCTGGCCTGGACGCCTGACCACGGTACAGGCGTCTGAATCGGACACCCAGACCATGGTACAGGCATCTGCATCGGACGCCAAGACCATGGTCCAGGCGTCTGGTCTAGACGTCTATACCAAGGACTGAGCGTCCGTTGCAGACTAGCCATGTCTACGGGTCGGACCCGCCGGGTCACCGAGTCCGACCCGCCGGGTCACCGGGTCCAATAAGGAGGACCCGAACCCTAACCCGGAAAGATGGACAACCCGTCGGGTTTAGAACCCGCAGGGTCAGCGGGTCTCGGTCAGATTTTTTTTTATTTGTAATATAAAAATTATTTTTTGAAATACAATTGTTAATTTGTTATATAGTTTTTAATGAGGATAATAAGGTTGTTTTTTTTTAAAAAAAAGGGGAGTAAAGTTTAAGTAGGAATGGACTTGAATCTGTTTCCCGATTGCCTACGTATCCTCTCGGGGAAGAGGAATCAAAGCCCCATGTAGTTCTCTTACCTTTCTTTGTATCCCCGATGCCCTTACCTTGGTGATTACGTGCTTCCCGCGGATCCATCCGATGGAGTGAGTGGTTCTTCATCTTCATCATCGTCGGTTGATTCGTTGTTTTTTTGTGTCTTCATTTCCGCTCTCCGCCAATCACTTAGTAGCACTTGAGCTTCCAACATCTCGGGCAACCAGTTTGACCTCGTGGGATCGAGAACCTTTCCACTCCGGCTAAAGGTTTGCTCTACGGCTACCGTTGAGGCGGGAACGACGAGAATTTGTGCCGCAATCTTGCTTAGAGTAGGAAACCTCGATCTCTCCGGTCGGCTCCACCATTCCAAGATGTCAAAGTCTTCTAACTCTTCTTCATGTCCAAACTCAAAGGTAATGGTTATATAATCGTCGAGCTCCAATTGGAACTCGGCGTAGTTTTTGCCCTCTTTGGGCAAATAAATCTCTAGCAATTGATGTCAAACGTCTACTAGTAGATGATGAAGAAGAAATGGGAGGTGGTTGTTGAGATGATTGAGCTTGATCGGAAATATGATAATGAGCATACAACTGTTCAAGTAAATTCCTAATGTTAGTAAGTATAGTAGAAACAATACATGCGGGATCATTTTGTATTTGTAGAAACGAATAATAATTTTCCAAAAATTGATTATAAAGAACTTTTAAGTGGTTTTGCCGCACAACACATTAATGGTAATTTTGTTTTCGGGGAAGCTTGGGTTTTAGCAAGAGATGTAATGGATATTTTTAAACATTTCTACAAGGCTACTGAATTTTTTAGTTATGTTTACAAACCAACTTCGAACTTATTTTGTTACGTAGCAATTAATATTGCATTTGCACTTAAAGATGGTCTTAACGTACCTTCCATTAAAGTTGCCATAAGTGATATGAGAATTAAATGGTTAAGTTATTTCAAAATTATTCCGGATGTTTACCTTATTGCATTTGTTTTGGACCCTCGACGTAAAATGGAAGGTTTTAAACAATGTATGTAGAGTTCCATCTTGTGCAAACATCTTTTGGAAAAAAATTTGGATATACATTATGTTGTTTACAATATTGGTACCATTTACGACGAACACTTTTTTTAGTCTAAAGTTCATTAAGAATGCCTCAGATAGGTTTTACTAATTCTCCAACATAAGCTAAACATTCTTGAACACATAAGTTTAAAATGTGAGCCGCACATCAAATGTGAAAAAATTTACCTCCAATAGACGGTGTACAATAAGTGATTAGTTCTTGAATCGAAGCCGTGTTAGCGGATGCATTGTCAAATCCGATTGAAAAAACTCGTGAAACTAATCTATATTCTTCTAAAATATTTGCAATTAAACGAGCTATGTTTTGCGCGGTGTGGGTCGTTAGAAACTCGTAATGCCAAAACTCTTTTGTTTAACACCCAAAACTTATCAATATAATGACATGTAATGCCCATGTAAGAATTTTTTTGAAATGAATCGGTCCAAATATCACTACAAATCGAAACTTGTAAATCACTATTTTCCATAAAATATTTAATCAATTGTTGTTTACGTGATTTATATCTATGCATCATTTTTCTTTTTGCGGTTTGTCGAGAAATTTGTTTATATGCGGGTTGAACATGATTTGTTACCTAATCATTAAAACCAACATTTTGTGCAAAGCTAAAAGACAATGAATCAACGGCTATCATTTCCGAAAATGCATCCATAGATGAAGAATGATCATATGAAATAAAGAAGGATGTTGGTTAGAGGTTGATGCGTACCCTGATAGTTGCGTTTGTCCTCGTGTCAATCCGTATTTTCGGGATTCTTCGTCCTAATATGTCGGTAGTAATTCCCGTATCCTTCTCCTTTTTGTGCTTGTACTTTGAGCTACAAAATCTACATTTAACCATAGACACTTGATTAATATCGAGATCACTTTCAGTAAACCAAAATAGAAATACCGCCGCTCTAAGTTGAGCTTTTTCGATGACGTCCGTCTCCTCGGAGCCGAGCACTTGAGTCTCGGATTCTTAGTTGTTCAAGATAGGAGGTGATTATATATCGAACTCCTCCTCGTCCCTTAGTCCGGACCCACTTGAAGAACCGCTCACGGAGTTACGTCTTCGGTTTGACATTATGAGAATAATTTGAATTTGTAAACTTGAGAATTAAAAATTATAAACTTGAGATTAAGATAGAGTATAAGACTATAAGTAGATGATTGTATGAATTGGTGTGAGATGAATGAATTGGATTTTAGGTATTTATAGGAAAAAATATGTATTTTTTATAAATTAAAAAAAAAAATCTGCATTGCAGAGTGCAGTGCAGTACCGTTGCTGCCTGCCAGCAAGAGCCAACGGCTCTAATCTAAAAAAAAAGTCTGCATGCTGCCAGCAAGAGCCAACGACTCTATTCTAAAAAAAATCTGCATGCATGGTGATGGTGTGGGTGGGGCCAGGCAGGTCACTTTTTCTTCAAAAAAAAAGTCTGCATGCTTAAGCAAATCAGCATGCTCCCAACGACTTTTTTTTCAAAAAAAGGTCGACCCGGCAGGTCAATGGCGGGTCGTGACCCGCCGGGTCAGCGGGTAGGAATTACTTCGACCCTAGCCCCAACCCGCAACTTGTACGACCCTTGACCCGTATGACTCGTGACCCGGCGGGTCCGGGTCGGGACAGGTTCCCGCCGGGTCGTAACCCGTCGTGTCCGGGTCGACCCTTGACCCTTGGACATGCTTATTGCAGACGCTTGAATCATGGTATAAGCGGAATCTGTGGACGCCCGGGCCATGGGTCAGGCGAAATATTCAGATACCTGCGTCATTTTCTCCGAAAAATTACCTTCAGATGTGAATTCTCGCCCATTTTCGTGGTTATTGTTAGATGTATTTTTATGCGCCTATTTATCATCAATTTATATCCATTTTTAGTCTAAATCTGCATAATTGAGCTTTTAATGCACTATCTTTATATGTTTTGAAGGAAATTGGAGTCCGGAAGCCTAAACGACGAAAAACGGGCGAAAACGACAATTTTTTGTCAGGGGCCGCGGCACACGCACGACACAGCAGGCGCGGTACTCACTGTACCGGGGGCTGCGGCACACTTAAGCTGAGCCGCGGCCCGTATGGATAAAATAGTGCCTAGGTAGGGCGCTGAACGCTGAGGGCCGCGGTACAGTAATGCCGAGCCGCGGCCCGCGGGGCGGGATTTCTGATTCAGCCGCGTTTCTGAGCTGTTTTTGGAGCTATTTTCGACCCAACTCCCGGACATATTTTGGAGACTAATGAATGTTATAAATATGAATGAAAGGTCTGAAGATAGGGCATCGAAGAGAAGGAGAAAAAAACACCGATCAAGCAGAGAGCGGAAGCTAGAGAACGGAGGAATTCAAGTTCTTCCACTGTGTTTGATTTCTTTTATGCTTTCTTCAATTCTTTGTGTATTATTTTCTATCATGTCGGGCTAGAACCCTATTCTAGGATTTTGATGAAACCGAGGTTTTGACGAATTAACTTTTGATTTTGCATTATTAATATATATATTTCCCTTTCTTATTGAGTTTTCCCCAATTGTTTTAAACATATCAATTATGTGGCCTATGATTGATTTGTTTTGATTACGCAACTCGAATCGGGAGAAGAGAGTTAGTAGAAAAAATTGGTGAGAAACGTTTTATCTCGTGAGATAGGAATATACTCATAGGAATTACGTGGTCTGTCTGAAGATTTCGTACTTTTTCCCTATTGTCGAATTAATTCACCTAAGAATAGAGTATTTTATTCGCCTTAGAAAATTCTACTGACCTCGGGAGAGGCAGTAGAGTATTTTAGCTATCTTTGCCTTCAATAAATTGGAAAATTACTTAATTCATATAAATCAAGAGTAATTCGGATAAATCGAGGTGGATTCTTAATCCTAGATTATTTTCCTATTTGATTTTCTTTCTTCGAATAATCGATTTTATTATTTGTTCTTAGTTCATTCTTTAATTAATTTCTTTAATTTTACTTGCACCTCCAATTTCGATAGTTCAAATAAAATTAGAATACGCATAAATTGGTAATTAGTGAGTCAGTCCTCGAGGGAACGATAACTTACTTATCACTTTATTACTTGCTTACGACAACGTGCACTTGCGTTCACCAAATTTCGTAACAGTTGTCGATGATATTGACGATATATATTTGATTGTGTGTTGGGTAGAATAAATGAAAAATTGCTTATAGATTTCAATTCAAAAAACTTGTGTGTTGGTAAAAAATTGTGTTGGATAGAAATAATAAAAGATTTTCAAATGGGCAAAAAAATAATTTTTAAGGACGATTTCTAGGCCTTAAAAAGTTTTTGGCGCCGTTGCCGGGGACTGATTGTTTTACTAATATCGATTTCAGTATTTCTAGTCTTAATTTGAACACTATTTTATTTTTTGTGTAATTTTTTTATTATTTGTTTTCCTTTTTGGAGTTTCGTTTAGTGCATGAGAAAATTCGGTAGCGAAGGCCTATTACCTTTGGATACTGAACTCGAGCGCACTCTGCGGAAAAACAAGAAGGAAAAGCGTGAGCTATCCACAAAAGATACCATGGCAGATAATACAGAAAATCACGGAGTAGACAATCCTTTGCAGCAACTGTAACACCCCCAAACCAATAGGGCATATTACAGCGCCGCAGACCCTCTCCGCGAGGATCTACCAGGCTAAATACAAAACAATGCGTCACTTCACATGCCGACATGGCTACGTAAAGGACCGTTGGACCGATTAGGTCTTATATCACAACACACACAACATTACATACATGATACTTGCCCAGAACACATACCCACGCAGGGGCTAGAATACAATAACACTTCCATAAATCGGGGTAACAAAACATCGGAGGGATAACCAACATGACTCTACCATATACTCTACAATTGGTCTTCACGTGATTAGTATCTTCGTCTCCCATCATCCTTCGTATCGATCCTGTGATTCGCTCCCCAGCTATCTGCAAGTACCTGGACGCAATACAGACATCCACCCCCCGAATACTCGGGGGTTAGCAAAACTCCACTGTTTTGCTAGTGCAAGTATAAAACCAAAAGTACAAGCCATACATAACTTGCTTCAAGAATATAAAATCTTGAATATATTTCCCGAGATAATTCACTTAGTCAAAACAGTTTGATTTATAAAAGGTAGGGAAAGAACCATGTGTCTCATACAAAATATTTTACGGTCTCGGGAGTTTGAAAACATTTGGAAATAATGAATTCTCAAGTCTTTCGAAAGCACTTGGGGACACGGCCCAAAATCATCTTTCCAAAATACGATTCCAATAATAAAACGCAGTTCCACAACTCAATTCACAACACACGGGGTCCAAGACCCAAATCATAAGCCACAGGGTCCACGACCCGAATCACATAACACATGTTCCTAAGGATTATTCGCGTCCCGTGCTAACAAGCCACGAACCTCAGATGCTCCCGTAGAACATACCCGAGTGAATAACCCAATAGGGAACCATACCAAATCACATGTCCTCGTGACAACAGTCACGGAACCATTCCATACCACAACCATAAGTTATCCCGGCATCGGGCTAACAAGCCACGAACCTCGGAGTCCCCGCAAGACATACCCGATGATAACCCCACAAGTTATCTCGGCATCGGGCTAGCAAGCCCCGAACCTCGGAGTCCCCGCAAGACATACCCGGATTGGATAACCCTACGGTCACGCCCGACCCATACTAGCAAGTATGGATCCCGGAGATTCAACAATCCTACCCGGAGGCACATCACTTTCAGAAATCACATCACAAGGAGTAGAACATCAAGCCAAGCAACACTTAAACATCACAGCCTCCTTTCAAAGGAGTAATAACCAATACCACCCGTCACATATTCACCAAACAGGCACACATAACAACACGTTATCCTCAGTAAGTGATTACGGTTTATTACATTCACTAAATGTGATCATAAGTCTTTCAACCAACGGAGTCAACACACATAGGCCAAAAACACACTTATTCACGAAGCATCCGAGTTATCGTTGAATGACAACATTTATCGGAAACATACCAATCCCTTTTTATGTTCATTAAACATTGAGTTTCGTATATAATCATTTATCAATAATTACGCCTACGAAACATGAAACGTATGGACAAGATACTTGCCTCGATATCACGAGCAACGAAACGACGAACGGGCGCGATCGGGCAACCTTCGAACCTCCAAAAACGTTCAAGACTTCGACAGCCCACGAATACTACGAAAATAGCATCACCACAATTCAATAACACTAATCGAAATCCGAAACGATCCTAAAAACGACAAGGATCTAAGTATTCTCAAAGAAATCAAGAATCGTTGATCCGGGCGATAAAAGTCGATGAACGGTTAACAAAATCTGAAGATTACGGTCAAAACAAACAAGAACAAATAACCGATCGGATGAGATCGGTCAAGAATCACAAATCCAAGCAAAAACCCCAAATTTAAGAAAATAGGGTTCTAACAAGAGATTACCTTGATTTGGACCAAGAAGACGATTAGATGTTGTTAAACATCTACAAATCCACTCAAAGATGAAGCTAGAAGAAAAGGATCGGTCCTACTCGCCTCTGGATCTCACTCCCGTCGGAAGAGATGAAGAAAAGTGGGAAAATGACGACTTAATGCTGCTGTCCAGTATTTATACTGGACAGTATTAGCGTGCGCTAATCATCCCTCATTAGCGTGCGCTAACGGGGTCAACGCTCCAGAGAAACCGCGTATAACCTAGTTAGCGTGCGCTAGCCCAAAAGCCGTAGCGTGCGCTAACGGGTCACAAAACCAGTCCAGTAGCCTCTGGACAGAACTGCATCTACCGAGTAGCATGCGCTAGAAAGAAGAGGGAGCGTGCGCTAAGCAATCGATAGCGTGCGCTAGCTATCGGCCTTAGCGTGCGCTAACAAAGCTCCAGTCCCAGTCCAGTAGTTACTGGACTGCCTCTGAACTGCCAGTTTAGTGTGCGCTACACATTCGGTAGCGTGCGCTAAACACCACGCAGTAGCGTGCGCTATGCTTCAAGCATTAGCGTGCGCTACACCACAAAATCTCAAAAACTCACAAAGTGATCCCAAATGCCTCCAAAAACATGTCCCAACAAGTCACAACCAAACATGGCACGAAATTCCTACGATGAGGACCATGACAATCCGATAAAACCCAGAAAGTCCAACAAATCCGGAATAAAGATCTCGGGTATTACAGCAACCTCCGGCATTGGCACTCCGAGATTATGCATTGCCTCAAATCAACGCAAATTTTTTGGGGATTCGGCGCCCAACTGCCCAAGCAAACAATTTTGAGATAAAGCCGGCCATAATCCAGATGGTACAAGCAAGCTAATTCTGCGGATTAGCGAACGACGACCCCAATGCTCATATTGCGTCATTTCTCGAGATATGCGATACGTTCAAGAACAATGGAGTTTCATATGACGCCATTCGTCTACGGCTTTTCCCATTTTCTTTGAGGGATAAAGCCAAGTTTTGGTTGAATTCACTTCCGCCGGGCTCTATCACGACTTGGGCGGAGTTAGCACAAGCCTTTTTGGCTAAGTTCTTTCCACCGGCAAAGACTGCGAGACTTCAGAAAGAAATAACGATGTTCGGGCAATTTGAGATAGAATCGCTTCATGAAGCTTGGGAGCGATATAAGGATTTATTAAGGAGATGCCCACACCATGGCCTACCGGATTGGCTACAAATTCAGACCTTCTATAACGGACTAAGTGCATCTACACGCACTCTGGTTGATGCAGCCGCTGGAGGAGATTTAATGGGAAAGACGATGGCGGAAGCTCATTCTTTATTGGAAGCAATGGCTGCAAATGATTATCAGTGGCCTTCCGAACGTATGAACCCAAAGCGAGTTATGGGAGTTTCCGACAATGATCCGATCTCTACACTATCAGCCCAAGTTGCACCACTGACTCAACAATTGCAAGCTTTTTCACATGCGCCTTCTACCGTTACCACAGAAGCATGTAATTGGTGTAACGGGTCTCATCCTAGCGCGGAGTGCCAAGTCGGAAATCCTTTCGAGCAATCTCCGATGGAACAAGCTCAGTTTGTGGGGAACGGGAATCGGCAGAACAACCCATATTCCAATACTTACAATCAAGGGTGGCGAAATCACCCAAATTTTTCGTGGAAGAACGGGCAAGGTTTGAATAAACCTCCTCAAGCTCAATTCGCGCATCCCCCACAGCAACCCCTCAACCACCAAAGGTATCCTAGGAAGATGCTCTTGCTCAAATGGCGGCTAATACGAGCCAATTCATGACCCGCACTGAGACTACTCTACAAAATCATTCCACCTCCATCCGAAGCTTGGAAGTACAAATGGGGCAAATCGCAAATCTATTGTCCTCTCGACCTCAAGGTGTATTACCCAGCGCCACCGAAATGAACCCGAAGGAAAACGTGCAAGCAATCGAGCTACGAAGCGGAAAAAAGCTGCAAGAGCAGCCTACCAATAGCAAGGACAAGAGCAACCACAGTGAGAAATCAAAGGACGAGGAGCCCAAGCCAAAAGCAGTGTCGACTACTCATCCCACTCCACAAATTCCATTCCCACAACGTCTGCAAAAGCAAAAATTGGACAAGCAATTCTCCAAGTTTCTTGACATCTTCAAGAAACTACATATCAACATTCCATTTGCCGACGCCTTGGAACAAATGCCGAGTTATGTGAAGTTCATGAAGGAAATCTTATCAAACAAAAGAAAGCTCGAAGAGTATGAGACAGTGGCATTGATGGAAGAGTGCAATGTTATTCTACAGAAGAATCTCCCACCTAAATTGAGGGATCCAGGAAGCTTTACTATTCCATGCACCATTGGAAATTCGTCCTTTGACAGAGCCTTATGTGATCTAGGAGCCAGCATAAACCTTATGCCCCTCTCCATTTTTAAGAAGCTGGATATTGGGGAAGCCAAGCCGACGATGGTCTCTTTGCAATTAGCTGAAAGATCTATCAAGTATCCGAGGGGAGTAATAGAGGACGTCCTAGTCAAGGTCGATAAATTCATATTTCCGGCCGATTTTATTGTGCTCGATATGGAGGAGGACCATGACATCCGAATTATCTTGGGAAGACCATTCTTGGAAACCGGCCGAACTTTAATTGATGTGGGAAAAGGGAAGCTTACTCTATGAGTTCAAGAGGAGCAAGTTACTTTCAATATATTTCGATCCTTACAATATCCTAGTGATGCTGAAAATTGTTTTCAAGTTGACGTCATTAACTCGTGTGTAAGTAGAGCCTTTCGGGAGAGTTATCCATCCGATCCATTGGAGTCCATTTTAGTTGGGTCTGCTTCTGAATTAAATTCAGAGCATGTAGCCTATGTACGACACTTGGATGCTTCCCCACCATTTTTCACCCGTCGACCATGTGAGGAGCTCGGAAGTTCACGAACTCGACCTGTCCCATCAATCGAGAAATCCCCAAAGCTAGAACTCAAAGAGATACCGAGTTATTTAAAATATGCATTCTTGGGACCCGACGATTCCTTACCAGTCATTCTTTCGGCCACTTCAGCGGGGGATCAAGAGGAGAAATTATTGAGGGTTTTGAGGGAGTACAAATCTGCCCTTGGATGGTCTATTGCGGACATCAAGAGAATCAGCCCATCCATTTGCATGCACAAAATTTTGATGGAGGAAGACTACAAACCATCTGTGGAGCATCAACGCCGTTTAAATCCAAATATGAAAGAGGTGGTAAAAGTCGAGGTTTTAAAACTCCTCGACGCAGGTATGATCTTTCTCATTTCTGATAGCAAGTGGGTAAGTCCGGTTCAAGTTGTGTCAAAGAAGGGTGGGATAACGGTTATCCAAAATGATAATAATGAATTAATTCCCACTAGGATTGTCACGGGGTGGCGTATATGCATAGGTTATAGGAAATTAAATAAAGCCACTAGAAAAGACCATTTCCCTTTACCTTTTATTGATCAAATGTTAGATAGATTAGCCGGACACGATTTCTATTGCTTTCTTTATGGTTATTCTGGGTATAATCAGATTTATATATCCCCATAAGACCAAGAAAAGACGACGTTTACATGTCCATATGGCATTTTCGCCTATAGGCGCATGCCTTTCGGTTTATGTAACACGCCGGCCACTTTTCAACGGTGTATGATGGCTATTTTTTCTGACATGGTTGAGCATTGCATTGAAATTTTTATGGATGATTTTTCTGTGTTTGGTGATTCTTTGGATATATGTTTGCAGAATTTGCAGAAAGTACTAAAAAGATGCGAAGAAACAAATTTGGTCTTGAACTGGGAGAAGTGTCATTTTATGGTCCAGGAGGGCATTGTACTTGGCCACCGCATATCCTCCCATGGAATTGAAATCGACCGGGCAAAAATTGAGACAATCGAGAAGATGCCTCCGTCTACTTCGGTAAAAGGGATAAGGAGCTTTTTGGGACACGCCAGTTTTTACCGCCGTTTTATTAAGGATTTTTCGAAGATCACGAAGCCGTTGTGCAATTTGCTCATGAAGGATGTCCCGCTTCATTTTGACGAGTCTTGTAAAGAAAGTTTCGACCTACTGAAGGAAGCTCTAAGCACAGCCCCGGTAATAGTCGCTCCAGACTGGGACAGAGACGAGGGAAAGTGTTCCACGTCGTGTATTATGCAAGCCGAACTCTTGACGACGCCCAAAGAAATTATGCCACAACAGAAAAATAATTGTTAGCTATGATCTTTGCTTTTGATAAATTTCGGGCGTATTTATTGGGGACGAAAGTAGTGGTGTGGACTGACCATTCGGCGATCAAATACCTTTTGGAGAAGAAGGATGCTAAACCAAGGTTGATTAGGTGGCTGCTTCTCCTCCAAGAATTCAACTTGGAAATTAGCGACAAAAAGGGGACTGAGAATGTTATTGCCGATCACCTTTCACATTTAGAGAATTCCCTTGAGAAGGAGGAAAGTCATCCACAAATTGTGGAAACCTTTCCCGATGAACAACTCTATAAGTTGGGTTCGCAACACGCGCCTTGGTATGCTGATCTAGTGAACTATCTGGCAAGCAAAATAATTCCGAATGATCTCTCGCGTCATCAAAAGAAGAAGCTGATTTCAGATGATAAGTATTACTTGTGGGACGATCCTTTTCTGTTTAAAAGATTCCCTGATCAAATCATTCGCATATGTGTTCCGGATGAGGAGATCCACAGTGTGCTGAATCATTGCCATGCATCACCCTACGGTGGGCATTTTAGCGGAAATAGAACAGCAGCAAAGGTCTTACAATCGGGTTTCTATTGGCCATCGTTATTCAAAGATGTTCACTCCTTTGTGTCCACATGTGATCGGTGTCAACAGACGGGAAACATCTCAAAACGACATGAAATGCCGTTGAACACCATACTTGAGGTTGAATTGTTCGACGTATGGGGGATCGACTTCATGGGTCCATTTCCTCCATCAAATAAGAACCTCTATATTCTAGTAGCAGTGGACTACGTCTCAAAGTGGGTCGAAGCGGTGGCACTACCAACAAATGGGTCCAATGTCATAATCAAATTTATAAAAAAATATATTTTCACGCGTTTTGGAACTCCACGTGCTATTATCAGTGATGGTGGTTCACACTTCGACAATAAATTTCTTGATGTGGTCTTGAGAAAATACGGAGTCACTCATCGTGTTGCTACAGCCTACCATCCCCAGACGAGCGGTCAAATCGAGATATCAAATCGAGAGCTAAAGTGGATCTTAGAAAAAACAGTCAGCTCGTCTCGAAAAGATTGGTCCTTTAAACTTAATGATGCACTTTGGGCGTACCGTACTGCGTACAAAACACCTATCGGCATGTCACCTTAGAGATTGGTTTATAGGAAAAGTTGTCATTTACCAGTAGAGATGGAACATCGTGCATACTGGGCGATAAAGAAATTGAATTTTGATCTTAAATCTGCTGGGGAAAAGCGCTATTTGCAGTTGAACGAGCTGGAGGAAATTCGTCATGATGCGTACGAGAATGCGAAGCTTTATAAGGAGCGGACAAAGATTTGGCATGATAAGCACATCACACATCGAGAGTTCGTTCCGGGTCAAGAGGCGTTATTGTTTAATTCTCGCTTGAGGTTATTTCCTGGGAAATTGCGTTCACGATGGTCGGGACCGTTTACAGTAGTTCAAGTATTCCCACACGGAGCAGTGGAAGTACAAAAAGATGACCGAAGATTTAAAGTTAATGGGCATCGGTTGAAGGCCTACATGGGTAATCCAATAGACGCGCAGAAGACGAGCGTCGTCTTATCCACCGCAAAATGAATGCTAGAAAAGTTCGACTAAAGACTATAAACTTAGCGCTTCTCGGGAGGCAACCCGAGTATTAGTTGTAGATTTTTATTTTTTTGTTGTTTTCATTCATTCTTAGACTCTAATTTTTCATCATTTTTGCTTTGATATGTTTCTCTCTCACGTTCTATGTGTTTTCGGTCAAAAATTTTGTTATGCAGGAGCAGTCCAGGCAAGGGGCCGCGGCACGCACAAGTCTAAAATAGAGGGGAACCTTCTGTACTCTGTGCCGCGGCACGAACATACTGAGTCGCGGTACACTCGACCCCTGAGCCGCGACACGTTGAAGCTGAGCCGCGGCACCCCAAGACCCAAAGCAACGGCCCAGGAGACTGTACTCTGTGCCGCGGCACGCATTCTCTGAGCCGCGGCACACTAACTCTCTGAGCCGCGGCACCCTGTTAATGAGCCGCGGCACACACCGAAAACAGCCAGCGCTCAGAACCCACTGTACTCCAGGCCGCGGCTCACTTGATACGTGCCGCGGCCCCTGCTTAGAATTTCAAACGCCCAGGGCACCCTTATAACCCCTGTCGGCCGAAACACAAGGTACATTTCCTTCTCTTCTTCGCGCGGCGCTCGGATAACCTCCATTCAAGTCTTCTTCTTCTTACCTTCTTCAATCCAAAACAAGGTAATTCTCATTTCTGAATCTTAATTGCAACATGGATTGAAAAGTGAGGTAATGTTCCCCATTCATTGTTGAATATGTTGTTAGTTTTCTTAAAGTTCTATCAAGGTTTAGTTGGAATATGGTGATTATCGATGGATTGTTGATGTTGTTTGTTGTTTTGTCATGAATATATGTGACTATCGATTGATGTTACTATTGTTGGGGATTGAATTAAGCCATTGTTATTTTTGTTCTTCATTTAAACCCACGCATGCAAGGTGTTTGATAAAATGGACCAATGAAAATTTTTGAGCTGAACTTTTTCAAAGTATATGCAACGAATTCGATTATCGGATTACATTGTACCCCCAACCCTTACATCAGGTTTAAACTTAAAAGCTCAGCCTAAATTCCCTCATACGATAGTGCGAGCTCATTCGACTCTATATTCACTTTCCGCGCATCTTAAGTCGAGAGTGGTGTAGTTATCTTTAAAGTTGTGTAATTTTCGGTGTTTATTTTTCAGGAACCTCGGCATGGATAGGAAAAGGAAGCTGAGTACGAGGGATATAACGCGATCATCCCCCACAAGAGGGGAGACATCACAAAACCGAGTCGAGATGGAATCGCACCAATTCTCCGATTCTGACATTCATAAAATATTCAACTAGAGAATCTGGCCTCGCCCAATAATTCCGGAGTGGGGATTCACTACCGCCCCCAGGATAGTGAGCTTTTGGCTATGATAAACGAGATGGGATGGACTCGTTTCACTGCACCACCCGAGCCGGCGGTGATCTCTACCGTCCAGGAGTTCTACGCCAGTGCTCTATTGCGACATATTCAGGCAGGAAAGATGATGGGGCGACCAGATACACGGACTGAAGTCGTCGTCCGAGGACAAACTGTGGACTTTTTGGTGGCCGCGATTCGGAGGTTGTACGAGCTACCGGAGGTGGACGAGACGGAGTATACGCGGATTATGAGTAGCCTCATGAGGGAGGCTCTGCTAGAGGCACTCGCTCAGCCCGGTTCCGTCTGGGAGACGTGCGTCCCGGGTTCCACTACTTTCTATTTTAAGAGTTCTCGCCTCAGTCAGCTCGGGCGAGCCTGGCTCTACTTCCTGTGTACACGAGTCGACCCTACATCGCAGATCCACTCGGTCTTACTTTCTCGTGCCCGACTACTGTATGCTATCACGACGGGACTCCGGTTTGATGTGGCCCCACGTATGTCCCGTTCTATATTTCAATATATTCAGGGAGGGGCAAAGACGGGATTAAAACATCCCTCGCTGATATGTGCTCTATGCCGCCAGCCGGGCGTGACGTGGTCCGATGACGAGACATCTATTGTGCCCCATGGTCCGATCGACCACCGTATTATCTCTCATTTTGACCACTGGGGTGGCGCAAGGGCGCACGAGCGGGGGCGGGGATTTCTGATTGATGAGCCACACGAGCGCTCTCCCGAGCCACTACTCCTGACATATGATCCGACGGGGGATGATGATGATAGGACTGAGTCCACTCCTCCGCCAGTGAGAGAGCACCTTCAGGCGATGTTTGACAATTTGAGGGAGGAGATGCGGAGAGAGAGACAACCATCAAGCTGCTGTTCGAGAGGAGATGCAGGCTGAGAGAGACAGCCTCCTCGCAACTGTTCGGGAGGAGATGAGAGAGCAGGCCTGCCGAGCCAATTGACGTGAGGAGAGGCGCTTGGCGGCGAGGGATACTTATCATCAGGACTATCTTGCTGCGTGGCCGAGCCATATACTCCATCCGGACGGACCCTTCATTCCACCAGTCAGGCCATCCACACCACCTTCCCCGCCAGACAAGGCCGGCACCAGTTCCTGAGCTGATATTAGGGGAGTACTTGACCTTTTCTCATATTGCATGTTACTATCTGTGTCCATTGAGGTCAATGTACGTCCTAAGTTTGGGGGGTTACTTTCAGTGCTATTTACTTATTCGTTGTTATTTTTGCATTCGTGGATTTTTCGTGCTTCCTTGTGTAAAAATGATGATATGATACTGATTTCTTTTTGAAGAAACGGTTGAGTTTTGGTCGATTTTGCAGTCTGCGATATTTGTTTCCTTTGAGTATTCATTTAGGTCTGAATTTTTTTCGTTATTGTAGAAATCTTAGCGTATAAGAAAGGAGACATACGTGTTTTTGAATCGCCGTCTATACGTTTGGTTACACTTTTCGCGTAGCTAGTCGTCTAGTAACATGAGTCTTGTTGGCATGTAAATTGATTTTAGTGTCGGACAGTCTTTCCCAAAAAGTCGAGAAATTATACATATTCTATGATGGGAAGTCTAGTAACCGGGGGTATTCACGTGACCCGTTGTTTACTCTCGCGTAAAACCACAACCCTAAATAGCCTAATGGTTTAGAGATATCGCATTGTCGATGATGGGAAGCCTAGTAACCGGGGGTATTCATGTGACCCGTTGTTTACTCTCGCGTAAAACAGCAACCTTGAATCGGACGTGCGGGAATAGCTATTCGAGTTTTTTCTCCGCTGTAGAGAGAAACTTAGTAACTAGAAGCATCCATGTGCCTCATGAGTGTCTTTTACGTCAAACGGTTCCCCAATACATGAGAATGAAAATCCACCCTAGGGTTATTCCGAATGAAACATCCCGAGAGTCGGAATCTAGTGGTTAACTCGAATCATTTTAATGATTATACATAAGGGAATGCTGTCTGAGGATCATTATTGACGATGAAACTCTTGCAGTTTTGCCACGAGACTGTGGGACTGGGCGAGTTGGTTTGTTTAATCTAACCGTTCATATTGACGGTCGGCTAAATTCACGCTTGTTAATCTTTGAGCTTCGATTTTCTTCATAACTGATAGTTCAGCACTAAAAATGATTGCTTTATGGAATCCTTATCCGTGATGTGACTCACTAAAATGATACATGTATTTTTCTTTGAGATTTTCAGGGGAATATTAATCAGGTGAACACTGTGGATATTGCACGGTTACCCACGATACTTGTCATTTCATTTGAAATTATTAATTTTTGCTTGAGGACAAGCAAAAGCTTAAGGTTGGGGGTATTTGTTAGATATATTTTTATGCGCTTATTTATCATCATTTTATATCCATTTTTAGTCTAAATCTGCATAATTGAGCTTTTAATGCACTATCTTTATATGTTTTGAAGGAAATTGGAGTCCGAAAGCCTAAACGACGAAAAACGGGCGAAAACGACAATTTTTGGTCAGGGATCGCGGCACACCAAGGCCAGGCCGCGGCACACGCACGGCACAGCAGGCGCGGTACTCACTGTACCGGGGGCCGCGGCACACTTAAGCTGAGCCGCGGCCCGTATGGAAAAAGTAGCGCCCAGGTAGGGCGCTGAACGCTGAGGGCCGCGGCACACTAATGCCGAGTCGCGGCCCGCGGGGCGGGATTTCTGATTCAGCCGCGTTTCTGGGATGTTTTTGGAGCTATTTTCGACCCAACTCCCGGACGCGTTTTGGAGACTAATGAAGGTTATAAATATGGATGAAAGGTCTGAAGATAGGGCATCGAAGAGAAGGAGAAAAAAACACCGATCAAGCAGAGAGTGGAAGCTAGAGAACGGAGGAATTCAAGTTCTTCCATTGTGTTTGATTTCTTTTATGCTTTCTTCAATTCTTTGTGTATTATTTTCTATCATGTCGGCTAGAACCCTATTCTAGGATTTTGATGAAACCGAGGTTTTGACGAATTAACTTTTGATTTTGCATTATTAATATATATTTCCCTTTCTTATTGAGTTTTCCCCAATTGTTTTAAATACTATCAATTATGTGGCATATGAATGATTTGTTTTGATTACGCGACTCGAATCGGGAGAGGAGAGTTAGTAGAAAAAATTGGTGAGAACCGTTTTATCTTGTGAGATGGGAATATACTCAAAGGAATTACGTGGCCTGTCTGGAAATTTCGTACTTTTCGCCTATTGTCGAATTAATTCACCTAGGAATAGAGTGTTTTATTCGACTTAGAAAATTCTAATGACCTCGGGAGAGGCAGTAGAGTATTTTAGCTATTTTTGCCTTCAATAAATTGGGAAATCACTTAATTCATATAAATCAAGAGTAATTCGGATAAATCGAGGTGGATTCTTAATCCTAGATTATTTCCCTATTTGATTTTATTTCTTCGAATAATCGATTTTATTATTTGTTCTTAGTTCATTCTTTAATTAATTTTCTTTAATTTTACTTGCACCTCTAATTTCGATAGTTCAAATAAAATTAGAATACGCATAAATTGGTAATTAGTGAGTCAGTCCTCGAGGGAACGATAACTTACTTGTCACTTTATTACTTGCTTACGACAACGTGCACTTGCGTTCACCAAATTTCGTAACAGTTGTCGATGATATTGACGATATATATTTGATTGTGTGTTGGGTAGAATAAATGAAAAATTGTTTCTAGATTTCAATTCAAAAAACTTGTGTGTTGGTAAAAAATTGTGTTAGATAGAAATAATAAAAAATTGTCAAATGGGCAAAAAAATAATTTTTAAGGACGATTTCTAATAATTTAGGGTGATTGTTTAGTAATCCCCGATAAAAATTACATGGAGAATAATACGGACCAGGATCCTCTGCTGTGCACAGCACCGTGCTGTGCGTGCACAGCCGTTTAATTACACACACCCGCACGGATGTGTGTGTGTGCGTGACCGATCCTACGCACAGCAGTGCACAGCACTGCAGAGGATCCTGATCCGAATAATACCTTGTCTTAGTGGGTCCTATTACCCCTGTCAGAATAATAATGTAATACCAAAAAAAAAAAAAATACGAAACAGGTCATCATTGGCTGGGGCCAACCCATGCGGAGCGTGTGGGACCCACTAACTAAAAATAAAGAACCCAAAAGACCCATCAACTCAAGCAAACTCCACTTTCAAAAAAAAAAAAAAAGGACCCCCCTCCCCCCCCCCCCGCCGAGCGTCGCGCCATCCGCCTTCCCCGCCGCAGGGGTTGGCCACCGCCACTCCCATGTCAATTCCTCCGTCACATACAACACGGCCGTTTTTTCAGACGGCGCCTCACGCGGCGCCCCCTCTGTACAAACAGAGTTCGTGGTCCCCGGACTCCCATCGCGATGAGGCGTGGCTGCGGCAGAAGGCCGGCCGCCGTCACCGGATGAGCAGGAGCGTTACCGATGAGGATCTCGACGAACTTAAAGCCTGCATAGAGCTCGGCTTCGGCTTCGACTCGCCCAAAATTGACCAGCGCTTGTCCGATACTTTCCCGGCTTATAGCCTGTACTACGCAGTCAACAAGCAGTATCACGACGCCGTTTCGAAGCCGCCTACGTCTTCGGCGCCGCTTTCCCCCGCCCAATCTGAATTCGACGCCGCATCTCCTCTTGGAAGTCCGCACACCATTTTCGGCCATGGTAAACTCTTTTTACAAATAAATGAGGAAATTTTAATTTTTTATCAATTACAATTTAATTTGAACTTTTCTTTTGTTGTAATTCAATATACGAATTTTTTAAGTTCCTCCAATTGGTACACGATAAATCTTTTCGGGTAAAAAAATTATTGACAAAGACAATAAAAACACCATATATGCCTATGCCTCGCCACGTAGATAATATATTAAATTTATATTCTAATATTAAGAAAAATAAAACACATGTTTTTTAAAAATTATATTCTAAATCTCGTGTTTTTTATTTTTTTCAAAATTTAAAAAGAACTTTTTGTATTATGTACGTGTATATAAGATGTTTCCGGCATCATTTTCAGCAATTTAAGATGTTTCCGGCATCATTTTCAGCAATTTTTTATCGAAATTATTTATCGTTTATCCATTAACTAACTCAAATAATTTGTCTATTGTATTGTAACCAAAAATAAATTCTTATTGTAATTGATAAAAATCTAAAAATTCATAATTTATTTTGCAATTATCATATTTACTTAAACTCATTTTCTACATATCCGCGCCTTGATTTGATTATAAAATCTACTAAATTTTCAAATTTTAATTAGTGTTGTGAATCAGAAATTTTCAAGTCGCTCGTATATGAGATCTTTGAGCTGCTATTTTTTTCTTATAACATAATAATAATAATAAAATTATTAACAATAATAAATAATACTAATAATAATAATACAACATGCCATATTTAAGACTTATAAAATGGATCACTTTTATTTTGCAAGTGTGGCTGAAAATCAAACTAAAATACTCGATATTCGATTTGAGCTAGTCATTAAAAAGCTCATTTTGAACTTAAAGAATCAAGTCTAAACATAATTTTGTATTTGGTAAAATATAAAACTCGGCTCGAACTCAGTTCAATTAGAATAAAAATTGTAAATTACGTATTCAAAAATCAAACTACTCAAGCTCGATTTGTGTTCGGATCGATCAAATCTCATTCAAGCTCGACTCAATTTCAATTCAATCAAACTCGAACACAATTTTTAAACTCGATAAATTTTTGAATATGTTTCAACAAACATACATTCAAGCTGTTTGGATTGATAATTATTCCTCATCTTTATGTCTCCACACTCCCATAATTTTTGCTCCATTCGGTAATTCTCTCTCTTCAAAAACCTATTGGAGTTTTTGTTTTTATACATAAGGGATTTTCTACCGTCAGGCCAGGAAAACTTGACCTGACGTTAGGCCGATGTTAAAATTACATATTTTTTTATATTTGTCGATTCCAATCCGTAGAGTTAGAAAAGCCCTACATATTTTTTTAACACCGACCTAACGTCAGAAAAGCCCTACTTTTTATTTTTAATAAAACAAGTTTGGAACAAAATATTACACATGTGTAAATTTTACATAACCCTAATGGCTATGATCTCCTATGGACATTACTATCATATACACAGTAGTAAGATCTACCGAAAGATTGGAGACATAGGCGGATCCAGGACCGAAAAAGCACTGGTGCACCGACCGTCCCACGAAAACAATGTCGAACGATAAAATATATATTAAAATTACATTAAAGATAACAAATAATACATAAAGAAAGTCAGTAATAACAAAGCGGGGGACAATGAGGCGAACATGTCATACTGGAAAAGTTACCTCTAGATCGGGGTGAGGTCGAGCCTCTTGGGGGTACTCAGGACAGGGGACGATCCCCCTCATGTACGTGTGTGGGAAAAAAACAAAAAAAAAATAAAGGATCCGTACATTTACAAAGAAAATTGCTTATATTTACTGTCCATTTCCTGAAAATATGCTAAAATAACATCATTACTAATAGTTTTAAGTACATATTTTTCTATAAATGTTACAAGACGATTATTTAACCATTGATCACCCATCTTACTACATAACTCACTCTTTACATACTTCATAGCTGAGAAGACTCGTTCAACACTTGCTGTTGCTACGGGAAAATCAACATTTCTTTCAAAAGTAATTTCTAATATTTGATTAACTGAAACTCTTCAGTTAGTTTTGTATTAAGGGCGCATCTTAATTTTTTCATCAAAAGAAGCAAGTGTTTGCGAAATACTTCAAGGTTGAATAAACAATTTTAAACACTTTAATTAATATCGTCTTGATCAAAACAGATTACGTCAAATCAAAAAATATATTTAATAGGTATATATGACTTTACCTATTAAACTTCGAGAGTAAAAAATAATTAAACTCCTCAATAATTCAACTATTGCCAAAATAAAATAACGGGAAAGATAATACTAGATATTATCGGGGAAGGTGGTCTTATTCTGAAAAAATCTAGTGGTGCACGTGCACCACTAGGTTATGGCTAGGTCTTCCCCTGATTGGAGACGCTCTGCGGCCAAGTACGAGGAGTAATCGAATCTTAATGGTTATTTGGAAACAAATTATTACATATTCTCTCGAGCACGGAACACACTAATCCACTATTAAATTAATGGTTTTTCTAATATCTGTTCATGGACACACACTAACAAGTTAGATGACTGATTTTGATTGTGGGGAACTCATTGATTTTTGTGCATATAGGTGGGCTATTATTATTAATGAATTCTCCACCAATCAAAATCAGCCACCTAACTTGTTAGTGTATGTCCATGAACACGCACCGGGGAAATCGTTAAACTAATTCTCAATAAGAACTATTGAACATTCAGTTCAAAAATAGTGAATATTTAATTAAAAAACACTAAACATTCAATGGTTGAATCTTTCTAAAAAATAATGCACTTAAAGCTGAATTCTCTATTTGTTTCACCATATATTTTCTGAAAAACTTTTTTAGGGAGGGAGTAGATTGATCACCCTATTGTGAAAATTAAATAGGCGCATTACCTCTTTGTGTTCTCAAAAAGTTCCAAATTAACTTCATATATTTATCTGGACGTTACAAATCACCATTTTATGCACAATATGATTGAGAGGCATGATGCTTTTTTGTTAAAACACAAAAGGTTAAATAGAAAAGTAATCGGTCCATTTTTAAAAAACACGAACGAGGTAATAAGTCCATTTTTTTTTATACAGGGTTCCTGCACACTGACTAGTCCCTCAGGATAACAGCCTCGGCACAAGATCGCTACCAGCTTAAATCGCGAGATGTGTATCCTGGCCTCGGGTTCTTAAATATCCTCAACTACCGCGCATGCGAGTGCCCCCGAGTGATTGCTCCATGCTGGACCCCCCTAAATCCAACCGCAGGTTCCCACCGAGATCTGGCCTCCCACACTGCCGCTTGAAGCCCTCAATATTTGATTGTTTCACCAGCGTACCCCGGAGGGCTAGGCCCTAACCCTTAGTCAAAGATTAAAGGATCATTGAGCCTTGAGAAATTTAATTCCAAAGTGTTGCCACTAGGAATTGAACCCCTGACCTCCAACTAAATTGAAGGTCAGATAGTCAACTGCGTCAAGGCAATTGGTTTAATAAGTTCATTTAATATACCGAGAAGCTAAATGATCCATTTTATAAAACACGACATGCGTGAGGGAGTGATTTATTACTTTACTTGAACACAATTATTTAAAATAGTAATGATTCTGTTTTGTTTTCTTAGGAGATAATCCACAGACGGTGAAGACGAGGTTGAGACAATGGGCGCAAGTGGTTGCTTGTTCAGTGCGCCAATCTTCGAACTGATTGAGGTTTCTCCACCGTGTTTCAAGGACTCTACGCGCAAAATTCAAAAAAGAAAAAGGCATACGGAAAAAAAAAAAAAAAGAAGGAAAAGCGAAGAACTTTATTCGATAGTAGTATAAAGTGACCAATTAATTACTAGTTTACTACTACACACCAACCGTCTTTTCTTAAATTGCTACAAGTATTTGCGATAGTGTTTGATACCCGTTAGCCCCGCTCAAAAATTGACAGAGGATATATACTTTTTCTGTTATTTTATTATTACAACGTATTGATTATAACATTGTTCATATACTTTTTTTTGACCATTTTTTGTGATTTATACATATGAAAAAATATAGTCATGTGAGATCTTGTTAGATTTATCTCGAAATATACTTTCAAAATATCAACGTCTTATAATTTTTAAAAATAAAGAATTGAAGATAATAATAATCAAAGTTGTGCTTTGGCAAGCGTGAAAGTTCAGATGTTGCAGTTATAAAAGAAAGAAGGTAGTATTTAGTGTATTTTATGTAATGATTGATATAAGTAATTACGATAAATGTATGATGGATAAAAAAAGTAAAGAATATTAAAAGGAGTGTATGTTGGAGATTAAAAAGTAAAAGATGATTGTTTGATTTGATTGTGTAAATATGATAAATGTAAACTTTTAAAAAGACAAAAAAGAGTAAGTGTAAAGCTTTGAGCGGAACGGAGAGATTATCATATTACGAGCTCACAATTCAGCGTGAGTGGGAATCTACACCTTACTTCTTCGAGTTTTCACACTATATGAACAACTAAGGAATACTATGATTGCGTTTACCACTAGCTTATCAGTTAATTTATAATTGATCGTTGATCGAAAATAAGCTCGATATATGAACGCCAAGCTTCTCAAATAAGCTAGCTTATAAGCTAGTTGATTGATAAGCTAACCAAGTTAGCTTATTAAAAAAATCTCCTTCCATTTTTTTTTTCCACAGATATCCCTGAACTAAATTAAAAAAAAAAAAAAAACCGTTAATAATTCTCTTTGCCTCTGCCGTTACAGTTCGCTCCTTCCGTCTCCCGCTCAATTTTCTTGGCTCATCTGAAGCTTCACGGTACAACTCTTTCTTTCTATTGTTATATATGATTTTAGCTAGATTGAAAATTTTACTGTGCCAACAATCACTACGCCATAGACGACCAACGCCAATAAATTTTGTTAGTGTTGCGCTCAAAAATGTTGTAGTAGCTCTAAAATTTTTACCTGTTGCAGCATTGCTTTTTTGATGTTGCTGTATATATTTACAAAGTGTTCCCTTAGCTATAACTTTATATTTTAATAAAAAATTTAAAATAAATATTTAATTTATTGTAAAATTATTTAAAATTGAAAAAACATATTATTTAAAATTTCAAAACTGGCAGTTTGTGATTACAGTCAATAATGTCAATTTTGTACGAAATGTAATAAAAAAATTTAAAGTTTTTATTTTACACGAAATGAATAATATTTGAAAAAAATAATCTTCATATTAAAAAAATTCAAAATTAATTATTGGCGTGAAGTATAACATTTTTATAAAAATAACATATTTTTTAACAATTTTAAATTGATGAAATTTGTGAATAAAAAAATTTTAATGAATTTTTTTCAGAAAATAAATAATAACATATTTTAGGGATAACTACTTTTAATCTTTATTCCCTTAAAAAGTTTTAAAAATTAAATTGTAGTAAGTTTTTTGTCAGAAATTGTGAGGGAGAGGGTTGTTCGAAATATTTGGGAAAAAGGAGGCAATTTTGCCGCCTTGAAATTTTTGGGAAAAGGGAGGCATTATTGTCCCAAACTCGGGTCAAACACAAAAAATACACAAAACAGTTCAACTAGGGTACTCGGGTAAATGAACACACAACACCCTCCCAAACTCGCAGTCTCTCTCTCTCTCTCTCTCTCTCTCTCTCTCTCTCTCTCTCTCTCTCTCTCTCTCTCTCTCTCTCAAGCTCGCAGTTCGATTTCTTCGCTCTCTCAAGCTCGATATCGTCTCTTGAAGCTCGATTTCATCTCTTCAAGCTCGGTTTCTTCAAGCTCGCAGTGGGTTTCAATTGGGTCTCGGAGTGAATCAGGGCTTTTACACATTCAGGTATTATTCTTAATTTGCGCTCGTAATGTAATTTTAATTGTTAATTTGTTCTACATGCATCAATTTTTACATTTATCTCTCTGATTTTGGTCTAATTTTGTATTTCTTTTCATGTTTTTCACTCTCTCGGCCCCTCTCTCTCTCTCCCTCTCCCCCTCTCTCTGATATAGGTCAGGTCAATTATAATCAATATTCTTGTGGTCATAAATGTAGTGATGGAATTGAACTTCCAAAGTTCAGTGAAGGATATATTAGAGGAGTAAGGGCTATTTACTTTAATTATTTATGAAATAATTTGATGCTAGTTTTCTCACCTTTTGAACATGTGTCCTTGGTAATATCAATTGTAGTTCCAAAAAAAACCCGAGGAAAAACACACATGGATAAAGTTCATACGAGGCCCTTTGACAAAAGAATCATCGTGAACATGAATGAGAAATTCCAACCTATTTCCGATGATGACAAAGTTGTGTCTGAACTTGGTTACTTTCTGGGGACATTGAATAGGTTTGTTCCACTTACTTACAAATCTTGGAGACATGTTCCTGACAATTTGAAGAACACTTTGTTGAATTATGTTAAGGTAACTTGTAAAATACAATTTACCTCAAATTTCTGGTTATATAAATAATATTATTATTCACACACTAGGTGCTCTTTATTTAATTATAAAAATTTATTTTGTGTTTGATTTGTATGTAAGCAACGGTATATTTTTCCCGAGGGATTGGAGAAGTGGGTGATGAGGTCAATTAATGTAGCTTGGAGGGGCTACAAGAGTCGTCTGAAATACGGACATTATACCGCTTACTCCACTGATGAGGAGAGGCTGGAAAGCAGGTCTGACAACATTCGAATTGAGGATTTCAAATTGCTCCTAAAGTATTGGGGAGATGAAGAAGTTCAGGTATATGTATAAATACAAAGATAAATTATCTTGTTTGTTATGTATTCAGTTTCACGGAAATAAACAAGTGCTCTTTATCATTTTTTTTCAATAGATCAAGGCCAAGAAAAATTCTGAAAGTCGGAAAAAGTATGTAGACACACACACTGCTGGTCCAAAAATATTTTCCCAAATTCGACACAAATGGGTATATTTCTGGACTCTTTTATCGTTTCATGTGAGAACAATTTGTGTAAATTATATGAAAAAATTACATGACAGCGTTTAACTAACTTTTGGTTATTTTTCCACTCTTCAATTTGCTGTCTTATGCTCTGCCACGATTATATATATTTCAGTCAGTGGTGCGGGCTAGATGGATATATGGACAATTTTTTTATTATATCATTCAGTCTGCCACGATTACTAATATTTTTTTGTGAATTGTCAGTTTATTTAATGTATCATTTAAAGCATTGTTTCAGTCAATAAGATGTTACTAAATTCTTGCTGGTTTCTCTTGAATTAACATATAACTTTTTAGATGGTCTCTAATATAGTATAATTTTGAAACACAACTTTTTTTGGTAATTATATGCCTCAGCTAAAAGCATAATCAATCATGAATTAATAGATTGAGATGGCGTAACTGATTAACTACAAAATTTACCTAAACATACTTCCCATTAGATAACTATAGTACTCATAGCTGGTTGGGAGGGTTTTTTTGGACCGTAGTCTTGTTTGTTTGAGTGCTAGTCCTGACATTATTTTACGTTATGTTTGTAATTTTGTGTTCAGGCCAAAGAATCAGATGAAGCACTTTTTGTTAAGACTCGTAAGTGAAAAGAGGGTCGCAAGTACATGACTGATGTAAAAATAACTAAGTTCATAATTGTAAGTGTTCTATTATTTAGTTGATCACATGCCAGGTGTATTCTTCCATTCAAGTCTATTTAATTTGACATGGTCGTGGCTTTATTTTGTAAGATAAAATTGAAAAAGTTATTGGTCCTGATTTATCAGGACCAACTGAAGGTGTTAATGAACTTCTATTGGATGGAAAAACACATGCTCCTTCATGGCTTATAGGAAGATGTGTAAAGTCTGACAAATGCTCCACTTCTGGCACGACAAACTCTCAGATCAGTGACTTGACGACCAAAATCAGGCAAAAAGTTGTTGACAAAATGGAAGAAAAGCTGGAGAAGAAGGTCCAAGAAGAAGTAGATGCACAGGTGAATAAAAAGGCGCAAGAGAACCTAACTTGGGTGCTTAAATTAGGCGAAGTAAACCCAAGCATGAACATAAATTTGGTGGAACTTTGTCCCACAATATCAAGTGATAATGACAACGGCACTCCTATTACCGGAGGAGATGCTACATATTAGATTTTCTATTTTTTAAGTACTGTATTTCATGGCTTTTGGTCGTTGTATTTAAACTGTTTAACTATTTCCATTACGTACTTTAAGACTTATAACTCTATATGCTTGGTTAGATATTATGGTGGATGGATGGTGTGGATGGTCTTTGTTTTGGTGGTTATACTTATAACTATATGATGTGGAGGAGCTTTATTTGGTTAGATATTTTGGATGGATGGATGATATGGGTTGTATTTTGAATGGATGGATTCTGAATCGTAATGGATTGATAATTAATATAAACAAATATTTCCTCTCAATTTTTTTTTGTGAAAGTGTTGCAGTAGGTGGTACATAGTGTTGCAATTACTTACTAAAAAGGTGTTGCAGAAACTTAAAAATTATTGCAACAGGGTTCCGTAACAGGTATGGGGCCCACAATTGGGACCCACATCAGACCCCATATGTGGGCCACATCTGTGGGGCCCTACTTTTACAGAAAATTGACTTCTGCTGAAACACTTGTTTAATATTGTTGTAGACTATAGTTAATGATGTCTTGCGGTCTTATGGTAACAAAAGGAGTGGTGTTGCAGCAGGTGACATAAGTGTTGCTATAGGGACCTACGACAACGGTGAAAAGTGCAACACCAAAAAAGTGTTGCCGTTTTAATTTTCTTGTCTACAGCAACGTTTTTTTTGCTTCTTGCAACATTTTGTAGGAGTTGCCATAAGCCATTTATGGCGTAGTGAACCGTGAAAGTTCAAGTGAAGCATCTAATGATTTGGATAAAATCCTTGACAACATTGCAGCGTTGATATGGGAAAGTGATGCTCTAGCTTAGTTTATACAATCATTAGTGATTTTTTATCTTATCAAGTTAGAATAGTCACCAATAGTTTTTTCAGATTTGATGATTTTTAGTGACTTTATTAAAATTACAGTGAATAGTACATATATGCAATTTAGAGTGAGTATATATAAAATAATTAGAGAAAAAAATATCATGTATTTTTATTTACAAAAGTTAGTGTAATAATATAATGAGAAACAATAACATCTGGATATCTCACTAGACATTTTGTAATTACATCTAAGCCCACGAATTTAACTCTTTGCGGATTAAAAAAATTAAAAAAGATATTTTTACCCTCTTCAAATATTGAATTTTGATTGATGCCAAATAGCCTTTAAAATGACCTCTTTTTTCTAAACAAAATTTATTGACAAAAAATAAATAAAATAAAAAATAGTTTTATAATTTTTATTTTTATTTTAAATAGTCTGTTTTTAAAAACTTTTATTAACTGAAAGTAAAAACATAAAAAAAGAATATATTTTTATTAAGACAAAATAAAACAAGAAAAGATGAATAGAAAAGAATATTCTTTTTGTTTTTCTTTTTTCTTTTAAAATGACACATTTTTTTGAAAAAATTATTGACAGAAAATAAATACAGAAATAAATAAAATAAAGAAATAGTTTGACCATTTTTATTTTTTTAAATAGCCTATTTTTAAAAAAATTTATTAACCAAAAATAAAAACATAAAAAAATAAATAAATAAATTATTTTTATTAACACGAAATAAAAACAGAAAAAATAAATAAAAAACAATATTTTTTTCGTTCTTCTTTTTCTTTTAAAATGAACTGTTCTTTAAAAAAAATATTGACATAAAATAAATACACTAAATAGTCTATTTTAAATATTTTTATTAACCAAAAATAAAAACATAAAAAAATAAATAAAAAAATATCTTTTATTAACACGAAATAAAAACAGAAAAAATTGTAATACCCAAGATTTTCGTTCCGGTTATTTTAAATTTTTTTCGGATATTTCCCGGTTGTCGAGTGCCGGTATTATTTTCTCGACAACTGATTTTGGTGTTTATGACCGTATGTGATGATTTGTTATCCGTTGTTTTCATTTCGGATCGATGATGTTGTCCCCGAGCGTTTTCTCGTGTTCGTTCCGTGCAATTTCAGAAAATCGAGTCATCGGGTCATGGAGGTTGGGCACTGGCCGGACGGGTGCGGCAGGAACCGGCATAGCGCACGCTACTGCCGGAAGGCAGCGCACACTATGGCCGGAAGGCTGCGCACGCTACGGCCGGAAGGCTGCGCACGCTAGTCGGCCGAGGCAGCAGGGTCAGAGAGGTTCTGGACTCGGGGAGAATCGGCAGGTAGCGCACGCCACTATCGGATACGGCGCGCGCTAATCGGCAGGCGTAGCGCACGCTACGGCCAAAAGGCTGCGCGCGCTACCGCGGTCGGACAGGAAGGTTTTGGACAGCAGGATAGGTCGACAGGATAGGTCAACGCGGGCCCCAACCGAACATTCTCGACCATGACCGCCCGTTAGCGCACGCTAGCTCGGCAGCCTAGCGCACGCTAGGCTGCACCAGTATAAATATGGCCGAGTAGTCCAGTTTCATTTATTTTTCTCATTTCTCTTTCTCTCTTCCGCGGCTGGATCCTTGGGGAACTTGAAGGCATGATGTTAGACAATTAATACATGAAGTTCCTGAGCCTATATCATCGATTGATCATCACATAACATCCTTCAATCCAGCGAATCAAGGTTAGTTTTCCTAAAATCCTAGTTTTGGGAAAATTGAGGATTTTGTTTGATTTCGTCCGTTTAACTTGTTATAACTTAGAATAGTGATGGATTGATGATCATTAAGTTGTATTATATCGAATTCCTTGTTATTCCATGATTCGATTGCTAAATATTCGTCGTTTTGTTGAGTTCCTAATCAACGCCTTGAAGGTGTTCGGTGAAAGTTCTTAGAGGGGGGTTTTGGGTGTTCTACGATTATTCTTCCCCATACGATCGTCAATTTATTCATGGTATGATGTTAGGGTCAGGTTCCTTGCGAAGAACTCGAGTCGGAACCCTTCCATTCGCCGTTTCCCGATCGGTTGTGTTACCGTCGTTTCTGCCGGAAAGTTGTGGGCGTTCGAGGTTTCCCGGTTGAGCCATGTTCGTCGGAGTATCCGGTATCAATTATCGAGGAAAGTATCTTGCCCATATATTACGTGTTTTGTGAATATAATGGTTGAAAATTGACGATATGTGCTAAATGAATGTTTACAACCTTTTCTCAAAAGGATCGATATATTTACAATCATGGTTTTCTTAACAGACGACTCTTGTGTTCGGGACTTAATGTGCTTAATTGACTATGTGTGTTAGTGTTGAGTATAGGATCTCCTTACTTTCGAGTGATGTCATTATGTGTGATTATGTCGTCGGTAATTTAAGGTTCAATCCTTTTGTTAAGAATTGTGCGTGGAGTCATGCGGTTATCGGTGATTATGTGAGTTGTGTGGTATTAGTTGTGTCGTTCGGTGTTGTTGAGACAAGTGTGTTTCCTTGTGGATAGTATTAATTCTGGGCCGTGAGTATGTGTTGGATAATTTGACCATTCTAGCAAAATACCTCGACTATATATATTGTGATTGACCCTTGAGGATTGTGGTTTTGGAAATACTGATGAGAGTTGTAAGGTTTTTCTCGGGTACTCTCACTCGGGGATGGATTCGACGGGGTCACATGGGGACATGGTGGCTTAGCGGCTGGACCGGGTCGCGAGAGGTACTTCGAGTGGGCATTCTCACTTGAGGTCGCTCGACGGGGCGCACAGGAACTTGGTGGCCTTACGGAGGGACCGGAGGATGGACCAGGTCGCGAGAATTGCCAGAGTGTTTGTAATGATGATTAATTGTGATATGTCCGGAGTATCACAATACTTGGTGCTCGAGATCGAGAGACATTATATATCGAGTCTTGGTGTTGGGCTAAAATGGCATAAGAATAATGTGTTATGTGTAATGTGTTTTTGGAAGTGAATTGAAATGGATGATCGGGTCGTGGACCGTGTGTTTGGTGACTGGAATGGTTGGGTTGTGGACCCCGTGTTTGTTAACGTATTTACATTTTGGAAAATGAACTTTGGGGCTGTGACCCTAAGTGGCTTTCGATGAATTAAGAACTTTTCAAACACAAATGTTTTCAAAACTCCCGAGATTTGGAAGTGTTTTCAAAGTGCTTTCTTGTTTTGTTTCTACTTTCAAGACTTGAACTATTTTTAATTAAACAAAATATCTCGGGAAGTCTTTTGTTGTATTCTCGGAATGTGTTATGTATGGCTCGTATTTGCACTTTATACTTGTAGTAGCAAAACAGTGGAGTTTTGCTAACCCCCGATTATTCGGGGGGTGGATGTCTGTTTTGCATCCAGGTACATGCAGGTTTGGGAGCAAAACACAGGATCGGCGCGAAGGATGATGGAAGGCAAATGATACATGAAGGTCAGTTTTGGGTGCAGTTAGTCGGAGTTCGTGTATGGTCTTTTCCACTGTTGTACTTTTGTTTGTGAGTGTATTTTACCCTTGCATGGGTATGATTCGAGATAGAAATATGTATTTTTGACTTGTATGTTAGTGACGAAAGACTAAGTTGGTCTACGGATTTGGTATTTTATCATGTCAGTATGTAAGTCATTGTGTGGTTTCGATGTCTAGCCTGGTGGATCCTCACGGAGAAGGTCTGCGGCGTGTAATATTGTAACACCCCAAACTAGGCGACTATTACAGTGTCGTGGACCCCCGACTGGGACCCACCAGGCAAATGAATATTAATGACTTAAATAATATAATTGCAGTACCGAACCACATTATATCATCGATTACTCTGATGAGGAGTTTCAAGTACAACACACCCAAGATAATACCGAATATATGTATATTTTATATGAAGATAAAATATACAACTCTGAATGAAAATAAATATCCAAACGGAAATTTGCAGCGGAATTTAAAATGAAGAAAACATGAAATGACTGGAAAGGACTGGGGCCCACTACTAGTATCACTGGGACTCCTCGCCGTCAACGTTCTCTTCCTGTGCTTTTGCCTTGCCATGACCTGAAAACAATGTCCCCCAACGGGGTCAGTTACACAGAACAACAATCCTCAAGAGTTGAACAATATACAACAATCACAAGAATGAATTAAGAAATAGAGTTGAATAATGGGCATCATAGTACGCCCGAATGGAATGTTCAAGTGCACAAGTAGCCGAGTGTCCGGAGTCCCGCATATACACCCTCAACTTGGCCTAATTAGTCTCACGGAGGTACTTTACCGTGTGCACAGTCCAATGTGTCCGGAGTCCCGCATATACACATGACCATCGTATGCCCGACTAAAAATTCCACACATTCACCACCCGACAACGTAATACAATCCCGGAAAGGTCACGAGAACAAAAGAGACCAAGATGAGAGATAATGAATAAAATCAGACAATGATAAAGAACGACTCACCGAGATGAAATAATGATAAAACGAGTGGTAGCTTCAATGAAATGATTTTGGAACCGTCGTTCCTCGTGAGTTACATGATTAGTTGATAATTACAAGTTTCGACATGAATGATATATTATGAGTGAATTACATGTATTAATGAACAACGTAAGGAATGAGTATCCTTTTAACCGAGTAAGAATTAACTTACACAACACCAGTGAAGAATGTCCTTCCATGAACAAACGTCCTAAAAGAGGTGTCGGTCGTTCGAACAACCTTAAAAAACACAATTACCAACAATCCATTCAATATATAAACCAAACACGATTATAACTAACTCAAAACGTCGATACGACTAAACCAAGTTCATTGGGGCATTATATCAAACACGTTGTAACCAATCTTCGATTGTTTACAACCAATCCTTAATTATACCAATTCCAAACCTCCAAAGAGTGATACAATACAACAAAATATCTTCAATACAATCAATAATCCAATATGAATAACCAATTCGTGATTTCAACAACAACTAATCGAAAACCCCCAAATCCAACTCAATATTCAAAGTGTTCTCGAATAATCCTCCAATAATGCGATAAATATTCATACCAACTCACAATCATATGTATATCTCTTCATATAACATGATTATAACATCCCAAAGCATCATATTCCATCGTAATATCGAAATCTAGGGTGTTGAAGAATATTACCTTTGAATATCCAAACTCAACAATCCGGTGAATTCATGTTAAATCAACTATCCAAGCTCCACAAACAATTGAAGATGATGAAATTCGAACACACAAGTATTGATGATGAAAAATCTCTCCCTCAAACTCTCTCTCTCTCGGAAACAAGGTGAAGAAGTAAGAAAAATGAGCTCAAAGTCCCGTCCAAGTCCTTAAATACTGCCCTAATAACGGCCGTAACTCGGCCTACTTACGGCCGTAACTCGGCCTACTTACGGCCGTAACATCCCCAAGTCAACGGACTTACGGCCGTAACCAGCCATCTCGTACGGGCGTAACTCGGCCTCGTCGAAAAATATGCTGACAGACATATGGCCGTACCCGCACATGCCTTACGGGCGTATCTAGACTGACTCGGCAAGACTTACGGGCGTATGAAACCTTCGTCCAAACTGACCGTGCACCTGATCGAATCGTACGGCCGTAACCGGCCAAGCCTTATGGCCGTACCTGCCTCAACTTACGGCCGTATGCCGCAACCCTTACGGTCGTAAGCCTTCTTCGTCCGATATGTCCTGAAAAACCACGAACGCAAGTTATGGCTGTAGCCTGTCTATCCTTACGGCCGTATCTCCTCTTCGGCCAAAACATCCTTAACCAACGAATGCATGTTACGGCCGTAATGCATGATTAGTTACGGCCGTAACTCACTGTTGGAAGTGCCAAAAATCCGACAAATCCGTCTCCTCGTTACAAACGGTGAATGATTCGACATACAATACTTGTATGAATGCAATTAAATCCACTAACATGAAATAGGTGATATTTCCAGCGCAAGACTATCAATCACGATGATTATGATAATACTCTCGTCTCGATTCTCAAACGGAGATAAATGACGATCGGAACTGACATACGGCTAAATTATGCCAACGAAGAATACAGATGAATGAATCATGAGTGATGCATGATTATTAATGAGTGAAAATTACAGAGTGACAATTACTGAATGATAATGAATGAATTACAACTGGGTATTACATAACCCCCTTAAAAAGAGTTTCATCCTCGAAACTAAGGGTCAAACAACTCGGGATAACTCTTCCGCATACTATCCTCGGTTTCCCAAGTAGCCTCTCTGACTCTGTGTCTAGACCACTGAATTTTGACCAAAGGAATCGTCTTTTTCCTGAATTGTTTGATTCGCCGCTCTAAAACTCGTATAGGATGCTCCTCATACGAATGATCATCCGCGATCTCGATTTCGTCGAACTGAAGTATATGACTCGGGTCGGCAACATACTTCCGCAACTGAGAGACGTGAAACACATTATGAATTCGTCTCAACGCCGGAGGTAAGGCCAATCGATAAGCTAGCTCGCCTACTCAATCCAAAATATCAAACGGTACAATGAATCTTGGACTCAACTTTCCCCGCTTCCCAAAACAGAAGATACCTCGACTAGGGGATACCTTGACCAAAACGTGGTCACCCGTCTCGAACTCTAGTGGTCGACGACGATTATCTGCATATGATTTCTGTCGACTCTGAGCGGTTAACAAATGACTCCTGATCAATGCCACCTTCTCAAGGGCGGATATAAGCATATTGGGCTCGGTGCCGATTGATTCTGATAAGTCATCCCAACACAAAGGAGATCGACAAAGACGACCGTACAAGGCCTCGTAAGGTGCCATCTTAATCGAAGCATGCCAACTATTATTGTATGTGAACTCGATCAACGGTAGTTGGGCTTCCCAATCCTCCTTTCAGTCTAGGGCGCATGCCCTCAACATGTCCTCTAATGTCTGAATAGTCCTCTCTGATTGCCTGCCGGACTGAGGATGAAAAGTTGTGCTGAAATTAAGCTGAGTTCCCATAGCACGATGAACTGATTTCTTAAAATGTGACACGAATCGCCCATCACGATCAGAAACGATACTCTTAGGAGTACCGTGCAATCTCACTATCTCCTTGATGAACAACTGGGCAAGTCTCTCTGGACCCCACGTATCCTTAATGTCAAGGAAATGAGCTGATTTAGTTAAACAGTCTACAATTACCCAAATTGTATTCATGCCATGACGACTCGCCAGCAAACTCGTGATTAAGTCCATTGAAATATCCCCCCACTGTAATACCCGAGATCTTTATTCCGGATTCGTTGGGTTTTCTCGGTTTTATCGGATTGTCATGGTCCTCATCGTAGGAATTTCGTGCCATGTTTGGTTGTGACTTGTTGGGACATGTTTTTGGAGGCATTTCGGATCACTTTGTGAGTTTTTGAGATTTTGTGGTGTAGCGCACGCTAATGCTCGAAGCATAGCGCACGCTACTACGTGGTGTTTAGCGCACGCTACTGAATGTGTAGCGCACGCTAATCGGCGATCAGAGGCGATCAAAGAGCTACCGGATCGGGATCGAGCTTTGTTAGCGCACGCTAAGGCCGATAGCTAGCGCACGCTATCGGCCGCTTAGCGCACGCTCCTCTTCTTTCTAGCGCACGCTACCGGTAGGTGCGATTACGTCAGGGCTACCGGGTGGTTTTGTGACCCGTTAGCGCGCGCTACGGCTATTGGCTAGCGCACGCTAACTATGTTATACGCGGTTTCTCTGGAGCGTTGACCCCGTTAGCGCATGCTAATGAAGGGTGATTAGCGCACGCAAATAAGCATCGATATAAATCTTGGACAGCAGCATTAAGTCGTCATTTTCCACTTTTCCTCATCCCTTCCGACGGGAGTGAGATCCAGAGGTGAGTAGGACCGATCTTTTTCTTCTAGCTTCATCTTTGAGCGGATTTGTAGATGTTTAACAACATCTAATCGTCTTCTTGGTCCAAATCAAGGTAATCTCTTGTTAGAACCCTATTTTCTTAAATTTGGGGTTTTTCCTTGGATTTGTGATTCTTAACCGATCTCATCCGATCGGTTGTGTATTTTTGGTTGTCTTCACCGTAATCTTCAGATTTTGTTAACCGTTCATCGATTTTTATCGCCCGGATCAACGATTCTTGATTTCTTCGAGAATACTTAGATCCTTGTCCTTTTTAGGATCGTTTTGGATTTTGATTAGTGTTATTGATTCGTGGTGATGCTATTTTCGTAGTATTTGTGGGCTGTCGAAGTCTTGATCGTTTTTGGAGGTTCGAAGGTTGCCCGATCGTGCCCGTTCGTCGTTTCGTCGCTCGTAATACTGAGGCAAGTATCTTGTCCATACATTTCATGTTTCGTAGGCGTAATTATTGATAAATGATTATATACGAAACCCAATGTTTAATGAACGTAAAAAGGGATCGGTATATTCTCGATAAATGTTGCCTTTCAACGATAATTTATGTACTTCGTGAATATATGTGTTCTCGGAATATGTGTGTTGGATTTGTATGTTGTAATGATGATATGATCACTTTGAATGAGTTTATTAGACCGTAATCCTTTGGCGGGAATTACGTAATGTTATGTGTACTTGTTCGTTAAGAATGTATTACGTGGGATATTAGTTGTTACTCCTTTGAAAGGAGGTTGTGATGTTTAAGTGTTGCTTGGCTTGATGTTCTACTCATTGTGATGTGATTGCTGAAAGTGATGTGCCTCCGGGTAGGATTGTTGAATCTCCGGGATCCATACTTGCTAGTATGGGTCGGGTGTGACCGTAGGGTTATCCAATTCGGGTATGTCTTGCGGGGACTCCGAGGTTCGGGGCTTGCTAGCCCGATGCCGAGATAACTTATGGGGTTATCATTGGGTATGTCTTGCGGGGACTCCGAGGTTCGTGGCTTGTTAGCCCGATGCCGGGATAACTTATGGTTGTGATTTGGAATGGTTCTGTGGTTGTTGCCACGAGGACATGTGATTTTTGGTATGGTTTCCTATTGGATTATTCACTCGGGTATGTTCTACGGGAGCATCTGAGGTTCGTGGCTTGTTAGCACGGGACGCGAATAATCCTTAGGAACATGTGTTATGTTATTCGGGTCGTGGACCTGTGGCTTATGATTCGGGTCTTGGACCCCGTGTGTTGTGAATTGGGTTGTGGAACCACGTTTTATTATCGGAATCGTATTTTGGAAAGATGATTTTGGGCCGTGTCCCCAAGTGTTTTCGAAAGACTTGAGAATTCCTTATTTCCAAATGTTTTCAAACTCCCGAGACCGTAAAATATTTTGTATGAGACACATGGTTCTTTTCCTACCGCTTTATAAATCAAACTGCTTTTGATTAAGTGATTTATCTCGGGAAATATATTCAAGATTTTATATTCTTGAAGCACGTTGTGTATGGCTTGTACTTTTGGTTTTATACTTGCACTAGCAAAACAGTGGAGTTTGCTAACCCCGAGTATTCGGGGTGGATGTCTCATGTGCGTCCGGTACTTGCAGTAATGGGAGCGAATCACAGGATCGATACGAAGGATGATGGGAAACGAAGATACTAATCACGTGAAGACCAATTATAGAGTATTTGGTAGAGTCGTGGTGATTATTACACCGATGTGTTATTTTATCGAATTATGGAAGTGATATTGTATTCTAGCCCCGGCGTGGGTATGTGTTATGGGCAAGGATATTTTATGTATTGTTATGTGTGTTGTGATATAAGACCATATCGGTCTAATGGTCCTTTATGTAGCCATGTCGGCATGTGAAGTGATGCATTGTTTTGTATTTAGCCTGGTAGATCCTCGCGGAGAGGGTCTGCGGCGCTGTAATATTCCCGAGTGGTTTGGGGGTGTTACAGAATATGGTATCGGAGCTTAGGTTGAGGAAACCTAGGCTGTCGGGTTGAGTTGAGTGTTGTCGGGTCTTGTCTTGTCAGATTTGGTCTGACTGAGTGGTGTCGCGACGCGTCGTCTGAGTTGTCGGTCGTGATTAGTATCGAGGTGCAACCATCATCTTCGTGCGATCTGTGGATGTAAGTCTCCCTACCTTGTTGTGTCTCGTATTATACGAGTTTACGTGATTCTATGTTATTATGTGGAGTTTAATTGTGCCTCATGAATACTTACTCCATACTTGTTTGATTCTCGTATTGTGTTGGAATAAAGAGTAGTACCGGTATGTATGTATATATATATTTACATCTTTGTGTAAAATCGTTTTACAGGAGTGATGTTTTGGAGTGGTTACTCAATAAAAGTTTATCAATATGGTATTTCAATTTCAAATGTTTTGGGAAGTCACGTAAATTCTATTTAAAAATATCCTATGAGAAGGAAAAATGATTTGATTTTCGTATGATGACCTCGAGACCAAAGATTTTGAGAATTCAAACTACACATATTATATTTTCATCTTGCATTGAAAATTTTCAAAATATTTTAAATGCTTAAACGAGGTCTACCAATAGTTTACTTGAGACGTGACTTTCGCCTTCAACTTTTCGGTTAAACGATATGTAGTGAGAATGTAAATTGTTGGCGTTTGGATTCGTATGTTGTTGTTTATTTGTAACCTTCGACTTTCGGCATTATTTGGTATATGTTCATGAATAACAATTGTTGTGTGTGGTTATGTGTAACTTGAACTGTGTTCTTATCCATTGCGTGTGTAAAGTCCAAAGTGACTTTTTGGGTACTTTTACCAAATAGTGTGTGTTTCAAAATGACCTTTTGGGTTTGTAAATTTGAATTATTTCGTTGACCCTTTTTCCTAACTCTTTTGTTGGGTGATTTAACATATATTTTGAAACTATTGAGTTTTCGCGTCTACGCCTTGTAATTTCAAACGGTATTTGGTGACGGTATTTGGTATTTGGAAAATGACTTTTGGAGAGTATTTGGAAAGTATTACCGTCATCGGCCTTTCGGCATTTTGGAACGTTTTCGAAAATGGTTTTCAACTTGGTGAGTTCCGCGCGGAAACCGTCTGAAAGTGATTTTGATATAATGGATGATTTCAATTTCATTGCATTTATAAATCGCATAACAACGGCATTATAAATGAAGATTGTTGGTATAATAGTTTGTATATTGTGTTCTAGCTGGAATTAAATGGTAATATGTATATGATTTAATGATGTTGGATTAGAGACAGAGATGTGAATATCTTGCTATGAGTTATGATCTTTCGTTACCCTAGGTTGTTGTTTGTTAGTATGCCGAGGGGCAGAGGTCGTGGTCGTAACCGTGGCGCTGATGGCCACGGGGATCAGACGCGGAATCGAGAGAATGCCGCTGGGAATGATTTTAGTTTGGGTGTTGCTACTATATTGCAACAAGTAGCGACTCAGATGACTCAGTTGACCCAGGTGGTTCAACGTAGCATTGACGCGAGTCAGAACGTCGGTGTGAATCAATGGCTTCGCGAGGTAGTTCGTATGAATCCCCCTCGATTCGACGGTGCTGCGGATGCGTTGGGCTGGGATGGTTGGATTTTCCAGTTGGGAAAGATTTTCGAGGCTGTCGGATGTCCTGAAGAGCGGAAGGTACCTATCGCTCAGTACCTTCTCGACAAAGATGCCACTAATTGGTGGGAAGCTGTTAAACCTCGTGATCGTGATGTCACGTGGGCGGAGTTCCAAGCACTTATGGAAGCTGAGTTCTGTCCGAAACCGATTAGAGAGCAGAGGATTCGCGAATTCTACTTGGCAGAACCGCAAGATATATCGGTGTCGCAAGCTATCATTGATTATAGCAAACAACTCAGTTATGTGCGAGACCGGGTGAGAACCGAGGAAGAGAGGATCCTTCACTTTGACAGACGGATGAAGCCGGATATTCGCGTATATATGTCGGGATTCAATTGCACTTCGTTGAGGGACTATCAAGATCGAGCATTAGCCCGTGAACTAGCTTCGTTATCATCGGAGCGTGTGTCCGAGTCGAAGAAGCAGAAGAAGTACGATGACCGTGTGGACGGTACAGGAGTTGGTGTTTCTAGTTTTCAATGTCGTAGCCTTTCCGCTGTGAAGCTCCATCGCTCGATGCGTGGAACTGAGAGTTCTAAGTCGTCTGTTCTGACTCCTGGTAAAGCCAGGAGATGTTTTAACTGTAATGTGGCGGGACATGTTCGTGCACATTGTCCTACCCCACCAGTAACGTGTTACAGGTGCGGACTCGAGGGACACCGGGTTCAGTTTTGTGAAATGGTTACCGAGCATTCCGAGGCAGGGACTTTAACTTTGATATCAGGATCGACTCCGAGTAGTCCCGGAGGGGCGTGGTCTATCAGTTGCATGTTGAATTATTTCCCTTGCTTTGTTGTTTTGAAATTCAGAGATTGACTTCTTTTATTTGAAGTGGATCGGATTTTGAACTCTGTACTCTCGACTCTGTCGAATCGTTTATATTCGTTGATATTTTCTGATCTTGTCCTGTCCTGTGCTTTTATTGATCGAACGAGTTGTGGTATTGTTTCAGAATGACCCGTTTGTCGTTATGACTCTCCAAATTTCTAATCCCTTTCCTGTGGATCTTATGTGAATGCACATCTTGTTGTCTTCACCGGATCGTATATTATCTCTAGTCGAGATGTGAACTTTGGGGTTGTTGTTTGAGTATTATTGTTCGTCGTGATTCGAACATGATTGATCGACTGTTGTTGTCTCGATCGTTGTAACTCAATCGTTTGATGGTTCAGTTTTTGTTGATCTCGTTTCGTAATTGTTGAGCGTTAGGACTCCTTCGTAATTTCCTTAAGTTCAGGAAATTTGTTTTGTGTTCGATCTTCCAACCCTTGGGCTGTGGAATTTCGTATTGGTCCAGCGTATAGCTCGTGTTTTGGTTGATGTACGGTTGAATTGTTCGACCGTATCGATTTTCGTTCGTTGTGTTTTGTTATTTCGGCAACGGATATCGTGTGTTATCTGAGTTGTTTTGCGTCGTTCGTTCTATGTTTCAAGTTTCGAGGACGAAACTTCTTTTAAGAGGGGTAGAATGTAATACCCGAGATCTTTATTCCGGATTCGTTGGGTTTTCTCGGTTTTATCGGATTGTCATGGTCCTCATCGTAGGAATTTCGTGCCATGTTTGGTTGTGACTTGTTGGGACATGTTTTTGGAGGCATTTCGGATCACTTTGTGAGTTTTTGAGATTTTGTGGTGTAGCGCACGCTAATGCTTGAAGCATAGCGCACGCTACTGCGTGGTGTTTAGCGCACGCCATCGAATGTGTAGCGCACGCTAATCGCGATCCAGAGGGCGATCCGGTAGCTACCGGATCGGGATCGAGCTTTGTTAGCGCACGCTAAGGCCGATAGCTAGCGCACGCTATCGGCCGCTAGCGCATGCTCCTCTTCTTTCTAGCGCACGCTACCCGTAGGTGCGGTTACGTCCAGGGGCTACCGGATCGGTTTGTGACCCGTTAGCGCGCGCTACGGTTGTTGGCTAGCGCACGCTAACTATGTGATACGCGGTTTCGCTGGAACGTTGACCCCGTTAGCGCACGCTCATGAAGGGTGATTAGCGCACGCTAATAAGCATCGATATAAATCCGGACAGCAGCATTAAGTCGTCATTTTCCACTTTTCCTCATCCCTTCCGACGGGAATGAGATCCAGAGGCGAGTAGGACCGATCTTTTTCTTCTAGCTTCATCTTTGAGCGGATTTGTAGATGTTTAACAACATCTAATCGTCTTCTTGGTCCAAATCAAGGTAATCTCTTGTTAGAACCCTATTTTCTTAAATTTGGGGTTTTTCCTTGGATTTGTGATTCTTAACCGATCTCATCCGATCGGTTGTGTATTTTTTGTTGTCTTCACCGTAATCTTCAGATTTTGTTAATTGTTCATCGATTTTTATCGCCCGGATCAACGATTCTTGATTTCTTTGAGAATACTTAGATCCTTGTCCTTTTTAGGATCGTTTTGGATTTCGATTAGTGTTATTGATTCGTGGTGATGCTATTTTCGTAGTATTCGTGGGCTGTCGAAGTCTTGATCATTTTTGGAGGTTCGAAGGTTGCCCGATCGTGCCCGTTCGTCGTTTCGTCGCTCGTATCTCGAGGCAAGTATCTTGTCCATACATTTCATGTTTCGTAGGCGTAATTATTGATAAATGATTATATACGAAACCCAATGTTTAATGAACGTAAAAAGGGATCGGTATATTCTCGATAAATGTTGCCTTTCAACGATAATTTATGTACTTCGTGAATATATGTGTTCTCGGAATATGTGTGTTGGATTTGTATGTTGTAAAGATGATATGATCACTTTGAATGAGTTTATTAGACCGTAATCCTTTGGCGGGGATTACGTAATGTTATGTGTACTTGTTCGTTAAGAATGTATTACGTGGGATATTAGTTGTTACTCCTTTGAAAGGAGGTTGTGATGTTTAAGTGTTGCTTGGCTTGATGTTCTACTCATTGTGATGTGATTGCTGAAAGTGATGTGCCTCCGGGTAGGATTGTTGAATCTCCGGGATCCATACTTGCTAGTATGGGTCGGGCGTGACCGTAGGGTTATCCAATTCGGGTATGTCTTGCGGGGAATCCGAGGTTCGGGGCTTGCTAGCCCGATGCCGAGATAACTTGTGGGGTTATCATTGGGTATGTCTTGCGGGGACTCCGAGGTTCGTGGCTTGTTAGCCCGATGCCGGGATAACTTATGGTTGTGATTTGGAATGGTTCTGTGGTTGTTGCCACGAGGACATGTGATTTTTGGTATGGTTTCCTATTGGATTATTCACTCGGGTATGTTCTACGGAGCATCCGAGGTTCGTGGCTTGTTAGCACGGACGCGAATAATCCTTAGGAACATGTGTTATGTTATTCGGTCGTGGACTGTGGCTTATGATTCGGTCTTGGACCCCGTGTGTTGTGAATTGGGTTGTGGAACCACGTTTTATTATCGGAATCGTATTTTGGAAAGATGATTTTGGGCCGTGTCCCCAAGTGTTTTCGAAAGACTTGAGAATTCCTTATTTCCAAATGTTTTCAAACTCCCGAGACCGTAAAATATTTTGTATGAGACACATGGTTCTTTTCCTACCTTTTATAAATCAAACTGTTTTGATTAAGTGATTTATCTCGGGAAATATATTCAAGATTTTATATTCTTGAAGCATGTTGTGTATGGCTTGTACTTTTGGTTTTATACTTGCACTAGCAAAACAGTGGAGTTTTGCTAACCCCCGAGTATTCGGGGGGTGGATGTCTGTATTGCGTCCAGGTACTTGCAGGTAGCTGGGGAGCGAATCACAGGATCGATACGAAGGATGATGGGAAATGAAGATACTAATCACGTGAAGACCAATTATAGAGTATTTGGTAGAGTCGTGTTGATTATTCCTCCGATGTGTTATTTTATCGAATTATGGAAGTGATATTGTATTCTAGCCCCTGCGTGGGTATGTGTTCTGGGCAAGGATCTTGTATGTATTGTTCTGTGTGTTGTGATATAAGACCATATCGGTCTAATGGTCCTTTATGTAGCCATATCGGCATGTGAAGTGATGCATTGTTTTGTATTTAGCCTGGTAGATCCTCGCGGAGAGGGTCTGCAGCGCTGTAATATTCCCGAGTGGTTTGGGGGTGTTACACCCACTTCCACTCTGGAATAGGGAGCGGTTTCAGCATACCTGCCGGTCGCTGATGTTCTATCTTGACTTGATGACACGTTAAGCATCTCGAAACAAATTACGCGACTTCTCGCTTCATATTACTCCACCAGTAATTCTGTTTCAAGTCCTTGTACATCTTGCTAGACCCCGGATGAATGGAATAAGGGGTAGCATGAGCTTCTCTCAAAATCGAGTTTTTCAACTCCTCATTCGTCGGTACACATAACCAGTTCTTAAATCGCAATAGTCCATCCTCGTGGACCACAAATCCAGGGGCTTTCCCCTGAGCCACATCCTCTCGGATGCGCAACAAAAATGGGTCTGAACCTTGATTCTCTCTGATCGCCTCCTCAAGTGGCGATGAAATCTCTAACATACAAAGTTGCCCTTGTACTCGCTGTAACCAGACCTCGATCTCAGGTCTTAGGAATTCCCACTGAAGCTCCTTCTAAACTGTTAAACGAGCAAGCATTTGCTCCTGAACGGACTTACGACTCAACGCATCGACTGTAATACCCGAATTTTCAGTATGAATTTTTCGCGTTATTTTATCTAAGATATACTGGATGGATTGGTGTCTATACAGTATGGATAAAATAAATTGAGAACTGAGACAGATGTATTTGTACTCGTATAACTGTCGTAGTGGCTCGACAATTATTTTGAGGATATCGTGTATCAGGTTATCGTACTTTTGAAATTGGGTATATTGTATGATGATGTTATTGGATTCAGTACATGTATTCAGTATGCCGTATGTTCGTATTTTGGTATGTCGAGACGGACGAGGAGAATTGGAAAATGGCTAAGTATAGCCTTATTAGCGTGTGCTAATGTTCAAGTATAGCGCACGCTATCGTTCATGGTTAGCGCACGCTAGAGGCAGAATGTAGCGCACGCTAATGCAGTCAGATCGGAAGGAATCTGCGTGTGGACCAGGCCACTTTCGGAGCACGTTCTGATAAGTCAACGGTTGTTGTCCTGAAGTATTAGCGCACGCTAAAGCATGAGGCTTAACGCACGCTAATTGTAGATAGATCAATGGGAATCTGATCCTTGTCAGATCAGCATATGGGGGCACATGCGGTACATAGACTGTAGCAAGTCAACTGATGTTAGCGCATGCTAAATGCAAGGACTTGCGTATGCTAGACAGTGTAAGTTACATACGCTAATGCATGGGCATTACGTACGTAAGCTCATGTACGAGGCAAGACAGTGGCATCTGGGCTGCGATAGCGCACGCTAACAAAGTCAGTTAGCGCACGCTAAAGCCGTAGCGCACGCTAAACATAAGATTTAGCGCACGCTAGTAATGTGTTCTATATAAGGGGACAGACGGGTGTTATGAAGCATTTCGTCCATTTCTTTCCTTTCACTTGATAGAGAGAGCTTCGAGAGGTACTTGAGTTCCTAAAACACTCTGTGATGATGATCTTTAACAAGATTAAGATGGAGAGCATGGATTCAAAGCTTTGTTCTTGAAATTATTAATGATTCTTGGAATGAAGTTCATAGAGAGAGAGTCTTGAGGTTCCAAATACTGGATTATGATGGAGTTGATCGTCCTTATCAACATTTGGAGCTTGGAAATGATTAGAAACGGATTCAACCTTGATAATCCATCATTTTCTTCAAAGAGGTAATTAATCTTCACTTTGGATTTCGTTTTGGGGATTGATTATTGGTGTTCTTGAGTTGATGATTATCATATTAATGAGTTGATAAGTATGATTTCGAGATGGCTTACCGAGTAACGTTGATGTTATTATTGGTATGCAGATATTGATATGTTTCGTATGGTTTTGAATGGTGTTCAGGAGATATGTCGATTTATATCTCCCTTCATTTCGGATTTGATGTTAAGATGATATACGGATATATATGACTTAGGTGATTAATTACATGTTAACATATCGGATTATGATGGTTGTCATGAACATGATTTTGGAATCATGGTATTCTTGGTGTTCTTGGAAATATATCACATCATAGAGGAAGGATATATGTTGGTTTGATTATTAACATGGATAAGATAATTGAAACTAAACATTATGTTGATTGTAGGGATTGAGTTCGTATGATAACATATGGATCATGATGATGAGTTTGGATCTGGAAAGTTATTGTTAATCTTGGAGTATGATTTCCTTTTCATTCGGACTCGTAGTCGCAAAGTGTTAGTCGATGCTTGGAATGCATGCAACTGTGTAGCATTAGCGCACGCTAAGCTTACTGGCTAGCGCACGCTATCGGGAGCGACTTAACGCACGCTATGTTATGTGTTTAACGTGCGCTAAGTAGGCAGACAGTGTAGTATTTTCGTGTTGAGATTATGAATTCGTGATGGTTTGAACTGGATTGTTTAAGACTGTGTTTAATCGAGATATTGTGGAACTGTTGGGTTTATTGATCGGTTATTGATTGATAATTATGATTTATCGGATTTCGGCTTGTATTGTTGATATGAGTTCATAATTGTTTGAGTTGTATTGTTCGGTTTTGTAAATGATCGAGGTATTGTTGAGCCGCTGAGTTTGATTGGTTGGTTATACCAGTTATTGATTATTATCGGATGTGTTGTCATTTGATTATTGCATTAGGTCGCGTTAATTGAGCGTTGATTATGGCCGTTGTGTTGCGGTCAAGGTTGAAGAGTTCATAGGTTGCTTTTGGTTGGGGCTGAGGAGCTCGGAGACGAAGGCAATGGATTATGGTAACACCTTCGTGGTATCAGTATCGAGGCAAGTTTATATTTGTTCAGTTTATAATATTTGATGAATGGTTTCATTTTCATTTCATTTATAATTCGTATAGCAATGTTGTTAGAAATGTAAGTTGTTGGATAATGAGTTGTATATCGTGCTCTGGTTTGTATTAAATCATAAGGTATATGATTTAATTGTGTTTAAGGAAGACGTGAGTTATCTTTGGTCAAGGATATAGTATATCGAATATCGAGGATAGTTATCGCGATGACATAAGTACCGGGATAAAGGTTTATTGGTATTGAATAGATGGTACCTTATTTGAGATTATTCGTATAACTGTGTATTCGTCCAGGGATGTTGTTCGTGGAAAGGATGTTATCTTCGGCCTTGAGGTAATTTATGTTCAGTTATGAGATAATTATTATGTTGAGTTGTTGTATATGTTGTACGTTGAGGCTTCGTATATTGAGATTCGTATTGGTTGTTCGTTGAGGGGTGTTGATCCCAGGACTATTGTTGGTATTAATGGTTGTGTTGATCGTCTCATCGAGGGATATTGATCCCAGAACTGTTGTCTGAGATTGTTGATCGTATGGATTATCCTTTGGGGTTTGTGATCCCAGGATTGTTGTTTTGAATATTGATTAGTCGTGTCGAATTTTCTTTGTCAGATTGTCGTTGTTCACTTCGGTGAGTCTTTTGATCCTTATTGGATATGTAATTCTTGAGTTTCGTTGTCATGTTGCATCGTGACATATCTGGAGTCATATCTGCATGCCGATTGGTTATTGTGTAGGATTTTTAGCCGGGCACATGATGGTTATGCGTGGATATTTCCACATTGAACCGTGCACACGAGACGTAGTTCGTGAGGCTAACTAGGTACAAGACCACACGTGTATTTGATCGATACCCGGGGTGGCTTGTGCATGGACACATTTCCGGATCGGGCGTACTATGACGCCCATCTTTGAGCCGTATTGTTTGGTCGTTCATATTCCATGTATGATTGGATATGTTCGACGGTTTGCGACTGGTTGTTCATACGCCCGAGGGGTATGTTCGACAGTCAGAGTTATTTCTTTGAGATCCATTATTATTGATCATTTGGAGTCTACCTTGTTGAGGGTATTCTCGGTTATTGTTGGTCCTTGTTGATCATTTGGAGTCTACCTTGTTGAGGGTATTCTCGGTTATTATTGGTCCTTTGTTGATCATTTGGAGTCTACCTTGTTGAGGGAACTCTCGGTTATTGTTGATCTTTGTTGATCGTGTTTGGGGTTTACCATGTTGAGGGTATTCTCGGTTATTGTTGATCCTCTGTCGATCGTATTGGAATTCATCATGTTGATGATAATTTCGGTTGTACTTTGACCTTGGGTTGGTCGTATTGGAGCTCATCATATCAATGATATTCTCAGTGATGTATTGGTTGATCATTATTATTGATCGTATGAGCATTAGGACTGTACGTCGATGTTCGGGATTTGTTATCATTATCATGTGGTAGTTGATCTACAGATATGTTGTGTATTATTGGTTTATCCAGGTTGAGTTTTGATTGTGTAATCCGACGGACAGGATTTGGCACAGATTGGATTATTTCCGCACTTATGAGTTATGAGGACAATTTGAGGATACTTGGTATTGTTTGAATACAGTACAATATAATTGTTGTTGAGTTCTTTTCGTCATTTGAGAATGCGAAATATGGATTATGGTAAGGATTGATTTGTTATGAATTGCCATGGATTGGTAAGGTTATGACAGTAAGATTACTTTGGTAGTATTCTTACTATATTATTACATTGGTATGTAATTATTTATGTTGATGTGATCGATATCATTGTTGAGTATTGTGGCTGACCCCGTCGTGGGCTTTATTTTTAGGTACTCGGAGATCGAGTTAGTAGCGGTCGTGAAGGGATGAGCTTCCCGATGTGGTACTGGCGGTGGCATGTTTTGGAGTATCGAGTATTTCTTTTCTGGTTATTCATTTTCGCTGCAAATGTGTATTTTGAACCGTATTTTTATCCGCTGCGTGTGTATATTTCAAAATAGCTTTTCGGTATTTTTACCAATTCGTGTGTATTTCAAATGGCCAGTTTGCGAACTTGGGTTATTTCGTTAAACCCTTTTTCCTAACTATTTTATCGGTACGTTTAAGGGGTGGCTTAACGTACATTTTAAACCGATGAGATTTGGCATTTCGCCTTGTATTTTCAAATGGTATTTTATGACGGTATTTGAGAACTATGTTTTTGAAAATATTTGAGTATTTAAATATTATCGTCATTGGCCTGTTGGCATTTTTAAACATTTTTGAAATAGTTTTTAGCTTGGTGGGTTCCGGCGCGGGACCCACGGCGCTGTAATATCCCGGATGGTTTTGGGGGTGTTACAAAAGATGGTATCGGAGCTTGGGTTTTGTGAAACCCGGGCGTGTGTGTTATGTCGCTCTACCGGGACGGTAGTAGCGTGACTTTTAAAAATGATTTTCTGACTTTTGAGTCAAATCGATTTTTGGAGTTTCCAAAATTTTTGAGATATTTTCCAATTGTTATTTGTGATATTGGCGTTTGTTAGTATTGTTTTGAGACTTCATATGAGAGTCGTGTGCTAGTATCACGGGAGATCATCGGCTTCACGCACCTGTAAGTATATCGTTTTGGTTATTCGCTTGTGGCGACGACTGATTGTTTTCGTGATGAGTTGGAAATTTTGGGTTGATCTGTTGTTTGTAGCAGGTTGCAAGTTTCGAGGACGAAACTTATTTTAAGGGGGGTAGTATGTAATACCCGAATTTTCAGTATGAATTTTCGCGTTATTTTATCTAAGATGTACTGGATGGCTTGGTGTCTATACAGTATGGATAAAATAAATTGAGAACTGAGACAACTGTATTTGTACTCGTATAACTGTCGTAGTGGCTCGACAATTATTTTGAGGATATCGTGTATCAGGTTATCGTACTTTGGTAGTATTCTTACTATATTATTACATTGGTATGTAATTATTTATGTTGATGTGATCGATATCATTGTTGAGTATTGTGGCTGACCCCGTCGTGGGCTTTATTTTTAGGTACTCGGAGATCGAGCTAGTAGCGGTCGTGAAGGGATGAGCTTCCCGATGTGATACTGGCGGTGGCATGTTTTGGAGTATCGAGTATTTCTTTTCTGGTTATTCATTTCCACTGCAAATGTGTATTTTGAATTGTGTTTTTATCCGCTGCGTGTGTATATTTCAAAATAGCTTTTCGGTATTTTTACCAATTCGTGTGTATTTCAAATGACCTTTTGGCACTTTGCGAACTTGGGTTATTTCGTTAAACCCTTTTTCCTAACTATTTTATCGGTACGTTTAAGGGGTGGCTTAACGTACATTTTAAACCGTTGAGATTTGGCATTTCGCCTTGTATTTTCAAAGGGTATTTTATGACGATATTTGAGAACTATGTTTTTTAAAATATTTGAGTATTTAAAATATTACCGTCATTGGCCTGTTGGCATTTTTAAACATTTTTTAAATGGTTTTTAGCCTGGTGGGTTCCGGCGCGGGACCCACGGCGCTGTAATATCCCGGATGGTTTTGGGGGTGTTACATCGGCAACCACGTTCGCCTTACCCGGGTGGTACAGGATCTCGATATCATAATCTTTGATTAGTTCCAACCACCACCTCTGTCGCATATTTAACTCCTTCTGAGTAAATATATATTTCAAACCCTTGTGATCGGTGAATATCTGACAGGTAACGCCATAATGATAATGACTCCAAATCTTCAATGCGAAAACCACGGCTGCTAGCTCCAGGTCATGGGTCGGATAATTAACCTCGTAAGGTCTCAATTGTCGTAAAGCGTAGGCAATAACTTTCCCGTTCTGTATTAATACACATCCGAGACCGTGTCCGGACGCATCACTATAAACCACAAATCCTTCCGTCCCTTGTGGTAAGGAAAGGACAGGTGCTGAAATCAAACGGCCCTTGAGTTCTTCAAAACTCTTCTGACACACATCGGACCACATGTATTTATTATCCTTCTGCAAAAGGTTCTTCATGGGTTGAGCAATTTTAGAAAATCCTTCCACAAATCGCCGATAATAACCAGCCAATCCGAGAAAGCTTCGAATTTCCTTAAAATTCTTCGGAGGTTGCCAATCTCGGATCGCCTCCGTCTTCTGAGGGTCGACACGAACTCCGTCTAATGAAATTACATGTCCAAGAAACGTCACCTCGGACATCCAGAACTCACATTTGGAAAACTTTCCATAGAGCTGCTCTCGTCTCAACACGTCGAGAACCTGATGAAGGTGAATTTCGTGCTCCTCTCGGTCACGAGAATAAATCAAAATGTCATCAATGAAAACAACCACGAACTGGTCCAGATAATCGATGAAGACTCGACTCATTAACTCCATGAACACCGCAGGTGCATTAGTTAACCCAAACGGCATTGCCACAAACTCATAATGTATCCGACTCTCGAATTCGCAACTGATGATATCTAGATCTTAAATCGATCTTGGAAAATACTGAAGCTCCCTGAAGTTGATCCAAAAGATCATCGATACGGGGTTGAGGATATTTGTTCTTAATCGTCACCCTGTTCAATTCCCTATAATAAATACACAAACGAAATGAGCCGTCCTTCTTCTTGATGAATAACACTGGTGCTCCCCACGGGGACGCACTCGGTCGAATATAACCTTTCTCGAATAATTCCTCGAGTTGATTCTTCAACTCCTGCATTTCGGTTGGCGCCATCCGATATGGTGCCTTCGATATTGGAGACGTACCGGGATCCAACTCAATCGTGAATTCCACATCTCTCTGTGGGGGTAAACCAGGTAACTCGTTTGGAAATACATCGGCATATTCTCTCACTACCGGAATATCCGCCAACATTATTGATGATTTCTCGGTCTTGGTCATATAGCACCAATAATCAACACACCCCTGACTGAGTAATTTCACTGCTTTCATCATATTAATAACTCTACCGGAACAGCTGGGATTACCTCCCTGAAAAACACATTCGACTCCATCATCTGAAATGATAGTGACCATACGCTTACGGACACTAATGATGGCATCGTGACAATCCATCCAATCAATACCTAAGATAACGTTGCCTCTCAGTAAATCTACCACGATCAGGTTTGTTAGCCATACACGGCTATGAAGCTGAATCGGACAATTCTGAATCCCACGATTTCCGATAATTCTTCTACCGTCAGGTAGACCAATTACATAAGGCTCACAACTAGTAGCACTACCCAGACGTAGTCTACTCAAACATGACTCGGAAATGAATGAATGCGATGCATCAGTATCAAAAAGGGTACACACAGGTTGAGATAGAATTTCGAGTGTACCTGAGATCATTCGGGCCTCCGGATCGTTGATCCTTTTCATCTCATAAATTCGGGGTTTGTTGGCCCCCGAACCGGACGCTCCCGCCTGATAGCTTTTGGCTCCGCCTTTGTTTTCTCCTGTCGTTTTAAACGACGCTGACTGAGTAGCCTGATTCTGACTGCTTCGGGTCCTGAGATGTCGCCGGAGCAGGCCTGGAGCCTCTTCGGCAGAAACGGGCCGAATGCCCAGCAGTTCCAAAGTTGTTGCACGTGATACTCGGCTTCAGACACTTAGTGCTGAAATGGCCCTATTCTCCACAGTTGTAACAGGTGATGGCCGAGCTGGCCGCTCAAGACTGAGATTCCGCAGGTCTTGGTGCCATAGGAGGTCGCTCAGAAAAAGTAGGGCCCGCACGAGGCTTCTTGAAAGTGGCCTGACTGCCTTCGGACCGATTACGATTCTTTGATTTCTTGCTAGCAAATGAAGGTTGCTGCTTAGCAATCTCCTTAGCAGTAAGCTCATAAGTAAGAGCTTTCTCGATAAATTAGGCCAGGGTGGTGCAGTTATGATTAAGCAACTGCATCAGCATACGAGGTTTCAACCTCTTACTGAAATATTTGATTTTGTCCGCCTCGGAGTGAATAATAGATGAGGCGAAAGGAAGTAGCTCTTGAAATTTCTCGACGATGGCGAGAACATCGTCGTCCGCTGATGGGTCGAGAGTGAGTAGTTCTGATAACTTGGCCTCTCTGAGTGGGGCCGGATAATACCTCTCCATCATGAGAGTCTTGAATTGATCCCTAGTATAAGATCCGTCGGTGGGCTTCAACGATAACCACCATGAATGAGCGCTCTTACCCAGATAGTAAGCCGCAACTGAAACTTTGTGCCCTTCGGGACACTCCACCATAGCAAACAAATTCTTGAAATGCTCAAGCCAATGAACAATATCCTCCGGCTCAGATGAGCCCTCAAATGTAGGTGGTCTTTGGCGAGAGATGTCGCCAATAATATTGCTCACACTCCTGTCGTGCCTCTGAGGTGGCGGCGGAGGAGCCTGTTGATTCTGAGTAGCTGAGTTCTGCATCGTCTCCATGAGGCGTGCCATCTGTGTCATCTGGGCCATCATGCCCTGCATAAAAGCGAGTGGATCAACCCGAACACCTTCATATTGAGCTGTGTCCCGGGTATGACTCCCTGACAGTGAATGATCATTTCCGGGTGAATGAGTGGCAGCGTCGCTGCTCGATGAATTGGCATTATTCCTCGCGTTCCCGCGTGTATTCACACGAGCTCTCGGGTTACGGCCCGCACCGCGGCCTCTTCCCCCGTGTCCTCTGCCAGCTCTTTCCATACTGAAGTAGGAAAGTCACATGATAATTATAGCTCTCGTATAAATATCACATTATGATGACGTCATGAAATGATGAAAATGAGCATACGCGCTCTAACACAGTGATTACATGAATGATTATCTCATGAAATTCTTGAAATGATTATCTTGAACAAGTTAACAAGATTAATGATACGATCCTTACGATCAACAACTGAGTAATGAAATGAACTGAGTGATTAATGAGTTAACATGATCGATATGATCAAAATGAAAATGATGATTGAGGATTGTTGACTGTAGAATGATGAATGAGTGATTCTTATTACCAGAAATTCTACCATGGTGTTAGAAATCTTACTGTTCTTTGGTCTGAGGGGCACGGCTCTTGCACAGGTTACACGTGACGCGAAAGTCCAATGATACTAGTCTGATGAACGATGATTTCAATGAGATATGACTCGGAAGGTAGTATTCAGAACCACGCTCCGATACCAACTCTGTAACACCCCAAACTAGGCGACTATTACAGTGCCGTGGAACCCCGACCAGTGCTCTAAAAATCGGCCTGGGCGGCCGCCTAGGCGGCGCCTAGGCGCTAGGCGACCCCCGGGCGCTCCGATTATGCCCTGGGCGTTTGTCCTGGGCATTCGGGTGATTAATCGGCCACCTAGGCGGGCTGGGCGGGCGCCTAGGCGGGCTGGGCGAGCTGGGCGGGAGCCTAGGAAGGCAAGCTGGGCGGGCGCCTAGACGACTGGGCGGGCGCCTAGGTGGGTAAACATTTCTTTTTTATTTTTTTATATTAGCGGTACTATAAATTCCTGAATTGAGATACTATGGACTATTTTATGCTTATATCAATATTTAACAATTTAATATATTATCGATTATATGTTTGTTTAAATATTTAAATATTAGATGTTTTTTATTCTTTACATATATATAATTTATAAAAATAATTATTATAATAATAAATAAATCCGCCTAATCCGATTAATCCCCGATTTATCCTTTGGGCGCTAGGCGTTAGCAATCCGAATGCCTAGCGCCTAGCGTTTTTTAGAACCTTGCCCCCGACTGAGACCCACCAGGCGAATGAATATTAATGACTTAAATAATATAATTATAGTATCGAACCACATTATATCATCGATTACTCCGATGAGGAGTTTCAAGTAAAACACACCCAAGATAATACTGAATACATGTATATTTTATATGAAGATAAAATATACAACTCTGAATGAAAATAAATATCCAAACAGAAATCTGCAGCGGAATTTAAAATGAAGAAAACATGAAATGACTGGAAAGGACTGGGCCCCCCTACTAGTATCACTGGGACTCCTCGCCGTCAACGTTCTCTTCCCGTGCTTTTGCCTTGCCATAACCTGAAAACAATGTCCCCCAATGGGGTCAGTTACACAGAACAACAATCCTCAAGAGTTGAACAATATACAACAATCACATGAATGAATTAAGAAATAGAGTTGAATGATGGGCATCATAGTAAGCCCGAATGGAATGTTCAAGTGCACAAGTAGCCGAGTGTCCGGAGTCCCGCTTATACACCCGCAACTTGGCCTAATTAGTCTCATGGATGTACTTTACCGTGTGCACAGTCCAATGTGTCCGGAGTCCCGCATATACGCATGACCATCGTATGCCCGACTAAAAATTCCACACATTCACCACCCGGCAACATAATACAATCCAGGAAAGGTCACGAGAACAAAAGCGACCAAGATGAGAGATAATGAATAAAATCCAACAATGATAAAGAACGACTCACCGAGATGAAATAATGATACAACGAGTGATAGCTTCAATGAAATGATTTTGCAACCGTCGTTCCTCGTGAGTTACATGATTAGTTGATAATTACAAGTATCGACATGAATGATATATTATGAGTGAATTACATATATGAATGAACAACAACGTAAGGAATCAGTATCCTTTTAACCGAGTAAGAATTAACTTACACAACACCGGTGAAGAATGTCCTTCCATGAACAAACGTCCTAAAAGAGGTGTCGGTCGTTCGAACAACCTTAAAAAACACAATTACCAATAATCCGTTTAATATACAAACCAAACACGATTATAACTAACTCAAAACGTCGATACGACTAAACCAAGTTCATTGGGGCATTATATCAAACACGTTGTAACCAATCTTCGATTGTTTACAACCAATCCTTAATTATACCAATTCCAAACCTCCAAAGAGTGATACAATCCAACAAAACATCTTCAATATAATCAATAATCCAATATGAATAACCAATTCGTGATTTTAACAACAACTAATCGAAAACCCCCAAATCCAACTCAATATTCAAAGTGTTCTCGAATAATCCTCCAATAATCCGATAAATATTCATACCAACTCACAATCATATGTATATCTCTTCATATAACATGATTATAACATCCCAAAGCATCATATTCCATCGTAGAATCGAAATCTAGGGTGTTGAAGAATATTACCTTTGAAGATCCAAACTCTTCGATCCGGTGAATTCGTGTTAAATCAACTATCCAAGCATCACAAACAATTGAAGATGATGAAATTCGAACACACAAGTATTGATGATGAAAAATCTCTCCCTCAAACTCTCTCTCTCTCTCGGAAACAAGGTGAAGAAGTGAGAAAAATGTGCTCAAAGTCCCGTCCAAGTCCTTAAATACTGCCCTGATTACGGCCGTAACTCGGCCTACTTACGTCCGTAACATCCCCAAGTCAATGGCCTTACGGCCGTAACCAGCCATCTCGTACTGGCGTAGCTCGGCCTCGTCGAAAAATCTGCCTACAGACATACGGCCGTACCCGCACATGCCTTACGGGCATATCTAGACTGATACGGCCGTACTCAGCAAGACTTACGGGTGTATGAAACCTTCGTCCAAACTGACCGGGCACCTGCTCGAATCGTACGGCCGTAACCGGACAAGCCTTATGGCCATACCTACCTCAACTTACGTCCGTATGCCACAACCCTTACGGTCGTAAGCCCTCTTCGTCCGACATGTCCTAAAAAACCACGAACGCATGTTACGGCCGTAGCCTGTCTATCATTACGGCCGTATCTCCCCTTCGACCAAAACATCCTTAAGCCAACGAATGCATGTTACGGCCATAATGCATGATTAGTTACGGCCGTAACTCACTGTTGGAAGTGCCAAAAATCCGACAAATCCGTCTCCTCGTTACAAACGGTGAATGATTCGACATACAATACTTGTATGAATGCAATTAAATCCACTAACATGAAATAGGTGATATTTCCAACGCAAGACTATCAATCACGATGATTATGATAATACTCTCGTCTCGATTCTCAAACGGAGATGAATGACGATCGGAACTGACATACGGCTAAATTATGCCAACGAAGAATACATATGAATGAATCATGAGTGATGCATGATTATTAATGAGTGAAAATTACTGAGTGACAATTACTGAATGATAATTACTGAATGATAATGAATGAATTACAACCGGGTATTACAAATATTCCCGGTTTGATTCTAGGGGTGTTACATTTATGGTATCAGATCTTAGGTTGCGGAAACCTAGGCTGTCGGGTCCAATCGGGTATTGTCGTGTCTTGTCCTGTCAGATTATGCCTGTCTAAGTTGTGTCGCGACGCGTCATCTGAGATGTCGGCCGTGATTAGTATCAAGGTGCAGCCATCATTTTCGTACGACTTGTGGATGTAAGTCTCCCTACTATATTATGCCTTGTGATATACGAGCTTGTATGATTTTGTGTTATGATGTGGAGTTTAAAGGTGATTTGTGATTATGTGGCCTATGTTGTTTGATCCTCGTATGATGCTAGAATGAAAGTGGTGCCAACGTATATGTATATATGCACACATCCTGATATAAGTCATTTTTACAAGAGTAATGGCCTTGGTGTGGTTACACAAAGAAAAATTCATCGATGTGATATTTTAAAACTTTACATGTTTTTGGGGAGTCACGTAAATTTTGTTTTAAAACATCCTCCAAAGGGAGGAAAAAGTTTGATTTTTGTATAATGACCTGAAGGCCGATTTTTTTTGAAAATTCACACTACCGATATTTTATTTTCATCTTGTATTATAAGTTTTCAAAACACAATTTTTAAACTCAAGTGAGGTCTACAAAATGTAATCAAGATGTGACTCTCGCTTTCAACTTATCGGTTTTATGGTTGTTAGTCGAGAAATACGTTATGATGTTCTTGTTGTTCGGGCAGTGTTGCCAGTTTTAGATTAAAACAGTGATGTGAATGCTAAGTCGTTCGGTATAAGTTAAGATAGTTCTCTTTATTAATAGACGAGACTTCGATTTTGGATGACAGTTGTCTTTTGATGATTGCTCATGAAGTGTTAAGTCGATGGCTTTGAGACTCGAACGTGTTGTTGTTTATTTGTGACCATCGGTTCTAGTAATGTCGTATATATGTTCGCGATCATGTTGCTGAGTTGGAGCAGCTAGCGCACGTTGAGTGCGAGGCTAGCGCGCGCTAATGCAGCATGGATAGCGCATGCTAAATAATTGTTGTAGCGCGCGTTAGTTAGCTGGGATAGAGGCTAGAGAACCGCATTTCTTTTAACTGTTGGGCCTAACCTTGGCAGTCGATCACCCGTAACTGTATTCTATGTGCATTGTCTAGTGATGGCAACCGTTTTGTGCGAACGTGTGTTATGACTTTTCGTTGCGCTAAGTGATAATTGATTTTGTTCAGTGAATTTATAAAATTATGTCTACTGTGTGTGTTTGAAAAACGCTTTCCTGAAACTTTTCATAAGTTTGTGCAAGTTGTGGAAAATCAACTTTCGAAACTACTTTGACGTTGCGATTAAGTCGGCGGCTTCGTATGAACTTTGGAAATTGTTTGAAATTTTCGAGTCGGCCTAGGATTCTCAAATAAAACCTCGACGGTATTGAAAGAGTTTTTTTAAAGTACCTTGAACATTTTGTAAAATGTTATCGTCGTTGATTTTTTGTGTAGTATTGGGAGAATATTCGGAAATGACTTTTAACGTACTATTGTATTTTCGAATAATTCGAGTACATGATTTTCAAAAACCAATACGATTTTTTTTTATTTTTCAAAAATACATAGTGAAAGATGAAAAATCTTACTCGATTTAAACTTCAAACTCGGATTTGGAAGGTTTCCTATACTGATTAAAGTATGTACGGATGATTTGATGACCTTGCGTGGTTATCTTGTTTGTTATTAATGGTGATACTGGTGTGTAGTGGCATGGTGATTTTGACAATGCCGGTTGCACAGAAAATATTGCTTTGCAAATGATTTCAAAATGGGACTGTTAAAGTCTTTTATTTACAGATTTTGATAAAACAACCCGAGGTACCAAAAATACTTTCAAAGTTTTGTTTTGAATATCATCCAAATTCAAATATTTTCAAAAGGATACCTCGTGGATTTTCTTATCGAGTTTTTATTAGTTAACTTAGGTAGTATGTCATGCTAAGTTGGTACTTTAGCCTATTATTTTTGTGAAGTTGTGCCATCGTATTGAGTGAGTATCCGCCTAGTATGCCGATGGGCAGAGGATGCAGTCGTGACCACGATACTAATGGTCATGAAGATCGGATGTGGACCAAGGGGATATGGCCGGGAAGGATGCTATTTCAGCACTTCGTTTTCATTGTTTAGGTTTCGGGGACGAAACCTTTTTTAAAGGTGATATGACGTAATACCCATATTTTTTTCCGCTTCCGTTTCGTTCGACTGTATCGACTCGATTGTGTTCGTTGATGCTTCTGACCTTGTGTTGTTCTCACCCTTGTCATTTGAGCGAGTTCGCATATTGTTCCAAATTGATGTGTATATCGTTGTGATCTTTCGAAGTTCGGATCAATTTCTTGTGAACCGTGTTCGAAACTAACACCTCGTGGTTCCTACAAGTTTATTGATGTCCTGAATTGAGGTGTGAACTTCAGAGTTGATCGTTGATGTTCGATCATTGCTATTCATTCGTCATTGTCCAATCATTATTGTTTGATCTCGTAATCGTGATTATTGAACATCTGGGCCACTTCATAATTTTCATAAGTGTTGGGAAATTGTCTTCGTATTTGATCTTCCAAATCTTTGAATTACTGCAATTTCATACCTTTCAGCGTTGGAATCGTGATTTGATTTTTGTAATGCTCGGTTTTATCAACCGCAATGATTCATGGTCGTTGTTTTTCGTAAGCATTCTTGCGTGTTGAATTGGTCCGTAGTAGATATATACTACATGGAGCTCTGGTGTGTTGTCGAGAGTCGCCTTGCTTTTGTTTTAAGTTTCGGGACAAAAATTATTTTTAGGGGGTAGAATGTAATACCCATGATTTTCGTTCCAGTTATTTTGGATTTTTTTCGGATATTTCCCGGTTGTCGAGTGCCGGTATTATTTTCTCGACAACTGATTTTGGTGTTTATGACCGTATGTGATGATTTGTTATCTGTTGTTTTCATTTTGGATCGATGATGTTGTCCTCGAGCGTTTTCTCGTGTTCGTTCCATGCGATTTCGGAAAATCGAGTCATCGGATCATGGCGGCTGGGCACTGGCCGGATGGGTACGGTCACTGGCCGGACGGGTGTGGCCACTGGCCGGACGGATGCGGGCACTGGCCGGACGGGTGCGGCAGGAACCGACATAGCGCACGCTACTCCCGGAAGGCAGCGCACGCTATGGCCGGAAGGCTGCGCACGCTACGACCGGAAGGTTGCGCACGCTAGTCGGCCGAGGCAGTAGGGTCAGAGAGGTTCTGGACTCGGGGAGAATCGGCAGGTAGCGCACGCCACTGTCGGACACGGCACGCGCTAATCGGCAGGCGTAGCGCATGCTACGGCCGGAAGGCTGCGCGCGCTACCGCGGTCGGACAGGAAGGTTCTGGACAACAGGATAGTTCGGCAGGATAGGTCAACGCGGGCCCCGGCCGAATATTCTCGACCATGACCGCCCATTAGCGCACGCTAGCTCGGCAGCCTAGCGCACGCTAGGCTGCACCAGTATAAATATGGCCGAGCAGTCCAATTTCATTCATTTTTCCCATTTCTCTTCTCTCTTCCGCGGCTGGATCCTTGGGGAACTTGAACGCATGATGTTAGACAATTAATCCATGAAGTTCATGAGCCTATATCATTGATTGATCATCACATAACATCCTTCAATCCAGCGAATCAAGGTTTGTTTTCCTAAAATCCTAGTTTTGGGGATTTTGTTTGATTTCGTCCGTTTAACTCGTTATAACTTAGAATAGTGATGGATTGATGATTATTAAGTTGTATTATATCGAATTCCTTGTTATTCCATGGTTCGATTGCTAAATATTCGTCGTTTTGTTGAGTTCCTAATCAACGCCTTGAAGGTGTTCGGTGAAAGTTCTTAGAGGGGGGTTTTGGGTGTTCAACGATTATTCTTCCTCGTACGATCGTCAATTTATCCATGGTATGATGTTAGGGTCAGTTTCCTTGCGAAGAACTCGAGTCGGAACTTTTCCATTCGCCGTTTCCTGATCGGTTGTGTTACCGTCGTTTCCGATGGAGAGTTGTGGGCGTTTGAGGTTTCCCGGTTGAGCCATGTTCGTCGGAGTATCCGATATCAATTATCGAAGCAAGTATCTTGCCCATACATTACCTGTTTTGTGAATATAATGGTTGAAAATTGACAATATGTGCTAAATGAATGTTTACAACCTTTTCTCAAAAGGATCGGTATATTTACAATCATGGTTTTCTTAAAAGACGACTCTTGTGTTTGAGACTTAATGTGCTTAATTGACTATGTGTGTTAGTGTTGAGTATAGGATCTCTTTACTTTCGGGTGATGTCATTATGTGTGATTATGTCGTCGGTAATTTAAGGTTCAATCCTTTTGTTAAGAATTGTGCGTGGAGTCATGTGGTTATCGGTGAATATGTGAGTTGTGTGATATTAGTTGTGTCGTTCGGTGTTGTTGAGATAAGTGTGTTTCCTTGTAGATAGTATTAATTCTGGGTCGTGAGTATGTGTTGGATAATTTGGCCATTCTAGCAAAACACCTCGACTATATATATTGTGATTGACCCTTGAGGATTGTGGTTTTGGAAATGAGAACTGATGAGAGTTGTAAGGTTTTTCTCGGGTACTCTCACTCGGGAATTGACTCGACGGGGTCACACGGGGACCTGGTGGCTTAGCGGCTGGACCGGGTCACGAGAGGTACTTCGAGTGGGCATTCTCACTTGAGGTCGCTCGACGGGGCGCACAGGGACTTGTTGGCCTTACGGCGGGACCGGAGGCTGGATAGGGTTGCGAGAATTGCCAGAGTGTTTGTAATGATGATTAATTGTGATATGTCCGGAGTATCACAATGTTTGGTGCTCGGAGTCGAGAGACATTATATATCGAGTCTTGGTGTTTGGCTAAAATGACATAAGAATAATGTGTTATGTGTAATGTGTTTTTGGAAGTGAATTAAAGTGGATGATCGGGTCGTGGACCCTGTGTTTGGTGACCGGAATGGTTGGGTCGTGGACTCCGTGTTTTGTTAACGGATTTGCATTTTGGAAAATGAACTTTGGGGCTGTGACCCTAAGTGGCTTTCGATGAATTAAGAACTTTTCAAACACAAATGTTTTCAAAACTCCCGAGATTTGGAAGTGTTTTCAAAGTGCTTTCTTGTTTTGTTTCTACTTTCAAGACTTGAACTATTTTTAATTAAACAAAATATCTCGGGAAGTCTTTTGTTGTATTCTCGGAATGTGTTATGTACGGCTCGTATTTGAACTTTATACTTGTACTAGCAAAACAGTGGAGTTTTGCTAACCCCCGATTATTCGGGGGGTGGATGTCTGTTTTACATCCAGGTACATGTAGGTTTGGGAGCAAAACACAGGATCGGCGCGAAGAATGATGGAAGGCGAATGATACTAATCACATGAAGGTCAGTTTTGGGTGCAGTTAGTCGGAGTTCGTGTATGGTCTTTTCCACTATTGTACTTTTGTTTGTGAGTGTATTTTACCCTTGCATGGGTATAAGTCAAGATAGAAATGTGTATTTTTGACTTGTATGTTAGTGACGAAAGACCAAGTTGGTCTACGGATTTGGTATTTTGTCATGTCAGTATGTAAGTTATTGTGTGGTTTCGATGTCTAGCCTGGTGGATCCTCACGGAGAGGGTTTGCGGCATGTAATATTCCCGATTTGATTCTGGGGGTGTTACAAAAATAATTAAAAAAAAAAATATTTTTGTTGTTTTTATTTTTCTCAAATGGACCTAAATGTCCAAAAATAGCATAAGGGCTTGTTTGGAGAAAACGTTTGCGAAATTTTAATTAAGTTGGTCGACTCTAAAACTGAAATTTGGACCTAAATATAATTATTAGAGTAAGAGGAGCTTCGATGAGAGTGACATCTCATGTAGGGGTCCTCAAATTAATTCGAATCAAGCTAAAAAAAATTCGAATTACGAATTGAATCAAACATTTTGTTCATAAGATGAAAAATCTAATTGTGATATACTATTATTCTAACTAAAACCAGTTACTGGAGAGAATTAGACGGACATATACTCAAAGTACCCCCAAATATAGTTGTAAATAGAATTAAATATATTTTAATCCCTAATTCGAATTCAGTTAGCTAGATTTGTATTTGAAAATTTTGGTTTAAGAATAATTTTTAATACTTGTATAAATTTCAAACATGAATAAAAATACGCTCATATTTAGTTTGGATATTCCGTATTTGATTCAAATACGCTAGCTTTATTTTATGTTATACATAATTACGTTAATGTATTATATCCATGTATTATATATAAGAATAAATTTTCTTATATATATATATATATATATATATAGGGATTGACTATGGTGGAAACACCCTTAATGGTGAAATCTAGAAATCAATTGCATTATTAAGTAATTTCATTGCATATTTGTTATTATTTGTCAGACGTTCTGGCCACAAGATACGCAACAAATAATGTAATAAAAAAATACATAAATGTATATAATTCTACTCATCTACATTCGTTAGATCACTAATATCAATGGCCTACAAAAGTTTCTAGATTTCACAAGATAATTAATTTTCATATGATCTATTTCTTATATATATATATATATATATATATATATATATATATATATAACTTAGTAAAAATAGAAATTATTTACAAACAATTATACCAATACTCGATTTGGATCAAATATGTCCAAACATCTTGTTCGGATCAATTACTTATCAACTTTAGATTTAAACAAATAACCGAACAGGAATGCGAATATTCAAATTATATTTATTTGAACTCAAACTGAATATCCTAGTTTTTGTTTTGATTTTCTGTTTTTGCGCGACCCTACTCACACGGAGTCCTTTTCGGTCTAATTTATATCTAAAACAAAAAATAATCACCATTTCATGATTAATCATCGGATTCATAATCAAGAAAAATAAATTTGGAACGACATGAATATGTAATAGTGTATCGAACGTAATGAAGTCAATCTGTCAAGGATCTGGATGTGAGGATAATTTATGTCATCATTCCTCTTTTCTTTTGAGGTTCATCATTATCATTTTTCCCGCTGATCTCTCTCTTTCGAGCTGCGATTAGTGCGTTCGAAGTAGTTGTTCCACCACCAAGTTCGACATTGGGACTGTCCACGACAACACCCTAATAAAATACTTTGCCAATCATTGGGATCTTACAAGAACATTCACATCGGGAATATTTGATTTTATTACTTTTGAAGTATCAGTAAAGCCGTCGGACATCAACAACTTTTTGAAGACTATGTGTTTCACTTCGAGCTTGGATTGAGCGATGGGGGAATCATGATGAGACATAGAGGGAGCCGAAGTCAAACGATTTCCTAGCATTCAATGGGAATCGAATGATTCCTATCTCCCCTAACGACGGTAAGTTTGTCTCATCAAAGTGACAATCTACAAATTATTGAGTAAACAGGTCTCCTATCGAAGGTTCCAAATAGCAGATAATTATCGATGACTCGTAGCCAATGTAAATACCTAATCGTCTTTGCAGACCCATTTTATTACATTGTGGAGTCGTAATTGGCACATATACTGTACAACCAAAGATGTGCAAGCGTGAAATATCAGGCTCATATCCAGTTACTGGCTAGGGGTGAAAATTGAACCGAATAGCTTGATGCTCGAATCAAGCTCGGCTTGTCAATGTCTTGTTTGAAGCTTGTTCAATTCTTTTCCGATCCGAGCTTGAACATGGTTTCCAGTTCGTCCATACCTCCGAGCCGAGTATGAACAGAGATCTATTCAATTCGAAAAGCTCGTGAACAGTTCGAAAATCTGAGCAACATCTTCTATTTTCGTCCTTTATTTAATTATTTACTATCACTAATATATTTTAACTGGGATTTGAAAGGATTGCGAATTTACAGGGATCTGAATATATCACAATTAAAATATGGAAGCATACATAAATTTATCCTGATTTATTTCGATTCGGATCTTCGAATTAGGGCTGAATCATAGGATTTATTATGGAGTTGGCTAAATATACCAACCCTTTTTACTAATTATACCAACTTTATGTCATTTTCGGCCCTTGCTTTTTTTTTGCTTTTACCCCTCCCTCCCTCCCTCTGCCCCCTTCTCCCTCACTTTGCTGCCAGCATTCCGCTGGCAGCCTTTTTTTTTTTTTAGTTTTTTACTTTTTTTTATTTTTAATTTAATAAATATACTAGATTTATATAAAATAAAGAAATACAATATTTAAATAGACATATTATATATGATGATTTATAATATAAATATATATTATATTAAAAATAGATAAATACAATTATGATAATACCCAAAAAAATGTGTAAAAATGTATTATTTAAATAGATAAATATTATACATCATATTTATTAAATACATTACGTAAGATAATACAAAAAAGCAGAGAAGTACAATTATGATAATACAAGAAAAAAATTAATTCTTTCACGACATGGAGTGCAAAAGTTCATTATATAAATTTTGCCGACAAATATACGGGAAGACCCATGCCGGGTCATAATTGTAACGAAACCATTGCGGATGGTTAAGAGATAATGGAAAATTTTCTTGTAATTCTACTTGGACGTAGTGGTTACCGACCAATGCCATCGCACCTATATTATGTTATTGTGATCGTGGCGGACTAGACCAAAGTGGTAAGCACAGCGTACTGGATGACTCGCTTAAAAATAACAGCAATGTCAACAATCACAGTTTGAGGAGTCTAACTGAAGATCCTTCCATCGTTTACGTTCTCCAAGAATTATATCGAGAGCTTCATTTGAAATAAAACCACGCAATAATTTGAAGCACTGAATGTTGTGTTGATGAATGCGGACAATTATGCTTTTTTCTAAGCTTTCTTTAATTGATGTAACTTGCGACTGCACTATTCGATCAATACAACCCACAAATCTATCCAAACTAGACTTTGCATAATTCAAATATTTTTTTAGCTTCGCATGCTGACTCTCAACTCTATTGGTTGTGTTATTTCCAAAGTTGAGATGCTGGTCAATAACATTTCCTTGTATTTATTCAACCAACTCTCATTTACGTAATTTAAAATACCTGGAAAGTAACGTAAATTTGGATGAGAAAATATATAAGAAAAAAATAACTTTGGGACATAGAAAAATAAATATTAAATGTGAAACATATAAAACATACGTGGATATTTTATCAACAATGATTGAAGTCGCATGTAGTTTTCTGTGTAAGCTGCACGTGTTGCGGAATCCTCTAGTAACTTCCACAATGAAGGAAATGATTCCCAATCATTTGGTGACTTAATAGATGGCCTGCAATTCTTAAAAATATTTGACCTAATGTGACATTTACAAAGTAATTGAGCAGCATTCGGAAAAACTATTTTGCATGCATTCATTAGAGCCAACTCCCGGTCTGTAACTATAACACGTGGGTGCATGCACTTGTCTAGTGTCAACTTTAGAGAATTTAGTTGCCAAGTATAGTTAACCTCCCTTTCATTATGCATAAAGACGAAAGCTATGCAAAATGTCTTCTTGGTTGAAGTTACGCCAACAATTTCAACAAAAGGCATATTATACTTGTTCGTTTTGTACGTGGCATCTATTATCAATACATGTGGAAATGCGCGCCAAATATCAAATGATGTTGGATGAATGAAGAATAAATTTTCCAACTCGTTTGAATTGCTTGTAGAAAACTCATAAACATAACCATTATAATGCAAAAGGGACACGAGAACCTGCATTGGAGATTTGCCTACTTGCTCGACCATGCGGATTTTATTGTGTGCATTGTAAATAGTTTTGAGTGTGGACACATTATTTATATTCCGCTGCTTTAGTATTGATAAAATATCGCGGGGCCACTAGTAGAAAAAACATCAAAGACTTCGGTACGTCTCACTTCGGTAATGTATATTAGCGAAGTAAAAACAAACAACAACTTCGCTTTTCAATTTAGGGAAGTAAACTACACACATAGACTTCAGTAAATGGTATCAAACAAAAAGGCAGGAGCTAGTTAGAAATTTTAAGTTCCAAAGACTTCGCTAATTTTATAATTACTGAAGTAAAAAGTGTGAAATTTTTTTTGACGTAATTTTTTTACAACAGTAAAGTATACTTGAGCTCAATTATTTTTCAGATTCCAAAAATTTTTCAGGCTCCAAAAAACCCTCCTTCGCCCGCTCATTTCCAATCTCAACCCTCCTTCTTCGCCCGCTCATTTTCAGTACCACGCGATTCTCCAATCTCAACCCTCCGCTCTCCGAGCCGGTGCTCGAAGCCCTCACCCAAGGCGGCTTCGAGTTCTGCACTCCAGTTCAGGCAGCCACTATCCTGTTTCTAATTGCTATTCAGTTTCAAGGACGTCGCCGTCGACGCTTCCACCAGCTCGGGAAAAACCCTTGCCTTCGTGCTCCCAGTGGTCGAGATTCTCCGCCTAGCTTCCACCAATCCCAAACCCAACAAGGTAATTATCAAGAGCTTCAATCTTTATTAGTTGCGACTGAGAAATTGGGGTTTATTCAATTTAGAGAAATAGGTAATCTTCGAGCATTGATCTCTAGGTTTTTAGCCTGACAAAATTTGGTTTTATTTAATTGAGAATTAGTTAATCTTGAGCTTTGAGTTTTTAGCTAATAAGAGACATTCGGGTTTATTTAATTTAGAATTTGATATGTATATTTTTAGCTACTCGGGAATTTGGGATTTGTATAGTTTATCAAGCTTTGATCTTTGTATTTGTTAGTGCAGAGAGATGATGGGTTTTATCGGTTTGAAGAGTTACAAATGTTTTAGTCCAAGATCGACACCATCTACCAGTCAAAGACTGAAAAGGTATAAATAAGAAAAAAAAACTACTGTTGACTATGCTTCTCTTCTAGATTTTACGAATCTCCGTTTTCATCTTACACCCCTCTTAGCTAAATATACTTCAATTTGATGAAATTATTATACGGAAAGATGGCAATAGCTGTAGGATGGGGACGAGTTGCTTGAAACTCGGAGGAGTCTGCATTTCGAGTTATTGCCTAATATCGTGCTGCGAGATTTAAATAACACTGAATGTTTTGAGGTTCTGTCCTTTACCCTGGAGATTGCACTGTTTGTTTTAAAAATGTTTTGGGTGGTCGATTTCTCACAAGAATTAGGGAGTATCCCCCCTCTCCTTTCTCTCTGGGGATTGTTTTTGGGTTGGGGAACGGGAGTATATACTATTAGATACAGTTAGGCTAAGATCTGTCTCAGGAGAACTGAATTGAGCAAAAGCATGTTATGTTCGCCACAAGGTTGCATATTGAATTTGTTAAAGAGGTTTAGATCGCCACTTCTCAACTTGAGTATTATTTCATAACTTAATTTGCTTCATTTTTTGCACCTCAATCAGTGGCTCTTGTCGTTCTCGGTCATCTTTTAAAGTAATTTTGCATTATCAATTTTCTTGTCTTACCATCCATAACAAATTGTAACTGATTATCTTGTAGGGGATCAGAAAAATCTGTTTCGAGCTTTTGGATCTGAAAGATGCCATGGAGAATTTGTGCAGCAATACACACACAAATTATTTGGCTTTCTTGAGGTAATCAAAGACTTGTAGTAACAAAATGAAGTTAGATTTATTGTTCTTGGTTTATCTGCAGTTGCATGCATATAAATTTCTTATAAACTTGTAAGAACAAAATAAATCCGAGTCATATTAAAGGAAACTTAAGATATTTGTTCTGTGACTACAAGACAATATTAGATGTGAGCTTCTTTCTCTATGACCCATCAAGTCTGCATCAAATTAGCTGAATTGGAAATATGATCTTTATTTCCTGACCACAAGATATATTAAATTTCAAGTGTGTCTTTGTTGGTTGGTGGGCGGCAAGTGAAAGCTGACGTGAAGCAAATAGAGGTGGAACGAGGCAATGTGTTGATTGGCACCGTGGGTAGGATATATGACATAATGGAGCGCATGGAGAATCGGGACTTCCGAGATTTCGAGGTATGCATTTTGGGAGCTTGGCACCGAGGAAGGTGATATTTCTGTAGTAATGAGGATGATGTGTTTGAAATCAAAGGAAGAGAAATTTATCTGTTGTACGTATTCTTGTGTGAAGATAAGTTTTGTTGAAATTGATCATCTTTTGTACGTATTTACCGTTGTACGTATTCTAGGTCGAAATTTACATTGTATGTATTCTCTATTTCTATCCTTTTGAAATTGATCATCTTTTGCTGTTAATAAGTTTTGTCGAAATGCAAGAAATACCGATCCTATTTACCAACAGGATGGACATCCGTTTGGTGAGGAGCTGTGGAATTCTGTTTGTTAGAGAATGCTATTTGCCGCCTACTTTTGAAGGTCTTTCTACCTTAACTATGAAATATTTTTGTCTTTAAATGGATATTATTGATTGTGCATTTTTAGATGATCTTTCTTTTACTTTATCTCGTTAAGTTATTGTTATAATTCACTATTTTGTGTCAATGAGCAGGTAATTATCCAGAATGTTATAGTGTTTTGAAAGTACAACAAGAATCTCCTTATTGACAAAAATGACATATATTTGTGCATCCGTATTCATATACATTTTGAAGTGTCCTTTTACATATATCTAACTCCTGATCCAAAACCCTCCTATGTTTTTTCTTAATTTATCTTCCTTTTGAAATTATTGATTTCTAATGAAATAAGAATGCATGTATTTCTTTTTTTATATCTCTCCCTCTCCTTGTATCATTATTTGTTTTACCGGCGAACGCATAATCTACCAGGAATGAAAGTATACAACACTGAGGAAAAGGAATTGATAATGGAACTAGGCTTAAAGTGGGCTGCCAATCCTAACATCCTTGTTTCTGCCAAGGCATTTGGCTTGAAAGCTCTTTATGCAGTGTCTTTAAGCTTTTGCAAACACTATCTAAGAATGTCTATCTAGTTATTCATTCACAAACACTGTAGCCGTAGAAAATGTTAAAGTCAGTAAAAACCCGTCGGCCTGACCGGCCCGGTGATAGGGGTGGATGGGCTACAACTCTTTAGGCCCAGAAGGAACCGGGCATTTCGGACTGGCCCATTTGATTCGGCGGCCCTATCGCCTTTTTAACTCTTTTTCTTCAAACATGGGCCTGGCTACAAAATGGACCCTTCGAAGGAATTTCAGGCCAGGCCCGATTTTTCTCTCTGGCATGGTCCGGCCCGTTCGACAGCTCTAGAAAATGTTACTAATATTGCTCTGAATATACATGTGGTGTGAAGATTAGTGCTCCAAGTGTTAAAATGACGATGAACCCTGATACGGGTCTAATGAAATGGAAGTAGTACACCGAAGAGGCATTGTCCCCGTACGACCGCCACTCGTTTACAAAGGTTGAATTGCTTGACCAGCTCAATACGACCCGGGACAACACTGATTATCTGTGGTACACGACGGAGTAAGTGTATTACCTTATATATACCGATATTATTCACCTTCGACATTCCCACATTATCTAAACAAAGTCATATTTCAGTTATTTGTAGTTTGAAGATCGGTTCTAAGGAAGGATTTTTAAAATTCGGGAAGTGGCCTGTTCTCATGGTCGAGTCGGCGGGTGATGGCTTGCATGTATTCATCAATGGGCAATTATCAGGTTGGCTATTACCCTAAGGTTTATCTTATTAAAAAAAAGAACAGTTATCTTCTAAATTTACATGTTCTGATGACAATAGATAATTCTTTTTTTCACATATTCTGATGTTTAATTTGTCTTCTTGAGAAAGTGAATTGAAGCAAAAGTAATGGATAAATGAAACATGAATGTAACCTAGTTGAGTTTTCTCGAGTAAATGAGATTGATCTTATCTTTTCAGTCACAGGCTGAACAGAGTTTCAGTTTATCTGTCATTGATTCTTTGAGACATTGTTCCATATAGCTGGTTATTTTATATTTAATTTCATGTGTTATCCATGGTACCTTTATGATTTTTGTATTATGAAGTTAATTCAAATCCCTTACTACTTCAGCCAATCATTTGCGCAAGCAGGCAAAGAAGTAGGCTGTGTATTTCAAACTAAAGGTGATATCGACTCAGAGAAGATCAAGCACTCGGGGTATTTTGTAATATCCGGATTTATTACGGTGTATTTCATCTGTATTCAAAATATGTATTATTCGGATTGGTGGTTTTGATTATCGGAGTATGATATTTCGTGCATTGACATCATTGTACATAAGTATAGAAACTTGCAAAATTGTTCAAGCAACCTCGTGATAGCGCACGCTAAGAATGTATCTTAACGCGCGCTATCGGGCCATTATTAGCGCACGCTATGCAGGTAATAGTAACGTGCGCTAAGGACTCAATTATTGAGCGGGACGGCTAACACATGCGCCAGCCGGGACATGGGTCCGGATAAGATTCCCGCTGACGCACCCGGACAAATTCTGAAGTCAACCATTATTAGTGCACGCTAAGGGATGCTTAGTAGCGTGCGCTAACTTGTCAATAATGCAGAATATTATAAATGGGACATCAACCGTGTTGGCTTGCATTTCTTTCGCACTTTCCTCAATCTTGAGAGTTCAGAGAGTTGTAGTAATACTCCTATACACTTAGAACACATATTGTTGATGTTTATACATTGGTTATCACGTGGAATGTTCATGGAAGTGGAATAGCACCTTGGAAGGTCATACAACCAACCGGAGTTGGATTCTACCTTACGGTTCAGTGATTTCGTCATTTTAAGGTATGTTCAATCTATCTCCAGACTTAGAGTTGGATTCTAACGATTTGGATGATCATGTTAACAAGATATGGATTTTCATAGATGAATTGTCCAAGTATATCATGTTTAGAATAGTGAGTTGAGTAAGCCTTAAATACCTTGATTATAATCATCATGATTCGAATCTTAGTACACTGAATATGTGAAGAGAAGCTTCTATCATTGGTAAACCGAATCTAATAGATGATTTCATAGTAATCTTGGACTAGACGTTAACATCCTTATTGTTAGATAAATCTAAAGGTTTGATCATGGAAGGATTTATCCAGTATATATAGGACGTTTATCAACTTCAGTATCATAATATGGATTGATATAGAGGTGTTGATATCAACCGTTAAGCTTTTCGAGTTGTCGTATGAAGATTTGAAGTCGGAATGGAATATGGTTTTATATTGGTATGCATATCCTTGAATCCGAAGTTGTCTTTATCCGTAAAATCATTCATAAGGGTATGAACATGGTATTCATGGAAGTAACATGAATTATCACGAAAGATTTCATTGTTTCGATCATGGCAAGAACAGTTAACTGCTCAGCAGTAAACTGCCATGCAGAGATAGCGCACGCTATGATATGCAGTTTAACGTGCGCTATCGAGTACTAGTTAGCGTGCGCTACATTTGGTACGTAACGTACGCTAGACCATCAGTCGAGTCAGTTGGCTGATCAGTGAAGTACTGACTATGCATAGTTAGCGTGCGCTAGGCTTTGTTGTTTGCATGCGCTATCGGGCACACGTAACGCACGCTACACAGAATACTTAGCGTGCGCTAAGCTATTCGGGCAGATTGCAGTTTATGAACTTTTGACCGTTAATCGAATTGTTAAAACATTTGTACGACGTGAGATAAATCCTATATCATTTATTTTGTTAAGGTTTGGTCTCGTTACGTGATTGATTGAGGAGGATGATCTTCGAGTATTCATTTTCGTGGAAGTATTGTTATTGTCTTCAAATCGAGGCAAGTACCTTAATTGTTTTATGTATTGTTGTTATACATATTGTCGTGCATGTATGTCGTTATTGTGTGTCCACCTCGTGTTGGTCCGACGGGATCATCGGGGGATCTATGCTAGCGTGCGCTGGATCATCGGACGGGTTTTTCCACCACGGGTTGGTCTGACGGGATCATCGTGGGTTCTAGGCAGTGAACGCTGGATCGATGGAATTACCATGTGTATGTATTGATATCATGTTGTGATTATCAGTTGTGTATGTTATGTTTGAGTTTCTCGTGGGAGAAGACTCGTTGGCATTTTGTCGTTTACGTTATTATTATTCTTCGTGAGATATGAATAATATGTTGTGGTACTTGTACTAGCATCGTTGTGCTAACCCCTTCGGGGGTGAACATTTTGTTTGTGTTCAGGATCCAGGAGAGCGGGGAAACAACCACTGGAACTGTATGGTGACGAGGGTGCAGAGTGATGTCCCGACCGGGTTTATTTATCTGTTGTTTATTCGTTATTTCAATAAGTACTCGAGTACGAAGTCGTTTGTGATGATTTGAATTTGGTGATGTATTATTGAGTTCTGTTGAACAATTGTACTATTTCTGTATTTGGTCAGAACTGATGTACTGTAATTCCGTTATTTCCATTCGTCAGTACCCTTTTATACTTGTTCATTTCTTCAGCCTTGTAAATTCTTATGTAAAGGATTTACGGCGCTGTAATATTCCCGAATATATCGGGGGTGTTACAGAATATGGTATCGGAGCTAAGATTATGAATATCTTGGCCGTTGGGTTAAAATATGGGTCATTTATGTCTTTTGGGGTAACCGGCCGTGAATGACATCACTGCACTGCCTACGTCTTCATGCGAACAGTGGTTGTAAGTTCCTAAACTCTATCTTGTTCTTTTCATGTTGTGTATCTTTACACTCGAATATTAGAACGATGTTGTTTCCTGTATATTGAGTATGTATGCCTACAGTATGTTGAGAGGCGGACGTGGACGTGGTCGCGGTCGTGGACGCGGACGGAGAAATGCCGAAAGGGAGGCGTCGCCTTCTAACCAGGCTAGTCATAGCTCCGGCGAGCCGCAGCAATCTATTAATAATGAACCAGATCCTGCTGTACCAGAGATCCTTCGTCAAGTGGTGAACCAGATGACTCAGTTCGCCCAGGTCGTGGACCGAATGCAAGTGGCGGTGGGACTACAGCAGGGAGAGAGACAGCAAGGGATCCCAGATATGGGAAATCGAGGTGACCGGTGGCTGCAAGAAGTGGCGAAGATGCAACCACCCAAATTCGACGGTATTTCTGAGACTCCCACCTGAGATCATTGGTTAAAGGAGCTGGAGAAAATCTTTGCCGGAATCAACTGCCCAGACGACCGGAGAGCCTCTATCGCTCAATATTTTCTGATAGGGGAAGCGTCCGAATGGTGGGAAGCCATCCGGCCGGTAGACCATGATGCCGATTGGACAGAGTTTAGATTGATGATGGAAGCTCGATTGCCCTCGTCCCGTGAGGGAAGCCAAAGTTCGGGAGTTTTTCTCCGCTCGGCCTTCCGATGTGCCGTATCCTGCAATCAAGACGTTTAACCCGGTGGCATTTGTTCGACATCTGGTCAGAACAGATGCAGAAATGATGATTCATTTCGATATGAGAATGAAACCAGAAGTCCAGAGGTACATGTCCGGATTCGAATGTACCACACTCCGCCAATACCAGGATAAGGCGTTGGCATATGAGATCAAGGAAGCAGCCATGGAGAAATTTTCAGAATCCAAGAAACAGAAAGTCTCTGGTACTTTTACAGAGCATAAGAACAGTGGGGCCCGTAAGGCCCAGTCATCCTTTCACTCTTTTAAGAAACCTCCGCACCCAGCTAGGAGCGGAAAGAACTTCGGGGCGACATCAACTATTACTGATGTTACCAGGAAATGCTTTAACTGCGCCCAGATGGGGCACTATCGACGGAATTGCCCCCTTCCTGCCGTGACTTGTTTTGATTGTGGACGAGAGGGACATCGGGCGGTGTTTTGTGAAGAGGCTGCAAAGTCTTTCAGAGCCCGTACACCACAGCCAGTCCAGAAGGAGGCCAGTATTCCACAGACGCAGCAAAGTGTTCAGATGCCTCAGAATTTTGGCCGCGGGCGAGGCAAAGGACAATGGGACCGAAAGGGGACATCGAGTGCCGGATCTGCTCCCCCACGTCTGTACGAGATGAGGAGGACAGACGATCAGGATGCTGTTGTCGCATCAGTGCATCGCCCGATCCTTTCCCAGCCAGTTAGCGTTTTATTTGATACAGGAGCTACACATTCTTTCATATCCTTGTCTTGTGTAAATCGTTTGAATATTTCCGGTTTTCATGCTTGTGAACCTTATGTGGTTGGTTTACCGAGTGGAGAGAGGATTGTCGGAAATTTAGAAACTAGAAATTTCCCTGTATCATTTGGAGGCAGAGAGTGGCTCTCAAACCTGATCGTGATAGAAATGCAAGGAGACAACCTGATACTCGGAGAAGATTGGCTTAATCGATATGGAGCAATTGTGAACTACCGAAGGAGGAATATCTCGCTGATCGCTGACGATGGTTCCGAGATTCTGTTTGAGGGATGGAAACCGGGAAGCTCAGGAAAATTGATCAAGGCGATGAAAGCTGTCAAATTGTTAAAACAAGGTCAGACTGCACCGTGTTACGCAATGAAGAAAGAAGACGAAATTGTAGAACTTTCATCCATTCTGTTGTGAACGAATTTCCGGATGTATTTCTGACGAGTTACTGGACTACCTCCACGAAGGGATGTGGAATTTACTATTGAGTGGAACACGGAGCGACACCGATTTCCAAGGCGCCGTATCGTATGGCACCTCTTGAGATGTACGAATCAAGAAACACTAGAGGAGTTCTTGGATAAGGGCTATATTGACCAAGCGTTTCACCACGGGAGCGCCGCTTCTTTTGTCCGAAAGAAGGATGGATCGCTCCGACTGTATTGACTATCGAGAGTGAACAAGATGACGATTAAGAACAAGTATCCGTTGCCACGATTGATGATTTGTTTGACCCTTGCAAGGGGCAACAAGATTTTCTAAGATTGATTCGAGATCGTGATACCATCACCGAGGATTAAGGAATCGATGTTCGAAATCGCTCGTAACTCGCTACGGGCATTATGAGTTTGTGGTGATGCCGTTTGGTCTCACTAACGCACTTCTGTATTTATGCAATTGATCAACCGTGTGTTCATTGAATTTTTGGATAAATTTGTGGTCGTGTTTATTGACGACATCTGGTATATTCTAAGAGTCTCAAGAACATGCGCGGCATTTGCGGATTGTATTGGAACTTTTGAGAAACGAACAATTGTACGCCAAACTTTCTAAGTGTGAATTCGGCTAAAGGAAGTAATGTTCCTCGGCCATGTGGTGTCGGCTAGAGGAGTCCGAGTAGATCCTCGAAGATCGAAGCAATATTGGATTGGAAGCCTCCAAAGAACGTGAAAGAGGTCCAAGCTTCTTAGGACTTCCGGATACTATCGTCGATTCGTGGAAGGGTTTTCTAAAGTCTCCCGCCCACTTACTCGACTTCTGCAGAAAACTCAAAAGTTTGAGTGGAATGAATTATGTCAGATTAGCTTTGATGAATTGAAGAAGAGATTGACGACGGCACCGATTCTATCACTTCCGCAGGGAACTGAAGGATTCATAGTTTATAGTGATGCTTCGAACCAAGGACTTGGGTGCGTGTTCATGCAGAATGATAAGGTGATCGCTTATGAGTCGCGACAACTGAAACCTTATGAAGTAAATTACCCGACACATGATTTGGAGCTAGCAGCAGTGGTTTTTGCCTTGAAGATTTGGAGGCATTATGCACGGACTCACCGTCGATCTTTACGGATCATAAGAGTCTCAAGTACATATTGATCGAAAAGAGTTGAACATGCGGCAAAGAAGATGGTTGGAACCGATTAAGGACTATGACTTGGAGATTTTATATCATCCAGCAAAGCAAATGTAGTGGCCGATGCACTTAGCCGCAAGCTGTCTCTATTCGAGATCCGGAGACACCGACCTCCCAACTTAGCCTTCGAGAGATGATTCATGAAGGGATTGAAGTGTGGTTACAGAGAGTCCAGGGGACAATCATGCGTGATGGAGATAACCGTCATTAACCGAAGAAATCAAATCTAGACAGCAGATGATCCTCCGATGATTCGGTTGCATGATGAAGTGATCAAAGGAAAGGCCCCGGATTCATAATTCATGACGATGGAGTTTTGAGATTTCGTAACCGACTCTGCGTTCCCGATGTTGATGTTCAAATGACGATTATGAAGGAAGCTCATAGTTCACCCTATTCTATCCACCCGGGCACCAGTAAAATGTATAAGGACTTGAAGCAGAACTTCTGGTGGGGCAACATGAAGAAAGATGTAGCGGACTATGTTTCGAAATGCTTGACTTGTCAGCAGGTTAAGATCGAGCATCAACGGCCTGCTGGAATGTTGAAGCCGCTCCCGATTCCTGAATGGAAGTGGGAGGACATATCGATGGACTTCATCACTAATATGCCGAAAACCAGGACAGGAATGAACATGATTTGGGTGATAGTTGATCGTTTAACCAAATCGGCTCATTTTCTAGGCATTAAGGATACGTGGGGACCAGATAGGTTGGCACGAGTCTTTATTTCGGAGATAGTTTGATTGCATGGTACGCCGAAGACCATTATTTCTGATCGAGACGGCCGTTTTGTGTCTCACTTTTGGAAAGCAGTTCATAAGGCCTTGGGGACCGAATTGAACTTGATCTGACTTATCACCCGCAGACTGACGGACAATCTGAGAGAACTATACAAACGGTGGAAGACATGCTAAGGGCCTGTGCCTTATATTGGTCAAACGATTGGGAAGTTCATCTACCGTGGATTGAATTTACCTACAACAATAGTTGGCATGCTTCTATTAAGATGGCACCGTTTGAGCCATTATACGGAAGGAGATGCAGATCGCCCCTATGTTGGGACAATTCATCGGACTTGATCGGAACAGAACCAGAGTTGATCGAGCAGACTCGAGAGAAGATAGCCTTAATTCGTGAAAGGCTGCTGACTGCCCAGAGTCGCCAGAAATCCTATGCGGACGTACGTCGTCGCCCATTGGAGTTCAATACTGGGGACCATGTACTTTTGAAGGTTTCTCCTACCCGGGGAATCTTTCGTTTCAGAAGGAAAGGAAAGCTGAGTCCGAGATATATCGGACCATTTGAGATCCTCGAGAGAGTTGGGGAGTTGGCATACAGATTAGCATTGCCGCCGTCATTGTGCCATGTTCATAACGTGTTCCACGTATCCCAGTTACGGAGATATATACCAGATCCCAGTCATATCATCGATTTCGGCGAGATCGAAGTCGAACAGGATGGGACGTTTGAAGAAAAAACAGTCAAGATACTCGAGAGTCGAGTTAAGCAACTGAGGAACAAGTCAATCGTTTTGGTCAAAGTTCAGTGGCCACGTCATGGAACGGAAGAAGCCACCTGGGAAACGGAAGCTGATATGAAGTCCAGATATCCCGAGTTATTTTCGTCTTGAGTTTCGGGATGAAACTCCTTTTTAGTAGGAGAGTATGTAATATCCGGATTTATTACGGTGTATTTCATCTGTATTCAAAACATGTATTATTCGGATTGGTGGTTTTGATTATCGGAGTATGATATTTCGTGCATTGACATCATTGTACATAAGTATAGAAACTTGCAAAATTGTTCAAGCAACCTCGTGATAGCGCACGCTAAGAATGTATCTTAACGCGCGCTATCGGGCCATTATTAGCGCACGCTATGCAGGTAATAGTAACGTGCGCTAAGGACTCAATTATTGAGCGGGACGGCTAACACATGCGCCAGCCGGGACATGGGTCCGGATAAGATTCCCGCTGACGCACCCGGACAAATTCTGAAGTCAACCATTATTAGCGCACGCTAAGGGATGCTTAGTAGCGTGCGCTAACTTGTCAATAATGCAGAATATTATAAATGGGACATCAACCGTGTTGCTTTCGCACTTTCCTCAATCTTGAGAGTTCAGAGAGTTGTAGTAATACTCCTATACACTTAGAACACATATTGTTGATGTTTATACATTGGTTATCACGTGGAATGTTCATGGAAGTGGAATAGCACCTTGGAAGGGCATACAACCAACCGGAGTTGGATTCTACCTTACGGTTCAGTGATTTCGTCATTTTAAGGTATGTTCAATCTATCTCCAGACTTAGAGTTGGATTCTAATGATTTGTATGATCATGTTAACAAGATATGGATTTTCATAGATGAATTGTCCAAGTATATCATGTTTAGAATAATGAGTTGAGTAAGCCTTAAATACCTTGATTATAATCATCATGATTCGAATCTTAGTACACTGAATATGTGAAGAGAAGCTTCTATCATTGGTAAACTGAATCTAATAGATGATTTCATAGTAATCTTGGACTAGACGTTAACATCCTTATTGTTAGATAAATCTAAAGGTTTGATCATGGAAGGATTTATCCAGTATATATAGGACGTTTATCAACTTCAGTATGATAATATGGATTGATATAGAGGTGTTGATATCAACCGTTAAGCTTTTCGAGTTGTCGTATGAAGATTTGAAGTCGGAATGGAATATGGTTTTATATTGGTATGCATATCCTTGAATCCGAAGTTGTCTTTATCCGTAAAATCATTCATAAGGGTATGAACATGGTATTCATGGAAGTAACATGAATTATCACGAAAGATTTCATTGTTTCGATCATGGCAAGAACAGCCATCGCCGCCAAGAAGAATCGCCATGCAGAGATAGCGCACGCTATGATATGCAGTTTAACGTGCGCTATCGAGTACTAGTTAGCGTGCGCTACGTTTGGTACGTAACGTACGCTAGACCATCAGTCGAGTCAGTTGGCTGATCAGTGAAGTACTGACTATGCATAGTTAGCGTGCGCTAGGCTTTGTTGTTTGCGTGCGCTATCGGGCAGACGTAACGCACGCTACACAGAATACTTAGCGTGCGCTAAGCTATTCGGGCAGATTGCAGTTTATGAACTTTTGACCGTTAATCGAATTGTTAAAACATTTGTACGACGTGAGATAAATCCTATATCATTTATTTTGTTAAGGTTTGGTCTCGTTACGTGATTGATTGAGGAGGACGATCTTCGAGTATTCATTTTCGTGGAAGTATTGTTATTGTCTTCAAATCGAGGCAAGTACCTTAATTGTTTTATGTATTGTTGTTATACATATTGTCGTGCATGTATGTCGTTATTGTGTGTCCACCTCGTGTTGGTCCGACGGGATCATCGGGGGATCTATGCTAGCGCATACCTGGATCATCGGACGGGTTTTTCCACCACGGGTTGGTCTGACGGGATCATCGTGGGTTCTAGGCAGTGAACGCTGGATCGATGGAATTACCATGTGTATGTATTGATATCATGTTGTGATTATCAGTTGTGTATGTTATGTTTGAGTTTCTCGTGGGAGAAGACTCGTTGGCATTTTGTCGTTTACGTTATTATTATTCTTCGTGAGATATGAATAATATGTTGTGGTACTTGTACTAGCATCGTTGTGCTAACCCCTTCGGGGGTGAACATTTTGTTTGTGTTCAGGATCCAGGAGAGCGGGGAAACAACCACTGGAACTGTATGGTGACGAGGCTGCAGAGTGATGTCCCGACTGGGTTTATTTATCTGTTGTTTATTCGTTATTTCAATAAGTACTCGAGTACGAAGTCGTTTGTGATGATTTGAATTTGGTGATGTATTATTGAGTTCTGTTGAACAATTGTACTATTTTTGTATTTGGTCAGAACTGATGTACTGTAATTCCGTTATTTCCATTCGTCAGTACCCTTTTATACTTGTTCAATTCTTCAGCCTTGTAAATTCTTATGTAAAGGATTTACGGCGCTGTAATATTCCCGAATATATCGGGGGTGTTACATATTTCCGGTCACTTTTTCCAGAGTCATGTGAAAGAACTGCATATGGATTGGTATGTTCCGCTGGATCATTGAACGTTGAACTTGTTTTACTCGATAGACGTCTAACTCGTGTTTGCTTTTTGTATGATGTCAGGAATGGCCTTCAGTATTCAAATGTCAAGCTCAAACATTTTCCTAAATTTTTAGAGAAAAGAACACGATAAGCAGGATTGTGTTGTCATCGAAAAAAATATTCAAGTCGAATTATAGGTATAACCATTCTATGTCCGCCATTACTAAAGCAGAGGAGAAAGGAGCTTATTGGGCTAGTTTTAAGACCAAAAGCTTGCCGGGAAAGTAGTAGTCCTGCACTGAAAATGTAAAATCTCCATAATGCAATGAAGAAGTGATCTTCATGCTCTGGTAAAGGATTTGTTAATGCTAGAGCAAAGTGGTATGCACTTTATTTCTTGAGCTATCTTGTTTTATTTGCTTAATCTTGCTTTTATTGTTGACATCACAGTTAGCCAGTTCATTGACGAGTAAATGGGTATATTTTTCTACTGTGAACCTCTGTGATTGGTTAGACTGGTTGTTTAGATGGAGCTTATATACGTTATTTTTCAGTCAGAATTGCAGATATCATAGTTCTTCTATGATAAACACCTCCGAATAAATATAGGCAAAAGTTAGATGTAAAACATGAAAATGTTTGATGATTATGCTGTTTTATTAACAATCGAAGCAATCCTAAAGTAAATCAAGTATGATATCTGGATGATGCCATTGCTTGTTTCCGATTTACTTGGTTAATTCCTATATCAAAATATACGGAGGCAATGTATAGATTTTATATGCTTGATTAAAATGATGATTGAGATAGGCGAGGGTGAAAAACTTGTAAGAGCATTTTTTGGTGTTGCTAGTCACGGGTGATTATGTGGATTTGTTTGCTTCATGTGCTGATGTTGAAGATTTGAAGAAGAAAGTTGATGAGAATATGATTTCATGATGAACAAGAAGTATGATCGTCGATGAAAAGCAATGATGTCTTTGAGAGAGACTTTGTCGTTTGAGTATATGATCCTTTTTAATTCTTTTTGTCCTATTTGTGGTGTTCATGATGAAATAGATAGAATCTTATTAGACATTCTTTGTCTTTGTTATGATATGTATCCGGTTTTGAATTGGTTGGAGCATGTTATTTTTTTAAGATGGGATGATATGAAATTGTTGGTTCTTATATTATTGAGCTCTTGTGGTTGATGGTTAGTTATAGTTGAATGTAGATTTTGGTAATAAATTTTAAATTGAAATGTGAAATATTAATATATATATTACTGCAGAAAATACTAATATATATTATACAATAACTGAAGTAAAAAGTTCTTTATTTACTGCGTCAATTATAAAATAACTGAAGTTAAAGGTATTCTTTTACTTCACTTACCCCCATATTTGGATCACAATTAGAAAAAAAACCGAGATAGACTTCGGTTATTAGGATATTAGACTTCGCATATAAAGCGAAGTCTAAAGTATACCTTTAACTACACGAACATAGACTTCGGTAATTATAACATTTTTACTTCGGATATTATCCGAAGTCTTTGACGTTTATTCTTATAGTGGGCGCCACATTCATCGTTGTCAATTCTACAACCAAACTATATTCATCCTCAGATAATCCCTTTGCATATGGATGCCCCTCCATATACTGTGCAGGTTGATGGTTATGTTTATCACATATCACCTTAACCTCCACGAATTATGTTCATCTAAATATTTTCCTTCTAATTCAAATGGATAATTACTTTTTTTGGTGCCAGAAACTTTACTTGAATCCTTAACTTTATAGTCGCTGCCACGATCACACATGAGTACAACTTTATACACGAAACCACAAGGTTTCTTATTTGATCTTTTTTTACGATGACAACACCTAGAGAGTGTGCCAAGTTTTGTACCCAATCCATCAATTCTTCACGAGACCCGAACACCTAAAAATAAATTACAAGTTTATAAAAAATCGACATTTAGAAAAGATTAAAACCATATAATTGTACCTGATTAGTGGCAAATTCTGGTGTCATCGTGAAAAATCCAGCATTTTCAGTTAAATCATTTTCGCTAAAAACCGACATCTGTGGGCGTGGGTGTATATGTGTGTTTAGTTGTGTGTGTCCATTCTGTGTGTGCAATATCATCTAAATATAGGCATGAGAGTTGTGCGTGTGTGTGTTGGGGGAAGGAAAAAAGTGAATCACGTGTCTTTGCAGCATTTTGTTTTTGTCTTTTTTAATATTGTGAATCACGTGTTGGGCGAAAAAATTGCTCTTCAAATTGGTTTCGAGTTGATCATTTCGTCATACAAGAATAAAGGAAAGACAAAACTATTGAGATGTAATCGTGGTGAAAGGTACATAGGGGTATTAAGAGATTTGGATGTCGCTGCTGGAAAGGACACAAAGACAAAAGCATGCAAGTGTACATTTCAGATAAAGGCCGAACAATTGCATGACTTGAGTGGTTGGATAATCAGACCGATGTCTGGGAGTAAGGGTATGCACAATCACTCATTTATTGTATATCCGGAGGGGCATCGTCAAATGAGTGGACTGAGTAAATCAGCCAAACAAGTTGTTCGTGAGATGAGTGCTGCTCAAGCCAAGCCATGTGCCGTCTTGGCGGCCATTCAGAATAAATTTCCCGAGGACAAACCGACTAGACGACATATCTATAACTATAGAGACCACTTGAGAAAGCATGATTTTGAAGAAAGAGATGTCGTCAGTCAGTTTCACCGAGTGGAGATTGGTAAATATCACTATATCGACAAGATACCGGGAATTGTTTTGCTGTTTGTAGAAGGTTATCTTGATGTCCCCGGAGACGGTAATTATGGATTTCGTGTTATCGCTGACTATATATTTGGCGACCAAGATAAATGGTGTCTTGTACGTGTATGCATTGCAAATGAAATTATGGCTAACTGTACACTTTACCGATCGATCTACTATGATGGGATTGAACCTGAGGTTCGACGTATTATATGGGATGGTGGTGCGTGTGGATTGAATCATTGGATGGTTGTGGCTGAAGATTTATTCCCTATTGCTACTATTTTCAATGCCGCCGTCATACTATTCGGATTCGAAAATGGTAGATCTTTATTTTCATGTCTCACTGTGCTGCCGTTGAAAGCACCCTCAACGGCAATACGGCCTAGCCAGGAGATTGTCATGTGTCATTTAGGGGATACGTACAAATATTTTCTTCGTCTAGATTTAATGCCCAATTTCCCTGTACCGCCCATAGTGACTAACTGGTTTAAATACCATGATAGTAGTGTTGGTGGCTGGGAGAATTTGTATACGAGCAGGATAGAAAAATAGAATAGATTAGTCGGTATGATGTAAAAATGAATTTGTTGTATGTTCCTTAATTATTAATACTTTCGTTTTTGTTGATCGTGATAGTTGATTTGCCCGCTCCTCCTCGCATCTGCATTTAGCAAACAATACAACTAATGAGTAATAATCATACACATTATTAATTATTAATTGAAAATTTTATTTTATTTTTAAAAAAAGGGTTGGGGCGTCCGGCCAGGACGCCTGCACCAAGGCAGGGGCGTCTGGTCTGGACGCCAGGATATCAAACAGACCGGTGGCAAAAATATTAATGAATACACCCTGATTGTTCTCTTAAATGTCATCCCTGACTCATATAGTGATGTTAAATTTGCGATTAAGTACGATAGAGATCAGATGACCCTCGATATGGTTATAAATGGTTTGAAAGGTAAAGAGTTTGATTTAAAGAACAATAAGGGGAAACAAACTCTTGTCGATGTTAACTTTGTGAGGGAAATATCTCAAACCCATTTTAAAAAACAGAAACCTTCCCCTAGGCAAAACCATCAGAATAATATTTCTGATAAGAAAAATGGCAAGTGGAAGAGTAGGTCAAAGTTTCGACCTAAAAACGGTAAGTGCTATAACTGTCGTGAACCCGGTCATTACATTTATGAGTGCACTAAACCTAAGAAAAATTATCAAACTGGTGATGCCAACCTGGTAGCTGATAATGAGCGTGTATATGATGTTTCCATGGTATCTGAAATATGTGAACATGCTAAAATCCCACTGTTTCCGATCTGAACTCGTCTCCTTCGCCCGATTGTTTAGTGAAATCGTTGATGATGACTATATCCTATTTGATGCCTCCCTGTATAAATAGAGGTTGATATCAAAGGGTTAAAAACACCCCTGAAAATGAGTTTAAGAGAGAACTAAGCAATACAATCTTTGTGATTCTTTGTTTCTTTGTGAAATTGATAAGAAAGAGAGAGTGATTCAGTGTGAGACCTGATTCTGTGGTATTGTGGTGTTCTGGTGGAGCTACCGTGTGTTGGTAGCTCCAGTCGACGGGTATTTCGGGTGTCTGATCCTTAGTGGAGTGACTTCTGATCGGTGTTCTTGTTTGGAGGTTGATTCCAGTAATATCTGAGCAACTTCAACCTATTCTGAAAGGGGGTTTCCTTAAGTATTTTGCTTTTCCATTGATTATTTGTTAATCTGATCTTGATTAGTTTCTCTGGTTCATATTTGTTCTTCATATATATATATATATATATATATATATATATATATATTTACTGGCCCTTCGGGTTTCTCTGTTAAATCTGAACATAAATATATATACTGCATTCATACACACACACAAACACACACACACACAAACACACACACACACACACATATATATATATATATATATACACACACACACTACGTATATTAATATATATTATTGCATCTGGGTCAATTCGGTTCTTACGCTTACTGTGTTGTTTGTGGTGTGTGAGATTCGTTCTGGACTTAAGTTGTTTGGCCTAGGTGTTGATAGATTATTGACCGGAAAAATCGATATGTTCACTGTCCGGTTAATCTTCTATTAATTATAATATCTGATTCGATAGTTGGTCTGTAATCCTTAAACCCTTTCCCCGTAGAATATAATCTTGTAGTAGTTATATTCGTTAATCCGCAGTGTATTAATAATCTTTATTTTATTTAAGTATTGGATCGATACCCAACAAGTATAAATTTTAAAATATTTATACTTTTTTATGCCGAAAATGATAGTTTTAGAATTATAATAAGGAAATATTTGATAAGGTCACATTGAGACTTTGGACACTAAATTAAGGCATCTTATTTATGATAGTTTTTTTAATAATTCTATGTGTCTCGATCCGATCCAGCTCATTACTGATAAAAAAAATTGTGTAATTCAATGAAGAGATTTAAACTAAAATTATCGATTTTTTGATTTTACATTTTTAATATACCGTTCTAACAATTTTACATTTCTAATTTAATATTTAATATAGATTGATGTGAGCCAAATAGTACTACTCTTTTTTTAATTAATGACCAGAGGATGTGTTCTTTTTCAACATGAAAACTACGTGCATATGTTTTTCTTACAAAATGTATGTACAGATTGTCATTTTAAGAAATCTCTCTTTTCTATGTAAACCATTCAAACATATCCTCTTAATTATAATATTTTTATTCTTCATCTGTATTCTGTTTCATCATAATTATATTTTTTTTTTTTGGTTGGGTTTAGTAATAAGATTATACTTACGGCTAAACTTCTATAAAGTAATATATTTAGGATCGAAAAAATATTCTTTTAACAAGTTTATTTATTTATTAAGAATCAGATATTACAATTAATAAAAGATTAATCGGAGAACATATTAATTTTTTCAGTTAATAATCCATCAACACATAGGCCAAGCATCAAGTCCAAAACGAATCTGACACACCACAAACAACACAATAAGCGTAAGAACCGAATTGATCCAGATGCAATAATATATATTAATGTAAGTTATATATATATATATATATATATTTATGTTCGGATTCAACAGTGAAACACGAAGGGCCAGTAAATATATAATATGCGAATGCGAATAATGCATGAGTTTTGTACTAATTATGCATGAAATATATGCATTTCGTGCATTAAAATATGCATTATATGCAATATATGCATCAAAATATCGATGCATTAAAATATTAGATTATATGCATCAAATATATTGCATATTTTAATGCATTAAAATTTTGATGCACGAAATGCATATATTTCATGTATAATTAGTACAAAACTCATGCATAAATTAGTACTGTAAAGTACTGCATCTAATATTAGTACTGCATAGAACGCGCCCCTATATATATATATATATGGGGAGGGATATATCAACACATATTAATCCCACACCTTATCTCACACATTAATCCCCACCCTCCATTTTAATATTTTTTATTCTCCCTTCACTATTCACCAACCCTTCTTTTTTATTTGCCATTTATCTCTCCCCGCTCTCTCTCTCCCTCTGTCTTCTTTTTTCATTTTTCGATTCCAGATTCCCGTCCATCCTCCCGTTCCGGTTTCCAGCTCCGATTCCAGTTCATCCTCCCGTTCCGGTTTCCAGCTCCGATTCCAGTTCATCCTCCCGTTCTGGTTTCCAGCTCCGATTCCAGACGATTTCAGCTTCGACCCCTAATTCGCGGTACGTAAGGTTTTTCAAGATTCCCCCTTCCGATTGTAAGGTTTCTTAACTATGGATAGTAATTTCAGCTTCGAAACTTAATTCTAGACAATGGATAGTAATTTCAGCTTCGAAACCTAATTTTGCTTCGAAACCCCTCCATCTCTCTTCATTTTCCGATTTAGGGCAGGTTTGTGAGGTGAGTCGGAAATATTTGCAGTAGTTTGCTTCCGATTCATTTTTATGTGTATATGTATTACGATTCCCTGTACCCTTATTGTCATGTGATTTAGGTATGAACTTTTTTTCAACTCAATCTTCAAATAGAATGGAAATGGAACCAATTATTGGCTCATAAGCAAATATCTTATTATTGAAAAAATAAGGATTGCGGGCTGTCTTGCATAAACAATTCAAACCAGTTATTTTTGCTGCTGTTTCAATGAGTTGTCTTGTCAGTGGACTTTAAACCTCCTGAAGAGGACATGTAGATATGAACTTCCATCTTTTCCTTGTTCAATTGAGTCCAGGAAATTGTTTGTACTGAAATATTATTATGTCCATTTCATCTTTTTAAAGTTTGTATTTTTGTCATTTGGTTCGGTATGTAAAGGTATACCAGTAATGTACGGTATACTGAACTTCATGCGGTATACCGTCAAAATGGACGGTGTCGGTATATGATATTTTATACGGATTTTTTGGTTCAAAAACCACATCATTCTTATAATGTTTGCAATGGAATTTTGAATTTTTATAGTGTGTTTAGGTGGTTCTTGATGTATTTTTATTTATCTTTATAGGTACTCGTGCATGAGGCCATGGGGAAATATCCATTTTATGTTGTTATTAGAGGTAGAAGTCGTGGCATTTATGTGACATGGGAAGAATGTAGAGCTCAAGTGACCGGCTATAATAACGCACGTTATTGGGGATGTTTTTCGGAGGAAGAAGTCATTCAAGCACTACATAGCGGTGTGAAGGCTACTAGAAGCACCGAGCCAATGATGGAAAAGTTGAAAGTCCCAAAGGTTGAAGCACATATAAGTACAAATGTTCCCAACTCGTCATCGCCTAAAACACAATCAAATGTTGTTACTGAGATTGATGATTGGAAAGTCATCAAACATCGGCTTGGGATCCTGTTATTAGTGTTGATTGTTTTTGTCGTTGTTTTGATTGCAGCCATAGTGAAATCGTTTCTACTGTAAAATGCTATTGATGTAAGTTATTTGCTAATGACCAAGATTTGCTTTCATTGTAATGTAATGTGACCTTGTTTTATTATGCAATGCATCTTTTATTTTTTCTCTGTAATGAGATCCATATCACCACATTCATTCATCAATTGCCAGACAAAATGAGAGCTACAATTTTCTTTCCATAGTCTCAGATTTGACAAATGAAATGTTCTTGCATCACTACAAGATTCCATAACCGCCATTATTACCGGCTCCTTTGTCCATTGTAATCTGTTCTTGCATCCTAAAATCGGCTTGAGAATATGCTACCGCATAATGTCTGATAATACAAGCCACTGTCCATTGTTTTTTTGATGAACCATGCATTAAAAATCATTGTCCACTGTCCATTGTTTCTATCATTGTTTTTTTGATGAACCATGCATAACAGTAATACATATATAACCATTGTCCATTGTTTTTTTAATTGTAATAATGATGAACCATGCATTAAAAATCATAAGCAGGCATTAAAAATCATAAGCAGGAATTAAAAATTCAAAATATGCTACTGCCCAAAAAAAATATTACAAAATAGGTTTGCGAAGAGGCACATATAACATCCAAAATAGAATTCAAATTAAACAAGACACATAAATTTAACAAGTCACTTCTTTCTGTTCGGGCAAAACCGCATGTTATGGCCAAGATGTTTACACACCGAACATTCTCTTTGCTTGTATTCTCTCTTCCGTTGATTTTTCTCCAAACCATATCTATATCTATCATTCTCACTTCTGTGGGAGTTCATGTCTTTCTCTTCTTGTGTTTCCCTTCCTTTGCATTTTGAGATTCTAGGATTACCAACATTAGGCGGTTGAGATTGACTGACATCAATAAGAGGAGCATGGGTATCAAGAGGTACCGTTTCAGCAACTACATTGTTACAGCCCACGGATGACACTGTCTTTGCATTTATAGTTATCGCCTTGTACTCCTTATATTGCTCTGCTAGATCCTGGAGCTTTTGTGCCATGAAAGTGTAACATTCATCCTCATCCGCAGCATCATATACCAAACCATTGGCCAATTTTGCTAAATGAGTGAATTTTGATGACCACTAACAACTCCACCATCATACTTGGCTCTGTACTCATTTGCTCCTTTTAACCACCTCCTTGCAATAAAAGACTCCGGTATTATATCTAGATCTCGACTTTGAAATACCTTTATAAGATGTCCACAAGGTATGTTCATGCTTTCAAACAACTTGCACTCACACTTTCCTTCAAGAGTCTTGGTGTTGAACTCCACTTTCCACTCCCTTGGATTTTTTTCATTTCTTGACCTATAGATGAACTCATGACACTCGTCTACATGACTTGAAGAGACAAGCTTGTAACGACTAGTAGCCAACTCCCATTGTTGTTTAAATTTTACATACACCCCTCTTGTGTATAACTTTGAAGCAAATTGCAAGAGATAAGCCGCACCATCCACAACGCGGTACTTGTGCTCAGAGATATAATCTTCTTTCTTTTCCCTCTCTACCATTCTTTCTATACTCTGCTCATTTTTTAATGCAAAATTTCTCAATGTGGTATGACGTGAGAAAAATCTTTTGTAAAATGAGTTCATACCTTCACTACGCCCGGTAGTATTTATCCCTGCATAAAAAATATCCAAATGATAAACTGGGACCCACTTCTTCCTTATGGCATATAGATTCTTTAGCCATTCGTTCTCTGTCAAGTTATATACATCCATCAATTCATTCCACCTATTTTCAAATTCAGCAATCCTATAAAATCCTCTTATACACCATTTCATTTCCTTCTTGAAATTTGAGTTCTTCTTATACAAATGATTCAACTTCTCGGGAAACTTCTTCATTACATGCCAAAGGCAAAAACGATGTGTAGTGTCTGGAAAAACTCTAGCCGCCACGGCTCTACTCATAGCCGGATCTTGGTCAGTGATTATTGACTTTGGCGCCTTACCACCCATTCCCTTTAGCCATGTCTCGAAAGCCCAAACAAAGCTCTCCTCGGTCTCATCCAACAAAAGTGCACAACCAAATCGAATTGACTGCAAGTGATGATTTACTCCAGTAAATGGAGCAAACGGCATTTTGTAAATGTTTTTTTTATATGTTGTATCAAAGTACAGCACATCTCCAAAATGTTGATATTGATCCCACACCTTATCTCACACATATTAATCCCACACCTTATCTCACACATTAATCCCCACCCTCCATTTTAACATTTTTTATTCTCCCTTCAGTATTCACCAACCCTTCTTTTTTATTTTCCGTTTATCTCTCCCCGCTCTCTCTCTCCCTCTGTCTTCTTTTTTCATTTTTCGATTCCAGATTCCCGTCCATCCTCCCGTTCCGGTTTCCAGCTCCGATTCCAGTTCATCCTCCTGTTCCGGTTTCCAGCTCCGATTCCAGTTCATCCTCCCGTTCCGGTTTCCAGCTCCGATTCCAGACGATTTCAGTTTTGACCCCTAATTCGCGGTACGTAAGGTTTTTCAAGATTCCCCCTTCCGATTGTAACGTTTCTTACCTATGGATAGTAATTTCAGCTTCGGAACCTAATTCTAGACAATGGATAGTAATTTCAGCTTCGAAACCTAATTTTTTTGCAGATTGTAACGTTTCTTACCTATGGATAGTGTTTTTAGACAATAGGCAATGGATAGGGTTTTTTTAGACAATGGGGTTATTCAACAGTAATTTTTTTGCAGATTGTAATTTTCAAACCTTACGTACCGCGAATTAGGGGTCGGTGAAATAAATCTGAATCGGAGCCGAAACAAACGGAGGATGAATTGGAATCGGAAACGAACGGAGTATGGACGGGAATCTGGAATCGAAAAATGAAAAAAGAAGACAGAGGGAGAGAGAGAGCGGGGAGAGATAAACGGCAAATAAAAAAGAAGGGTTGGTGAATACTGAAGGGAGAATAAAAAATATTAAAATGGAGGGTGGGGATTAATGTGTGAGATAAGGTGTGGGATTAATATGTGTTGATATATCCCTCCCCTATATATATATATATATATATATATATATATATATGAAGAACAAATATGAACCTGAGAAACAAATCAAGAGCAGATTAACAAATAATCAATGGAAAGCTAAAAGATTTAAGGAAACCCTCTTTCGGAATTGGTTGAAGTGGCTCAAATATACTGGAATCAACCCCCAAGCAAGAACACGGATCAAAAGTCACTCCACGAAGGATCAAACACCCGAAACACCCGTCATCCGAAGTTACCAACATGGCGGCTCCACCAGAACACCACAATACCACAGAATCAAGTCTCACACTGAATCATTCTCTCTTTCTTATCAATTTCACAAAGAATCACAAAGATTGTATTGCTTAGTTTTCTCTTAAATTCATTTTCAGTCGTGTTTTTAACCCTAGGATACCAACCCCTATTTATACAGGGGGGCATCGAAGAGGATATAACCATCATCAACGATTTTACTAAAGAATCGGGCGAAGGAGACGGGTTCGTATTGGAAACAGAAGAGAGAGAGAGCAAGGAGTTAGAGAGAGAGAATATCTGGAGAGACCGAGGTGATAAGGAGTGTTGACGTCTGATTTGGTCAACGTCACGTGTGCTGATCATGACGAATGGATCGAAGACACGTAGAAAATAATAAATAAAATGGAAGATATTTGATCACTAAATTTTATTTATGACCTCTTGATAGCATAGAGCCGGGCAGAATAATGTATGCCGGTCTATTCGGTTTGCTTGTTAATTACAAGTCTTTTTTATTCTTTTTCAGTATCTCTCTTCTCTCTCTTTTTTCTCTCTCTTTTCTCTCTCTTATCTCTCTTTTTTCCAAGTCCTTTTTTTTGTACTTTCTCCTGCCCTATATATAGGCAATGTCAGCCATTCATCAGATGACAATAGGAAGATTGAGATGAATATGCTGATGACATTTGTCACGATGAAGGTGACTCCTTTGACACGTGTCACCTTCTTAAGTGTGCTTTGGGAAGGGGCATGACAGCTCTCTTTTACTGTCGTGTCTGCCTGTTCTTTGGGCTTTCGATATTTATCTGTTATGACCGACTATGAGGTCGGCCCTCGAGCTTCCTGCTATTCTGGTCGGCCTTATTCTTGATTATGGAGCGTATTCATATAGGGTCTGCTCGGTCTTTCTGGTCCGGATTCTGGGTCGGCTCTAAGGTCTCTGCCCCGGTCCGGTTTTTTGTGCGAACCCGAGAGACGATCAAGTTTATTACCGGTTCGGCTCCGGGATATGCTCGGCCGTTCGGCTGCCCGAAGCGCTTAGGTGGATGCCAAGGTGGATCGGCTACCAACAAGGGCCCCCGAGTCCAGGGTCGTGCCGGGTTCGCCGGTGCTGGAATCGTTTCAGATTGAGGTCGATCCGATTTGGGGGTGGATAAGATCTCTTGAGGGGACATATCTTTGAGAGTCGCATTGATTTGACTTCGGGATATCCAAGAGTCATAGTGAGGGGGACGCGTGGCGGGATGTAATTCGTCGCGGTGCCTCACGCGTTCTTAATCTTCGTGATGATTATGAATCGACGCTTTAGTATTTAATGCCCCTGTCCCATCCTATAAATATAGAGGGTCTTCTTCTTCATTGCTTCCTTCGCCATTTTTATTGCAGAGAGAGATATTTTCTGGCAATTTTTCTTCTTTTCTGGTTTCGCCGACTTTCCTGGTAAGCTTGCTCTTTCTCTTTTTTCTTATTTTACGATGTCGGAGCGGAGGAATACGGCGGAGGAGTCGGTTGTGTCCCCAGACCGCACGGGAGTGGCAGATTTGTCGATAGGTGATGCTCCCGTTGACTGGAGCGATGAGAATGGAGGCGAGGTCGCAAGATCGCCGGATTCTGGAGATGCAGATTCTGGAGACGTGGAGGTGGCGACGTCGTTGACGGCGGGTGGCGAGACTGGGGGCTGGGTTCGGCCTCGGCCGTCTCCTTTTGTGGAGGCGGAATGGGATTCGGCCTTGATACGCAGCACGGTCACCGATGGGCAACTGGAGGCTTGGCGGGGGCGATTTAAGATACCCGCGGTGGTGCGGATGTTTGTTCCGGACCCAGAGGAGAGACCCCACACCCCTCCTGTCGGATGCACGGCGGTGTATTACCGCTCTTTGTTGTCTGGGCTAAGGTTCCCTCTGCCGTTGGTTCTTTCCCGGTGGTTGAGGCAGTGGGGTCTTTGTATTGCCCAAATTCACCCGAATTCTTGGGCCCGGATGGTGGGTCTTCTAATTCTTTTTAGTCAGCATGGATGGGTAGGCCCAGTTTTGAAGAGATGAGCAGTCTCTTTTTATGGAGGTCGGTCGGCCGATCCGGCTCTGGTTGGTTTTATTTGTGACCGACACGCGATGTATAAGGAATTGGTGGATGTCTGGAGACCATACATATTTGGAAAGAACAGTGGTTCTATGTAGGAAATGTCATTTGTGCTCGATTGATGAGTGGGAACTGCGTGATAGACGCCGAACTTGGTCCCAAGACTTTGTTGCCAAAATGAGTAAGTGTCGCATTTTTCTTCTTTGTTCCTTTTTTGTCTAACGCTCATAATTTGTTGTTTGTGCGTAACGTATCCGGCTTGAGAGACCTCCTCTTTGTTCGACGGCCGGGTTGAGCGGCTTTGGATCTTCCCGTTGATCGGAGGAAGTCATACCTTCTGATTACTGAGGACAATCTTTGGGCCGCGGGACTTCGATCCACTAATCCGAGCAGAATGTCTTCATCAGGTAGTTTTTTTTTTTTTTTTCATCCAGGCCCCAGGGGTAGGAGTTCGTCTGGACGGAAAGAGACGCCAGCGCAGCGGGTGGCGAGGCTGGATGCAGAGGCCGCCGAGCGTAGGGACCGCGCGGGCAAGCGGAAGAGAGTAGAGGCCGGGCCTGAAGATAACATGACCAGGACCGAGGGTTTCCCCCTTCCTGAGATCGCTGTGCCCGCCTTAAGCCCTGTACGGACAGGCCGAGCGAAGGGTAAGGAGCCCTTGATTGATTTGGAGGGCCACTATCTCCCGGTGAATAAGGATCAGGAAGAACCTTGTGCCCGGATGAAAGGGCGGAGACCGCGCTGGTTTCTCGACTACGTCCGAGCAGCCACTCCAACCGCCGAACTGCTCGATCGGGTCCCCCCATCGGTGGTTGAGTCCAGCTATGTCCCCATTTTGGGCTGGACGCCGAAGATGGAGATGGTGACCAACGACATGGATCCGGATGAGCAGATCCACTTTGGAAACGCTATTTTGGGCCGGGCGTTGTGCACCTATGTGAAGGCCGCTGGGGAGCTGACCGCCGCAGCTGGGAAACATAAGAAGGCAGAGGCCGATCTCAAGGCCTTACAGGAGGAACACCATCTCTGCCCTTCGCTTATCAAATCTTTGGAGGATGAGATGGCTTCTCTGAAGGGTAAGATGGAGCTTCTGGAGAGGCGGGCCTTTGAGGCCGATGTATGGAAAGGGAAGGCCGACGAGATGGCCACGGCGGCTGGGAAGGTGATGAGTCGATTTTTGATCGTCTCATTCTGTTCTATCGAGTCGCACTTTCATTTGTTTTCGAGTGTTTTTGCCCTTTTTACGCGTGGTATGTTGTGTTTTTGTTTTGAAGGTATCCGGACGAAGATTGTGGTGAAATATGCGCTTTTATGGCCAATGTTGGAGTTTATGACGATCAAGAGCGCGAACGGGGCCTAAAACGACGAAAGATTTAAGCAATATCGGTCGAATCTCCTAAATACCAGAATCTCCACTCCGAATTGAGATGTATTCTCCTTTGATATAAATTCCTCGTGAAATCAGCTTCGAAACGGTATATCATATGCTAAAATCCGAGGTGAATTGATACAAGAACGAAGGATCATGCCAAGAAGACCAAAACCGGACTAGTTGCACTGTGCAACCGGACTAGCCGCACCGGACTAGGCTGCGACATGCGCTCGGCTGCATCAGTAACTCGTCCGTGCCATGGGACACGGCCGGGTCTCATTCCAGCAAGAACGGTACTTTCCGGATGAGAAGGACTCGGCCGTGCCTTTTGGGACACGGCCGAGTCGCTTTCGCCATTTCGCCTATCCCGCACAAGATAACACGGCCGTGCCATGGGACACGGCCGAGCCTCTCGGCAGACTACTTTTTGATAATTCAGCGCTAAGCTGACACGGCCGTGTCCCAGGACACGGCCGTGCCACTTTTGGTTCATGTCACTTTCCTTGACATCTTTGCATATTTTAAGCCTTTGTCTTGATTTTTGGCTATAAAACAAAGTGGAGTGACCCCTTGAGAGATGTACTTGTCTTGTGAAGAAGATATTTTGTGGAAAAACACAAGATTAGGGAGGAAAACACCACAAGAGTGGGAAAGAAAGAGATTTTCATCATCTTCCTTGTGTGTTCTTGGAGTGAGAAAAATACTTGAGTGAGATATAATAATTCCTTGTATAAATTTGTTGTGAGTTCTTGTAAGAAGATCATCAAACCTTCATCGGGAATTCGATTTCGGCATTTACAAGGGAAGTTTTACCATGTTTTGTTCTTCAATTTCCATTATTATTGTTGAATTAATCATGTGTGGCTAAACACTTCATATGGGTTTTTAGATATAGCCACACACATGTTTTTATTGTTAGTTCCTTTTGATTTTCCGGATAAAGTTTGGGATTATTCCTCTTGTTCGTTCTTCGTTTTAGAACTTTTGAATTAGATCATCAAACCTTTTTCATTGTTATTATTATTCGAATTGAGGGTTTTTATCGGTGTTCGCCATCAAACGACCGAAAGAAACGATTGTGAATGTTCTCGGGCTTTTCGCGCGATCTTTTAACGATTTACCTCATCAAAAGTAGTCGGTTAATTGATTGTTAGCTAGGGTTTCGTCCCCATCAAAAGAGTATCCCTTAATTTTCATTGAGAACAATCGTGATTTTAGAATTTCCGCCATCAAACGGATTTCTTTTAATCGTGAGCAATCGATAATTCCTAACCTTATTTATTTGAGTATCGGAACTAATAATTGATTACATGTGTGTCGGTGACTCTAAATTCCCATATTAATCTCATTATTGTTAATCTCTCATTTATCCGACCATCAAATTGGTGTTGCTATCACTTAGTTCAATTTAAATTTTGTGCATTAGTAATTGCAATCATAATCAACGAATGATGTATTTTAATTTAATTTATTTTTGTTCATTCGACTATTTGCCGAACATCATCGAATTTTAAACCGTTTCCAATTTCTCGTGAGATCGACCTCGGAGTTACTTGCCGCTCACTACAAGAGCGATTCGTACACTTGCGAGTATTTAATTTGAATCCATCAAGTTTTTGGCGCCGTTGCCGGGGAATTGGCGTTTAATTTTTAATCTTGTTTTAATGATAGTTGAATTGCTATTCTTGATCAATACTTTTTCGATAAAATTTGCTCTTACTTCCTTTGTTTATGTTTGGTAGGAGATCGTTGGGTAACCCGATTCTTCCACCGATAGACGAAGTTCAAAGAATTAGAGCACCAAAAATAATGGCCACAACATCAATGGCAAACGACGAGGTGAATCCGGACTTTGAAGAGCGACTTTTGATCCAAGAAGAAAACACTCGTCAACCAAGGGTTGAGAATGTTGCACAAAATATGGATGAGGAAGAAATTCGTCAACCAAGGTTTCCGAGGTATGATAATGTTGGGCGCAATCAAGGGATGCCTAAGCTCAACAAGGGAGGTACTTTTATCCGAGACAACCACCCGTCGGAATGCAATATGGAGCGAATTATTATCCCGGACCTCAATATGGGATGGAGGCGAACTATAACATGCCGCAACAACCTCCTGGTCGAACATCTTATGAGGACTATGCAAAGCCCGTAGTGAACACCGCCATTTCATGCATCCAATTAGCACCGCCGCAAGGAACTACCACATAAGCGGATTTCACATCGAGCAATTGCCCTCATTTCACGGATTAGCACGAGAGGATCCGTTATCATTCATCCGAGATTTCTATGTGGCGATTGATAACTTCCCATTGAATGGGTTGAGCGAGGATCAACTACGAATGAAGTGTTTCCCTTATACACTCAAAGACGGGGCGAAACAATGGTTGATGACTTTGGCGCCCGGATCACTAAGAACATGGGATGAAGTTTACGATAAATTCATTACCAAGTACTTCTCCCATTCAAAAACGACGCAATTGAGAACTCAAATCTCAACTTTCGGACAACAAGAAGGAGAGGCATTTCATGAAGCATGGGACCGATTCAAGATGCTCCTCATTCAATGCCCACACCATCACTATCCGCTTCAACTACTCAATCAATTCTTCTATGACGGATTGACTCAATATTGCCAAGGAGCGGTGGATAACGCCGCCGGTGGTTCGTTTTGGGGGTTAACGGAGAGACAAGCTTATGACGTATTTGAATTATTGGGGGCTAATTCTCAACAAAAAATTGTGCGTGTTCATAGAGGAGTTGTGAACCAAGTAAGCGAGAAGGACGAGATGCAATCTAAAATCGATGAGTTAATGAAGGAACTAAGACAACTCAAGATTCAAAATAAATCTTCGAGCTCACGAGTTTGCGAAATTTGTTGGGGACCGGACATCATGCTAATTCTTGCCCTTATATTTTTAGGAGAACAAACCGAACAAGTTAATTGGGCTATGGGACAAAGCAGGAAGGCCCGAGTGGGAGGAGAGGAGGAATAATTATGGCGGAAACGCAAGAAATGCACCTCTCCCAAATACTTATCACCCGATGGCATACGACGCAAATGTCCAAACTCAATACAACGGAGGAAACCGAGCCCAACAACCAACGCGAAGTGAACCACCTCCACAACAAAGGGACTCTCTTGAGGAGAGTATTGCGGCATTCATTAAGGAGGGCAAGGAAAACCGAGAGGAGAACAATAAAAGGTTTGAATCTTTAGAAGTTTCGATGAAGAAAATGGAGATTCAAATTGGGCAACTTGCTACCGAGGCATGCAAACAAGAAACGGGTAAACTACCAAGTGAACCCGAGCAAGTTCAAGCTATTACCACCATCCGAAGTGGTAAAGTGATAAATAAAGAGATAATTTCCGAAGCGAAAGAGAAGGGCGGTGAGAAAGAAGAATTGCCGAGTCAATCGGAGAAATCTATGGTGATTGAAGAGGATGAGTCGAACGATGAAGAAATCCGAGTAGCGCTACCCAATCTTGCGAGACTCAAATTCCTTGGGACAAATCTAAAGATCCAATCGAGAAGCGATTGAAGAGAATAAGAGCAAACCAGTCAACTCAATGCATCAAAAGGAGGACCTAGAAAGCTTTGATATGGAAGTCCTTTTCGTGGAGAAAGAAGTTCCGTTGTGAACTTAGGAGCGAGTATTAATTTAACACAAAAATCAATATACTCGCCACTAGATTTGGGGAGGTGATAGCCAGATGGATTTTGTGATACCAAACATAGAAGAAACATCACCAACAAAAATCACGTCACTTACGATGATACCGAAAATTGAAATGGTGACAAAAGCGCTCACAATGGAAATCCATGGAACCACTCTCCACATCCTTACAAAGGAAAACGAGCGAAAAATGACGAGCTATATGGTTGGACCTATCACATTTCCATTTAATCCGGATAGAAGAACCCAAGAAGTCGAGCTAAAGACTATAAAAGCGCGCTTGGGAGGCAACCCAAGGAGTTTTAATTTTTATCGCTTTTATTATTATTATTATTGCATTAATTTTGTTTTTGTCTATGGCGTGTGTAGGTAATCTAATAAAGGAGGTATTTATGGGAGGAAGAAGCCTAGCTTATTGAAAGTTGAGACCCGAGCACAAAGGATGGTGCCTCGCGATCAAAACCACACTTCTTAATCCTAGTTTTATTTTCTTTCTTTTTAATTTGTATTTTCGCATTTTCGACTTAATCTTTCTGCAGGGATAAGCAAAGGTTTAGGTTTGGGGGGGGTGCAACTTCTTTGATTTTTATTTGTTTTTAGTTTGCGTGATGTTTGTTTCCTTTCTTTATTTTTTTTTCTTGCGTGATGTCGTAGTTGGATTGCAATAACCTTGTTAACTGTTGGGTATATGGATGATTAATCGTGTTTGTGTTTGGCTCGTAGAGTTTAATAAATCTAATTGTTTGCTTGACCTTGCGTGTGAATGTATAGTTTTTGGTTACTTGATTTGACGTGTAAGGAATGAGTATGGTAGTCCAAAAGCCGTGAGTCCTTGTGCCTAATTAAACCGTTCACTTTTAGCGGTGAAATTCTTTCATGAGTGATTTCTCTTCTTGTGGATTGTATTCTTTAGAACTTGCATGATTCTGTTGGATGACGTGTTGATATTTACATACACGAGGAATGATTAGGGCTGCCCATTTTTTGTCTTGAACCTACTTATCTAAAAATATCTACCAATTCATATCAATATCCTTTGCTAGCCTCGTTGAGCCTTTAGCCGTAATTTTGTTCGAAAAACCCGCATCTTATTGCTCCATATCCAAAATCCATAACTTACCCAAGTATTGGTCCACGTAAGAGCATGAGAGGGTATATTTGAAAAACGAAGGTGTGCAAAGTTTGTGGTGTATAGAGGCAAAATCTTCTCTCCGTTCCTCGAAAATAATAAGCCCCATCCTAATAATAATAGTGGGATAGAAAAAATAGGGGAGGAGAGGAGTGAGCCTAAGAAAAACAAAAGGGAAGTCGTTGGGTTGTGAAAAATAGGCCAATATCATAAGAATTACACTTAACAAGGCCTAGAAAAAAAAGAGGGAGATATATATACGGGAGAATTGAAGTAGAATGATCGATCTTGCTTTGAGTTTTTATTTCATATATATGAGGATCGTATATGCTCTACTTGGTGAACTTGTAACTACTAGCCAAATTTTCCCAACCCGAGCCACACCTGTTACAACCAAAAGTAAGACCCTATGACTCATGTTTTGTGAATATTGATGCGTTTGATGAAGAGAAGAAGTGCAAGCATATAGTAGAACTTTCCATTTGAATCGAGTTGAGCGTATTGACCTATCTAAACACTTGAGAGATGAGTGAATCGATATAATTCGTGAGGGACTATTAAGACTTGTTTTCTTTCATGTTCGATCTAGTGCCATTGCTTTCCACTCATTTGTGAGTTTAGGCTTCCATGATGAATTACGAGACTTTACGATACTTTTACATTCTCGGTTGATTGTATGTATACCCGATGATTAACTTGATTATTCAATCCTTCTCGTTTATTTGTCGTGTGTTTTATTTCTTTTTGCTTGAGGGCAAGCAAAGTTTAGGTTTGGGGGATTTGATGAGTCGATTTTGATCGTCTCATTACATTCTATCGAGTCGCACTTTCATTTGTTTTAGAGTGTTTTTGCCCTTTTTACGCGTGGTATGTTGTGTTTTTGTTTTGAAGGTATCCGGACGAAGATTGTGGTGAAATATGCGCTTTTATGGCCAATGTTGGAGTTTATGACGATCAAGATCGCGAACGGGCCTAAAAGCAGCGAAAGATTTAAGCAATATCGGTCGAATCTCCTAAATACCAGAATCTCCACTCCGAATTGAGATGTATTCTCCTTTGATATAAATTCCTCGTGAAATCAGCTTCGAAACGGTATATCATATGCTAAAATCCGAGGTGAATTGATACAAGAACGAAGGATCATGCCGAAGAAGACCAAAACCCGGACTAGGCTGCACCAGGCAACCGGACTAGGCTGCGACATGCGCTCGGCTGCATCAGGTAACTCGGCCGTGCCATGGGACACGGCCGGGTCTCATTCCAGCAAGAACGGTACTTTCCGGATGAGAAGGACTCGACCGTGCCTTTTGGGACACGGCCGAGTCGCTTTCGGCCATTTCGCCTATCCCGCACAGTACAACACGGCCGTGCCATGGGACACGGCCGAGCCTCTCGACAGACTACTTTTTGATAATTCAGCGCAGCGCGACACGGCCGTGTCCCAGGACACGGGCCGTGCCACTTTTTGGTTCATGTCACTTTCCTTGACATCTTTGCATATTTTAAGCCTTTGTCTTGATTTTTTGGCTATAAAACAAAGTGGAGTGACCCCTTGAGAGATGTACTTGTCTTGTGAAGAAGATATTTTGTGGAAAAACACAAGATTAGGGGAGGAAAACACCAAAAGAGTGGGAAAGAAAGAGATTTTCATCATCTTCCTTGTGTGTTCTTGGAGTGAGAAAAATACTTGAGTGAGATATAATAATTCCTTGTATAAATTTGTTGTGAGTTCTTGTAAGAAGATCATCAAACCTTCATCGGGAATTCGATTTCGGCATTTACAAGGGAAGTTTTTACCATGTTTTGTTCTTCAATTTCCATTATTATTGTTGAATTAATCATGTGTGGCTAAACACTTCATATGGGTTTTTAGATATAGCCACACACATGTTTTTGATTGTTAGTTCCTTTTGATTTTCGGATAAAGTTTGGGATTATTCCTCTTGTTCGTTCTTCGTTTTAGAACTTTTGAATTAGATCATCAAACCTTTTTCATTGTTGTTATTATTATTCGAATTGAGGGTTTTTATCGGTGTTCGCCATCAAACGACCGAAAGAAGCGATTGTGAATGTTCTCGGGCTTTTTCGCGATCTTTTAACGATTTACCTCATCAAAAGTAGTCGGTTAATTGATTGTTAGCTAGGGTTTCGTCCCCATCAAAAGAGTATCCCTTAATTTTCGTTGAGAACAATCGTGATTTTAGAATTTCCGCCATCAAACGGATTTCTTTTAATCGTGAGCAATCGATAATTCCTAACCTTATTTATTTGAGTATCGGAACTAATAATTGATTACATGTGTGTCGGTGACTCTAAATTCCCATATTAATCTCATTATTGTTAATCTCTCATTTATCCGACCATCAAATTGGTGTTGCTATCACTTAGTTCAATTTAAATTTTGTGCATTAGTAATTGCAATCATAATCAACGAATGATGTATTTTAATTTAATTTATTTTTGTTCATTCGACTATTTGCCGAACATCATCGAATTTTAAACCGTTTCCAATTCCTCGTGAGATCGACCTCGGAGTTACTTGCCGCTCACTACAAGAGCGATTCGTACACTTGCGAGTATTTAATTTGAATCCATCAGAAGGCGCAAAAACAGTGCCTGGATATCAGGGCCGAGTACGAGGCTCATTTGCAAAGTGCTAAGGCCCAGCTTGAGCAATTGACCGAGCGGGTTCATACTTGCGAGTCTGCGGGTTATAACAAGGGCACAGGGTGGTAGTGCTTTTGAAGACACCAGAATACGAGGAATTGATCAACCTTAACTACGTCTCCACCTGTTATGAGATATTGGATCTCATGAAGGAAGGGAAGACCGTTGAGGAGGTCCAGGCCTACATAAGGTCTCAGGCGGCCGACCTCAAGGTTGAAGCTCTCGGGGATGATGAGCCGAAGGCCGCCGAAGCTGTCGAGGATCTGTGGAGACCGTGTGCAGCGAAGGTGGAGGCGGTCTTCTCGGGCGACCGATCAGAGCACCGTGCCGAGTAGATTTTTGTTTTATTCCATGCATGGCTGCGTGCCATTCTTTTTGTACTCGACATAGAGCTTATTTTGAATGAATAAAATCTTTTACGGCTTTTGTTGCTTTTTTGTGTTTGGGCCGGTTGGTGACCGCCGTTTCTGCTCACCCTTCGGTGTGCGGAGGGACCGGTCTTTGAGGCGCCGAGGCGAGCTCGGACTTTCGATCTGGGTGGACCGGTCTTGTAAGGTGCGAGGCGAACTCGGACTTCGGTCTTGGGTGGACCGGTCTTGCGAGGTGCCGAGGCGAACTCGGACTTTCAGGCCGGGTGGACCGGTCTTGTGAGGTGCCGAGGCGAACTCGGACTTTCGGTGCAGGGTGGACCGGTCTTGTGAGGTGCCGAGGCGAACTCGGACTTTGGTCTTGGGTGGACCGGTCTTGTGAGGTGCCGAGGCGAACTCGGACTTTCGGTCTGGGTGGACCGGTCTTGTGAGGTGCCGAGGCGAACTCGGACTTTCGGTGCGGGTGGACCCGGTCTTGTGAGGTGCCGAGGCGAACTCGGACTTTCGGTGCAGGTGGACCGGTCTTGTGAGTGCCGAGGCGGCCCAGGACTTTCGGTCTGGGTGGACCGGTCTTGTGAGGTGAGGCGAACTCGGACTTTCAGTCGGGTGGACCGGTCTTGGGAGGTGCCGAGGCGAGTCGGACTTTCGGTGCCGGGTGGACCCGGTCTTGTGAGGTGCCGAGGCGAGCTCGGACTTTCGGTCTGGGTGGACCGGTCTTGCGAGTGCCGAGGCGAGCTCGGACTTTCGGTCTTGGGTGGACCGGTCTTGCGAGGTGCCGAGGCGAACTCGGACTTTCGGTCTGGGTGGACCGGTCTTGTGAGGTGCCGAGGCGAACTCGGACTTTGATCTGGGTGGATCGGTCTTGTGAGGTGCCGGCGAGCTCGGACTTTCGGTCGGGTGGACCGGTCTTGCGAGTGCCGAGGCGAACTCGGACTTTGATCTTGCGGGTTAACGGTCTTGTGAGTGCCGAGGCGAACTCGGACTTTCGGTCTGGGTGGACCGGTCTTGTGAGGTGCCGAGGCGAACTCGGACTTTCAGTGCCGGGTGGACCGGTCTTGTGAGGTGCCGAGGCGAACTCGGACTTTCAGTGCCGAGTGGACCGGTCTTGTGAGGTGCCGAGGCGAACTCAGACTTTCAGTGCCGGGTGGACCGGTCTTGGGAGGTGCCGAGGCGAATTCGGACTTTCAGTGCCGGGTGGACCGGTCTTGTGAGGTGCCGAGGCGAGCTCGGACTTTCAGTGCCGGGTGGACCGGTCTTGCGAGGTGCCGAGGCGAACTCGGACTTTCAGTGCCGGGCGGATCGGTCTTGTGAGGTGCCGAGGCGAGCTCGGACTTTCAGTGCCGGGTGGACCGGTCTTGCGAGGTGCCGAGGCGAACTCGGACTTTCAGTGCCGGGTGGACCGGTCTTCTGAGGTGCCGAGGCGAACTCGGACTTTCAGTGCCGGGTGGACCGGTCTTGTGAGGTGCCGAGGCGAACTCGGACTTTCAGTGCCGGGTGGACCGGTCTTGTGAGGTGCCGAGGCGAACTCGGACTTTCAGTGCCGGGGGAGCCGGTCATTCGAGGTGCCGAGACGAACTCGGTCTTATAGTGCCGGAGGAGCCGGTCATTCGAGGTGCCGAGACGAACTCGGTCTTATAGTGCCGGAGGAGCCGGTCATTCGAGGTGCCGAGACGAACTCGGTCTTATAGTGCCGGAGGAGCCGGTCATTCGAGGTGCCGAGACGAACTCGGTCTTATAGTGCCGGAGGAGCCGGTCATTCGAGGTGCCGAGACGAACTCGGTCTTATAGTGCCGGAGGAGCCGGTCATTCGAGGTGCCGAGACGAACTCGGTCTTATAGTGTCGGAGGAGCCGGTCATTCGAGGTGCCGAGACGAACTCGGTCTTATAGTGCCGGAGGAGCCGGTCATTCGAGGTGCCGAGACGAACTCGGTCTTATAGTGTATTTGATTCCAAGATGAAAATATAATCGAATTTTATTGATTGTACCTTCATGGCATTCAACAAATGAATTAATCCTTGGTCACTTACACATTCTAGCTAGCAGTCTCCGTTCTGACGGGCTTTGCTACTGGGATCCGGGAGGTCCCATGTCGGGCCCCAGTGCTCGTTTAATAACGAGATTATTGGCCTGGAGGCTGATGATCCTTGTATGTTTTGTAGAAGACGGCCCGCCTTTTTGGGCGACGAGGTCCAGGTTCCTGGGGTCACATTGACCTTGCTTTTTGAAACGAATTCTCCTGTGGGTGTGTCCCAATTTCGACCGGGGTCATCGCAGAACGCCTGGGATTCTTCTTGGGTCGGCCGTTGCAGGATTGTTAGTGACTCGGTCGGCCGGGCCCCTATTTTCTTATAGAGATTTTTCCTTGGCTTATTCCAGTTTTGCTGGTATTTTTCACTTTCCGCGGTTTTTTCATCACTTTGAGTTCTGGGATTCGTCGGTGGCACCCTAACGACCGCTGGTCAGGTGATTGTGGGGAAAACTCCTTTACGGATTACTTTTGCTTCAACTTCCGATTCCCTTGTAAGGGCCGCCGCGGCTTTTCTGACACATGGCTCAATACTTGGAGATGTTTTTGGTAGCTGACCCATTACCGTCCGGATTACCAGGACCTTCGCGGGTGCGGATGGGAATTCCGAAGGAGTTTTCTGATGTTGACTGCAACTTTAATTTGAAGGATATGAGGACCCTTTGAGACCTTCTCTGGAATTTTGAGCGACGCTCAATATCCTTCAAATTATGACCTCTAAGAGGTCAGCCGAGTCGAGCAGGAGCCCGTGGTCACGATGGCTCCTGTGCTTTCAACTTCATATTACGATGATTCCTATGCTTTCGACTCATAGTTACGATGATTCCTATGCTTTCATCTTACCATCCCTTGGTGGGTGCGGTTATTTCCGGATGAACGCAAGGTGTGTTAAAGTGCCCGCCTTGATTGCCTTTCAAAACATCTGCGTGCTGATTGTAGTTTGGCTCAAAGTCATGTCCGTCATGGGCACACCAAGAATGGTCCGATACGTCCATGCATGATAGAGAACTTCTTAGCGTGTACACCTCATAATGGTGGCCTCTATTGTATAACGAGCCCTTTGGATGGGCCTGATGGTAATTCGCCACTTGTGGTTAGAGATGGAGAATCATATACTCAACAAGAAATATTTTAAAGAAAAGCATAGGATTGGCTTGCAATATGAACGAGAAAAGCATAGGTTGTGGCTGTTAACCACAAGGTCGGAGGTTCGGCCCCTTCTTCTAGCGCCATTCTGTTGACGTCTGATTTGGTCAACGTCACGTGTGCTGATCTGGACGAATGGATCGAAGACACGTAGAAAATAATAAATAAAATGGAAGATATTTGATCACTAAATTTTATTTATGACCTCTTGATAGCATAGAGCCGGGCAGAATAATGTATGCCGGTCTATTCGGTTTGCTTGTTAATTACAAGTCTTTTTTATTCTTTTTCAGTATCTCTCTTCTCTCTCTTTTTTCTCTCTCTTTTCTCTCTCTTATCTCTCTTTTTTCCAAGTCCTTTTTTTTGTACTTTCTCCTGCCCTATATATAGGCAATGTCAGCCATTCATCAGATGACAATAGGAAGATTGAGATGAATATGCGATGACATTTGTCACGATGAAGGTGACTCCTTTGACACGTGTCACCTTCTTAAGTGTGCTTTGGGAAGGGCATGGCACTCTCTTTACTTGTCGTGTCTGCACTGTTCTTTGGGCTTTCGATATTTATCTGTTATGGCCACTATGAGGTCGGCCTCGAGCTTCTGCTATTACAGTCGGCCTTATTCTTGATTATGGAGCGTATTCATATAAGTGCTCGGTCTTTCAGTCGGATTAAGTCGGCTCTAAGGTCTCTGCCCCGGCCCGGTTTTTTGTGCGAACCCGAGAGACGATCAAGTTTATGACCGGTTCGGCTCCGGGATATGCTCGGCCGTTCGGCTGCCCGAAGCGCTTAGGTGGATGCCAAGGTGGATCGGCTACCAACAAGGAGAAAAGGGATGACAAAAATGAAGAAGGGGTTAGGGGTGCGTCCCTTAAATAGGGACTGATCCAATGACCCAAATTAAATCCCGAAAATGAAGAGCTTAGATTAATTTGATATCTCATGGGTCACCAAGTATATTGGCCAGCACTTTAAAAAATTGACATAAATGAGTATGGATCTGATATTACCTCTTCGGGCCAACACAAGGCCAAAATAATGGACTATACTTGTTGTTTTTAAAATTTTCTAGTACCTTCCTCAATTTCACTTTCTTTTGACCAACCTATTATTTTATTTTTCTACCATTTTTTTATGGAAAAATAGGTTGAATAGCCTCCATCTCTAAAATATTTGTTTAAATAGCACTTGATCAAAATAAAAATATAAAACAAAAAGAAAAAATACATTAATATTTCAATTGACATTTTTATCCTTAATATAATAACGAGATTGAAATCGTTACTATATACACATAACGATGTTAAATTAGTTACAGATAAAAATATTAAAAATAATTTTGAATTGCCTTAGATATGAATTTTTAAAGTCGTTACGGTGTACACATAACGATATTAAAGTCGTTACTGATACAAATATTAAAAAATATTTTTCCTTACCTGATTATATTTAAACTGTCCGCAATAGAGTTCTAAGTTCCCGTGTATTCATAATGATATTTAAGTCATTCTCGCTATCTGTAACGAGTTCTAATTCGTTTTCATGTATCCAAAACGATATACAAATCGTTCCTGTACTTTGCTATTTAATTTGTCCAAAATGATGTATAAGTCGTTTTTTCTTCTTGCATAACGAGATACCTCACTGGAGTGGAAATGGCCTATATTGACATCGTTATTGTAGTCGTATAACGATATCTATCTCGTTATATTATATTTACAATAATGCCACTATATTATTTAAATTCAGAAATTGTATGATGTGGTGAAACATTTTATTATATCAATATGTAAATCACTATAACGATTTCTAAGTCGTTTGCAATCTAAAAATCGTTATAGTGAGTAGATAACGAACCTAATATCGTTGGGATTGAAACCAAAACTATAACGATGCTCAAATAGTTTATTTGATCAAATAACAACTTCGTGTTTAATCTTCTCTCGGGTTAAATGAATCTGTAACTATATCCAAATTGTGTTGTTAGAAAAAATACGAAATCGATATTGTTTTATTTAAATATGCACTAACACGTGTTGTAAATTGTTTCTTTACTCAAGTAACGACTTGTATATCGTTCTTACAAATATTAATCAAAGTCATAACGTGTTCTTTATCGTTTTAATGGAGATCTTGCGAACCCAATATCGTTTCAATATAGTTTTAGTTATAACAAGATACATATCGTGTCTTCATAAACAACACGAGTTGTTTATCGTTATGGATTAAAATTGATGATTTCATTGTTCTTTGCCATTCGTCATGACTCCTACATGTGTACACGAGTGAAAAATATCATACAAGGCGATTCAATAGAATTTCAAAATGATGATCAATCATTCAAGTTCTCAATTTCAATTTACATAATTTCTACATTAATAGTTGATCAAATCATGCCTATCTATTTGACAATCATTTTAAAATACGTTTGAATCACCTTGTATGATAATTCCTTCTTGTATACACATGTAGGAGTCATGACGGATGGCATGAAACAACCAAATCATCAATTTTAATCCATAACGAAAAATAACTTGCGGTCCATACAAAGACACGATATGTATCTCTGTATAACCAAAAATTATACTGAAACAATATTAGGCTTGTAAAATCTCCATTAAAATGATATACACCACGTTATGATCTTTGGTCAATATTGTTAAGGTTATCGGAGGAAGCGCTATACCGATGGCGAGTGTAAATAAAATATTAAGCTTTAAAAATTATCGGTTAGGTATTATTTTTTTCGAAGAACTCTATTTTGTAATTTGTAGAATAATTTCTATGACTTTATATTATAAAAGGTGTTCGATGGATTTTACATATTTGTGAATGTGAGGCAAATTATGCACCAAACAATTATGTTTGATATTTAACTTAGATATTTTTACTTAGGCATCAAACTACGATCTATTGTTGTGTTACAAAAGTATTCATTTATCTCTTTTATTAAAGAGTACTTTGATGTTTTATTAGACTCCAAAATTAGTTTTATTTACTAAATGATATTTCGTATAGAATTTAAAGATAGATATGATTGATCATTTCTTTTTATTTTTTAAAATTATATAATCTGTCTTCTACAATACAACTTCTACAATGATAGATAAATTATCAGTCATTTCTAATTTTAATTTCATCTATTTTCAAATGTACTAGACTCTCTTGTATGATACTTTTTTTATCCATGTATACACTTAGTACCCATTTTGGATGACAACCAACACTTGAATTATCAATTTAAGCCATAACGAAATTAATATCGTGTTATATATGAAGACACGATATGTAACTCGTTATAATTATATTTTATACTGAAACGATATTGGGTTCGTAAAATTTCTTCTAAAACGATATACAACACGTTATCATCAATGTGTTTTTTTTTTTACAAAACGATGATCAAGTTGTTACTTTAGTGAACAAACAATTTGTAACTCGTGATAGATAAATTTTGACTGGAACGATCTTGAGTTTTTAGAATTTATAAAGAAACGATATAGGTATCGTTCTGTAATATCTCTACAAGGAAGCATATCGAGCTTGAGGTCGTTACATGTTTACAGAAGCGACTTGTAAATCGTTTTAGTTATATTTTCAATTAACATGATTCAAAATTCATTATTTAAAGACTGTAACGATTTTTGATATAGAAACAACTTGGAAGTCGTTATAACGACTTAGACATCGTTGTTAGAATTCATACAATATGTTGGCATTATTATAAATATAATATAACGATTTTGAATTCGTTATATCAATAGAATAACGATCTAGAAATCGTGCCCAGAAACACAATAAGAGTATTTTAGTAATTGAATATATTATATAATCTATTATTTACAAAAGGGGCTATATAAACAAAAAACAAAGATTTAGATCTTTTTAAACAAAAGTTTTGTTTGACTAGACCATTTAAAACAGGAGGCCTTTTTTTTATTATTTAAATTCCTCCCCTGATAATAACACGCAACTTAGTCGTCCCGTCCAGTCTAGACTTTGAATAAAAGGGATAAGTAAAGAAGAAGAAAACAAAAAAACACAAAGAGAAGCAATTTTTCAGGAAAGAATATTTTCTCACAGCTTTTGTCGAGAGAAAAGTTATGGTCTGCTTTTGCCAGATTATTATTCGCATAATATCAGAAGATGAAAAAACCAATGGAAGTTGCTAGAGTTCCAAAACACGTTCTCATCCATTCTCGCGTTTTTCTGTCTGGATTTTACTGTTGGGATTGGGAATTTCTGACCGCGCTATTGCTCTTCAGCTGCTCATCGTAATTCCATCAATATTTTCTCTAACTGCAGTTTTTTTTATTATATATATTAATTGAGTTGGAGTTTTGGTGAGAAAAATGGGGCAAAGGTCTGCCCCGGCTCCGTTTTTAACGAAGACGTATAAACTGGTGGACGATGCGGAAACAGACGACGTCGTATCGTGGAACGAGGCTGGTACGACGTTTGTTGTCTGGAAAAACGCGGAGTTTGCTAAGGATTTGCTGCCTGTCTATTTCAAGCACAACAATTTCTCCAGTTTCGTTCGCCAGCTCAATACTTATGTAAGTCAATGTCTTCATACTTACGGTTCATTCTTAATTATTATTATTTGGAAAGTCTTTTCATAACATTTTTTTTTATATTTTCTTATAAGTTATACTTCCTCTATCCCAGTCAAAGGTTAACAGAGAGTGTATATTTGGTGTATTTTAGGTAATGATTGGTATAAGTAATGATGATTAAATATGTGGTGGAGATTAAAAAGTAAAAAGTATTGATGATGAATGGGTGGTGGAAATTAAAAAGTAAAAAATGATTGTTTGATTTGATTGTAAAAAGTGATATATGTAAACTTACTAAAGGGACTATTTTTTGATAGAAATGTAAACCTTTGGGCGGGACGGAGGGAGTATTTATCAAGTATTTAACTACAAAATCCAATAATTAATAGTCGAGTTTATCATTTTTTTTGATGATATGTACAAATCATTTATATACCATTTATTAAAAAACATTAAGTAAAAAATAAAATACTTTTTACATACCATTATATTAAATTAGTTTAGCAACTAGTATGTAGAGATATATGTTTTTTACTAAAACAGTAAAACATACTACTACTTTTGACCAATGTTTTAGGATCCGGTCATGAGTTAGGATAAATCTTTGAATAATCGAGTCAATCGCGGGATACGAGTTAATGTAGAATTGCGTAAATAATTTAAAAAAATAAAGAATCATATATACCTAAAAAATTTATACAAACAAATTTAAAACTAAGAGTAATAAATAATTTATACCTGATTAAATTACTATACTTACAAATGTCTGTAATAAAAACATTATAATTAATTTCCAATACTAGTTTAGAAGAAAAAATGATGTTGGTAATGTGATATCCTTAGTCGTGGATGAAGACATTAACCCTTTTTTCGTTTGGTAATGGATACGATCTTTTGGCGCGTGTATGCACCCTTTTGTTGAATAAGTATAATATTTTACCTATAAGATTTGGCTCAAAAGTCAAGTATTATGGGTCCTCCAAATCCACCTTATAGGTAGATGGGGGCGGGGTAGGTTGATCCACCGCGGGTTTGGGAGGGACGATCGACCCGCATAAGAAAAAATATTACTTCAAATTTAATAAAATAAATATTTTGTTAAGTTTTTTATATAGTATTTTATTTTTATAATATATATTATTTTATAAGACTTGTCATTAGTAATAGTGGGGTTGGAATTGTTTTTTTTTTTTTTCGCTCGACATTACCCTTCAATAAATGCCATGAAATTATTGTAAATTTCCTCTTCATTCCGTTCAAAGATTTATATTTAACTCAATTTTTTTTTTCAAAAATAAATATTTATACAACTTACCAATATGTTATATTTGTACCTAACATTGTGAAAAATGGACACTTGCCTGATGTTCCAAAATTTTTTTTACCTAACAATTGATTTGCGGTTTTTTTTATAATAAAAAATGTGACGCCCAAAACATTTGCTTTGATGGCTTGAGTTTTGGACCAGCTCTGATTAATACTAATGAGATTAGGTGTAAGTGTGTTGGAGATGGGTACTTAAGTAATTACAACCTCCCTTAGTTTCGTGAGTGTTGGATTTTATCTTTTCAGATTTAACCTCAACTATAAAAAATGCCTTTCAAAATCTAATGATGAAAAGTATTAAGAGCATCTATAATGCTCCGTTTGTAATCATTTATGGGGATGGATGGACGAGTAATTGCGTTGTCAAGTTTTGTCCATGAGGAGAGAGGATTTTTTTGTTTTAACTTTCTAATGGAGAGAGAACAATAAAAAATATGTATGTCAATATATGAGTTTGAATTTAAAATTAAATGTAATCATGTAATGGACTATTAAAGAGAAATCGATTGGACTTTTTCAGCATATATTGGGCTTACAATATATTTCTTAAAGTTGAACTCAAGTTCATTTTAATTTGTGGATGTGATTATAAGGTATGTAGAACTAGTATTATATATAACCTATAAATGCACGTATTTATTGAATCTATTTTTCGCATATTATTACTAATTGAATTAAATTTGATCGAATTACTGTATGGTTGATTATAATTTCTTATAATTCATGTATATTTGATTAATATTAATTCTTGATTCAATTTATTTAAAGATAACAGTTAAAAGATATTTAGTATTGTTAGCTTAGGCATATACTCCATTTGTCCCGTCAGAATTGCAACGTTTGATGATTTGATCCAAAAAAAAATTTATTTAGACGTGCAACATAAATTTGTGATTTATTAAACCCGACAGATGACACGAAATTAATGGGTTAGTGTCAAGCCTTATTGGGTTCGGGTTCTTATCGGGTTGACCGTGTAAGGACACGATAATTTCGGGTTGGGTTCGGGTTGGGTTCGTCGGGTTCGGGTAACGTTATAATTTATTTTTTAAATAAATATTTATTAAAAAATAAATATTTAATAAATATTTAATAAATAATTTTTTAATAATTTATTTCTTTTAGACTTTTAGTTAAGGTTTATAATTCTTATTGTTTTTATCATTTTTTTTGTTGGTATTTATAGGTTATCAGGTTGTTATCGTGTTGAAACAGATTTTTAACGTGTCGTGTCGTTATCGTGTTGCTATCGTGTCGGGTCGACACGAATCCAATCGTGTTTTTATCGTGTTCGTGTCGTGTCCGGGTCGTGTTCGGGTTTGACCTTATCAGGTCGGGTTCGTGTTCGGGTTTAGGGAATCCTTATCAGATCGTGTTCGGGTTTGACCTTAACAGATCGGGTTGTTATCAGGTCAACCCGATAACGACCCGACCCGCACGATTTGCCACCCCTAGTGCAACATTTCATTGAATACCCCAAATTAAATCAAACAATTACCTTTTACTTTTTTCTCAATCACACAGTCACCATCAATATTTTTTACCATTTAATCCACACCACACATTCACCTTCAACACTTGCACAACTTACACATACAATAAAACCTCGATAAATGAATATGATCGGGACCGGAAAAAAATATTCATTTAGCGAAATTATTCATTTATCGAAAGAAAATTTGAACATGTTATAAAGAGTTGGGACCGGAGAAAATTATTCATTTGACGAGGTTATTCGTTTATCGAACATTCATTTATCGAGGTTTAACTGTATATCACATACAACCATTCACCTAAACTATACCAATTTTTTCTAAATATTGTACTTGGGTCGGGACGGAGAGAGTATTTTATTTACTTTAAATGAAAATGTAATTGTTTATGTATTGGATTTCTAATTTTATGCATATTTCTTTACGCGATCTTTCCTTCTTACCGGATTTGTTTTTTCATTATTTTTCTTGAATTTTGTACATTAATAAATAGCTTAAAACACCCGTTTGTGACAATAAAATATTGTACATACAATAAAACCTCTCTAAAATTATATCCTTAGGAACATAAAAAAATATTTCTAAATGGAGGTTATTTCTAAATAGAGTTTTAAGAAGAATTTTTTTTTTTTTAAATTCTAAAGTGAATGTATAATATATAAATATTATAATTAATAGATACATGTATGTAATATGTTGTAAACTTAGGAATTAGGCAAGAAAATTGTTTATGCTTTAACCGATGAAGAAATCATTGAAGGAATTAGACAAAAAAATGAGGAAAATAATCCAGAGGATGATAGGATAGAAGTACAAAGAATTTCACGTGAGAAAGCTTTAAGCTTATTCGACAAGTTGAAAATGTTTTGGGTTCAACAAAAAGATGGTCATATGGACGAGCTAATAGGCACACGCAAGTTGAAGTATATAATTACAACACAAAAGATTAAATCTTTGTCACAATCAACCTTGAAAAAGTATTATTTTTGAGAGGTTTTACTGTATAATTTTTTTTTCACTATATTTTCTCCGTCATCAAAAATTTTTCGCACGGATTTTGAGAAAAAAAATGATATAAAGTGATTTTAATGGCGAAAAAGTTTATTTTTTGAGAAAAAAAAAAAGAAAAAAACTTTTCTTTTAACAAATAATGGAGTATTTGTCATTTAAAAATTTGGGATACCAACTTACATTAACCTTGTACCCTTATTCAGGGTTTTCGGAAAACTGTACCTGACCAATGGGAATTTGCCAACGAAAACTTCCAGCGTGGCCAAAAGGAGCTCCTCCTTCAAATTCGCCGCCGGAGAACCGCATCTACATCGGCGAAGCCTGCCGACGCCGACAATCTAACGTCACCAGCAAACTCCGGCGAAGATTTGGGTTCAAGCTCCACAACATCTCGCGGTTCCAAAAACCCTAGCTCCACCGAAACGCAGGCGCCGGCTCAGATCAACGATTTATCCGGCGAGAACGCGAAGCTGAGAGAGGACAATCAGATGCTAATCTCCGAACTCGCTGAAACCAAGAGACAGTGCGGTGACTTGATAGCTTTTCTGACTCGGTGCGTGAAGGTGGCGCCCGACAGAATCAGCCGTATTATGAATCTCGGCGCCGAGGCTTCAGCCGCCGACGCCGTCGGGGAGGTGGGCGGCGGTGGAAACTGCGATTTTATTCGTGATGACGGCGAAAACGACAATTGTGTGAAGCTGTTCGGGGTGATGGTGAAAAAGAAAAGGGGTCGTGGTGAGAATACTGATACTTCTGGGGCCCACAAGAAAAGAAACGAAAAAGGAGTCCGGAGTTTAGTTTCCATTGGATGAAGAGCAAGGTTTGTAACTGACCTTCAAGACTGTGCCACGTGTTGCAGGAGTATAAGATTGAATAAAACCAGATGTCGCTCGTGCAATGCAGTATAAAATTACTTAAAAAAAATACTATTTTCGTTTTCAAATTTATTCTTGAGGATCTTCAATGCGAATTTTAATAAAAAATTATTGAGCATATTATAGAATGTAAGATAATTGGAAAAAGAATCTCATATTCGCGTAGTGTTAAATTAATTATTGTCCATTATATTAATAAATTTAGGAGACATACCAAAAGAAAATGTAGGAATAAATTTAAGGGACGGAAGGGGGTGTGCTTTTGCAATGTGTGTTTTACTATTTTTAGTTACTGTAATTATCTAAATATCATAATTTGTATTTCATGTAAGCAATATGAATCTTAAATCTAATTTCTTAAAAGTGAGTTTTAATTTATTTTCATTTTGCATCAGTTAATTTTATTGTATTAATATTCATATTTTTTCTAATATATACTTTTATTGTGCAATCGGTCATTAATGTAAGTTCATTAATTTTTTTACTATACTCAATATGGATGTCTAATTGAAGATAATGAAATAAGAATATTTGATATATTTTTATTAAGAACGTACTTGATACAAAAAACTATAAATGTTTAGAATTTTAAACTAAAAATTTGAGAAAATATTTTTTATTGGCATATGAGTGTATAGTTGTGCAATAAAACTCTCACAACACATATTCAGAATTTTATTTCTCTTTTTATTTTTCTGAAAATTTAAGTAGGCATATATATATATATATATAAACTATATTTCAAAAAAATCAAAAAAATTTAAATAATAACACATGTTCATGACTCTCTTTTAATAGAAGTGTAGACGAGTTTAAAGAAAACTAGTGTACAACCTGTCGAAACTCGGCGAATAATCACTTTATATAATTGTTTACTGCAGCAAAATCCGCCAATAAACTGAAATAATCAAGATGGGGTTCGGCCACCCGAACTCATTAAAAGTATTTTTATTACATGTTCTAATTATTGGTTGTCACATCTAACTTCAAATTTTTTTGGTCAAATTGTTATATGTTGATAAATTGGACAAATTAAATTAAATATCAATAAATTAGTCAAACTAAAATTTTCAATAAAAAGTTATTTATTTTTCCTACTCAATGGTTGGCAAAATTATATTTCTAACAAAAATAATACTATTTATTAGCCAACTTGATAATTGGTCAAATTAATTGATGATGAGAACTATGATGGTAAAATACAAATTGATATGAACTACATATCCAAATCTATTTAACCTTGTAAAATCTACATAATCAAATGTAAGTTGTTACAATAATTGGATGCTATGTCTCACTTTAAAAAAAAATCTATAATAATCAAATATGCTCATATTGTTAGACGTTGATAAATTAGATAATTAAATAAAACTAAATTAGCCAAATTAATGAAAAATAAGATTATTTATTTGGTCAACTCAATTATTGACCAAATTTTATTTTCAATAAAAGTAACACTATTTATTTAGCATACTTAATAACTGATCAAATTAATTGGCGACGAGAAATATGATAGTAAAATACATATTGATTATAAGTATTTATTTAGTTCCCTAATCAGTGGAATCTCATTCAAAACAATTGTAAGATGGAATATTTTAGATAAGAAGAATCTAAAAATTAGAAAATAACACGTATGAGGAGAGTTAAAGTGGTGCTCCAAATACGTTTGCTATTTTATATATATATATATATAAGTAAAATTATTTATTTGGTCAATATAGAATTGGCCCAAATATTAGCCAAATATGTTATGAATGGGCAGAAAAAATATTGAGCAAATTAAATTTTCTAATAAAAATAAAATTATTAACCGGTGGTGCAAAATAATTATGATTTAGAAAAATACATATTGATTGTGAGTATTTTTTAGGTTATCCAATCGGTGGAGTCTCCTTTAAAACCGACGTGAGATTCAAACTTATATATAAACACTATTAATACAAACCTAATAATTGACCAAATTAAATTTTCAACAAACATAAAACTATTCACTTGGATTAATAATGGGCCAAATTATTATTAGCCAAATTAATTTTCTCAATACAAATAAAATCAATAAATTAATCAAATTACATTTTTCAATAAAATATTTATTCATTTGGCCAACTTAATGGTTGACCAGATTACATTTCTAACAAAAATAATACTTCTTCCGTCCCTAAAGAGTGGGCACTCTCGTTAGGGACACAGATTCTAATAAAATTAAACTCATAATAGATTTTAGTGGAGAAAATATCTCACTCTATAAGGAGTAGCATGTTAGTTAAAAAGTGTTGTAAGTAAACTCACAGAAGGGGTAAAAATATAAAGTGTATTTCTTAAAAATGGAATGTGTCCATTCTTGTGGGACGAACGAAAAAGAAAAATAATGCCTACTCTACAGGGACAGATGGAGTATTTATTTGGCCAACTCGATAATTAGTCAATTAATTGACGATGAGAAATATGGTGGTAAAAATACACATTGATTGTCTGAACTAACTACCCAAATCTATTAAAACTTATAAAATCTACATAATAAAATGTAAGTTGTTAATAATTGGTTGTTATAACTGACTTTAAAAAAATTAAATTCATCATATTGTTAGACGTTGATACATTTGACAAATTAAATTAAACCAAAATAAATTAGCCAAATTAAATTTTCTAATAAAAATAACATTATTTATTTGGACAACTCAATGATCGGCCAAATTTTAGTTTTAATAACATAAACACTACTTATTTTGGCCAACTCAATAATTGATTAAATTCATTGGGGATGAGGAATGTGATAGTAAAATACACATTGATCATAAGTATTTATTTAGTTCTCTAATCGGTGGAGTCTCATTCAGAACGAGTGTGAGATGGAATATTTTAGATAAGACGAATCTAAAAATTGAAAAATACCACGTAGGAGAGAGAGAGAGTTAAACTGGCGCTTCGAATACGTTTGGCTACTTTATTTATATATATAAATAAAATTATTTATTTGGTCAACATAGAAATTGGCCCTAATATTAGCCAAATATGTTATGATTGGGTAGAAAAATATTGATCATACTAAAATTTTCAATAAAAATAAAACTGTTAACTAGTGGTGCAAAATAATTATGAGGTGAAAAAAAATATATATTGATTATGAGTATTTTATTTAGGTTATCCAATCGATTGAGTCTTCCTTAATACCGATATATATGAGATTCAAAATATATACAAATACTATTGATACAAACCTAACAATTGACCAAGTTAATTTAATAAAATAAAACTATTAAAGTCGTGGTGCAAAATAATGTGGGATAAAAAATATATTGATTTTAAGTATTATTTAGGTTTCCCATTAAAAACTAATGTAATTTATTTGGCTAGCTTAATAATTGATATTATTAATATTGGTCAAACTAAGTTTTTCAATCAAAATAGAACTACTCAACAAAATAGAAGTGAGATTCAAAATTTAGATAAATCAATTTAATGTAAATTTAATAATTTGCCAAATTATTTTTTTTACTAAAATTAAATAATTTATTTGTTCAACTTAATAATTTCCATTGACCAAATCAAACACAATAAAAATAAAACTCTTAAGATGGTGGCGTGAAAAAATGATGGGGTTGAAAAATACACATGAATTCTACTTATTTATTTAGGTTCTCGAGTGGAGTTCTATTGTAAATCGGTGTGGAATTCAAGATATTGAATTCTATTTATTTAGGTTATCCATCAGTTGAGTATCATTTTAAATCAATATGAGATTTAAGATTTTAGATAAATAGGAATTTAAAATTAAGAGAATGTCACATATGAGAGAGAGTTAATATGGTGTTATATATATATATATATATATTACTGATTCCTTATTTGGTAAACTCATATTAATATATATGGAATTAATTTTTCCATCATTTCATGCATTTAATCCGAATCATTAAAACTATCTAAATTAATGGTACGAATGTATTCTTATTTCTTAACAAAAAATATATTCTCACCAGAACCCACCCCTATATATATAACAAAAAAATCGTAAGTTATACTTATTAGTGCTGGCGACAGATGACCGGTCTGTTGGAAAATAAATCAGTCAAAGAAATATAAAAAATAATAAAAAAAGAAATAAAAAATTGGCTAGTGGAATTGTCACTAGAATCCTTTTATCTTTACATATTGATTGTAAGACTTGTATTTTCTCAATGTGTGATTAATCCTTCAACACGTCCCCCACGTTAGCCGGAGTCAAGGTTTACAGCGTGGACTTTTTAACTCGGGTGGCGTGGAATTAGAACATCGTGGGCCGTTGGGCTCGCATATGTAGATAGCCTGCTCTGATACCATGTTAAAGTCTGGTTCCATCTCAAAACAAATTGGCAATGAGAGGAATAATCCATGATCTTTATATATTGTGCAAGGCTTGTATTTCTCAATATAGAATTAATGCTTCAACATTATTTTTCAATATCTTGTGTTTGATAATATTTTTTTATTATTCCATCATTTTCCCAATGTTATCCATGTCTGCATCTGTAAAAAAATTAGAAAATTTCCAAATCCCAATTACAGTGGGTGGGCTGGTGATGCCATATGTGAATTTGATTGGTGATTACCCGTGTCTATTTAATCTGCATATTTACATGATACCGAAGTATGTGAGTTTTGCATATTTACATGATGGTGAATTCACATACTTCTGCAGATTTAAAATTTGATACTGCACTTGTGATGGTGTTGATTCCTGTGATTTCTGCATATTTACATGATAATTAAGCCTTCTGATCTGATAATGATACTACCACACTTGAATGTGATTATGATACTACTACACTTAATGTAAGTCAATGATGCAAAAGCCACTGTTGAGACTATTTTCTTACTAAAACATACACAAAAAGTTTACATTCCAAACACCTCAAAAACATGGATCACAATGTTTGTCCCTGTAAACATGAGCAAAAAAACAAACCATATGTGGCCCTAAGTAGTGATTCCTACATGTTGCAGCCTCTGAACTAGTTCATTCAATCCATTCTCATGACTTCCTTGACTATTTAGGAATTCTAAGCTTGCATTTACAAGTTTCCCTTCCACCTCAATGCAATCTGGTAGAAGTCCCAACCTGTCCAACCCTTCTTTATTCATGTGAGGAATCTTGTACGTGTTGTCCCCCTGGACCTTCATGATCTCTCTGTAGCAACCTTGCAGAGTGAGGAATACATAATTTAGCTTATGTGCTGGGTAGTCTTCATATGCATCCTTCACATTTTGTAGTAGGTCTTCAATATTCGTGGCTGGTTTCTTATCTTTAAGAGACTGTATAGATCTAAAGAATCCTAGATCATTTACATTGGTGTCTGGACTATTTGGTGGTTGGCATACTAGTTGGAAATGAAATTCATCATCATTTGCTTTTGCTATAAAATCAGGATCATTGGGTTTTATATGTGGTTTGGCATTATCTTGCTGGATGAATATGGTTTTACTTAAAAAAGGGGGCCACTTAGCTTTAAACACTGGTATCATCTGCAGTAAGTAAGTATAAATGTTAAATGATGAATCTAAACCTTAATTCTGATAGCAAAAAAAAGTTAGAGACACTAACCTGGTTGAGTAGGCAGTCTTTTGTGATTGGTTTAGTGATTGAGTCCATTGCTTTCACTTCTATGGTCCATTTTGCTCTGTTTTTAGAATTTCTTAGAGCTGCTTCCTTTGTAATGAATGGTAAGATTCCAAACTTTCCATCAAACAACACATTCCCACTTGAATCTATAATTGGCCTAGACACTGCACACATGAACATTATTTTGGGAATGTATCTTTTGGATTTACAGCTTCTATGTGGTTCAATCTCACCAGCAACCATGTAGTATTTGTCCATATTTTTTGATAAGTAGAACCACTTCTCATCTATGTGTATGGTATTGAACATGGTTTGGAATTTAATGAAACCAGCAATGCTATGTGTAGAAAGGTGAGCAAGACTCTAACTTAGTCTACATAGTTTGTTTTTAGGGCTTAAAAATGGTTTGATGGAATTGGTGTGTGGTTTCAGTTTTTTTTGTTTTACCCAGTTGTGAACTAAAGACTTGCTAACACTTAAGTTACCTACCATCACCCTCAAGGATGTTCTTTGTAGCACAGACAGACTCTTTACCTTCTCCTCATCGAATTTTGATGTATTCTTATATTGCTGCCCTGTTCTCTTTGACTGTAGATTAACAGGAACACCCAATGCTTGTTGAGCTGTGACTGCTTGCCAAGTCCTCCATATTGTCCTCAAGGCCACATGGAATTTTGCCGCAGCTTCTTTTTTCGCTCCATACTCAAGTTTCCCATCGATGCTGTGTTCGATCAACCACTGCGGCAATAAATTTTTGGATTGTGCAGACAACTTAGGCCTAAAATTTACTGTTGGCATTATTTTTCTCTCTTAAATGACTCTTGTAATGTGGTTGAGAGCAGGTTTTCAACTTGAATGCTGTATTTATTGTAGATTTAGAGTTTTAATAGTAATATAAATTTCCCTCCATACATTTTGGTCATATCACTGTACTTGTTATGGATATTTTAATGAGAGAATGAAGATTTTGGTTCCAATTTCATTTTGGTTTCCCTCCACTAATTACATCGTCTCCTTAATGAAAATAAATTTAATAAACATCTTAAATTAAATGAAACATTGCAAGTTAAATTAAATTTAATTGTTTAAATTACTGAACCATTGATCAAAATTAATTGCTTAAATTAAATGAACCATCTTAAATTACTTAGAAAGGATAATTCACTTTCGATTAATAAACCAAGTTGTCATGGATGAACCTCTTTATTTAAATGTAAAGGTCTTTCCCTAATCGAATAATTAACAAAAGTAACCCAATATCATTAACACTACCCTTTTCACCACTCACTTTACCTTTACCACCTTTTCTTAATCTTCATGCCCAACATCAAATGGGACTCTAAAAAGTAGACGGAGGGAGTAGTCAATACTGGACCGCAGAGTAACCGCAAAGTAAATACATTTCTCATATGCCACTTTATTGTTTTATGCTACTTTATTTGGTACTTCCGGAATAAGAAGCTCTTCGAAGGTACCAAAGCCGATGCATTTCGACTCATCTTAGCCGCCTCAAAACTCCTCTCTGAGTTCCAGACTTCCTCATTGTGGCCAGAAAGACACTCAACCTTCCTTTCGAAACCACCTTGGGGAACGCCTCCCCGTCAGGGCCTCCGCATTTACTTTGACGGGGCCATTTCCCTCCATAACTCTTGTGCAGGCTGTGGCATTTTCGTGACAAACGATACTGAAAGTTTCATCTTCGGGCGTTTGAAAAAAGTTGATGGAATCTCCAACCCGAAAGTTGCAGAATTTCTTGCCATGAGAGAATGTTTCATCATCATTCATGAACTTAACCTCACTGAAGTGGCTATCATTGGAGACACTGAAAATGTTAATAGGGCAGATAATATCACTCAGAGTTGGATGATATTCCAGGACACTAATGCATTTTACTTTTCAAAAAAAAAAAAAGTAACTGAAAAACTCATTCTGTAATATTGAAATGCAAATAATTAACCCTTAGATTAAAGAATTGCTACTAGTGACATGCTTAAACAGGGTAAAATGCATAAAAATCCATCGTGTTTTAGCTAAAATTAACCAATTCCTCTATATTTTATGAATTACACAAAATTCTCTTGTGTTGTAAGAAATTCTGCACAAAATTTTCTAAGTTACCTTTTCGTCAAAAATGTTAACGATATTAGTTTTTTCGTTAGAATAAAAAAGTATATTTGTAAATCAGAAAATTATTTAAAAATCTGAAATTATTTTTCGATTTTCATTTAAAATATCAGAAAATCAACTGATTTACTACCAAAAGAAATTATTCATAGAAATTAGTTTTTATGATATTATTTCAAATTATTTAATAAATTCAAAAGGAATTCAAATTTTCTGAATATAAAGAAAAGTTCTAATTATTTCATAAAATTAGATTTTCTTAACATACATAAACGTTATTCTAACATACGTAATTCTCTACCAATGACATACGAAAGTCCTCATTGACTCGTTTAGCGTCACCTGCAACAAAAGTATTCGATAAAATTTTGTTCAATTCCGTGTGTTTGATCCTCTTCCTTATGTACGTAAGTCCTTGCAGGTAACATACGGAAGTCGTGTTCTTTTACATAGGTAAGCCCCACGGCTAACATACATAACATATAGTAGAAAATCCTTCGACATTAGGTAGAAATGTTTGACGTCTCGACATTTCTGATATATATACTCATATTGATAACATTATCCACTATAAGAATAAACGTCAAAGACTTCGGATAATATCTGAAGTAAAAACGTTATAATTACCGAAGTCTATGTTCGTGTAGTTAAAGGTATACTTTAAACTTCGCTTATTAGGCGAAGTCTAATATCGTAATAACCGAAGTCTATCTCGGTTTTTAGAACCCGAATATGGGGGTTTGCGAAGTAAAAAAGGTCCTTCCACTTCACTTATCTTATAATCGCTGAAGTGTATATTTTCTATTCACTTCAGTAAAATATATACAGATGAAGTGAAATAATGTTATCGACTTCGCTTGTTAATAGGCAACGAAGTTAAAGATACCACATTTACTTCACTTTTATTTGTTTAGCCAAAGCATTACACTCCTTTTTACTTTGCTTATTCTATTTTGTGTCGCTAATTATATATCTCTGACTTCGTTTTTTATCCGAAGTAAATAACCACATTGCATATTTCTTTTCAATTTGTAAATATAGAATCCCTGTTGTACAAAAACATGATCCATCCAATAAAAAACCTCAATTCAGAAGATCGCGACACAACCTCAAATACATCAATCAACCTCATTAAAAATCCAACAAACTCAAATCACAAGATCCCAATTCAATAACACAAGATCATAAGCATTGATAATAATAATAAACCACACTTTCATATATAAACGGTGGATTGTAGTACAAAAATGCCAAATATTCACCATATTTACTTCCACAATGTCTACGAGACACATGCATAGGTCTAGATAATGGACTGCACATCAACCAAACATTCACCATATTTACCCGATGAAACGACATGTTCTGATCTAACTATACCAACAGACATTCACCATCATCACCTGAGTACCAGTAGTGTTGCAACCAAGACCATACATATATAGTCGAATTGAAACTAGACAAAGAACTTCCTCACAATGAAGCGAGCCTAAGCACCATCGACAAACGTGTAGACAAACTCGCTCCACTCGTTCCCGACTTCATCATACCGCTCCCGAGTGTAGTATTGGTCTTTGATGAACCGGATCTTGATCAAATCACATTGAAACAAAAAAAAATAGATTAAGTACGTTCATAAAAGATGCATCCACATCAAAAGATTTTAATACCAAAACATACTATATAATATAAAAGCCATGAATGAGTCACTCCATGTCAAATTTATATATATATATATATATATATATTCACTCGTATAAAAGTTGTGTAAGTTGCATTTTATTGTCATTTTTTCCATTCAACCAACAATGGAAGTATTCTCTGTTCGTTCATTTTGCATTTCAACTTTCGAATATAAGAACTCCTTGTAGCTTTCTGTTCGTCCAAGACTATAAGAAGAAATCTAACAACTACATACCAGAGCTTCTTCTTATGTTGTTTCTTGTTGTGGAAGTATGCCAAGGGCATCGACCATTGATTCATCCAATTCGTGAATACATTGATAACTTAGTATATTGCATATATGCAACGGCTAACTAGCAATAAGGTGAGCTTATGACCTTTAGTCTGCAATAGAGTAGCCAAGACATTTAAAGAGCACGAAACTTGGACATCATCTCCATAGGTGACAATGAAAGCAAAACTTCCCCGCATGATTTGGACCAACAGAATAAATCGACTCTTAACAAAGAATAAAGACAAAGGAACTTGCAAATTCTCTGCAATCACAAAGGCTAAGAAATCTAATATTTATATGGCAAAGTCACATCATTTTCGGTAATTAAAGTCCCTTGTTGTGCAAGGTACTCAAACCGAATAATCACCCAAGCGGTGAGAGAAAGAAAAGTAATAATACTCTTCAAAGACCGTAACTATACGAGAATATTTGAAGACCTGTTTGATAAAATGTACTCCCTCCGCAAAATGCAACAAAGTAAATATAAAGAAGTGACAAAGACCAAGACTTGGTTCTGAATGTATAACACTAAGATAGTTACAAAATTATATATAAAACCACAAAACAAGAACCAATGTAATATAAAAACCCATACCAATTACAAAAGTTCGGAAAACAAATAAGACAAAACAAATAAGACACAATATAGAGGACAAATACAAGATACAATATAGGTATGAATACCTTGACTACTTGAGTCTTCAAGGAAGGAAGAATTAATGGAACTATCAGTGACCTCAAAACATTGTCCATAATCAACCTTCCTACATCAGAATTCAAGCGAAACGACATCACTAAAATAATAGAGATTGTCTTCAATCTCGTCAACAGTGGAAAGATTGACAGATGGCGGCTCCATGCTCAGATTTCTGTCCGACAAAAACTGTTCTTGTCAGCAAACCAAGAAAAAAGTAAATAATAAAATAAACCGAATAGAATACAAAATTTCATTGCGAGGAAACACAATGTTTAACATCTTACTTTGAAGCATTTGAAATCACTGAATTCAAATGGATGCACTGATCTCGGAAAAAACTGACCAAGTCCAAAAAGTAATCCGCATGAGGAGCCTTCGACACAAACCTATTTACAACATCATCTCCAACTGCAAATCAGCACAAGATAATGTATTTCAATCGGTCAAAATGTTCTTTCACAATGAGTAGAACCATTGGATTGAGAAGTCAAGAAATAAAGCAGAAACTCACCATGATAAATATTTAGTGTTAAAGCACGTCTGTGATTCGGACCATACTCTCTTCATGGAAGGCAAACCGTATTGCCTCAACATAAAGGGGGAAAGAAACAACTTCATCCTAAATGTGAAAAAGTGTCGTGAGATAGCAAGAAGAGACAACGGTGTTCTTCAATGTTAACTGTAATCTTTATGAAAGGAAAATATAATGATCACAAATCGTCAAAGACACCCGACTATCCTTTTTAAGATTATATCGAGGCTAAAACGTGATAGTTAATGCAACCTTTGGCAAGTTAACCAGACACTATCGAACGGGAGTAAACGCCGATTGTGATCGCTCTTTTGGTGAGTATCTTTAACTACGAAGATCATACTTTGTACTCTATTTGACAAACTAATTAAGAAATCCAAAACCCAAATAGTGTTTGTTTAAGAGATGCGCTCACATACCATTGATACCAAGAGTCCTATGATAACCCCGATATCCTAATCAATCCCTACATTTCATGATTTCTATTTCTAGAGCTTAAGAGGGATGGGAAACATTCTACAACTATTTCAGCCACTCAGACCCATAAGTTAAACAAAAATATTACTTGGATGCCTAGCGTATGATCCATTTCAAGTACCTCAACACAAAAAACACTCCCCAAGTGCTGGTGTAACTCCGGAATTATTGATTTCATATTCACATCTCTTATTTTTTTACCAAGTTAACGAAAATATCTCCTGAGTCTTCACACAAATCTTCTTCCCCGATAAAGAAATTACAAAATTTTGCCTGAAAGCCAAAATTATATTACCAACTAAAACATATTAGCATAATGTGTCGTAACACACATAATACAACATTATCAAACAGTCAAAAATAACTTCTACAAAGTGTGATGAACCATAGAAATATTATGATCGGCACAATCCAAAATTTCAGCAGCACGTTGATCGATGAAAATCTTACTTTAAACAAAGGGTTTACATCACAGTTCTTCTTGATGATGTTTAGGTGGTCACTATAACTTCTTGATTACGTAAACTACTCCATTGTCACTATATCCAATAAACAAAGGGTTGGTTCCTCAATGACAGTGAAAAACCGATGTAAACTATTTCCATGGTGGACAAAAAAAAAGGTTCACAGAACCAAATACCAACCTTCCTCCAAGGACCAGCTTTCGTGGTTGATGGATTTTGATTGTCAGACTGCAAAACATACACACATGTGCACACACGAACATAAGAAAAATGACACCAAATGCAAAATTAGTAGATAAGATGTCTAAATGACAATGGAGAAAACCTCTTCAAACTTTTTAAAGTTTTGCGTATCCAGTTCATCATTAACTTCTGGAATGAATGCAGCTTCATTTTGATATAACTTATCCCATTCAATGCCTTTGAACCACGGGTGACCCTGTGACATCGTTGAAACAGGTTAGAGTTCAAGGTTTATTATGAAATAAACTCCATTTTTAGATCAAATCAAACATATCACAAAACATCTTCAAAATGCTAATTCCAAAAAAGGCTCAAGCAAACGACAAACCAATACTAAATTGGAAACAAATTAGTACCAAGACACACAAATTTGAGCATATAACTAAATACTACTAGAGGTCAAAAGACGAAACATGCATATAAGTCGAGAACATGCATTACCTCGCCAGGCTTCCCCATCCACTTCACTTCCCCACCAAGCTTCTCATATGTAGCTGCCAAAGTTCCTTCAATATTTTTTGTTTGAGAAAAAAAAACTCAAATTATAAAGAAGATAATCAGAAAAGGCTCCAGACACCAACTGAAATATCGAAAAATATCACCAAATTCATAAGAGACAATTATTGCATATATTAATCTTCACCAGGCATCACGCGTAGAGCTCTAGCCTCAACAGTAACAAAATCTGGATTTGCTACGACCATGGGAATCTTTTTAGCAGCACACTGCCCCAAGATATCGTTAAGTTCCTCAAGTTTCATTGGAAGTGCTTCTCCAAATGGAAGCCCCAAAGCTTCAGTGCCATGAGCCAAAACAAACTCAGCTTCTTCAACATTATCCACTACTTGGAGTCCTAAGCCCTAAAGCAAGACATTTATTCTCAAAAAAAAAAATAGGAATTAATTAATGACGAATTAGGATGTTAAAGAAATCCAAACACTTCCTATACAACTACATACTGAACAGATTAGAAATGAAAATTTACGTACTTAATACTCATATTTGCGTTAATCAATATTTAGAAATTTCATCATCCTCAGTTTCATAAATTTGTAACACATAAGAATTTAAGTCTTAGCAGTCTACAGATAAAACTTGCACATACCATAGAGAAAATATAGAAATAAGAACCAAAGCAATATAGCACCTCTAGCACATTGCCGGTTTGGAAATTAATACTAAATTGAAAACAAATTTGTATATCTAAAAACCATCTCAAACCCATTGGAAACAAACTAATACCAAGACAAAATCAACATCAGAAGGCAATAATCCATGGTATTGCTGGTTAATTCAAAACAAGGAAACCGAGCTGTTATTGCTACGTGAACAATAAAATCCGATTAATCCCGAGTGCGGCAGACATTCACGCCCAGAATTTCAGAGAGAGAGAGACGAATTTCAGCAGTTGGTTGCCATCATGAAAGCTCAGGCTGAGAGCATCACCATAAACCCGTCGCCAAAGAATATATCCGTCCTAAGAACAAACATAAACCAAGTTCTCAATTGTTTTTCACAATATCAGCAATCAGCAGTCCGAATGGAATTAGCAGCAGGTTCTTGGCTTGGGTTATATATAATCGGGTGACTATGGAATGGCAAGCAAGCAACGGCCTGGCCTTCCCGACGTGATGAAGTATTTTGAGGACTTTCCTCGGACACTATGTGTGCGACGAAGAGCAAGTTTTAGCAGCATCAGGCATTGAAGCACAACCAATAACATCAACCAAATGGGGAAAAGGGTCACCCTCTCTGCAAATAGAAGGCCCACCCTCAGCCCCATTCTGGTATACAACAGCCCCAAGGGCACACGACCGATTTGTGCCAGATAAAGAAAAAAAAAGACGGGCTACAGTACCTTTGGAGAGACCCGATTGAGAATTTTCTGATACAGCGGAAAATGCAGCACCTCCGAAAATGGTCCTCTTGTCCGTCGTGATACCTTTTATACCCACCATAGAAGACGGCGAAGTGGTCAACTGGGGCGGAGCACCACCAAGGCAAAAGAGGAACTGGGTCATAAATCCGATTAAAAATATCGAAAGGAAGGTAATGAAATTCTGAACAACAATCGTTCAAACAAACTCTCTGATAAAATCACGTGATTAGGGAATATAGACGAAGATTGGCCGAAGAAAAGGGGAAAAATCCGCCGCCCAATAAATGATACGAGGGCGACACGATGAGGAAGTGGCTATCGCAAGGGAAGAATTGAGAGAACGCTCCTTGAAGGGTTGGACGAGGGGTGGTAGCAGGTTTTTACCGATGGATCTGTGAAAAAGAAATGGAGTGGGAAAAAATTTGGGGGAGGAAATAATGGAGGAAATAATTGAGCGGTGAAGAAGGCGAGGGTTTTTTGGAGTCTGGAAAAAAATTGAGGTCAAGTATACACTTCACTGTTGTAAAAATATTGCGTCAAAAATAAAATTAAACACTTTTTACTTCAGTAATTATAAAATTAACGAAGTCTTTTGAACTTAAAATTTCTAACTATCTTCTGCCTTTTTGTTTGGTACCATTTGCTGAAGTCTATGTGTGTTGTTTACTTCAGTAAATTGAAAAGCGAAGTTGCTGTTTGTTTTTACTTCGCTAATATAGATTACCGAAATGAGACGTACCGAAGTTTTTGATATTTTTTCTACTAGTGATCATACGATAGACTGACGTCAATAACATGACATATCCGTTATACAATATCCTCAAGCCTCATTGTCAACTAACTATGATACTTATATCAATAAAGCTGTCACAATCTCAAAGTACTTTATACACAACGTAGATATCCCACAGTATCCAATACATTTCGGATAAAATAAAATGGAAAAATTGCATGGTAAATTTTCAAGTTGAATCAACCATCATTCTCACGTTGCTTCAGGTCTAAGGAAATTTACCTCCATTTATGTATAAATAATATTAAATATAAAAAAATTATATGTCGCGTTACAGTATATGTAATATGATCTAAAATAATTATCGGTGGCTTTCTCATACAATGACTGAATCAATCACATGACTTAACTCACATGTGCTCAATAGCTCATCTAAATGACTACCTTCTTGTTTAATCCAATTATTTCCACATGACCTCTATTTAAGAATAACCTCCATTTATGAATAAATTATTATAGTCCAAAACAATCTTATAGATTTCTTAGTGTTTACTTTATAGAGTACCTACTGTTGGGATTCAGTGCCTAAAATGAAGGCCCAACGAAAGCGGTAAAATGAAAATTAATTCGATCTGAATCCCTACGAGGATCGATCGAGCTACGTATATACGAATACAAAACGAAACACAAGATGATACGAGAAACATACCATTGTAGTACGTTGATTAAATGGTGTCCTTCTCTTGAGCTATTCCCCAAGCTTTAGTTGCTCTCCATGAATCCAATCCGCTCCAAGCTCTTGGATGATCCAACGTCGAAAGGACCGCGTCTCTACTTGCCACGTGCCGAAGAAACAAACGGAACGACGATCACCCAATCAACCTCTAAGGTTACGGCTAGAATTGGACGACGAAGCTATTAAATGTGAATATTACACTCTAAGTGTAAAGATCACACACTCTCAATGAATCTCTCAATTTTCTCCAAGAACAATCAAGAGTAAATGAAGAAGAAGATGACTTTGAGAAAAATGGTCTCTCTCTCTCTCTCTCTCTCTCTCTCTCTCTCTCTCTCTCTCTCTCTCTCTCTCTCTCTCTCTCTCTCTCTCTCTCTCTCTCTCTCTCTCTCTCTCTCTCTCTCTCTCTCTCTCTCTCTCTCTCTCTCTCGAACCGTATGAATCAATGAATGGTGAGGGAGAGTAAGTCTTTTTTTTTCTTCATGCGAATCAATCAAATCACCTTTATATAATAAAAGGAGATTTCATGTCCCCTTAGTAAAAACAATTCATGATTTTAAATCATGAAGTCTTCCACCACATTAGGTGGAAGACAAAGGGGGGCGGCCATCTAGAAGGGTAGGAAAGAGTTCGGTCCGTTTCGGACTCCCGTGAGTCCAAACAGATAAATTTCGATTCCGTTCCGATGTATTTATATCAATTAATTAATCATATCAAATACAAAATAACATAATTAATTTCTCCAAGAAATAATTATATTTATGAATTAAATTAATCACCCAGTAATTTATTTAATTCATTAGGCCGTAAATTAATTTATCTAATAAATCAATTTAGACATCTAATGTCCCAATAAATTAGATATACAATATCTAATATTCATAATGAGATAATAAGCTCGATTCAGTCCATCGTCAATCCTATTGCGCGACTCGGTAGTTCCGTCTCAGTCAGCAATGGGAGGAACCAAAGAGTAGTAGCACCACCTAGCCAGCCTGGCGGCCTACACTGTACCCCAACTGAGAACGAATGATTGGGATCATTCAAGAACCATTCCATCGTGGATACCAGTATACGTATAAATCCTTCTTTCAAATGTCCCGATCAAGTTATAGGGTCACGATCAGTCAAACCCTATATGTACCTGACGCTATGCATGAGTTAATGCAAATCGAGATCATCGAGCTCTCGTGTATCTAATATAACTAGCTCCAATGCTTTGGCCAAAGACTTATGATCTCATATGCCAATAACCGCATAGGACATATAACCTGTTCACTAACAGGAGAAAGAATTCTATCTTGGTATTCAGTAGGACCTGCTACTTGCCCGTCAAGATGCACGTCGAGCTTGACCCCCGCCTTCCGGTTTATAGGGTCGAACTACTCTAATGAAAATCTTGACATCATAAGTATATCCCTACTAAATCCTCAAGTCGAAGGTTCACGAATACCTATCACAACCTTTCGATTCCGTCATTGACTGTCCCAGAGTGAAATCCGTGTGACGAATCGAGGGTGAGTCGGTTTGAGTATACTAATCCAATTAGCATACCTATAACATGTGCTCCCACTAACTATTAGTGTTCGACAGGCACTCTCCATGTCAAAGAACACGTCATACAACTCTTCACATAAACTTAACGCCCAGTCAAGTTTCATCGACTTGCGAACGATTAAGTATTTGAGCTATAAACTTTTCTAGTGCCGACCCCCTTATCCAATAAGGAGTGGAATATTTGCTCTCAAATACATGGATTAGTTTCTATATGTATATTTACGAGTTAGGAATGCCAGTAACTACTAGTAAATAAAGAAACATCCATTTGCCTTATGATAATGAATTACATAATAACAATACAATGCCCTCACTCAACATCCTCTGAGTGGAATTCGAGGGCATACTCATAACAATCCCCATTTGCACTCAATGACATACATTATGGTATCTAATACCCATGTTCTCCAGATGACACTCCAAGCTAGTCTGAGAAAGTGGCTTGGTCAGTAGATCAGTGACGTTGTCGGCTGAGGGTACTCTATGCAGCACAATGTATCCCTTGCAAACAAATTATGTTACGAGATGATACTTCCTCTCAATGTGTTTGGTACTATTGTAAAACCTCGGCTCCTTGGCCTGCGCTACAGCTCTGTCGTTGTCGCAGTACAGCAGAACAGGCAGCTCAGCACATGGTATCACTTGAAGTTCTCCCAGAAACTTCTTAATCCATAACCCTTACTTGGAAGCCTCCGAGGCTGCTTGATACTCAGCTTGACAGGTGGAATCAGCAGTCGCGCTTTGCTTGGCGCTACGACAAGATATTGCTCCTCCATTAAGAGTAAATATGTAGTCAGAAGTAGACATCGAATCGTCCTTCTGTCCTTGGAAGTCCGAATCAGTGAACCCCACCACATCTAATTCTCCACCGCCATACATAAGAACCATATCTCTAGTCCTTGTCAAGTACTTGAGAACGTTCTTTACGGCAGTCCAATGTTCCCTACCTGGGTTTGCCTGAAACCTACTTACCACGCTCACAGCATGCGCAATGTCAGGTCTCGTACACAACAGAACATACATCAGGCTACCCACGGCCGAAGAATATGGTATATTACTCATTTCCTTTCGTTGTTCCTCACTTTGAGGATACATCTTCGAGGAGAGTTTTATTCCATGTTGCATCGGAAGGAACCCTCTTTTAGAATCATCCATCTTAAATCGCTTGAAGATCTTATCTATATAGAGGGCTTGGTAGACCTATCATTCTCTTTGCTCTATCCGGGTAGAGCCGAATACCAAGAATATAGGTTGCTTCTCCCAAGTCTTTCACGGAGAAATTACTCGAAAGCCAAGCTTTCACAGAACTGAGGATTCCCACATCATTTCCTATTAGTAGAATGTCATCTACATATAGTACTAAGAATGCGATCTTGCTCCCACTAACCCTCTTGTATACACAAGGTTCCTCTTCATTTTGCACGAAGTCAAACTCTTTGACCACCTTGTCAAAATGAAGGTTCCAACTACGTGACGCTTGCTTCAGTCCATAAATGGAATGCTCAAATTTGCACACTTTCTGAATATCGACCTCGGACACGAAGCCTTTAGGCTGCTCCATATAGATTTCCTCCTCGAGAAATCCATTTAGGAAAGCCGTCTTTACGTCCATTTGCCATATCTCATAATCATGGTAGGCATCTATAGTGAGCATCATGCGAATAGACTTGATCATGGCTACGAGCGAGAAGGTATCGTGATAATCGATCCCTTCCTTTTGGGTATAACCCTTTGCCACAAGCCTGGCCTTATAGGCGTCAACCTTGCCATCTCCATCAGTCTTTCTCTTGTAGATCCACTTGTTCCCAATAGGCACTATGCCCTTGGGGCGGTGTACTAGAGTCCAGACTTGATTGGCATGCATCGAGTCTATCTCAGATTCCATAGCTTCACGCCATTTTGTGGAGTCTACATCCACCATCGCTTGGTCATAGGTCATTGGGCCAGTCTCTTGTCTATCACTTGGAACCTCATGGAGACCCAGCTCCTCCAAGTGTACAATGCCATACCTATCAGATAAATGAGACACCCTACTAGACCTACGAGGTGGTTGTACTTGTGTTTCAGAAGGTTCGGTTCCAATTTCTTGCATATGTGCCTCCTGAGGATTTTCATTGCATTTTTCTAAATAAATACTTCTACCTGGTCCGCTTTCCTGAATGAACTCATCTTCCAGGAAGTGTGCTTGCAAAGCAACAACGATCTTTCGATCTTCGGGCATGTAGAATATATAATCTATTGTCCCAGACGAGAATCCAATGAAACGTCCCTTCGCGGACCTCGCTTCCAACTTTTCCACCTTAGTCTTCTTGACATAGGCGGTACATCCCCAAATCCTAATGTGATTAAGACTTGGTTTCCTGCCCTCCCACATCTTATGTGGAGTTTTAGGAACATATTTAGAAGGACATCTATTCAAGATATATGCAGCAGTCAAGAGTACATACCCCACAGGTAAATCGATAAGTCAGTATAGCCCAGCATGGAATGGACCATGTTCAACAAGGTTCGGTTCCTTCTTTCTGACACACCATTTAATTGGGGAGTACCTGGAGGTGTTAGTTGTGATTATTCCATATTCCTTAAGAAACTCGTCAAACTCCGTACTCATATACTCGCCATCTCGGTCCGACCGAAGTGCTTTGCTATGATTTCCAGTGTGTTTCTCGACTAGGGCCTTGAATTCCTGGAATTTCTCAAAGGCCTCAGATTTATGTTTCATTAAGTATACATAACCATACCTAGTATGATCATCTGTAAACGTAATGAAATACTGATATATGTCACATGCTGCTTCCAAAGCACCACATACGTCGGTATGGATTAATCCTAGTTTATCAGCGGCTCTTTCAAAAGTCCCTGTGAAGGGGGACTTAGTCATTTTGCCTTTAAAGCAAGATTCACAATTAGGAAAGGGATATGATCCCAATGGACCCATAAGTCCATCCTTTTCCATTTTGTAAACCTTGGTCTGACCAACATGACCAAGTCTAAGATGACATTTCAAAACTTGATTAGTTTCATCCCTACCACGCTTCTTAGTCATAGTATTCACAACGACTTTGCTACTGAGGTTTAGATGATACAGTCCATTTAACAATGTAGCAGTGCCCACTAGTTTATTACTAAAATAAATTTTGCAGGAACCATCACCAATGAAAAATGAAAAGCCTTTCCGATCCATGACCGGAATGGATACAATGTTTTTACGCCCCTTGGGGAAAACAACTGCATCTTCTAAAGCCAGAACAAAACTGGATTCTAAACCCAAAAGAAGTGATCCTATGTCGGTTGTCTCAGCACTATGCCCGCTTACGACAATGATCATCACTTCCCCAGCTCCAAGCTTCCTAATTTGTTCCATATCCCGATTCACAGTACAAATATGAGAACTAGTACCAGAATCCAGTATCTAAGAAGTAGAAAATACAGTAGCAGAACAATTTATTTCCAAAACTAAAAGTTATGTACCTGGAGCGCCATGAAGAATCGGACAGTCTCTTGCCCAGTGACCCAACTCACCGCATTTGAGACAAGCGTCCTTCTTCTTGCTCTTAGGAACCATCGTGGCCTTGCCCTTGTAATATCCGGAATTTCTATTAATATTGTTTAATGTTATCTGAGTTATGTTGTACATCGTGGAATCTGTACAGTATGGGTAAAATAACTGAAGGACCGAGACATCTGTATTTGTATAATTGTCGTACTTGGTCGACAATTGGATGTAAGAAGTATATGTATTCAGTATGCCGTATGTTCGTATTTTGTATGTTGAGACGTTGGACAAGAATAGCTGAAAATGGCTAAGTGTAACATTATTAGCGCACGCTAATAATCATGAGTAGCGCACGATATCGTGCAAGTTTAGCGCATGCTATGGATATAAGATAACGCACGCTAATGCAGTCAGATCGGAAGGAATCTGCGTGTGGACCAGGCCACTTTCGACGCACGTTCTGATAAGTCAACGGATGTTGTAATGTAGTGATAGCGCACGCTAATGCATGTTGATTAGCGCACGCTAACTGTATATCGGACAAAAAGGAATCTTATCCTCGTCAGCACTTTCGGCGTGTGGACCTGTCTTCGGAAGCATACAGACAAACGAGTCAACTATGAGTAGCGCACGCTAAGGTAGGACACTTGCGTACGCTGAATAGAGGCATTTACGTACGCTATTGCATGGGCATTGCGTACGTAAATCATTTCATGCAGTAAGATAGTTGCCTCTGGACTTCGATAGCGCACGCTAACAAAGACAGTTAGCGCACGCTAAGTGTGTAACGTACGTTAACTGAAGATGTTAGCATACGTTAGTAATGTACAGTATATATATAAGTACAGTTGGCCATTATTCGTCATTTCCATCCATTTCTTCATGTGAACCGATAGAGAGAGGTCTTAGAGAGAAGTTGAGGTTCCAACACTTGAGTTGATCATTCCTAACAACATTTGAAGCTTGGAAGTGATTGAAAACGGATTCAACCTTGGGATTCAATCCATTCCTTCAAAGAGGTAATTACTCTCCACTTTGGGATTTCATTTTGGATTGTATATGATGTTCTTGAGTTGATGATCGTCATGTTTATGAGTTGATGAGTATGGTTATGAGATGGATTACTGAGTTATGTTGATAATATGGTTGATATGCGGATATTGATATGATTCGTGTGGTTTTGAACGGTGTTGTTTTTCTTCAATAGATATGTTGGTTAATATCTCCCTTCATTTCGGGTTTTTAATGTTGTTGTTATTGTTTACTTCGTATGATGATGAACATGCAAGTGATTATGATTCTTGGTGTATATGATATGATTAAGAAGACTATATGTTGAAATGTTAGTGGAAATATGATTTGGACACTTGTTTGGAAAGTAATGTGTATAAGGTTCGTGTTTGGAAAATCACCACCGATTCTTGAAAACTCCAAAAATTCTGAAACATAATAGTATAATAGAGCATCGAGTTAGCTTTCTAATAGTTCAAACGGTGAGTTAATCGGAGTCCGGATGAGTGAGTTATGCTCAAAATGGCAAAAACTATACTGTCTGTATTGCAGGAGCAGTAGCGCACGCTATTGATGAAGTTAGCGTACGCTAACATGCCTGGGCATATAAAAACGTAAAGCAGTCGGGAATTTCATTTCCCAACCCATCCTACACGATCCCCTTTCGTCCCAAATCACCCAAACTCGGCTTTTAACCCCTAAACCTCAGCTTTTGAGTTGGTTTATCAAGTGATAACATCTAGGAAAGCTTGGAACAAGGATTATAACATCATTATTGATTCTTTCGCCGGATTGAAGGTAATTGGCTTGAACTCTAATATTTTGGGATGTTTGAGATTCTTGATATATTTTGGTGGTTTAGTTCGTATCGATGGCTAGAATCATATAATTTTGAAGGATATATATGTTTGTGATTATGTTCTTCATGTTCTTGATGTGGTTGGTGTTTGTTGATTGATGATTCGAAAATACCTTTGAATTCCGCCTTCAAGGTGTTTGATTGAAGTCTTGAAAGAGAAATTGATTGGAATATTTTGGTATACTCGCCTTATCGAATCGATATATGGGCTTTGTGGAATCATGGGAATGAATTCGTAATTGTTTGAGTTAGGTTGTTCGGACTTGTGTTTAATCGAGATATTTTGGAATCGTTGGGTTTGTGGATTAGTTATATCGATTGTTGATTGTTATCGAATGTATGTTAAATCGATTATTGTAATAGGTTGAGATTATTGATCGATGTTTAGAACCATGCTTTGCGGTCGTATTCAAGAATGTTTGTAGATTGCTTTGATCAGGGCCGAGGGACTTGTAGACGACGGCAAGGAATTGGTAACGACTTCATTGGTATCGAGGCAAGTTATTACTTGCTCAGTTTATAATATTTAATGAATGGTTTCAGTTTCATTCGTTTATAATCCGTATAGCAATGTATAATCGTAATCACAAGAGATTTGAAATTATAGGTTGTATTCGAGTTTTGGGAATTTAAATCATAATGTATATGATTTACAATTGTCGTTGGTATACTTGTTATCGAGGATACATCATGGTATTGACAAAAACGTGAATTATCTACCGTCCGTGATGTTTTGGATCGGTGAATATTCAGAATAATGGTTGGTGATGGTTTAGATATCGAGATTGCTCTCGAAGGACTCGGAGCAAGTATTTTAATCATTTCTGTCATTTGTGTCGATCATGTCGTGATACATTCGTGTATCGTTGTTGTCATGCATTTGTGCATTATTGTTGTCGTGTATTGTGCACTGTTGTTTTGTGCAGTTGTGCATTGTTGTCATATGTCCACCATGCGTTGGTCTGACGGGATCATCATGGGAATCTATAGCTGTGTGGGCTGGATCGCTGGACAGGTAATGCCACCATGCGTTGGTCCGATGGGATCATCATGGGAATCTATAGCTGTGTGCGCTGGATCGTTCGATTATCATATGTTGTTGTTATTGTGCATATGTATATTATGGGTTGCCATAAGTATACATTGTCGTTATTGTTGTGATCATATTGACGTTGTCATATGAGTATGCATTTGTAGGTCTTGTGTTAGGACCATGTCCGTATGTTGTGTTGATTTGATCTCGGATTAGACTGACGTGATGGTAATGGTATTTCGTATCTTGAGGTATGTTCCGTATTTCCTTGATACTCGTCTTTGATGGACAATCGATTATCGTATTGGAATTGTCGATGTTATCCGATGGATTGAATTGGTCAGAGTTGGTATAATTTTCGTATCGCGAGATATGATAATGTTTTGAGAACCTTGATTATTGTTGAGATACCGTACAAATATTTCGGTATTATTTTAATGTGTTGTTAAGGATACGAATCGTGGATTCTCGTAAAGTTACGATGGTAAGATTACATTGGTCGTATTCTTACTTAGTATTTCCATTGATATGTAATTATTGACGAGATGTGATGGTTATCATTGTTGGATATTATGGCTGACCCCGTTGTGGGCTTTCTTTTTAGGTTCTTGGATTATCAAGCTTGTAGCGGTCGTGAAGAGATTTGCTTCCCGGAGGATACTGGCAAGGGCATGTATTTGTGTTTTGAGTTTCTGATCAGTTGTTGTATTCCGCTGCTAGAGTATTTTAATTGTTTGTTTTTATCCGCTGCGTGAGTATTTTTAAATGGCCTTTTTGGTATCTGGTAACTTAGGTTACTTTGGTAATCATTTTCTAAATCTATTCTGTCGGTACGTGTAAGCGATAGCTTAACGTATATTTTTTGTAAACTATTGAGTTTTGGCATTTTGGGCCTTGTGGTTTCAAATGAGTTTTTACAATGGTTTGATAAACGAGTTTTATAAATCTTCGAATGTTTTTGATAGATAACACCGTCGTTAGCCTCTTGGGCATTTGTAAATGTTTGCGAAAATTTCCTTCAGCCTTGTGGGTTCCATCTCGGGGCCCACGGTACTGTAATATTCCCGGTCGGATCTGGGGGTGTTACAGAATATGGTATCGGAGCTTAGGTTGTGAAAACCTAGGCAGTCGGGTCGAGTTGGGTCGTGCTTTTGTCGTGTCATTCTAGTTGTTGGTTGACAAGTGTTTGAGCTTTGAGTTTTTGTTGTTCACTCGGGCTTGTGCGTTATGTGATTTACCAGTGTGGTACTGGGATTGTTGTAACTTTTCCAAATGGTGTTAATGTGTTTCTTCAGATAGAGTTGTGTTGTGTTCTCGAGTTGAACTGAGTTTGAAAAATATGTGTTTTGAAAATATCTGTGTCGAGTATTTTCTTGAGTCGATACATGTGCCAGTATCACGGGGAATCGTCGGCTTCACGATCTGTAAGTATTTGGATTCTTGAATTATATTGAGATTTATTGCCGTTCTAAGTTGATATGCTTTGAGATTCAGCAAATATTATGCATTACAGTATAAGGTGACAGAGTTGGGACAGGATTGATGATCTTGAGAAGTTATGATTTTGGAAATCAATATGTCGGTTAAGCTTTGGAACGGAGTTGTGCATTTGGAAGAAATATTGTGGATTGTTCAGGAGAACATGTAGTCATGTTAATTCATTTTATGATATATGAACTATTTTTTAGCATTTGAAAATGGTACTTTTCAAAATGAATGTTTTACGGATGTTTTACCGTAAATGATTTTTGGGCCGAGACCCAATAGATTTTTGAAATTGTTTTATAACTCAGGACTTGGGGTCCGAAAAAGGGTTTTCTACTTTTTAAACTTCTTGTAATGCGGAACGAGATACGGGCTGAGACCCTAATGTTTCAAAAGGCCTTTCTGTTTTCTTAAAACTCCCGAGAATTGTAAAACACTTTATCAATCGTTTATCTATGTTGTTCCTGCCTTTCGGGGTTCTGGATTACTTGTTCAAAAGAAAATTCTCGGGAAGTCTTTTGCTGTGTTGATTTGTTTCAATGCATTGTCATAGCATAATTGAGGTGATCCAGGATGGAAAATGATTGACGTTGCGAGTCATATGTGGGAAAGGAGCTTTTAGTCGGAGTTTATATATTGAAAATTTCGGAACTTTATCGTGTGGTTTTTCGATGGAATAGCGAACCGAATTGGTATACAGTAATATGGATGTAGTCCAGCATTTGCATAGTTTTCATTTGAAACTTCGAAATCGTGTAGAATCGAAGGAAACTGTTATCGAATACTTGGCACCAGCGAGCCGATTTAATTTTTTCGAAAATTGATTTCGTGGACTTACGAAAAATTTATGTTTTGAGTTTTGAAATTTTTGAAAGAACTTTCGGAAATTTGTCTTTTGACGAGACTATATGATTTCAAACTGGTTTTGAAAATATGATCGATATAAATACGCATTTAGTGCATAATGCATATCATGATGGAGTTATGAGTGTGACTCACAAACTGGATAAGGCATCAGTACGGTACGATGAATAAAGATTCGAACTTCAGTATGGTAGTTGGTTATCTAGGGATGATCGGTCGATTGATCGGATAAGAAGAATATGCTACAGGATGTAGAATTCATGCACAGGATGTAATTCTGGAACTGTGGGTTTTGTGAAACTGAGACATTGGAGATGGTGACCCCATGCTGGTAGCTTTGAATATTGAGTGGTCGTTCCCACTCCATATAGGATTGGATATGTTCGCCAGTCGGGTATGTTTATTGAGATCTACTGTACGTGATTGGTGTGTCATTTTGAGAATGTTATTCTTTCGTATATCTGTTTCCGTGGTTCTCTGTTGACCATGTTGGAGCTTACCGTGTGAAAGTATTCTCAAAGTGTGTTTTGACCTTTGGATGGTCGAATTAGAGTTTATCATGTCGATGATATTCTTAGCTAATTTGTTGATTGATCATCGTTAACGATCGTATGAGCGTTCAGACGTTATGTCGATATTTCGGGGTCTGTTGTCATTGTTTTGGACAGTTGTTTCACAATTGTATTGTGTATTATTGATTTGTATCCGGATTGGGATTTGATTGTGCGATCAGGCAGACAAGATCTGACACGGATAGATTATTTCATCTGACGATAATATATCTGGTTGAGACTTATGGAATTGTTATTGTAAGCGTGTTGAGGCTTTTCAGTGAAGTCACTTGCTAGTATCTCAGGAGATCGTCGACTTGGTGCATATGTAAGTATGCTATTTTGGTTATTCAGTAGTAATGATGATTAATCGTTGTCGTGATTATTTCGGGATATTTTGGTTGAACGGTTTATTTGTTTTTATAACGGATTGCAAGTTTCGAGGATGAAACTTATTTTAAGTGGTGTAGTATGTAATATCCGGAATTTCTATTAACATTGTTTAATGTTATCCGAGTTATGTTGAACATCGCGGAATCTGTACAGTATGGGTAAAATAATTGAAGGACCGAGACATCTGTATTTGTATAATTGTCGTACTTGGTCGACAATTGGATGTAAGAAGTATATGTATTCAGTATGCCGTATGTTCATATTTTGTATGTTGAGACGTTGGACAAGAATAGCTGAAAATGACTAAGTGTAACATTATTAGCGCACGCTAATAATCATGAGTAGCGCACGCTATCGTGCAAGTTTAGCGCACGCTACGGATATAAGATAACGCACGCTAATGCAGTCAGATCGGAAGGAATCTGCGTGTGGACCAGGCCACTTTCGACGCACGTTCTGATAAGTCAACGGATGTTGTAATGTAGTGATAGCGCACGCTAATGCATGTTGATTAGCGCACGCTAACTGTATATCATACAAAAAGGAATCTTATCCTCGTCAGCACTTTCGGCGTGTGGACCTGTCTTCGGAAGCATACAGACAAACGAGTCAACTATGAGTAGCGCACGCTAAGGTAGGACACTTGCGTACGCTGAATAGAGGCATTTACGTACGCTATTGCATGGGCATTGCGTATGTAAATCATTTCATGCAGTAAGACAGTTGCCTCTGGACTTCGATAGCACACGCTAACAAAGACAGTTAGCGCACGCTAAGTGTGGAACGTACGTTAACTGAAGATGTTAGCGTACGTTAGTAATGTACAGTATATATATAAGTACAGTTGGCCATTATTCGTCATTTCCGTCCATTTCTTCATGTGAACCGATAGAGAGAGGTCTTAGAGAGAAGTTGAGGTTCCAAACACTTGAGTTGATCATTCCTAACAACATTTGAAGCTTGGAAGTGATTGAAAACGGATTCAACCTTGGGATTCAATCCATTCCTTCAAAGAGGTAATTACTCTCCACTTTGGGATTTCATTTTGGATTGTATATGATGTTCTTGAGTTGATGATCGTCATGTTTATGAGTTGATGAGTATGGTTATGAGATGGAATATTGAGTTATGTTGATAATATGGTTGATATGCGGATATTGATATGATTCGTGTGGTTTTGAACGGTGTTGTTTTTCTTCAAGAGATATGTTGGTTAATATCTCCCTTCATTTCGGGTTTTTAATGTTGTTGTTATTGTTTACTTCGTATGATGATGAACATGCAAGTGATTATGATTCTTGGTGTATATGATATGATTAAGAAGACTATATGTTGAAATGTTAGTGGAAATATGATTTGGACACTTGTTTGGAAAGTAATGTGTATAAGGTTCGAGTTTGGAAAATCACCACCGATTCTTGAAAACTCCAAAAATTCTGAAACATAACAGTATAATAGAGCATCGAGTTAGCTTTCTAATGGTTCAAACGGTGACTTAATCGGAGTCCGGATGAGTGATTTATGCTCAAAATGGCAAATACTATCTGTCGTATTCGGGAGCAGTAGCGCACGCTATTGATGAAGTTAGCGTACGCTAACATGCCTGGGCGTATAAAAACGTAAAGAAGTCGGGAATTTTATTTCCCAACCCATCCTACACGATCCCCTTTCATCCCAAATCACCCAAACTCGGTTTTTAACCCCTAAACCTCAGCTTTTGAGTTGGTTTATCAAGTGATAACATCTAGGAAAGCTTGGAACAAGGATTACAACATCATTATTGATTCTTTCGCCGGATTGAAGGTAATTGGCTTGAACTCTAATATTTTGGGATGTTTGAGATTCTTGATATATTTTGGTGGTTTAGTTCGTATCGATGGCTAGAATCATATAATGTTGAAGGATATATATATATATGTTTGTGATTATGTTCTTCGTGTTCTTGATGTGGTTGGTGTTTGTGGATTGATGATTCGAATATACCTTTGAATTCTGCCTTCAAGGTGTTTGATTGAAGTCTTGAAAGAAAAATTGATTGGAATATTTTGGTATACTCGCCTTATCGAATTGATATATGGGCTTTGTGGAATCATGGGAATGAATTCGTAATTGTTTGAGTTAGATTGTTCGGACTTGTGTTTAATCGAGATATTTTGGAATCGTTGAGTTTGTGGATTAGTTATATCGATTGTTGATTGTTATCGAATGTATGTTAAATCGATTATTGTAATAGGTTGAGATTACTGATCGATGTTTAGAACCATGCTTTGCGGTCGTATTCAAGAATGTTCGTAGATTGCTTTGATCAGGGCCGAGGGACTTGTAGACGACAGCAAGGAATTGGTAACGACTTCATTGGTATCGAGGCAAGTTATTACTTGCTCAGTTTATAATATTTAATGAATGGTTTCAGTTTCATTCGTTTATAATTCGTATAGCAATGTATAATCGTAATCACAGGAGATTTGGAATTATAGGTTGTATTCGAGTTTTGGGAATTTAAATCATAATGTATATGATTTACAATTGTCGTTGGTATACTTGTTATCGAGGATACATCATGCTATTGACGAAAACGTGAATTATCTACCGTCCGTGATGTTTTGGATCGATGAATATTCAGAATAATGGTTGGTGATGGTTTAGATATCGAGATTGCTCTCGAAGGACTCGGAGCAAGTATTTTAATCATTTCTGTCATTTGTGTCGATCATGTCGTGATACATTCGTGTATCGTTGTTGTCATGCATTTGTGCATTATTGTTGTCGTGTATTGTGCACTGTTGTTTTGTGCACTTGTGCATTGTTGTCATATGTCCACCATGCGTTGGTCCGACGGGATCATCATGGGAATCTATAGTTGTGTCTTGGATCATTTGGGCGATGTAATGCCACCATGCGTTGGTCGATGGGATCATCATGGGAATCTATATTTGTGTCTTGTTGGATCGTTGGATTACCATATGTTGATGTTATTGTGCATATGTATATTATGGGTTGCCATAAGTATACATTGTCGTTATTGTTGTGATCATATTGACGTTGTCATATGAGTATGCATTTGTAGGTCTTGTGTTAGGACCATGTCCGTATGTTGTGTTGATCTGATCTCGGATTAGACTGACGTGATGGTAATGGTATTTCGTATCTTGAGGTATGTTCTGTATTTCCTTGATACTCGTCTTTGATGGACAATCGATTATCGTATTGGAATTGTCGATGTTATCCGATGGATTGAATTGGCCAGAGTTGGTATAATTTCCGTATCGCGAGATATGATAATGTTTTGAGAACCTTGAGTATTGTTGAGATACCGTACAAATATTTCGGTATTATTTTAATGTGTTGTTAAGGATATGAATTGTGGATTCTCGTAAAGTTACGACGGTAAGATTACATTGGTCGTATTCTTACTTAGTATTTCCATTGATATGTAATTATTGACGAGATGTGATGGTTATCATTGTTGGATATTATGGCTGACCCCGTCGTGGGCTTTCTTTTTAGGTTCTTGGATTATCAAGCTTGTAGCGGTCATGAAGATATGAGCTTCCCGAAGGATACTGGCAAGGGCATGTATTTGTGTTTTGAGTTTCTGATCAGTTGTTGTATTCCGCTGCTAGAGTATTTTAATTGTTTGTCTTTATCCGCTACGTGAGTATTTTTAAATGGCCTTTTTGGTATCTGGTAACTTAGGTTACTTTGGCAATCATTTTCTAAATCTATTCTGTCGGTACGTGTAAGCGATAGCTTAACATATGTTTTTTTTTTTAAACTGTTGAGTTTTGGCATTTTGGGCCTTGTGGTTTCAAATGAGTTTTTACAATGGTTTGATAAACGAGTTTTATAAATCTTCAAATGTTTTTAATAGATAATATCGTCGTTAGCCTCTTGGGCATTTGTAAATATTTGCAAAAATTTCCTTCAGCCTTGTGGGTTCCATCTCGGGGCCCACGACGCTGTAATATTCCCGGTCGGATCTGGGGGTGTTACAGCCCTTACCCTTAAGGTCCTTGACTTGTGGTCCCATCCGCTTCTTGGTCGTTTTCTTCTTATTCTTGGACCTCCGAGATCCAGAAGAAATCACAAGGGCAGACTCCTTCATCCGCGGAGTCTTCATCTGAGACTGAGCGATCACCAGTTTGTTCATTAGCCCCGCTAAGTTGCATTCAATCTCATTGCAGTTGAAATTCATAATAAACCGTGAGAAGGAATCAGGGAGAGATTGTATGATAAGGTCGGTCTGAAAAGAAGTATCCATCTTAAAATCCAGAGCCTCCAATATCTCGATCATGGATATCGTTTTGAGGACGTGGTCCCCAACCTTCTCACCTTCCTTCATCCTTGCACCGAACAGTTGCTTAGATATCTCATATCTAGCAGTTCGACTGTGCTCACCATAACGCTCGGTTAAGTGAGATAAAATCTGCCCAGCAGAAGTCATTTTCTCAGGAGCTCTCTGAATCTCATTATACATAGAAGCCATCATGTAAGCACGGAATTTTACGTCATCCTTAACCCACTTTTCGTGGTTTTCAATCTCTTCTTTATTGGCTCTTGTCCGCACTGGAGGTGCCGGAATGTCCGTCTCCAAGACGTATCCCAGTGCCTCTATACTTAGGACTATCACCAGATTGCGGAGCCAATCCACAAAGTTAGGTCCGATCAATGTGTTCTTTATGAGTAGAATTGTGAGTGGGTTCATTGTCATATTGAGAGTTATGTCTGCATTAAGTACGACAGATTAATTAGTGACTCATTTAATTATGATCTGAGTATAGAATTAAGGTCTTTTCTATTCTTGTTACCCAGCTTCCACTATTTTTATCGGAATAACACACTCCCATGTGAAATCCGGAAGTATCATTCGCTCTACTTCATAGTGGCGATCGAGTTTTTTATAAATCTTAATAGAGGGCAACCGAACAGGTTTCTAGTCTATTTATTTTCATAAAGTGGTGTATGACACCAACCCATCTAATGGATGATTCGATCTTCTTTTTCCCATTGTTCACTCCCCTCAACCTATACGGTTTCTATGGTTCGTGAACATGTTAAGTTTATACCATCGATGCAAATCAGTTTCACAATTGAATCTTATCCGGCAACCTATCAGGTTTCTAGGGATAAAATTTGCTCCAACCGAAGGCATCCAATCTTATCCGGCACGGCCGGGTTGTCCTCGGCAGTCTGACGGCCAGACACTTGTAAAGCTGGCCTGCCAGACACGGCCATGTCAAATAACACGGTCGGGGTTGTTCCGACAGTCTGCCGGCCAGACACGGCCCATGCCGAATGGCATGGTCGGGTTACCCCGATAGTCTTCCGAGACTGGCCTGCTGGCACGGCCCGTGTCAGCTGACATGGTCAGGTCAGCCCGACAATTTCTTTCCCTTCGTCCGAAAAGTCATCCAACGACGATTCGGGGCTAGATTTTCGACCGGATATCCAATATCAATATTTTCCGACTTTTATATCTTCAATATAAATCACATTTCCCAGAAATTAAAGAATTATATTTAAATATAAACTTACGAAAAATACAACTACAATGAATGAAAAACATACACCACGATCATGACTATAAATGATTCCAAATCATTCACCATCCAATCAAGCATTCCAATTGCAAATATCGTATATACGATTGCAAGACCTACGCTCTGATACCACTGTTGGGATTCAGTGCCTAAAATGAAGGCCCAGCGGAAGCCGTCAAACGAAAATTAATTCGATCTGAATCCCTACGAGGATCGATCGAGCTACGTATATACGAATATAAAACGAAACACAAGATGATACGAGAAACATACCCTTGTATTCCGTTGATTAAATGTTGTCCTTCTCTTGAGCTATTCCCCAAGATTTAGTTTCTCTCCACGAATCCAATCCGCTCCAAGCTCTTGGATGATCCAACGCTGAAAGGACCGTGTTTCTACTTGCCACGCACTGGAGAAACAAACGGAACGACGATAATCCAATCAACCTCTAAGGTTACGGCTAGAATCGGATGACAAATCTATTAAATGTGAATATTACACTCTAAGTGTATATATCACACACTCTCAATGAATCTCTCAATTTTCTCCAAGAACAATCAAGAGTAAATGAAAAAGAAGATGACTTTGAGAAAAATGGTTCTCTCTCTCTCTCTCTCTCTCTCTCTCTCTCTCTCTCCCTATCACTCTCTCTCTGGAACTGTATGAATCAATGAATGGTGAGGGAGAGTAAGTCTTCTTTTTTTTTTCTTCATGCCAATCAATCAAATCACCTTTATATAATAAAAGGAGATTCCATGTCCCCTTAGAAAAAATAATTCATGAATTTAAATCATGAAGTCTTCCACCACATTAGGTGGAAAACAAAGGGGGGGCATCTAGAAGGGTAGGAAAGAGTTCGGTCCGTTTCGGACTCCCGTGAGTCCAAACAGATAAATTCCGATTTTGTTCCCATGTATTTATATCAATTAATTAATCCAATTAATTAATCTTATCAAATACAAAATAACATAATTAATTTCTCCAAGAAATAATTATATTTATGAATTAAATTAATCACCCAGTAATTTATTTAATTCATTAGGCCGTAAATTAATTTATCCAATAAATCAATTTAGACATCTAATGTCCCAATAAATTAGATATCCAGTATCTAATATTCATAATGAGAGAATAAGCTTGATTCAGTCCATCGTCAATCATATTGCGCGACTCGGTAGGTCCGTCTCAGTTAGCAATGGGAGGAACTAAAGAGTAGTAGCACCACCTAGCCAGCCTGGCGGCCTACACTGTACCCCAACTGAGAACGAATGATTGGGATCATTCAAGAACCATTCTGTCGTGGATACCAGTATACGTATAAACCCTTCTTTCAAATGTCCCGATCAAGTTATAGGGTCGCAGTCAGTTAAACCCTATCTTTACTTGACGCTATGCATGAGTTAATGCAAATCGAGATCATCGAGCTCTTGTGTATCCAATACAACTAGCTCCAATGCTTTGGCCAAAGACTTATGATCTCATATGCCAATAACCGCATAGGACATATAACCTGTTCACTAATAGGAGAAAGAATTCTATCTTGGTATTCAGTAGGACCTGCTACTTGCCCGTCAAGATGCACGTCGAGGTTGACCCTCGCCTTCCAGTTTATAGGGTCGAACTACTCTAATGAAAATCTTGACGTCACAAGCACATACCTACTAAATCCTCAAGTCGAAGGTTCATGAATACCTATCACAACCTTTCGGTTCCGTCATTGACTGTCCCGGAGTGAAATCTGTGTGACGAATCGGGGGTGTATCGGTTTGAGTATACTAATCCAATTAGCATACCTATAACGTGTGCTCCAACTAACCATTAGTGTTCGACACGCACTCTCCATGTCAAAGAACACGTCATACAAGTCTTCACATAAACTTAACGCCCAATCAAGTTTCATCGACTTGCGAATGATTAAGTATTTGAGCTATAAACCTTTCCAGTGCCGACTCCCTTATCTAATAAGGAGTGGAAATTTTTGCTCTGAAATACACGAACTAGTTTCTATATGTATATTTACGAGTTAGGAATGCCAGTAACTACCAGTAAATAAAGAAACATCCATTTGCCTTATGATAATGAATTACATAATAACAAGTACAATGCCCTCACTCAACATCCTCTGAGTGGCATTCGAGGGCATACTCCTAACACCTACTAATAATTTGAGATATATATCTGGGCTAAGGATGGCAATGGGGCGGGTCGGGGCGAGTACTTGAAGACCCAGACCCGCCCCGCACGGTGAATGGGGAGGGTGTAACACCCAGAGATATTCAGAGTATATTACAGCGCCGTGGACCCCCACATGGGACCCACCAGGCTACCAACAAGAAAACTCCACTCGACTAACCATCCCGGTTAGCGAGGACACACATTTAATTATAAGACATAAAAAGTTACGCCCGGAGCAACCGGCGAAATGATCATCAACCAACAATGTAACAATTTAAAAGTAGTACAATACGGAGTTTGAAATTAAAAGCCTAAGTACTCGCGAGTACACTCTATAAGTTTATAATTATTAGAACAACCAATTCAAAATGGACGAAGGAAATAGAAAGACCCAAATGCACATGTCAACGACCCTGACCAACGTCCTCGTACTGTCCAGGTGCCCGTTCGTCCGGATAATCATAACCTGAAATCCATAACAAGAATTTCCCCAAAACGGGTCCCCAAAGGGGTTAGCAATTACGCTAGTACAAGTAATCAAGGCAAACCAATCGCTTACACATTTCATAGTACATGCACCAATATCATTTCAAAAACCAAAACCAGACATGTCTTTTCCAGAAACAAACAGTCACAATTTATTTGCCTAGGACCGGGACGAAGCCACGAATCCCACTCGAGGCCTCTAAGGACCCTCCCGAGCTGGCCACATTCATAAAACAAACCAAGCACCACACGTCACCTAGGACCAGGACGAAGCCACGAATCCCACTCGAGGCCTCTAAGGACCCTCCCGAGCTGGATAGCGAATCAAACTCATGAATCCAGGATGAAGCCATAGATTCCCTCGAGGCCCCGTCGGACCCTACCGAGGTGAGTAAAGCACACACAATATACCTTACCATTTCACGTTAAGCATAAAGGTTTCCAAGAATTACTTGCCTTGAATATTTTGATGGCCTTGAACGGAAAGGATAATCACCGACGAACACTAGGAATCAACGGAACCGAACCTAACGATTCGAAGAACATAATTACAAACAACTCTAGCCGAATACGGAAATGGAATACACCCGAAAACCCGCCTACGATTCATGTATATTCGCACAAAATAACAACGAGGGCGGACCACAACCAAACCCTCTCGATTCCGCAAAACTATGAAAATATACCATGAATCCGTAGGAAAATTAATGATATCAACAAGATTAATCATATTCATCAAGAATCCATCAACAAAACGGAAAGAATCGGACAAGAACCCCAAAATCCCCAATTATTCGAAAATAGGGTTCTAGAGATGTTACCTTTGGAGATTCAAGTACTAAGATCCGTAGAACACGCGTTGGATTGATTGCCCGGGCTTCACTACCAAAGAAAAATGATGAAAATCAACCCCCCAATGGATAATGATGAAGAACTCTCCCCCTCTCTCTCACTCTCTCTCGCGTCGCAGGAAGAAGAAGAAGAAAATGAGCAGCTGACGCTCAAAACGACACAGTTATAGGGGGTTGACCGCATTGTGTGCCGCGGCACAGGCCAAAAATTTACTCCCAGGGTTCGGCATTGTGCCGCGGCACAGCCTGCGTGTGCCGCGGCACCCGGTACAGTTGGGTTTTGGTCGCAGAAGACACACGAGTGTGCCGCGGCACCTTGGCACGGCTTGTGCGCGGCACGGATGGGTGTGCGCGGCACACAGTCTGATTTGTTCGACCAACAATCGAAGGAATTTGTGTGCCGCGGCACGCACATCTTGCCGCGGCCCACACCCCCTTTGGGTCCCAAAATGATAAAAATGATCCGGAAGAGAATAAAGCGATAGGAATCAATATTTGGGAACCAACAACACGAAATGGATCCACGGCAACCCGGCGGCGGTTCCGCACAACAATAACGAGAAAATAGTTCAACAGTTTGACAGGAAGGACACGCTGAAAAGTACACGAGGGTCACTACGATCGAGAAATACACCAAAAACGAAAATACAAGGGAAAGAAAAATACGGATATTACATTCTACCCCTCTAAAAATAAGTTTCGTCCTGAAACTTAAGAAACAAACAACTCCGGGTACCTAGCACGCATGCTATCCTCGGTTTCCCAAGTTGCCTCCTCGACACCGTGTCTCGACCACTGCACTTTGACCAAAGGGATGGTCTTATGCCTCAGTCGTTTCTCACGATGCTCCAAAATCTTCAAAGGACGCTCCTCAAAAGTAATATCTTCAGCAATATCAATCTCGCCATAATCGATGACGTGACTAGGATCCGGGACATATTTCCTCAGCTGGGAAACATGAAAAACGCTATGAACACGGCTCAAGGCCGGAGGTAGCGCCAAACGATATGCCAAATCACCGACTCGCTCAAGAATCTCGAAGGGCCCAATAAATCTCGGACTCAACTTCCCCTTTTTCCCGAAACGGAAAACTCCTCTCGTCGGCGACACCTTCAGCAAAACGTGGTCTCCCACCTCGAATTCTAAAGGTCGACGACGGACATCGGCATATGACTTCTGTCGACTCTGGGCCGTCAACATCCGTTCCCGAATTAATTCTATCTTCCGCCTCGTCTCTAAAACGACATCCGGCTCGGTCCCGACCAAATCGGACGCCTCATTCCAGCAAATCGGTGATCGACATCGCCGCCCATAAAGTGCCTCGTACGGTGCCATCCGAATCGACGCGTGCCAACTATTGTTGTACGTGAATTCGATCAATGGCAAATGCTCCTCCCAGTCATGGCTCCAATCGAGAGCGCACGCACGCAACATATCCTCGAACGTCTAGATAGTGCGTTCCGACTGTCCATCTGACTGAGGATGGAAAGAGGTACTCAAACGCAAACGAGTACCCAACGCCTTATGCACCGCCTGCCAAAAGTGTGATATGAAACGTCCATCACGATCCGAAACAATAGACTTCGGAGTACCGTGAAGTCTCACAATCTGTGCGATAAATATACGGGCCAACTTCTTCGGGCCCCAAGTGTCCTTGATGCCCAGAAAATGTGCCGACTTGGTCAGACGATCAACAATCACCCAAACCATATTCATGCCCGATCTCGATCTCGGCAAACTCGTAATGAAATCCATCGATATATCTTCCCATTTCCATTAGGAGCGAAGTGGCTGTAATAACTTGGTCGGCGATGCTCGATTTTGACACTCGACAAGTCAAACATTTCGCTACAAACTGCGCGACACCTCCTCCTTCATATCATTCCACCAGAAATTCCTCCTTAGGTCCTTGTACATCTTACTCGAACCAGGATGAACGGAGTAAGGTGTAGCATGGGCCTCACGCAGAATACTCTGCCTCAATTCTAAGTCATTCGGCACACAAAGCCGACTCCGAAATCTCAAAACACCATCTTCGTGAATCACAAACCCAGGAGACTTTCCCTTAAGAACGTTCCCTCGGATTTGAGTAATCATCGGATCCTCTAATTGCTTTAGCTTAATCTCATCGATTAAAGACGACGAAATTTCCAAAGCACAAAGTTGTCCGACAGCCTCAGGCAACAAAACCTCAACATCAAACTCAATCAAAGCCCGCCGAAGCTCAGACTGAGACGTGAGGACCTCAAGCGTTCGCAACGCAATCGGTTTCTGACTCAAGGCGTCGGCTACGACGTTCGCCTTGCCCGGATGATAAAGGATTTCGAGGTCATAATCCTTAATCAGCTCTAACCACCTCCTCTGCCTCATATTCAACTCCCGCTGAGTAAATATATATTTCAGACTTTTATGATCGGTAAAAATCGACATGCGAGCCGAAAAGATAGTGACGCCAAATCTTGAGCGCAAAAGCATCGCCGCGAACTCCAAATCATGAGTAGGTAGTTAAGCTCATACGGCCTCAAGCTGTCTCGACGCATAGGCAATGGTCTTGCCGTCCGCATCAATACGCACCCAAGACCACGGCCCGAAGCATCGCTATAAACGGCAAATCCTCGTTGCCACATGGCAACGCCAAAACCGGGCTGAAGTCAAACGCTTCTTGCTTCTTGAAACTCGATCGCCTCTCATCGGTCAGCATTTAACTTCTCGGATTTATGGAGCAACTGTGTAAGTGGCCGAGCTAGTTTTGAGAAACTCTCGACGAACCTACGGTAGTAGCCAGCCAAACCCAAGAAACTACGGACCTCCTTCACACTTGTGGGCGGTGCCCAATCCAACACTGCCTCAATCTTCCGCGGATCCACTCGAACTCCCTCGGCTGAAATCACGTGACCCAGAAACATCACTTCCTTCAGCCAGAACTCACATTTCGAGAACTTCGCATAGAGTTGCTCGGCCCTCAAAATGTCTAACACTATCCGCAAATGATGGGCATGCTCTTCCTCATTCCTCGAATAAATAAGAATATCGTCAATGAAGACGACGACACACTTATCCAAATACTCGATAAAGACTTTGTTCATCAATTGCATGAACACCGCCGGCGCATTAGTTAGCCCGAAAGGCATAACTACAAACTCATAATGTCCGTATCTCGTCCGAAAAGCTGTCTTGACGTCGGACTCCCTCACCCGGAGCTGATAGTACCCCGATTTTAAATCAATCTTCGAGAACACCGCAGCTCCCTGCAACTGATCGAACAAGTCGTCAATCCTTGGCAAAGGATACTTGTTCTTGATGGTCACTTTGTTAATTTCGCGATAGTCGATACACAAACGTAGTGTACCATCCTTCTTACGCACAAACAAGACCGGTGCGCCCCAAGGCGAGGCGCTCGGTCGAACATACCCCGACTCCAGAAGCTCACTCAACTGCTTCTTCAACTCTGACATCTCTGAAGGTGCCATGCGATACGGCGCCTTCGAAATCGGAGCCGCGCCCGACTCTAATTCTATAACAAACTCAACCTCACGATCCGGTGGCAATCCCGGCAACTCGTCAGGAAATACATCAGGAAACTCACTAACGACTGGAATTGACAAAAGCTCGACTCCACCATTCTCCGCCTTCAAGGCATAGCACCAATAACCAGTACACCCCTTTCGCAGGAGTTTCATCGCCTTCAGGGCGTTAATAACAAACTTCTGGTTTCTCTTTCGCCCCGCGAAAGAGTGTTCAGTGCCGTCCTCGGCTAACATGGTAATGATCCTCGTGCGGTAGTTCATGATTGCACCATGCCGCTCGAGCCAATCATCCCCAAGAATCAAATCTTCACCCTCAATACCCACGACAATAAGATTAGAGAGCCAAGCCCTCTCACAAATAATCACAGGACAGTCCCGGACTTCTCGATCACCGACAATTCTATTACCGCTAGGAAGTTTAACGATGAAAGGCTCGCAAGGTGACAAGCAGTCGAGACTCAAACGGCGTACACACTCTAGAGAAATGAATGAATGCGTAGCACCCGAATCAAAAAGCACACTGACAGGATGGGAATGGATATGAACGGTACCTGTCGCCACAGTAGCTGCTGGATCATCGGTCCTCCTCATCTCGTAGATACGCGGCTGGGCAGAGCCGACACTGGAAGCTCCTCCCCTAGCGGGCTGACCCCGACCCCTACCTCGGCCGGCACTCGGTGGAGGCGGCGGAGCAAATGAGCCCTGGTTCACACTCGGCTCCATAGGTGCTGGGGAGAAGAACGGGCACCGCGAAACTGTCTGAGTTTCTCGCAAAAAGAAGCCTTGTGGCCCGACTGACCACAAGTATGACAAGTCAAAGGTGGACGAAGACAATCCCGGTTCACGTGGCCTGGCTTGCCACAGTTAAAGCATCTGGGGTCCCGGACGACGGTTCCGGCGGCACTCCGAAAGTTCCCAGAGAAACGAGCCGGACCGCCCGTAGAAATATCTGCAGCCTGAGATTTCTGCTGGCCTCCACTCTTGGGACCATAAAAATTTCCGACCGACTTCTGCTTCTTGCTCTCACGAGCCAAATCGCTAGCGGTCACCGACATATCATAAGCAAGGGCTCGACTCTGATAATCCTTCAAGGTAGTACAGACGAGCCCAGACATATAGTCCCGAATGGACAGTTTCATCCTCCTGGAAAAATGGAAAATCTTGTCGCTCTCTTCGACAACTTGGGTCTTCACATAACCCAACTCCTTGTTAAAGTCGGCAATGGCCTGAGATACGGGGATATCCTGTGGTTGAGCATCATAGAAAGCATGCACTCGAGCCTGTCTGACCGGCCACGGACAATATTCGGTCTCCATCAATTCTTGAAATTCAGCCCATGTAGCAACATGATCTTTGGGACCAACGACCTCCCACCAATCCGTAGCATCTCCCGTGAGAAAATATTGAGCAATAGGGACCTTACGGTCCTCGGGGCAGTTGGTAGCAGTGAATACTTTGGATATCTCCTTGATCCACCCTTCCCAGCCGATCGGGTCCGAAGCTCCCGAAAAATGGGAAGGATGCATCTTGATGACATCCTGAAGCCAACGATCCGTTCCGCCCCGATTAGCATGGGCCTGATCGGGGTTCTGGACCACCTGAGCTATAGCCGCCATCTGGTTAACCATTTGCTGCATAACAGCCGCAATACCAAGATCGGCGCGCTCCTGAGAAGAAGCATGACTGTGACGGTCACCGATCGCCGGCTCCCGAAGAATGCGACGTGGCCGCCACCGTGCCCCACGTCCCGGCGCGTCCACGACCACGACCACGACCACGGTTTCCTCCGGCATCCATGCTGATGTTGAGAGATAACAGAAGTATATCGATGATGAGTAAGGGAGGAAAGGCAACTACGATTCAAAAGTGGAAATACAATGCAAGGAACAAAAGAGCCGAATAAGAAAACTTACGAGCCTTTGGAAATCTTGGGATCTTTGGCGGCGGTGTGACAATGTGCAAAACAAAACACGACTAGACCCAAATAACCAACAAGCCTAGGTATCCATAAACCTAGAGCGCTCCGATACCATTTTCTGTAACACCCCGAGATATTCAGAGTATATTACAGCGCCGTGGACCCCCACATGGGACCCACCAGGCTACCAACAAGAAAACTCCACTCGACTAACCATCCCGGTTAGCGAGGACACACATTTAATTATAAGACATAAAAAGTTACGCCCGGAGCAACCGGCGAAATGATCATCAACCAACAATGTAACAATTTAAAAGTAGTACAATACGGAGTTTGAAATGAAAAGCCTAAGTACTCGCGAGTATACTCTATAAGTTTATAATTATTAGAACAACCAATTCAAAATGGACGAAGGAAATAGAAAGACCCAAATGCACATGTCAACGACCCTGACCAACGTCCTCGTACTGTCCAGGTGCCCGTTCGTCCGGATAATCATAACCTGAAATCCATAACAAGAATTTCCCCAAAACGGGTCCCCAAAGGGGTTAGCAATTACGCTAGTACAAGTAATCAAGGCAAACCAATCGCTTACACATTTCATAGTACATGCACCAATATCATTTCAAAAACCAAAACCAGACATGTCTTTTCCGGAAACAAACAGTCACAATTTATTTGCCTAGGACCAGGACGAAGCCACGAATCCCACTCGAGGCCTCTAAGGACCCTCCCGAGCTGGCCACATTCATAAAACAAACCAAGCACCACACGTCACCTAGGACCGGGACGAAGCCACGAATCCCACTCGAGGCCTCTAAGGACCCTCCCGAGCTGGCTAGCGAATCAAACTCATCGAGGCCCCATTGGACCCTCCCGAGGTGAGTAAAGCACACACAATATACATTACCATTTCACGTTAAGCATAAAGGTTTCCAAGAATTACTTGCCTTGAATATTTTGATGACGCAACGAACGGAAAGGATAATCACCGACGAACACTAGGAATCAACGGAACCAAACCTAACGATTCGAAGAACATAATTACAAACAACTCTAGCCGAATACGAAAATGGAATACACCCGAAAACCCGCCTACGATTCATGTATATTCGCACAAAATAACAACGAGGGCGGACGACAACCAAACCCTCTCGATTCCGCAAAACTATGAAAATATACCATGAATCCGTAGGAAAATTAATGATATCAACAAGATTAATCATATTCATCAAGAATCCATCAACAAAACGGAAAGAATCGGACAAGAACCCCAAAATCCCCAATTATTCGAAAATAGGGTTCTAGAGATGTTACCTATGGAGATTCAAGTACTAAGATCCGTAGAACACGCGTTGGATTGATTGCCCGGGCTTCACTACCGAAGAAAAATGATGAAAATCAACCCCCCAATGGATAATGATGAAGAACTCTCCCCCTCTCTCTCACTCTCTCTCGCGTCGCAGGAAGAAGAAGAAGAAAATGAGCAGCTGACGCTCAAAACGACACAGTTATAGGGGGTTGACCGCATTGTGTGCCGCGGCACAGCTGAGGTGTGCCGCGGCACAGGCCAAAAATTTACTCCCAGGGTTCGGCATTGTGCCGCGGCACAGCCTGCGTGTGCCGCGGCACCCGGTACAGTTGGGTTTTGGTCGCAGAAGACACACGAGTGTGCCGCGGCACCGGACAGGTGTGCCGCGGCACTGGCCTGGCACTGTGCCGCGGCACCGGATGGGTGTGCCGCGGCACACAGTACAGTTTGTTCGACCAACAACTGAAGGAATTTGTGTGCCGCGGCACGCACATCTTGTGCCGCGGCCCACACCCCCTTTTGGGTCCCAAAATGATAAAAATGATCCGGAAAGAGAATAAAACGATAGGAATCAATATTTGGGAACCAACAACACGAAATAGATCCACAGCAACCCCGAAACGGCGGTTCCCCACAACAATAACGAGAATACAGTTCAACAGTTTGACAGGAAGGACACGCTGAAAAGTACACGAGGGTCACTACGATCGAGAAATACACCAAAAATGAAAATACAAGGGAAAGAAAAATACGGATATTACAGAGGGGCGGGTGTAACATCCCCCAAACCGTATGGAAATATTACACGCCGTAGATCCTTCCCATAAGGATCTACCAAACATCACAAAACGACCAAGTGTTTGCCCGGTCGGGGCACACAATACAATGATATGGACAGTTAAGGTCAATTATAAACAATTACATGGACTGGTGAGGTCGTAACACTGACACAAATATAAAAATACAACTCTTTACAATGAATACCCACGCAGGGGTAAAGATACAAAATAGCGGAAGGCGAATTACGACTCTGACGATACAGCACAACTCGACTAACTCCCAACTCTTGATTAGTATCGTAGCCCGCCACTTCCTGTACCGGTCCTGTGACTGCTCCCCGAACCTGCAAGCACCTGGACACAAAATGGACATCCACCCCCCGATTACTCGGGGGTTAGCAAAATTCCACTATTTTGCTAGTGCAAATATAATATGATACCAAATGTAACAAGCAAATAGCAACCACGAATTTGATATGGAAATCAACTATCAAAATGTTCCCGAGAAGTTTTAGAATTTCAAAATCAAGCAAAGAAGTATTTAAGAAACTTGTCATCTGGAGGATTTTCAAAGTAGATGTTCTTTTGGACCTCGAGTCCCAATTTACAAAACCTTGTCGAAAACGTTAGGGCCTCAGCCCGATTCTCATTTCAAAATACACTAGTTAAGATATCATCATGGGTCCGTGACCCAACTTTAAAATGTTATCAAATCAATCACTGTTACACGATCATTGTTCGTACACATCATGTACCGAACTCCAGAGGCCTCGACGGACCTTACCCGGACCACACGCATTGTTCGTACACATCATGTACCGAACTTCAGAGGCCTCGTCGGACCCTACCCGGAACACACACGTTGTTCGTACAGAACACACACATTATCACGACACAACTCATATTGATCAACTCAACACATTACCACGAATAACACACATTATTACCAATATGTCAAACCATTCGAAAATATACCGTAATACATATCCAAGTATGTAACCAAACCGACACAAATATCATAATCATCACGATAACTCAACCATGACCAATCACGCATGACACAAACCATACGATTAACACAACCAACACAATCCCACAACATAAACCAAGTGAGGATATCATCACTACCATCAATCATTCACAATAATCAATTCACACGAAGCAGATCCACGAAGGTAAACCAAATCTTCATAAACCTAACACGAAGTCTCTATTCACAAGGCAAAAATCGTATAGCAAGATACTTGCCTCGATAACTGATACCGAACACTCCGACGAACATGGCTCAACTGGGAAACCTCAAACACCAACAATCCTCCGGCAAAAACAATGAAGATACGATTACAATGAGAATCAAGACCAACAACATCGGAAATCCCACCAAACTATCGAAGGAAAAATCATTGGGACATTTAATCGAACATTAAATGTTCAATAACTCCCAAGAACACTCGAATCACCAATCGAGTTAAACAAACTCGAAATATGGATATACAACCCATAGAACACGATTAATAATACTCAATAACATCAACCGATTCATCAAAATCGGACGAACAACCAAAATTAAGAAGGAAATCCCGAAAGTCAACCCCAAGAGATTTCAAGAATTTACCTCGATCCGACGAAGAACAGAGATTAGATGATGATTGATACGAACTATGCTTCCCAAAATGATACACGACAATACCTCCGATCACCACCCAGGAGTCCCAGCCGAGAATCGTGGAAGAAGAAGGATGAAGGGTGAAAAATGAACAAAACCCATCGGCGAGGCCTATATATAGCCGCGCATATTACGGCCGTAACAGGCAGTACCTTATGGCCGTAACTCGGCCCTTACGGCCGTAATCGGCATCATCTTACGGGCGTAATTGGCACCTCCCAGGTCACTGCCCAAAACGCTCGGGCATATTACCAGACAAAGCATTGCGGCCGTAACAGGGCATTACGGTCGTACCCGGCCACTCCTTACGGCCGTAACCGATCCTCCATGGGCTACTGCCCAACATGTGTGGGCGCCCTACGGCCACAACCGGTAAGGCATTGCGGCCGTAACTGGCCATGCATTGCGGCTGTAACTGGCCCTGCATTGCGGCCATAACTCAGTCAGGCCTTACGGTCGAAACTCGATCATTTCGACAGTCCGGTTAGACGTTCAACAACACCCGGTCACCCTAACGCACCAGCTATGATTCAAAATAATAACGAGCAATTTACGAAACATAATGTACCACAAGCACGCATTTAATCAAAGAAACGCATGTGACACAAGTCCCACTCGACGAACATTACAACAGAAGACATACCATACATAATAGAAAAACGTATCCCACATAATCATAACGAAACAAAATAACCGGCACCAAACGACAAATAATTCAGGGAAACTAGAAATAAAAATCTCGGGTATTACATTCTACCCTTCTAAAAATAAGTTTCATCCCAAAACTTAAAACAAGGTCATCACAATGCTACAAAACAAAACACAACGACACATATAAAATTTCCAAATCCATGATCCCGTGGTCTACTGTCAGGTCTCCGTAGGTTCAACAACCCACACAGAACTTATTCAAAACAAAATATCAGTCATCAAGCTCCAAGCATAAAACATCACATAATAAATCTCCACACGAGAAACAATCCGCGTAACGAGCACAAAATACCATCACTGGACATCACTTGGCTCTCCAGAAGCAGGAATGGAACTCTGGTTCCCTACCATCTTAGCAACGATCTCGCAGTACTGAACCTGATGCCCCTCGCATCCACAATTATAACAAGTCACTGGCGGTTTCTTACAATGCGTACGTTCATGGCCCAGTACGTTACAGTTGAAACATCTTGGAGCACTACCAGAACTCAAGGACACCGGATTGGGTCTTTTAGATTCTCCAGTTGACCGAGAAGGTCCCATACTCAACTGATACGAGGGTTGAGGTTTAGGAGTCCCAACTCCCTCACTTCCCGATGCGTCATCAGAAATCTTCCGTTTTCTTGCCGTGGATGCAGACTCTGCACACATTATAGCCATTCTAAGGCTCGATCATGATAGTCCTTCAACGTTGTACACATAAAAGGAGTCATACACTGCCGAACCTGAGGTTTCATACGTGTATCGAAATAACGAACTTTATCTGCCTCACTTCGCACTTGATCCCGAACATAACACAACTTTCGATTGTAATCAACTATTGCCTGAGATATCGGCACGTCTTGGGGGCATAGCCGAGAAAAAATAGACAATCCTGTGCTCTTTAACAGGCGGCGGACAATACTCGGCCTCCATGGAAATCTTGAATTCAGCCCAAGTAGCTGTACGATCACTAGGTGCTATGGCCTCCCACCAGTCTGCAGCTTCCTTGTCGAGCAGGTATTGAGCAATAGGTACTCTTCTTTCATCGGGACAAGCTACAACATCAAGTGTTCTGTCCAACTGGAAGAGCCAGTTCTCCCAGCCTAACGAATCCGAAGAACCTACAAAACGGGGCGGGTGCATTCTCATCACATCTCGTAACCACTTACTAGCTCCATTATCCTCATCTGGGATCCCAACCCGGTGTACAGTCTGATTCATATGCGCCAACTGGTCAACCACCTGACGAATGATGGCGGCGGCGCCAATGTCAACATTATCTCTGGTTGATTGCCCCTGATCACGCGATTGGTCATCTCGACCATCTGTACTGAGCTGATTGGTGCTCGACAACGAGCGAGTCGCCCTCTCATGATCCCGATTACGACCACTAATATGACCACGTCCTTGGCCTCGACCTCTCGGCATGCTGAGCGGACAACCATTCAGAATAACACAACAAAACAAACATCACAAAATCAACATAGGACAACAAACAGCAGCACGATAAAACATTAACTCCAAGTAATTACACGAATACACGAACTAACACCACAATAATAGACATAAAGTCAAAAGTAATTCACACGGTCACATCAATAGAGATGTACGACCTTTATTTCAGCAAACACAGTTAAAACATTGTACATACCATTATGGTCCAACATGGGTAAGATTCTTAAAACTAAGTTTTTCGAGGTATTTATTCGAATGATAATATTTGAAAATTCATGAGTTTGAAAATTTTTGCTGAAATGAAATTTTTGAAAACACTTTTAATACCTCGGTCGTTTAATCAAAACCATGAACCCATTATCAAAACTGTTTTATTTAAAATTATTTGCAAAACAACACGTTGAAACTTCAATCTTCTCAATAAACGATATCATCGAACTGACCTTATCAATATATATCATTATCACCGTTAACGACATACATGGTAACTGTTAGGACTATGCCCTAGAATGCCACTCAGGGGATGTTAGAGTGAGGGCATTGTACTTGTTATTATGTAATATCATCATCAGAAGGCAATTGTATGTTTCTTTATTTACTGGTAGTCACTGGCATTCCTGACTTGTAAATATATATATAGAAACTAGTCCTGTATTTGAGAGCAAAACATTCCACTCCTTATTGGATAAGGGGATCGGCACTGGAAAGGTTTATGGCTAATATACTTAAATCATTCGCAAGTCGGTGAAACTTGACTGGGCATTAAGTTTATGTGAAGACTTGTACGATGTGTTCTTTGACTTGGAGAGTGCCTTTCGAACACTAATGGTTAGTGGGAGCACATGTTGTAGATATGCTAATGAGATTAGTATACTCGAACTGACTCACCCTTGATTCGTCACACGGATTTCACTCCGGGACAGTCAATGACGGAATCGAAAAGTTGTGATAGGTATTCGTGAACCTTCGACTTGAGGATTTAGTAGGGATGTGCTTGTGACGTTAAGATTTTCATTATACTAGTTTGACCCAGAAATCCAGAAGGTGGGGGTCAACCTCGACGTGCATCTTGACGGGCAAGTAGCAGGTTCTATTGAATACCAAGATAGGATTCTTTCTCCTATTAGTGAACGAGTTATATGTTCTATGCGGTTATTGGCAGATGAGATCATAAGTCTTTGGCCAAAGCATTGGAGCTAGTTGTATTGGATACACGAGAGCTCGATGACCTCATTTGCATTAACTCATGCATAGTGTCAAGTAAAGATAGGGTTTGGCAGACTGTGACCCTATAACTTGATCTGAATATTTGGAAGAAGGTTTTATACATATATTGGTATTCACGACAGAAAGATTTTGGAATGGTCCCTATCATTCGTTCTCAGTTAGGGTAAAGTGTAGGCCGCCAGGCTGGCTAGGTGGTGTTATTACTCTTTGGTTCCTCCCATTGCTAACTGAGACGGACCTACCGAGTCGCACAATAGGATTGACGACAAAATGTATCTAGCTTATTCTCTCTTTATAAATATTAGATATTGGATATCTAATTTATTGGACATTGGATGTCTAGTTGATTTTGGGACATTAGATGTCTAAATTAATTTACGGCCCAATGAATTAAATAAATTACTGGGTGATTAATTTAATTCATAAATAATATTATTTCTTGGAAAAATTAATTATATTGTTTTGTATTTAATGTAATTAATTAATTGGATTAATTAATTGATATGAAATACATAGGAAAAGAATGGAGTTTATCTGTTTGGACTCTCGAGGGTCCGAAACGAACCAAACTCATCCATTTCCTTCTGGATGGCCGCCCACTTTCCTACCACCTTCATTGGTCTTGGTCTTCACCTTGATGGGTGGAAGAATAATGACCACTAAGGAGACAAAATCTCATTTTATAATGAGGTTGGTGATTTTGTCTAAGGTTGGTGATTTGGAATAATATTGTGAAGAATATATGAAGACTACAACTCCTTTTTCCTAGACTTTGCATCTCACGGTTCATTTAGATAGAGAGAGAGAGAGAGAGGAAAAGAGTTTTTTCCAAGTCTTCATCTTGTTCTTCATTTCATCTTGAGTTTTCCTGGAGAAAAATTGAGATAATTTTGAGAGAAAGTGAATTATACACTTAGAGTGTTATAGTCACAATTGATAGCTTCATCATCCGATTCTAGCCGCAACCTTGGAGGTTAATTGGGTGGTTTTCATTCCGATTGTTTCTCCGAAGCGTGACAAGTAGAGGCGCGGTCTTTTCGGCGTTGGATCATCCAAGAGCTTGTTGCGGATTGGATTCGTAAGGGACATCATCGAGGACTTATTAAATCGGATTTGCGGTCACCGGGATCTTCTCAACCATTTAATCAAAGGACTACGAGGGTATGATTTCGAATCTTCCTTTGTTTCATTTCATATTCATATATACGTAGCTTGATAGATCCTCTTAAGGGATTCAGATCAAATTAGATTCGTTTGTTGCTTCCGCTGCGCCTTCGTTTTAGGCACCAAATCCCAACAGTGGTATCGGAGCGAGGTTTTGCGATCGTATATACGATATTTAGCATTTGGAATGCTTCATTGGATGTTCTTATGATTTGGAATCATAATCGTATTAATCGTTGATTTTCAATTATTCATCTAAAATTATTTTTTCATGATTTTATGTTACAATATAAATCTATTTTTCTTTTGAAAAACTGATTTAATATGTAATATAAAGATTATAAAAATATTATTTTTGGAATCGGGGTGAAAAAACGAGCTGAAAACGTGAACGGACCCGGCAGCTTGGAGTTGGCCGGGCGCTGCCTTGCGGTCCCAGGCAGCGAATCGCGATCCGGCCCTGCGGTCCGGCCCTGCTCGGATGCCTGCCGGCCGCTGCCAGGCAGTGGAGCGCGATCCAGGTCGGGCCCTGCTCGGCATCCTGCTGGGCACTACCCCGGGCTTGGCCCGGTCGTGTTTTTTCGACTCTATTTTTTATATTTCGTTCGATAATTAATTTTCCACAAATTAAATTGGATTTAATTTGACTAAGATATAATTATGGTAATTTTATTCTTAGGGGAATTAATTTAATGAAATATTTTCTCGTCCGGAATAAGTTAAAATTAACGGTTGTTTGAATTAATTGGATTAATTCGTTTGGTTGGATTAATTTATATTGATTGGATCAATATTTAGATTAATTATGAATGCCATTTATTTTAATGTGTTTGATGCATTATTTTTGAATGGTGATGTGGTTCATGGACCTAGTTTTGAATCGTTCGGTTTTATTCGATTGGGTTGTAAAGGCCGTTTTGAGCCTATTCATTTTACTGGAAATATTTGTATCTAGGATGCAATTTTTCAAATATAAAATTTATATGTAATGACGAATACCGGAAAAAGATCCATTCGAGAAGACGAAGATTCAATACCGAAGACTTGTAATTAGATTACAATATTTTTGTTCTAGGAACGGTCCATGAACTACATGTTGGTAGCATCTAGGTTGTGAATGTTTATTCATATGGTATGAATGCTACAAACGCGCTTAAATGAATTAATGTGCAAAGTGTAACATTAATCGCGAAAATTCTCCCACGACAAATTATTAAGTTTAAAAGGTTTCAAGATTTTCCTTCCCCCCACCGAGCTTTCGGAAAATTGAAATCCAAATCGGATGTGCTATGCTTCCGATTTATCGGGGTAGTCGTTCGGGGAGGATCGATAAATTACCGAGAGCGCATTGGATGCCTTCAGTTGGAGCAAATTTTATCCCTAGAAACCTGTTCGGTTGCCGGATAAGATTCAATTGTGAAACTGATTTGCGTCGATGGTATAAACTTAACTTGTTCACAAACCATAGAAATAGGTTGAGGGGAGTGAACAAGGGGAAAAAGAAGATCGAATCATCCATCAGATGGGTTGGTGTTGAACACCTCTTTATGAAGATTAATAGACCAGAAACCTGTTCGGTTGCCCTCTATTAAAATTTATAAAGAACTCGATCACCACTATGAAGTAATGTGAACAATACTTCCGGATTTCACATGGGAGTGTGTTATTTCGATAAAAATAGTGGGAGATGGGTTAAAAGAATAGAAAAGGCCTTAATTATATACTCAGATCATAATTGAATGAGTCACTAATAAATCTATCGTACTTAATGCAGACAAATATAAACTCTCAATATGACAATGAACCCACTCGCTATACTACTCGAAAATAACACCTTGATCGGACCTAACTTTATGGATTGGCTCCGCAATCTGATGATAGTCCCCAGTATAGAGGCACTGGGATACGTCTTGGAGACGGACATTCCAGCGCCTTCGGTGTGGACTAGAGCCAATCAGAAAGAAATTGAAAACCATGAAAAGTGGGTTAAGGATGATATAAAAGTCTGTGCCTATATGATGGCTTCTATGTCTAATGAGCTTCAGAGAGCTCATGAGAAAATTACTTCTGCTAGGCAGATTTTATCTCACTTAACCGAGCTTTATGGTGAGCACAGTCGAACTGCTAGATATGAGATATCCAAGCAACTGTTCGGTGCTAGTATGAAGGAAGGTGAGAAGGTTGGGGACCACGTCCTCAAAATTATCTCTATGATCGAGACATTGGAGGCTCTTGATTTTAAGATGGATCCTTCTCTTCAGACCGACCTTATCCTACAGTCCATTCCTGATTCATTCTCACATTTTGTTATAAATTTCAACTGCAATCAGATTGCTTGCAATTTAGCAGGGTTGATGAACAAAATGGTAACCGCTCAGTCTCCGATGAAGACTCCGAGGGTGAAGGAGTCTGCCCTTATGATTTCTTCTGGACCTGGGAGGTCCAAGAACAAAAGAAAAAGACCAAGAAGCATACGGGACCACAAATCAAGGATCTTAAAGGTAAGGGCAAGGCCCCAATGGTTCCAAAGAGCAATAAGTAGAAGGACAAATATCTCAAATGCGGTGAGCTGGGCCACTGGGCTAGAGACTGTCCGATTCTTCATGGCACTTAAGGTAGAGAACTTTTAGTTGTGGAAACAAATTGTTCTGCTACTGTATTTTCTACTTCTTGGATACTTGATTAAGGTGCTAGTTCTCACATTTGTACCATGAATCAGGATCTGGAACAAAGTAGGAACCTTGGAGCTGGGGAAGTGATGATTACTGTCAGAAGAGGGCCTAGTGTTGAAGCAACTGACATAGGATCACTTCTTTTGGATTTGGAATCCGGCTTTGTTTTAACATTAGATGATGTACTTGTTTTGCCTAAGGGGCATAAAAGCATTGTATCTATTCCGGTTACGGATCAGAAAGGCTTTTCATTTTTCATTGGTGATGGTTTCTGCAAAATTTATTTTTAAAATAAACTAGTAGGCACTGCTACATTGTTAAATGGACCGTATCATCTAAACCTTAGTAACAAAGTCATTGTGAATACTATGACTAGGAAGTGTGGTAGGGATGAAATTATTCAAGTTTTAAAATGGCATCTTAGACTTGGTCATGTTGGTCAGACCAAAGTTTACAAAATGGAAAAAGATGGACTTATGGGTCCATTGGGATCGGATCCCTTTCCAACTTGTGAATCTTGCCTTAAAGGCAAAATGACTAAGTCCTTCCTCACAAGGACTTTTAAAAGAGCCACTGATAAATTTGGATTAGTCTATACCGACGTATGTGGTGCTTTGGAAGCAGCACGTGATGGATATCAGTATTTTATTACGTTTACGGATGATCATACTAGGTATGGTTATGTATACTTAATGAAACATAAATCCGAGGTGTTGTTGCCCACAATATTATCCGGAGATAGATATTGCTGGAATGGATGGACAACAAACAAAGTGCGAGAGCACGTCCGAGGGGGTATGAATAACACAAGATTTGCCGGGTTTGTTAGGCCCGGGCTTGAATGCTCTCGCGAGATGTTATTAATAAGAATACGTTTGAGTACAAATATCAATGTAAGAATGCAATTACAATGAGTGTAAAATATTATAGTTATCTAGCTCTTGAGCGAAGCTCTGTGTGTTCTTGTTCTCGTTTCTACCGACCGTCTTAGGATTAAGAGGTTCCGAGAGTGAGAGATGAACAGATGTCCGAAGTGTATAGCTTTGCCAAGAGTGAAAGCCAAGCCGTAAGAAAAACTAGAGAGCAGCCAAGATATTTCCAAGTGCAGGATGCCTTCAACTTATAGGAGCTGGGATGCCTTTTGTCGTGACGGGCGATCGCCTTTCTTGTAATATCATAAAGGGGCGATCGTCCTGCAGCATATGGGTTGTCTGCCTTGAAATCCGCGGCTGTTGCTGGCAGCCAGCTGTGCGGTCCAATGAGGAGCCCGCATGCGTCCTAAGTTGCTGTCACGGGAGGTCCCACTTGCACCTTTCAGCGGGTCTGTCGGTAGGCGAAAGATGCTGACAGGCTGTGATCAACGATCCATATCTTGCGGCGCCTTTTTCGAATCTGCATGTGGGTCTCTGTTCGAGCTTCGTCTTTTGCCGACTAGACATGCTGGCTTTTCGTGGCAAGAGATGGTCGTCACTGGCCGGGCACCAGAGTCGATCGCCAGATGTCAAGAGACTAGTGCCTTAGATGTCGATCGCTCGGCACTTGGGCCTGATCTGGGATCTCCGATTGGCAAGTCTGCCTTGGTCTATTCGACTCTAACTCGTTCGCCTGTCGCCTGTGCCGATCGCCTGTTGAGGTGTATAATTCTCGACACAACAATTGCCCTCCAGCTTGCTCTGATGTTGAAGACATGGGGTGAGGTGGTTCTTACTGGCGATCGTTGAGAATAAAGACGGTCGAACCATTGTGCGGACTTTGGTTTCGGACTTGGGCGATCTGATCGATTTGGCGAACTATCTTCGGTTTTGTACGTGTAATTTTCAAATTTTGGCCAATCCCTCGTAGAAAGCTGATTGTTTCGTCGTTGAGGAACCGTGCACAGTCGCGGAGTCCGATGGACCGACCTTCATGACTGTGTCTTATGCGCGAACGACATTCCAACTGTAGGTTTGTCTTGTGAGTCATTTTATTATGAGGGTCCTCCATTAGGCTGCGCCTCGCCTCGTATTTAAACGAAGGGCGTGCGGTCTCGGTCTGTAGGAGTCCTTGCGCGGGGCATTGTCGGATTAATCGACTCCGCGTCCGCGGCTTGTTAGCTCTTTTCTACCTCGGATCGTCATGTTAGATGGCAATCCTCGATGGTATAGGTTGAGGCGGGGGTAGGGACGCGTCACATTGTCCAGGTCCACCAAGTAAGATGATGAACCTTTGAGGGCGGGCGAGCGTGTCCACTGATTAGTTTTAGAGGGCCCTCAGACTACGCCGGCCTCGTATTTAAACGAAGGGCGGGCGATCGTGGCCTAAAGGGACCTTGCATGGCCTAAGCAGTCGGTTCCATCGACCACCAGGACTATGGCTGCACTCTTCTACCTCGAATCGTCATGTTAGATGCTGACCCTCCACGGTATACGTTCTGCTGGGGAGGCGATCTCGTGCCGTAGTCCACCATGTTAGATGATGAACTGTGGATGGCGAGTGAGTCCTCCAGTTTCAGAGATGTTGCCTGATAATGGCGACCGGGTTGGAAGATTGGTGATCGTTGTTCGGTCGCCGATCGCGCTGCTCATAGGTGGAAACGTAACCTTTGCCTTGCCAAAAAGTCTGCGGCCTTAGCGCAGAAGATCGCGTAGGTCGGGGGGATGTCCTTCGTAAGGTTCCTGAACATAGGCGAAAGACCATGGAATCCCCCTAGGACCGAGTAGAGCGCGATCTCGTCGCTCATGGGCTCGCCGTTGAGGATTATCTCATCCACCCGGTCGATGTAGTCTGCGTCGGACTCTTTTTCCCCTTGCCTGATCTGCATCATGCGATGGGGACCTTCCGTCCGAGCGACCTTGGCGGCGAAGTACGCTGTGAAGTAGTTCGCCAGTTGATCAAAGGAATTGATGGATCGTGGCGGTAATGAGATGTACCATCTATGGGCCAGGTCGCCCAGTGTTAGCGGGAACATTCGGCATCTGGTCGCGTCGGATGCCCCACACCCGGTCATGTAGATCCGGAACTTGCTCAGGTGAGTCTCGGGATCCGACCTCCCCTCATACAAAGGTGTTTGCGGAGGGGCGATCCTCCGCTGCACGGGGGTGAGCTCGATGTGGACCGCGAGTGGCTCGCTCGGCCCGGCGATCTTGCTATTGGCGCCTGCCCCAGCTTCTAGGAGCGCCTTCATGTCGTCGAGCTGGCGTTGAATCGCGGCCATCGCTGTAGCTTGATCGCTCGTGGTTTGGCTCTCGGAGCGGGTGCCGAGGCAATCGTGTACTGATCTCCTGGCTCCACGGTAGGCGATGAGGTGGTCGCTGCCGATCTGGGTTCTTTGGTGAGGAGGAGCCAGATGGTTGGCCTGCCCTCTGGGAGTTGGGTACGCCGAACTCCTGGTGACGGACTCGGACTCCGTCGTCTCGTGGCTGGGGCCAGACTGCCCCGGTCGCCAAGATGGGTCGCTGCCTAGGCAGCTGAAAATGGAGGTGTCCTGCCTTGCGGACGCCTTTTCTTGCGGATCGAGGCCTCTTGGCGATTGCTCGGCCAGTAACCCCTTGAACTTCCGTTTGCTCACGCGGCGGATGGCCGAGGGGGTTATAGCGGGCGTGTCGAATGCTCTCCTTCGCTCCTGTAGGATGGACATGGCCTCTTCGATCTGTTCCGCGGTTTGGAACTGATCGAGCGAGAGGATTGGGCCGCCCCTCGGGGGCGTGATCGAGAGTCTCGGGTCGCCGCGGCTCCCCTCTGCCATAGGCCGGGGCTCGGATTGAATCGCAATGAGGCATCCGGTGGATTGGCCAGCGGATTTCTTCGATGTGGAGGCAGAAGTCATGATTCTGAAAGCTTTTCTCTGAAGAACAGTGAGTGTTTCTTCATATATGACCCGGAGAACAGTGAGTGTTCTTCGAGACGGACGGAATAAAAATGAAGGTTTAGATGCCCCTTCTTCTAGCGCCAATTGTTGTTGGCCAAAATATAATCCGGAGATAGATATTGCTGGAATGTATGGACAACAAAAAAAGTGCGAGAGCACATCCGAGGGGGTATGAATAACACAAGATTTGCCGGGTTTGTTAGGCCCGGACTTGAATGCTCTCGTGAGATGTTATTAATAAGAATGTGTTTGAGTACAAATATCAATGTAAGAATGCAATTACAATGAGTGTAAAAGATTCTAGTTATCTAGCTCTTGAGCGAAGCCCTGTGTGTTCTTGTTCTCGTTTCTGCCGACCGTCTTAGGATTAAGAGGTTCTGAGAGTGAGAGATGAACAGATGTCCGAAGTGTATAGCTTTGCCAAGAGTGAAAGCCAAGCCGTAAGAAAAACCAGAAAGCAGCCGAGAGATTTCCAAGTGCAGGATGCCTTCTATTTATAGGAGCTGGGATGCCTTTTGTCGTGACGGGCGATCGCCTTTCTTGTAATATAATAAAGGGGCGATCGTCCTGCAGCATATGGGTTGTCTGCCTTGAAGTCCGCGGCTGTTGCTGGCAGCCAGCTGTGCGGTCCAATGAGGAGCTCGCACACGTCCTGAGTTGCTATCACGGGAGGTCCAACTTGCACCTTTCGGCAGGTCTGTCGGTAGGCGAAAAGATGCTGATAGGTTGTGGTCAACGATCCATGTCTTGCGGCGCATTTTCCGTATCTGCATGTGGGTCTCTGTCCGAGCTTCGTCTTCTGCCGACTAGACATGCTGGCTTTGCGTGCCAAGAGACGGTCGTCACTGGCCGGGCACCAGAGTCGATCGCCAGATGCCAAGAGACGATTGCCTTAGATGTCGATCGCTCGGCACTTGGGCTTGATCTGGGATCTCCGATCAGCAAGTCTGCCTTGGTCTATTCGACTCTAACTCGTTCGCCTGTCGCCTGTGCCGATCGCCTGTTGAGGTGTATAATTCTCGACACAACATGAGGCCTTTGAAAAATTCCAGGAATTTAAGGCCCTAGTCGAAAAACAAACTAGTAATCATATCAAAGCACTTCGGTTGGACTGAGGTGGCGAGTATATGAGTACAGAGTTTGATGAGTTCCTTAAGGAGCATGGAATAGTATCACAACTAATACCTCCAGGAACTCCTCAGTTAAATGGTGTGTCGGAAAGAAGAAATCGAATCTTGTTGGTCATGGTTCATTCCATGCTTAGTTACACCGACTTACCAATTTACCTGTGGGGTTATGCACTCCTGACTGTTGCTTATGTCTTGAACAAATGTCCTTCCAAGTCTGCTCCTAAAACACCACACGAGATGTGGAAGGGCAGGAAACCAAGTCTTAATCACATTAGGATTTGGGGATATCCCGCCTATGTCAATAAGTCTAAGGTGGAGAAATTGGAAGCAAGGTCCGTGAAGGTACATTTCACTGGATTCCCATCTGGGACGATGGGTTATCTATTCTACATGCCCGAAGATCGAAAGATCATTGTTGCTTTGCAAGCATACTTCCTGGAAGATGAGTCCATTCAGGAAGGCGGAGCCGGTAGAAGTATTTCTTTGGAAGAATACAATAAAACTCCTCAGGAGACACCTGTACAAGAAGTTGGAACCGAACCTTCTGAAACACAAGTACAACCACTTGGTAGGTCTAGTAGGGTGTCTAAATTACCTGATAGGTATGGCCTTGTGCACCTGTAGGAACTGGGTCTCCATGAGGTTCTAGGTGATAGCCAAGAGACCGACCCCACGACCTATGACCAAGCGATGGTGGATGTAGACTCCGTGATATGGACTGTAGCAGTCTTCACGTAGTTGGGACCTTCGTTTTGACGAGGCAGTCAGAGAGTTTGACTTCGTGCAAAATGAAGAGGAACCTTGTGTGTACAAGAGGGTTAGTGGGAGCAAGATCACATTCTTAGTACTATGTGTAGATGACATTCTACTAATAGGAAAACGATGTGGGAATGCTCAGTTCTGTGAAAGCTTGGCTTTCGAGTAGGTTCTCCGTGAAAGACTTGGGAGAAGAAACCTATATTCTTGGGATTCGACTCTACTGGCGTAGAGCGAAGAGAATGGTAGGTCTTTCCCAAGCCCTCTATATAGACAAGATCTTAAAGCGATTTAAGATGGATTATTCTAAAAGAGGGTTCCTACCGATGCGACATGGAATAAAACTTACCTTGAAGATGTGTTTTCATGGTGACGAACATCGAAAGGAAATGAGAATATACCATATGCTTCGGCCGTGGTAGCCTTATGTATGCAATGTTGTGTACGAGACCTGACATTGCGCACGCTGTGAGCGTGGTAAGTAGGTTTCAGGCAAACCCAGGTAGGGAACATTAGAATGCTGTGAAAAACGTTCCCAAGTACTTAAGAAGGACTAGAGATCTGGTTCTTATGTATGGCGGTAGAGAACTGAATGTGATGGGCTTCACTGATTCAGACTTTCAATGACAGAAAGACGACTCTATGTCTACTTCTGGCTATATTTTACTCTTAATAGAGGAGCAGTATCTTGGCATAGTGCCAAGCATAGCGCGACTGCTGATTCCACCTGTTAGGATGAGTATAAAGCGGCCTCGGAGGCCTCCAAAGGAAGGGTTCAGAGGTTACTGGGTAAACTTCACGTGACACCATATACTTTGCTGCCAGTTTTTGTTTTTATACGATAACAATAGATCGGTAGCACATGCTAAGGAGCCGAGGTTTCACAACAGTACCAAACACATTGAGAGAAAGTATCATCTCGTGAGAGAAATTGTTGGCAAGGGATACATTGTGCTGCATAGAGTAGACTCAGCCGACAACTTCGCTGATCCACTGACCAAGCCACTTTCTCAGATTAGCTTGGAGCGTCATCTGGAGAACATGGGTATTAGATACCATAGTGTGTGGCATTGAGTGCAGGTGGGAGATTGTTAGGAGTATGCCCTCGAATGCCACTCAGGGGATGTTACAGTGAGGGCATTGTACTTGTTATTATGTAATATCAGCATAAGGCAATTGTATGTTTCCTTATTTACTGGTAGTCACTGGCATTCGTGACTCGTAAATATATATATATATATATATATAAACTAGTTCTTGTATTTGAGAGTAAAACATTCTACTCCTTATTGGATAAGGGGATCGGCACTGGAATGGTTTATGGCTCAAATACTTAAATCGTTTGCAAGTCGATGAAACATGATTGGGCATTAATTTTATGTGAAGACTTGTATGACATGTTATTTAACTTGGAGAGTGCCTGTCGAACACTAATGGTTAGTGGGAGCACATGTTATAGGTATTCTAATGAGATTAGTATACTCGAACCGACTCACCATCGATTCATCACACGGATTTCACTCTTGGGACAGTCACTGACGGAATCGAAAGATTGTGATAGGTATTCATGAACCTTCGACTTGAGGATTTAGTAGGGATGTGCTTGTGACATTAAGATTTTCATTAGAGTAGTTCGACCCAGAAAACCGGAAGGTGGGGGTCAACCTCGACGTGCATCTTGACGGGCAAGTAGCAGGTTCTACTGAATACCAAGATAAGATTCTTTCTCCTGTTAGTGAACGGGTTATATGTCCTATGCGGTTATTTGGCAGATGAGACCACAAGTCTTTGGCCAAAGCATTGGAGCTAGTTGTATTGGATACACGAGAGCTCGATGATCTCTATTTACATTAACTCATGCATAGCGTCAAGTACAGATAGGGTTTAACAGACCGTGACCCTATAACTTGATCGGGACATTTGGAAGAAGGGTTTATACGTATACTGGTATTCACGACAGAAAGGTTTTAGAATGATCCCTATCATTCATTCTCAGTTAGGGTACAGTGTAGGCCGCCAGACTGGCTAGGTGGTGCTACTACATTGGATGTCTAATTAATTTTGGCACATTAGATTTCTAAATTAAATTATTGGATAAATTAATTTACGGTCCAATGAATTAAATAAATTATTGGGTGATTAATTTAATTCATAAATATAATTATTTATTGGAGAAATTAATTATATTAATTGGATTAATTAATTGATATGAAATACATTAGAACGGAATGGAGTTTATCTGTTTGGACTTTCGAGAGTTCGAAACGAACCAAACTTATCCATTTCCTTCTAGATGGCCGCCCACTTTCCTACCACCTTCATTGGTCTTGGTCTTCACCTTGATGGGTAGAAGACTAATGACCACTAAGGGGATAAAATCTCATTTTACAATGAGATTGGTGATTTGTCTAAGGTTGGTGATTTGGAATGATATTGTGAATAATAAATATGAAGACTACAACTCCTTTTTCCTAGACTTTGCATCTCACGGTCCATTTAGAGAGAGAGAGAGAGAGAGAGAGAGAGAGAGAGAGAGAGAGGGAGGAAAAGAGTTTTTTTCCAAGTCTTCATCTTGTTCTTCATTTCATCTTGAGTTTTCTTGGAGAAAAATTGAGATAATTTTGAGAGATAGTGAATTATATACTTAGAGTGTTATAATCACAATTGATAGCTTCATCATCCGATTCTAACCGTAACCTTGGAGGTTAATTGGGTGGTTGTTGTTCCGATTGTTTCTCCGGCGCGTGCAAGTAGAGACGCAATCTTTTCGGCGTTGGATCATCCAAGAGCTTGTTGCGGATTGGATTCGTAAGGGACATCATCGAGGACTTATCAAATCAGATTTACGGTCACGAGGATCTTCTCAACCATTTAATCAACGAACTACGAGAGTATGATTTCGAATCTTCCTTTGTTTTGTTTCATATTCGTATATACATATCTTGATCGATCCTCTTAAGGGATTCGGATCGAATTAGATTCGTTTGTTGTTTCCGCTGCGCCTTCATTTTAGGCACTGAATCCCAACAGTAACCACATGTTACCACGCCAACCATCACGAATAATAACGTACATGATAATCCGCAGCCATGCCCCTCGGCATCGACCACCCCCAAAGGTTTCGCCAAACCATTCCCGGGTGGAAAACCTCTTGTACTCGCACTCAACATTTTCACAGTTCAACTACCACATCAGGATACCGTCATAGAATACTACAATTAAATCGGCTTTGCAGTCACAACACTTAAGTATACAACCAACATTTTCTAGCAAGAATGGCAACAATCAACAACACAACAATACCCATAAAGGATAACCAACCGAGTGCGACATTACTGATACAATAGTTAAAGTTCACAGTCATCACTGGCGGAGCATACAAATATATCAACAGAAATCAAATGATCAGTAGAACGGCACAGATACAACTGTAACAATAAGATTACTATCGGGTTAGTTAAAAGCTTACGACCGTAACAACATGAAGTTTACGGCCGTAACAACTAGGATCTTACGGCCGTAACACTAACTTCTTACGGCTGTAACAATGAGCTGTATGACAGTAGAATTAGCTGAGCAGCCTCAAAACGGCTCTGAAGGTTAAGGATTAACTTCTAACAATGTATCCCGACATTAGAAACACTGCAAAATTATCCAACGAGCATAACCACACAACAAACTTGTCGCAACGACTTAGTCCCAACACACAAACACATAACGTTTTAAATTCCGAAAACCAAAGTCGTTTGCGAAACAAAAATTTTCCACAATCCTTTCGATCATAACCAAAATTGACGGTAATATTTTGCAATGTCCGAAGTACTTTAAAACACATTTTCCAAGTACCGTCTGATGTTGTCATTTGAAAATACATGACCAACTTGTCAAAATTCAACCGATTTCAAAATCCATACAAACTGTGGTTTAACCGCACCATCAAAATATTTTCAAAAAATCGATTTCCACAATAATTCTCAAACCCGTAAAGTTCTTTAGAAAAACGTTCTCAAACCTACCCGCAGCAGACATAATTACAACAATCCAAAAATAATCGAACTTAAAACCACATGCCCAAACGGCAAACAAGATAACCAATTCAATCATATACATCATGTGGGCATCGAGTTTAAACATACAACAACACCATCCATCTGAGTTTCTCACAAACTCTACCGCCGATACCTTTTTCGAGACCCATCAAGATTCACAACTTTCACATCATACCACCCCACACGGTGGTTCAAAGTCAAAACATCATTACGTCCAGTTCTATACACATACAACGTGTCACAAGTATCGAATACAAACTCTATTACACAACACCATGCAGATAAAATTATGTACCACAATCAACTCACATAGATGAAATCATGAAACACAGATACCTCGCATAAAAGAGGAGACTTACATCCACATGCCGTACGGAGATGACGGTCACCCTCGATACTAATCTCATCCGACAACATAACCGACACATTGTGACTACGCACAACTCAACTTGTCACCCGACAACTCGAATGACACGACAACACACTACTCGACAAATCACGACTCGACTTGACCCGACAACCTAGGTTTCCGCAACCTAAGCTCCGATACCATAAATGTAACATCCCCAAAATCGTATGGGAATATTACACGCCGTTGATCCTTTCCACGAGGATCTACCAGGCTAAACATCACAAAACGACCAAGTGTTTGCCGGTCGGGGCAAACAATACAATGATACGGACCCTTAAGGTCAATTATATAAACAACTACACGGACTGATGAGGTCATACGACTAACACAAACAGAAAAATACAACTCTTTACAATGAATACCCACGCAGGGGTAAAGATACAAAATAGCGGAAGGCGGATTACGACTCTGACGATACAGCACAACTCGACTATCTCCCAACTCTTGATTAGTATCGTAGCCCGTCACTTCATGTGCCGATCCTGTAATTGCTCCCCGAACCTAGAAGCACCTGGACACAAAACGGACATCCACCCCCCGATTACTAGGGGGTTAGCAAAATTCTACTATTTTGCTAGTGCAATTGTAATACGATACGAAATATAACATGCAAATAGCAACCACGAATTTGATACGGAAATCGACTATCAAAATGTTCCCGATAAGTTTTAGAATTTCAAACTCAAGCAAAGAAGTATTTAAGAAACTTGTCATCTCGGGGATTTTCAAAGTAGAAGTTCTTTTGACCTCGAGTCCCAATTTACAAATCCTTTTCGAAAATGTTAGGGCCTCAGCCCGATTCTCGTTTCAAAACACACTAGTTAAGATATTATCATGGTCCGTGACCCAACATTAAAATGTTATCCAATCAATCACTGTTACACGATCATTGTTCGTACACATCATGTACCGAACTCCAGAGGCCTCGACGGACCTTACTCGGACCACACGTATTATTCGTACACATCATGTACCGAACTCCAGATGCCTCGACGGACCCTATCCGGACCACACACGTTGTTCGTACACCTCATGTACCGAACTCCAGAGGCCTCATCGGACCCTACCCAGAACACGCACGTTGTTCGTACACATCATGTACCGAACTCCAGAGGCCTCATCAGACCCTACGCGGAACACACACATTATCACGGCACAACTCATATTGATCAACTCAACACATTACCACGAGTAACACACATTATTACCAATATGTCAAACCATTCAACAATACACCGTAATCCATATTCAAGTATATAACCAAACCGACACAAATATCATAATCATCACGATAACTCAACCATGACCAATCACGCATGACAAAAACCATACGATTAACACAACCAACACAATCCCACAACATTAACCAAGTGAGGATATCATCACTACCATCAATCGGTCACAATAATTAATTCACACGAAGCATATCCACGAAGTTAAACTAATCATCATAAACCTAACACGAATCGATAACCGATACCGAACATTCCGACGAACACGGCTCAACCGATAAACCTTGAACACCTACAATCCTCCGGCAAAAACAACGAACATACGATTACAACGAGAATCAAGACCAACAACAACGGAAATCCCACCAAACTATCGAAGGAAAACTCATTGGGACATTTAATCGAACATTAAATGTTCAATAACTCTCAAGAACACTCGAATCGCCAATCGAGTTAAACAAACTCGAAATATGGATATACAACCCATAGAACACGATTAATAATACTCAATAACATCAACTGATTCATCAAAATTGGACGAACAACGAAAATCAAGAAGGAAATCCCGAAAGTCAACCCTAGGAGATTTCAAGAACTTACCTCGATCCGACGAAGAACAAGGATTAGATGATGATTGACAGGAACTAAGCTTTCCAAAATGATGCACGATGATTCCTCCGATCACCACCTAGGAGTCACAGCCGAGAATCGCAGAAGAAGAAGGAGGAAGGGTGAAAAATGAACAAAACCCAACGGCCAGACCTATATATAGCCGCGCATGTTACGGCCGTAACAGGCAGTACCTTACGGCCGTAACTCGGCCCTTTCGGCCGTAATCGGCATCATCTTACGGGCGTAATCGGCACCTCCCAGGCCACTGCCCAAAACGCTCGGGCATATTACGGTCGTTACCAGGCAAAGCATTGAGGCCGTAACAGGGCATTACGACCGTACCCGACCACTCCTTACGGCCGTAATCGATCCTCCATGGGCTATTGCCCAACATGTGCGGGCGCCCTACGTCCGTAACCGGCAAGGCATTGCGTCCGTAACCGGCCATGTGTTGCGGCCGTAACTCGGCCAGGTACGGTCGAAACTCGATCGTTCCGACAGTCTGGTTAGATGTTCGACAACATTCGGTCACCCTAACGCACTGGCTATCATTCAAAACAATAACGTGCAATTTACGAAACATAACATACCACAAGCACGTATTTAATCAAAGAAACGCACGAGACACAAGTCCCACTCGACGAACATTACAACAGAAGTACATAATAGAAAAACGTATCCCACATAATCAAAACGAAATAAAATAACCGGCACCAAACGACAAATAATTCAGGGCAACTAGAAATAAAAATCTCGGGTATTACAGCGGGTTGATCCACCTCGGGTCACGGGGCGGGATGAGCCGACCCGCGGTGGAAAAATAATACTTTAATAATAATAAAAATAAATATTTTTACGAATTTTTTATCTAGTATTTTATTTTTGTAATACATATTATCTATAAAATTTGTCATTATTAACATAAATATAAGATATAATAATCTATATATAAAAAAATATAATTAGATATAAATTGTGCGGGACGGAGCGGGGTGGGTACCCATAGAGCAAGAATGATACTTCAGACCAGCACCATCCCACTGCGGGTTGACATCCCGCTCCTAAATTGAAACCCCAAATAGAAACATGGTGATCATAAATACTAAGATCAATTTATTTCACTCATTCTTTTTGTATTGCTTTTGAGTTGAGATTGCATCATGATCTTGGATCTATCATATGACAATTCGTCAGAATTCAAAAAATAGTACAACCACAATAATTGATGCTATCGTATTTGTTTGAGTTATTGATTATATGGGTGGTGTGATCGGTGATGGAATACGTAATGAATTTAATGAGAAAAGTACAGTGAGATATCGTATTGTGGAATTTTTTCGCCAAAATTCACTTTAGATGCAACATTATTAATCGAATTCGGCTCTATGTCACTGCCCAAATTGAACAATCTTATCTTTCTCACCAACCTTTAAAATATACCAGTCTCTCTCTCATGATTTAAGCCACAAGAGAAGAAAAAGGGAAAAACTCTTTAGTTCGCTCATGGCAATAATCTCTACCAGTCTCTCATTATCGATTTTCAGTTTTCCACCAATTTCTTCTTCTACGGCGACTTCCCGCCACCGCCACTCACCATCGCGAACTCAATTTCCTCGCTCATCAGCTTCCATGGATTCCAACGATGAGCTCAAAGCGAAATTCATGGAGTTTCCTCATGTTTCCGGCTCGCGCAAAAACCTAATGGTGGAGCTATTATCCTCTGTGGAGAGACGCCTTGGATCCTCGCTCCAGAGTTGTACTCTTCCACTTGATGTACAACATTTTGAGAATTCTACTGGTTCTGCCCAGGCGTCTCTCCACCTTAGATTCGGCCTCTCCTCTTCGCAGGTACTCTGTTCTTATTCTGTTTGTTTGCATCTTTTTGTCAACTAAACATAGTTTATGCCATACTGAGAATAATATATATGTACAGACTCTCCATCTGCACGAGTGTATATCACTCTTCCTTTATGAGCATTTTACTAGATGCCCCATGACTGCAGGGTATAATTGTTGTACTTCCTGCGATTCCTTTTAATTGATTTTTTAGTTTTTTGAAATGAAACTTTGATCGTAAATTTATTTTAGATATGGGTCCGATAGATATAAAAAAAATTATATAATTAATTATGGCGTGTTTGACAGTCTACTTGATAAGATAGCTGTTGGCTGATAAACTTATTTATTGAGATGCTACTTTGAATAGCATTTAGATAGTGAGCTTATACGTTAGGTTATGACATTATCATACGGAGCTTTTTTAAGTAATCTCACTTTCAATCTTATTGTATGAATAAGCTTTGTTTGGTTGAATGAGTTTATTTGAGAAACTCCTTCAAATGCTTCTTTTACCGAGCATCTCAAATAATCTATAGAGCTTTTCCTTTTTAAATCCTTATTTTAAACATGTATTTTTTTGTAATATTTTATTTTTAGCCAAATTTTCAGTTAATTCTGCTAAACACTTTTATTTATATCTGCATACTTTTCAACTATCAACAAGGAGTATATACTTCTAAAGTAGATTTTCAGCTATCAACTAGGTTATCGGTATAAGCTTTATACTAAACATAGAGTACATAAATATAATACGAACATATATGTAAAGTTTCCGAATGACTAGTACTTTCTTCAATTCTTTTTAATTGCCTTTTTCGTGTTTTAAAATGGAACTTTAATCATAAATAACTTCTTATTTATTATGATATAATTAAAAAATTATTCATCATTAAATTTTTATCTCCAGAAGGAAAAATATTAAATAAAAAGAAGGGTTAATGACGCCAAAATCCACAACCTTTCATCCGACTTTCATTTTTTCCACAACCTTTTCATAAATCCTGTAAATCCACAACCTTTGGCACTTGTTCGATTTTTCCATAATTTTGATTTAGCCCCAAATTCGGTCCTACGTGGATCCTACGTGGACGTCGGGAGTGTGTCGTCGCCGAAAAATTCAAACTGCATCGGTTTTAAACTTAGGATTAATAACGCCAAAATACACAACCTTTGATGCCCCTTTCATTTTTCCCACAACCTTTGGCACTTGTTCGATTTTTCCATTAGCAGCATCTAAAAAGTTGAAAATTATTTTCAATTTTTAGTTTTTTTTGCACAATTTTAAGGACGGCTTTATAATGTAGTTCTAGTTTATTTTATTTTTTTGGTTTTTCCGGAAAAAAAAATCAGTTTGTAGAGTTCCTCTTTTTAGATTTATAACTATTTAATTTTCCAATTAGTATATCATGATCTTAAAACAATATACTTCCTAAAAACTGAAAGCTAAGACAAACCCAAAAAAAAAATCAGTGTTTTTCTTGTGTGTGTGTTTCAGATGTCAATTGTTTGTTTGTAAGGTGATTTGGTTTCATGGCAATAAATAGGCAAGAATGTTTTCCTTAATTATTTGCACTTATGTAATATAATCTGTTTTTTCCCCATATTTCAACTGTATTTTTTTTGGGTTTTTCTTAGCTTATTTTAGAATTAATTTTAGAATTAATTTTTTGTGATGCAAGCCCAATTTTAGCCAATATTTGATTTTCCACTTTATATTTTAAAATTTAGTTATTTACAAATCTACAGTCAACTATTTCCATTCTTCTACTAAATAGTATATCAAAATTACTATAACACCTTTATTTATTAAATATCTAAAAATCTTGAAATTATTATTATTTAAAAAAATGAAACAATCGGAAAAGAAGAATTCGAAAAACTGAAATTTATTAAAATAATCTGGTAATAATTGATTAAAAACTAGGAATCTGGAAATAAAATAAAATAAATGTAAATAAATATAAATTTTCATTAAATTAAGAAAAAGTATCTAAATATCGGATGAATAATATAAAAGTAAAAATATATCATCATCATATATAATGAAAGATTAGGTCCTAAAAATGATTGGGGAGTATTAATGACAACAATTTTAAAATATTTATTAGGGTTTTGCAATTTAGCCCTCATATTTTCCTGCAACTTTCAATTTAACCCCAGAAATTCTGTATACTTTAATTTAAACCCGTTTTGATTTATGATTCTTCGATTTTAACCCAGTCAGCTTCTCAACTCTTACAATTTGACCTCACTCAACTTTAAAACCTCCAATTCAGTCCCATTTTGACCAAGACATTAAAATATTGACCTTTCAATTAATATTAATAATTAGTCCGATTTTATGCATATATATTTTAATTTCCGTCATTATATCGTAATATTTTATAATGATTAAAATATTATTACATGTAGACTTTATCAAGGATTTACGCCAGGATCGCGAGTCGAGCATCTCCATATTCAAGTCGATACAAAGATCATTTATTCGTGGGAATTTTCACTATCACTTTAATTGCTTTAATTGGATTGTATATGTGATATTCAATTCAATATGTGATATTCAATTCATGTTTAAAAATTGACGATACATGTTGTGAATCAGGCTCACATGTATACGTGTAAAGAGGCTACATTAAGATATATGTTGTTGCGGGTACACCTGCGCAACCTCAATATTCACATGCGTGCTCGATTCATGTTATATGTGGTATTTTGTGTATGTTTCATGTTGTTGTGGGGACACCTGCGCAACCTCAATATTCGTGTTATGCGTGCTAGATTCATGCTATACGTAATATTGTGTGTATGTATTCATGTTGAGGAAAAGATATGATAGATTATTCATTTTATACTTTCCATGAGATTATATATTACTGTGATAAGTGAGATTTCCACGAGCTGAAGGAAGTTCACCCCCACCTTCATTGATCCCGCAGGTTAAATCGAGCCGGATGAACGAAGGAGCAAGCCGAGAGGGCATATTAATGAAATTTATTAAATGATATTTTTCTTATGTCAAATGTTTCGAAATTCTTTTGGGGAAACTTTTGTTAGAAATAAACAATTATAATTTATTCTTCCGACGCAAATTTTATTTCGTATCTATGACGCGTTATTGCCTTAATTAATGGTATTTAATTTATGTCAATGTAGCGACTCGACTTTGAAGGCGTTATTCTTCGTCAAATTTACCTTTTATTTATTTTCTCCAATAATTATCCCTAAAAAGTCGGGGCGTTACATAGTGATATAACTTATATTACACACATTAACGGAACCTTGATACAAAGTATATAAACATCTGCACAAATATTACGTACAAAATACGTAGATATTCAACCAAAAGCACAGCCGGTGCATCGCACGAGTTCGTAACGCCTCGTATATAATGAAAGATTAGGTCCTAAAAATGATTGGGGAGTATTAATGACAACAATTTTAAAACATTTATTAGGGTTTTGCAATTTAGCCCTCATATTTTCCTGTAGTTTTCAATTTAATCCTAGAAATTCTGTATACTTCAATTTAAACCCGTTTTGATTTATGATTCTTCGATTTTAACCCAGTCAGCTTCTCTAACTCTTACAATTTGACATCACTCAACTTTAAAACCTCCAATTCAGTCCCATTTTGACCAAGACATTAAAATGTTGACCTTTTAATTAATATTAATAATTAGTCCGATTTTATGCATATATATTTTAATTTCCATCATTATATCGTAATATTTTATAATGATTAAAATATTATTACATGTAGACTTTATCGAGGAGTTACGGGCTTAGGACTGTGAGTCGAGCATCTCCATATTCAAGTCAGACAGCATCATTTATTCGTGGAAATTTTCATTATCACTTTAATTGCTTTAATTGGATTGTATATGTGATATTCAATTCAATATGTGATACTCAATTCATGTTTAAAAATTGACGATACATGTTGTGAATCAGACTCACATGTATACGTGTAAAGAGGCTATCTTAAGATAAATGTTGTTGTGGGGACACCTGCGCAACCTCAATATTCACATGCGTGCTCGATTCATGTTATATGTGGTATTTTGTGTATGATTCATGTTGTTTTAGGGACACCTGCGCAACCTCAATATTCGTGTTATGCGTGCTAGATTCATGCAATACGTAATTTTGTGTGTATGTATTTATGTTGAGGAAAAGATATGATAGATTATTCATTTTATACTTTCCATGAGATCATATATTACTGTGATAAGTGAGATTTCCACGAGCTGGAGGAAGCTCACCCCACCTTCATTGATCCCGCAGGTTAAATCGAGCCGGATGAACGAAGGAGCAAGCCGAGAGGGCATATGAATGAAAATTTATTAAATGATGTTTTTCTTATGTCAAATATTTCGAAATTCTTTTGGGGCAACTTTTGTTAGAAATTAACAATTTATAATTTATTCTTCCGACACAAATTTTATTTTGTATCTATGACGTGTTATTGCCTTAATTAAAGGTATTTAATTTATGTTTGTGTAGCGACTCGACTTTGTAGGCGTTATTCTTCGTCAAATTTACCTTTTATTTATTTTCACCAATAATTATCCTTAGAAAGTCGGGGCGTTACATAGTGATATAACTTATATTACACACATTAACGCAACCTTGATACAAAGTATATAAACATCTGCACAAATATTACGTACAAAACACGTAGATATTCAACCAAAAGCACAGCCAGTGCATCACACGGGTTCGTAACGTCTCGTATTGCTTATGATTAAGTCCGAAATATACGCAACAAACAATTTTATCTGTTCATTTTACATCAACTTTAGCTATACAAATATATTATTAAAATTGAACAATCATTTAAAAGCTAAAGTTTGATTTAAAAACTGAAAATATACAAATAAAATCAGAAAATCATTTAAATGAACGAATAAAGTTGTCGACTGTTTATATCTTCTACTTAATTATAAGCATTATATTTTTTAGTTTTAATTGTACTTTTTAGTTTTAAATTAATTTCTGGATTATTTAAATAATTTCTAGTTTTAATCCCAACTTTCAATTTTCTAAATTATTTCATTTACTCTTTTCAATACAATTATAATTTTTAGATTTTCAAAAAATACTATAGTAATAATAATATAGAAATTTTGGTCTATTATTTAATGGAATGGTGGAAAATAGTTGATTGTAGTTTGTAAATAATTCGATTTCACAATATAGGCTGCAAACTCAGATTTTTTGGCAATATCAAATTGTCTAACTATACAAAGTTCAAACCAGAGTCTCAGATTGATTTCACATTGGGATTGGATTCACTGCAAGTTGCCTTCCGGCGGATCCAGGTCCATCAATACAATAACGAGCCTCTCCCTATTCGATGCACCACATTTTCTGCTGGGCCTCATCTGCAGCCCAACTTCGCTCATGCTAATCTTAGGCCCCGTTTACTTTTTACTTAATGGGCTGAATACTGAACCATCTGAATCGCTCAGATATTTTTTTTGTTTACTTTTTGCTGAATGGGCTGAAAATTGGCATTGTGATTCAGCCTAAAAAACAAGGTCCTTCCCATTCAGCACAACAAATTACACATTCTGCCCTCACCTACCGCACGGCTTGCTCCCCTTTCTCATCTCCACTTTCTTCTCCCCTTCTCCCTTTTCCCGTCCCTTTTCTTCTCTCCGTCATTCTCTTTTCTTCTCCCCTTCTCTCTCCCGTCCCTTTTCCCGTCCCTTCTCTCTCCCGTCCCTTTTCTTCTCTCTCCACCGTCCGCATCGCCCTCGCCCGCCCAACCCTCGCCCGCCTCACCGACGCCCGCATCACCGACGCCCGCCTCACCGTCGAGCAGGTTCGTTTTTTTTTTTTTTTCCTGCTGCTTTATTTTCATTTTGTGGCTATTCTTCATTTTGTTTATTTTCGTTTTTTTTATTCATTCCAGCTATTCTCCAAAATTTTTCCAGCTATTCATTCCAATTTAGCAATTCCAGTTTTTTTGATTCATTCCAGCTATTCTCCGAAATTTTTCTGATTCATTCCAGGTTCGTTTTTTTTTCCTGCTTGTTTATTTTTTGCTTGTTTATTTTTCCCGCTTGTTTCATTCCGTGTTCGTTTTTTTCTGATTTTTCCTGCTATTTTTTATTTTTCGATTCCGGTGATTTTATCTTGTTTTGATTTACGGTAGAGATAAATATCGATTACGATGGGAGTGTTTGTTATGATGTATATTTAGTTTTTTTCATTTCTTCGAGGGATTCCGTGGTGCTTGTTGGTAGTTGGTTTGATAATTTTATCTTGTTTTAGGTATGGAACAAATTGGGAAACACAACCAAATAAACGAACTAGGATAAGTTGGAGGGATCCCAATGTTATGAAGACCTTTTTGGAAAGTTGTATTCTTGAGGTTTCATTGAGCGGGAAGGAAGGTAGTGCATTAAAACCGAATTCATGGATCAAAGTTTGAAACCCTCAAAGCAACTCATAATTTTACCGTGACAAGAAGCGATGCGTAATAAATTTGATTATCTAAAGGGGAAATATGGAGCATGGTTGAAATTAAAAACAAAGCGCAATTTGTATGATCCTTCAACCAACACATTCAACTTAACACCTCAAGAATGGGAATTGAGAGTGAGGTATATTCATAATTGGCAATTTATTTTCGCTTTTATGTAATTTGTATATTGATAACTTTATTTTTTAACACATCCAATAAATATGTTGAATATTTGAGGACGTCAAGTCTACTATACCCGAGTTGTGTGCACAACTATTTGAGGGTGGTGTGTGCACGGTATTGGAGGCTATGGACCGACATCAAAAGACCCTATGCCAACCGTTGAGCCTTTCGCGTTCACAGCTTTCGAAGACCCTATATCAAGTGAACAAGCTCCCATGTCGTCAACACCTAGTTCCTCTCGTACTCATGTTGATAAGAAAAAAAGAAAGGCTAGAGAAGTAACCTCGGATTTAGATGAGAAACTTATGATTTTTCTAGATAATATGGCATTAAAACACGAGAAACCCGATCCTTTCTCGTATGAAGCATGCATGAAAAAATTGAACGACCTTGGATGGGGAAAAGAAGATCCATTGTTTCGCATTGCTTTTTCTCTTCTTACGGATAGCCGGAATAGAGAAGCATGGATTGGAATACCGTCAGAGTTTGCTAAGGATTGGGTAAAAACGGTTGGAGCAAAACAAGGATACCACTAGTTCACTATTTGGTATTTTTTTACTAGTTTTTTGTTTTTAATGATATTTGGGACTTGTTTTTGTTGGGACTTTTGGTTCTGTCTTATTGTTGTGTTGCTCTTTGGTAAAAACCAAGTTGTTATGACTATTTTTGTTATATTGTTGATGTTATATTGTTCTGTTTTATTGTTCTTGTTCTTTTCATTGCCAAGTTGTTATGATTACTTTTGTTATATTGTTGATGTTATAACAGGCCCTTATTAACGAACCTGGAATGTTGAACAGGCCTTTATTTTCATTGTTGTGACTTTATTTTTAGAGGGGAGCAAGTTTTCATTTTTAGATGCTAAACAGGCCTTTATTTTCATTGTTGTGACTTTATTTTTTGCTTGTTTATTTTTCCTGCTTGTTTCATTCCAGGCCTTTATTTTTTCAGATGTTATCTTCTCCATTATCCATTGTTGTGACTTTTATTATTGGCAAGGTTATGACTGGTGCTGTTGTTTATGTGATAATTTGTGATGTTTTTACGAATAGATATGCCGACTCTCGAGGAAGAAATTCTTGTTGTAATTCTAATATATGTATACTAAGACGAAGAAGAGTTGCTTCAACAAGACGAGAAAGGATACGCGATAATACTTCGGCATTGAGTGGATATGCATACACCCAAGAGCTACTAAATGGATCCAGTACGCAATGTCAAGAATTGATGCGACTATCTCGTGAAGCATATATACTATTATGCCAACATTTTAGACAAAACAATTGGGTGAAAGATAGTAAACATGTTAGCGTCGAGGAGAAGATGGCAATGTTTTTAACAATTCTTGGACATAATGAACGTTATAGAGTAATTAAACGTAGATTTCAACACTCTACAAGAACCGTTCATGTTTATTTTCATGAAGTTATGCAAGGCATGATGGAATTCGCAAAAACCATTATAGTGCCAACAAATTAGAGGCAACTTGAACATGTCAAATCATCGAGGCGCTTGAGAGAAAAATTTCCGGTATGTTTTACCGTTGTGGTTTGGTAAAAATTCTTGACATTAGTAAGGTAATTTATTTATTTATTTTTTATTAATCAAGGGGGCAAAGGCGCACTAGACGGTACTCTTATACATGCAGTTGTGCCGATTAGTCATCAGACTGCTTATAGGGGAAGAGGTGGTAGTCGATGCTTTCAAAACGTTCTGGGAATTTGTGATTTCAATATGATATTCACTTTTGTTTAATTTGGATGGGAAGGTATAGCACATGATTCCAGAGTACTTAGGAAGTTGCTTTTAACCCGACTCGGCTTTCCCTTTCCACCACAAGGTATACATCATTCTCAAAATATACTTTTGCTTTTTATTTGTATGTTATACATTTGATGTTTTTAATTTTCGACAAATATTATCTTTGCGATCCGCATATGCCAATTCCCGTGGATTTTGGCTCCATATCGTAACACGAGGTATTGGTTAGCGATTTCCGACGCCGACGTGCTTTGACAAAAGAAGAATTGTTCAATCATGCACATGCCCACTTAGGAATGTTATCAACGTGCTTATGGTGTCTTGAAATTAAGATTTCCAATTAAAGCGAGATGGCTCCTTTTCCATTTACAATACAAATAAATGTGGTCATTGCTTGCTTTGCGATACATAATTTTATCAGAAATGCAATATTCAGGACCAGTTGTTTCGGAGTGCAATGAGGATACTATATTTAACAATGAAGAAGAAGGCGAAGGAAGTGGAGAAGAAGGGCTCGACATAACACAATGGGGTGCTAATAGCACACAATATATGACTAATTTGCGTGATGAAATTGCAAATAGTTTGGTTTCTAATGCTTAATTTTAAGAATTCTGTTCAAAATAAGATGTTGAAGTATTTTATTTATAAGTACTTATTATTGTTGTTTGTGATGATATCAATAAAGTTTGACATTATGTTTTGATGTTTAACTAGTTTATGTCATTCAAAAATACTATTCAGCTTAAAAAATAACGAACAGTTTATCAAACAGCACTTATTTCATACTGAGGGACAAAATGGTCATTTCTGTCATTCAGATAGTTCATTCAGACAAGAAAGAAACAACAAGACATTTTTTCAAATCAGACAGCTTAATCCACTCAGACAGCTTAATTCATTCAGAGATTAATGAAAAAAAAGTAAACAGGCCCTTAGACATGGGGTGTTCCTTACATACCCGAAAATACAGGTACTTGATTATGCAGGTAGGTATTACTAAACACCGCCCAAAATTACTAGCCACCGCCCTATAAGATTACTTTTTTATTCATTTCAAGTCTTTCATTATTTCTAAACACCACACCACACCAAAATCTTTCAAGCTCAAGTTTTTCGAATATAACACACAATCAAATATATATCGTCAATATTATCGACAACTACGAAAATGGACGAGAATTCGCATCTGGAGGTAATTTTTCGGAGAAAATGATGCAGGCATCTGATTATTCCGCCTGTTCCATGGTACAGGCGTCCCCAGATTCCGCCTGGACCATGGTACAGGCGTCTGGTGCGGACGCTCGGTCCTAGGTCTAGGCGTCTAAACCAGACGCCTGAACCATGGTCGGGACGTCCGATTCAGACGCCTGTGCCATGGCCAGGCGTCCGATTCAGACGCCTGTACCGTGGCCAGGCGTCCAAGCCAGACGCCTCGGCCATGGTCCAGGCGCAATTTTTGGACGCCTGGACCCTTTTTTTGCCTGATTTTAAATATTAATAATAATATTATTGGTATTATTATTAACATTGTGTCAATTAAAAATTTCAGGTTATATTGGAAGAATTTGAAGGCGACAGCGTTGATTATAGTGGTTATTTCGTTAATGACGAAATATTCGCTAGTGATTGTGATGCGATTGCTTGGGCGAAAAAAATTGCTCTTCAAATTGGTTTCGAGTTGATCATTTCATCGTACAAGAATAAAGGAAAGACAAAGCTATTGAGATGTAACCGTGGTGAACGGTACAGAGGGGTATTAAGAGATTTGGATGTCGCTGAAAGGACACAAAGACGAAAGCATGCAAGTGTACATTTCAGATAAAGGCCGAACAATTGCATGACTTGAGTGGTTGGATAATCAGACCGATCTCTGGGAGTAAGGGTATGCACAATCACTCATTTATTGTTTATCCGCCAAACAAGTTGTTCATGAGATGAGTGCTGCTCAAGCCAAGCCGTGTGCCATCTTGGCGGCCATTCAGAATAAATTTCCCGAGGACAAACCGACTAGACGACATATCTATAATTATAGAGACCACTTGAGGAAGCATGATTTTGAAGAAAGAGATGTCGTCGGTCAGTTTCACCATTTGGCTGTGACGAATAACTACGTACATTGGACGCAGGCCGACCCGGATACAAATGCTGTTACCCACGTGTTCATGGCACATCCAACATCAATCAAATTAATCCAGACCTATAGATGGTTCATTGGCATGAATTCCACCTACAAAACGAATAAGTACAAGATGCCATTTCTCGAGATAGTCGGGATGACTCCATGTAACAAGAACTTCCTAATCGCCTATGCAATTATGAAAGATGAGACCGAATCGAGCTACGCGTGGGTGTTACAGAAGTTGAAAATTTTGCTTGGGTTTGATGTTCATCCGACGGCTATTGTTACGGATCGTGAGTTGGGATTGATGCGTCATATTGAAGAGATATTTCCAGAGAGTGCCCACTTACTTTGCACATGGCATATTAATAAGGATGTTGAAGACAAGGTCTACAGAATTTGTGGAAAAGATAAAGAAATGGGCCAAAGGTTTAAAAATGGGAAATGGAAGAAAATCATGGAAGCGGCGACCGAAGAGGAATATGATCAAGCGGTGAAACTCATGAAGGATACATGGAGATGGAATCCTAAGGTGATATCATACGTTGAGGGTACATGGCTAAAATACAAGGAGGTGTTCGTTGTTGCGTGGACGAATAAAGTGCTTCATTTTGGAAACACAACCACTTGTAGAGTTGAGAGTGCACATGCCGAGTTAAAGCAATGGCTTAATTCTTCCACCAGAGCCCTCGATACCGTATGGACCAAAGTGAACCAGGAGATTGAATCACAACTTACGCAGATCAGATACACACTTGAACAGTCTAGGTGTCGTACAGGCATGGTGTATTCTGGTTTTCCGTTCAACTACTTGCGCTGTCGTGTTTCCCATCATTATGCGACATCGTCGAATGAATTGACACGTATGAGAGAATTAAGTGATCAAGTGTACGATCGTTGCGGTTGTTCACTCCAAACCACCCATCAGATTCCTTGTGCGTGTGAGCTCAAGAGACATATGGAATCGCGGACCCCATGCAGTGTTAGTCGTCTTCACATATTTTGGCAAACACTTATTATTAGTGATGGTGGGGACACGACCGAATTTGTCGATCCTTCTACCGGTGCTGAATCGGAGGACCAGCAGTACATTCAGGCCCTTGTCGATGAGGTCAGACAGAGCGATCATGCAGTTGTCCGTAACGTATCACTTATGATCCACGATCATCTTCACCCTGATCAAACGTGTTACGTTGAACCACAAGTGAATACGGCAGTTAAGGGTCGACCAAGAGGAAGTTCATCGACTAGACGCGATCCTAGTGGTTGGGAGTATAGCCAAAGGGGTCGTGGTCGTTCCCGCTCATCCAGTGGTCGTGGCCGCAGCTCTTCTGCATCAGTCCACAATGCCTCTTCATCAGGTATGAACAAATTTATTAATACTGTGTCTTTTTTTATATTGGACTAGGATACTTATGTATTACATGTTAAATAAAAAGATAATTTTTATTAGAAACAAAAATAAAAAGTCTTCTTATTTTACATAGTCTTCTCGAAAATATGTAATATATTGAATATGTATTTGCAGATGGACACCACCGAGTGGAGATTGGTAACTATCACCATATCGATAAGATACCGGGAATTATTTTGCCATTTGTTGAAGGTTATCTCGATGTCCTCGGAGACGGTAATTGCGGATTTCGTGTTATCGTCGACTACATATTTGGCGACCAAGATAAATGGCGTATTGTACGTGTATGCATTGCAAATGAAATTATGGCTAACTGTACACTCTACCGATCGATCTACTATGATGGGATTGAACCTGAGGTTCGACGTATTACATGGGAAGGTGGTGCGTGTGGATCGGATCATTGGATGGCTATTGCTGAAGATTTATTCCCTATTGCTACTATTTTCAATGCCGATGTCATACTATTCGGATTCGGAAACGGTAGATCTTTATTTGCATGTCTCACTGTGCTGCCGTTGAAAGCACCCTCAACGGCAACACGGCCTAGCCAAGAGATTGTCATTTGTCATTTAGGAGATACGTACAAACATTTTATTCGTCTAGATTTAATGCCAAATTTTCCTGTAACGCCCATGACGAGTAACTGGTTTAGAATCCATGATAGTAGTGTTGGTGGCTGGGAGAATTTGTATACGAGCAGGAGAGAAAAATGGAATAGATTAGTCGGTATGATGTAAAACTTTATTTGTTGTATGTTCCTTAATTAATAAAATTTTCGTTTTTGTTGATCTTTATAGTTGATAGTTGATTTTCTTTTATGTTGATCTTGATAGTTGATAGAAAAATTTTCGTTTTTGTAAGCAGAACAGAAAAAAACAAACAAAAGTAAAGTGCCAAATGCAAAACGAAAGTGTCAATCAATATACAAAATACAAAAAAAAAATGAAAACGCCAAACAAAATACCGTCACAAACAAAATATAAAATACAAAATCAGTTGGCCAAATGCCAATCCCTCATGAACTCCTCGAGCATCGTCGTCGCTTCTTCCGCCTGGTCTGGGGGAAGGTGTCTGATACAGTGCTGGGTAATACCGACGGATCGACTCACCCACTGTAAAAAATAGAGACAATATAATACAATGAGTAATGTATGATGAAATCAAACAAAGTACAAAGTTAAAGAACATACGTAATCGGTGCTGGAACGAGAAGGGATCACTGATCCAGGTGCTGCACCGTCGTTCAGTAGCTGAGGGTGCGAATACCGATAATACCACTCAATGTAATCATCGGCGCAAGCAGCCTGATCATGAGTAGCCGCCTCATAGTCAGCGAGAGGAAGCCTGTATGCACCCGGAAACATCATCCAAGCATCAGATGACATCCGGATGGGATAGTCAACTCGGTACAATCTGCTCGACCATGCCCGAACCTCTTTCTCCGGTCTGGTGATCGGGAAAGTGATGGACTGCACATAACCGAGTGTCCGTAATGCCCACTGTGCATGTATGGCTCGATAATATCCCGATATCGTAGCCATCCAATGAATGTGGTCCTCGGGACATCCCTCACCGGATCAGGGCCATAAGGCAACCACTGTATCTGCGTACATGTAATCAACAAGTTATACAAGTTATTTTTAAATGAATTGTGAGATTGTTAGAAGGAATCGTTATACCTCTGCGGCTGTCAACTGATCAATGTGGCGACGCAAAGACTGGAGGCGGTGCTCGTCCCTACCCTCGGGCTGGACACTCCATGTAGAAGCTCGAGGTTGCGTGGAGTCAACAATCATACGCTCTCGATGAGGTCGAAAGCAGGGAAAATACTCATAAATCCAAGCCTGAACGAGGGTAAGGCATCCACAAATACCCATGGAGTACCGAGCTGACGGTACATGAAAGTCAATGCGGCCGAACCCCATGAATACTGACCGGTAGTATCTGTAACACCCCCATATCAAACCGGGAATATTACACACCGCAGACCCTCTCCGTGAGGATCCACCAGGCTAGACATCAAAACAACACATTATATTACATACCGACGAATCAAAATAACAGACCAATAGACCGATTTGGTCTTTCGTCACTGACTTAAAAATCAAAATACATAAACTCATCCAGACTCATACCCACACAAGGGTAAAATACTTGCAACAACGAACAATAAGACAAATGGAAAAGACAATACAATGGACTCAGACTAATCGAACCCAAACTGCCTTCGTGTGATTAGTATCATTCGTCATTCATCATCCCTCGTGCCGATCCCGTGTCTTGCTCCCGAAAACCCGCATGTACCGGACACAATACAGATATCCACCCCGACATTACTGGGGTTAGCAAACTCCTTTGTTTCGCTAGTGCAAGTATAAAGTGCAAATATGAGCCATACACAACACATTCCGAGAATATAACGAAAGACTTCCCGAGATATATTTAGTTAAAAATAGTTCAAGTCCTGAAAGCAGAAACGAAGCAAGTAAGCATTTTGAAAACATTTCCAAATCTCGGGAGTTTTGAAAACATCAAAAATTAAAAATGTTCTTAATTCCTCGAAAGCCATTTAGGGTCACAGCCCCAAAGTTCATTTTTCAAAATACAAATCCGTTTAACAAAACACGGGGTCCACGACCCAACCATTCCGGTCACAAAACACAGGGTCCACGACCCGATCATCCACTTCAATTCACTTACAAGGACACACTACACATAACACCTTATTCATATGCCATTCTAGCCAAGCACCAAGACTCAATATATAATGTCTCTCGACCCCAAGCACAAAGCATTGTGATACTCCGGACAATATCACAATTAACGAAAACATCAACGTCATCCTCAAGATGAAAACCACAACTGGTAACCCGCGGCCGTACCCCTTAGTATCGACCCCCAGACATCCCGTCGGACACTCCGGGTGGGAAACCACTTCCGCGGCCGTACCCCTTAGTATCGACCCCCAGACATCCCGTCGGACACTCCGGGTGGAAGTTCATCCACACACGCACCCAAGTCCACTTCCGTGGCCGTACCCCTTAGTATCGACCCCCAGACATCCCGTCGGACACTCCGGGTGGAAGGAACAACACACACACACGTTTCAAAATCACAGTTGCAAACCACAAGCCTCGAAGGTCAATCACAGTATATATAGTCGAGATACCTTACTAGAATGGCCAGTTCATCCAACATATACTCACGACCAAGTAGTATTACGATTCACAAGGAAGCACAAGATTTCAACAGCACCGAATGACACAACTAATATCACACAAACTCACATATTCATACATAAAAACGTGACTCCAAGCACATAATTTGACAAAAGAATTACACTTTACATTTACCAACGACATAATCATACGCAATGACATCACAAGAAAGTAAGGTGATTCTATACTCCACACTAGCACACATATTCAACTAAGCACATTAATTCCCGACACACGGGTCACCTTTACAAAAAGCATGATGGTAAATATTCCGATTCTTTTGAAAAATAGTTATTAATATTTATTTAGCACATATCGACGATTAACAACCATAATATCCACAAAACACGAAATGTATGGGCAAGATACTTGCCTCGAAATCAATTTGTGAATACTCCGACGAAAGCGGCTCGGCCGAAACAACCCCAAAATAGTCCCGAAACAGCCCGGCCAAAACAGCCCCAAAATAGTCCCGAAATAGCTCGGCCGAACCAGCCCCAAAACAGCCCCGAAACAGCCCCAAAAACCGACCACCTTCGCGAGAAATCAATAACAACACAATCACCATGAGAATAATACCGCTACGAATCAACAACACTAAACGAAATCTCAATCGACACTAAGAAACTACAAGGGTTCAAGGGTTCGTTCCAAGAAAGCCAAAATCATGTTCCGGGTGAAACGAAATCGATAAACGAGTTACTAATCCGTAGATTACAACCAATACAACAAGAATTACATGACCAATTCATCATAATCGGCCCAGAATTGAAATCAAAAGGAAAAACCCCAAAATAGTTGAAAAGGGATTTTTTGAAGAATTACCTCAATCCGACGAAGAACAATGGATTAGATGTTGTTAAACATGATCAAGACTTCAAGAATATGATGATAATCTACTCAGGGATTGAAATCCCCATCAAATCGCCCAAAAACCGAGAGAGAGAAGTGAAAATGGGTGAAAACGCGATCGTCCTATTTATACCATCGACAAAACGGCTCGTAAAACGCCCAAATTAGAGACGTATTCAAGCTCCGTGTTATAAACGATCAAGAAAACGGTGCAAACAGCGTCGTATTCCAGGGCCGTATTCTGACAGTGTAGACTTTGTCATTATGACCATAACTTCTCCGTCCGGACTCCGATTGACTCGCCGTTTGAACCATTGGAAAGCTAATTTGATGCTCTATCACATTGTAAAGTTTCAGAATTTTTAGACTTTATAGGCGCCGGTGGTGATCTTTCAAAGTCGACTAAATGCACAAAAACGATACTCCTCGACAAAACAATAATTATTCAACATGCAACGAAACACTAACGGACAACACCAACGATCCAAATCGAAAACGAGCACATAAAAAAGCAAGACATACTATAAGCTCGACTTACGCAACGATAAGTCGTACCCAACGAACACCACAACACGGTACATCGTGCCGTACCCAACATAAGGGAAAATCTCAAGAAATCGCCAACAGAACAAAATGAACGGCGCAATCGACAAAAGTTCTAAAATAACTGGAACCGAGAATCTCGGGTATTACAGTATCCATACCGTCCCTCACCTCCAATATGCAGGAAGGCCTAATCCGGTTACCACTCTTGTCAACAAACAAGGTGGATCCAAATAACAACCACATCCAAGCTACGGCCTGGGTGCCCTCCACTCGACCTCCATCGCGACATGACCTGAAAATCGAGTCCATAAGTACGTCGCCACCCCCCCAGTGAGTACTCAGTAGCTCCAACCGCGATACTCCAAGAACCTCCATCACATCCACCTGCAACTGTGTAGATGTGCTATCGGCATCAACCAATCGCCCCTCGACAGGAATGCGAAGGATCTGCCACACATCATGTAACATGATGGTCATCTCTCCGAACGGCATGTGAAAAGAGTTCGTATCGGGCTGCCACCGCTCAACGAACGCAGAAATCAACGGGGAGTCAATATGTCTGAACATGGCATCCGTCAGGTGGGATAATCCAGTCCCACTGATCCGACTCACTAAAGAGGGTGACATAACTGAGCGCCACTGACTCAAGCTCTGACAAGCAGCAGTCCTGGTGTGACACTTCAGCAAACCTCTCATATCTCCAGTCCAGATACGCGCGGCGACATGCCCACCGAAATTCGGGATAACGCTGCCGTCGATAGGGCCACCAGGCATCTCCTCAGAAACCATCCAAGATGTCTCATCCTCTGCCCTACGCCGTTTACTACTGGTAGACCCAGAAGTCACAAACCTCCCCCCTCTCCCCTTCCGAACCCGGCATGAAAATGAAGAAGAATCATCACCGCCCTCCTGATCGTCGACCTCATCGTGCGAATAATACTCGCTCGAATCCTCAGTACCAAAATCAGTATAAGGTACGTCCTCGAATCCCCTACGCTCTGCCTCCCGCTGTCTACGAACGGAAGCATCAACACCACGAGCTCTGGTGTGACGCGCTCCAGAACCCATCAACTCTGTGACTAGCGGCATAGATTTGCCGCTCCTCCTCTCATCGCATTTAGCAAACAATACAACTAATAAGTAATAATCATACAAAGAATACACATTATTAATTATTAATTGAAAATTTTATTTTTCCAAAAATATGGTTGGGCGTCCGGCAGACGCTTGAACCATGGCACAGGCGTCTGGTCTGGACGCCACTTCCATGGTCCAAGCGTCCGAGGCAGACGCTTATCCAGCAACTGGCGTCCGTCTGGGCGCTGCGCATGGTTTGGGCGTCCGTTGTGGGCGTCTGTACCTGGTGGCGTCGTCGTGGGCGCTGAGCCATGGACAGGCGGAATCGACGGACGCCTGTGCCATGGCCAGGCGTCATCGTCGGACGCCTGTAACAAAATAACGGACGCGGCCTCTGCCGTGCACTCCGGCACGGCGGCCGCGGCCGTTAAAATAGTAGAACGAAAAAATAAAATTACCGGCGCTTTTCCTTTTCCGGACATGGCGGCGGTGCGGCGGCAGACGGCGGCAGACGGCGGCTACGCGGCGGTAAGATGGCGGCGGACGGCGGTTTATCGGCGGTAGTGTGGCGGCGGTTCGGCTGCGTCGGGTGGGTTGTTTAGAGAGAAAAGTATTGTTAAATTAGGATCCAAAATCTAATTAATGTGAATTAAGGGCTAAACGGTAATCTTATAGGGCGGTGACTAGTAATTTTGGGCGGTGTTTAGTAATCCAGTTGGAAAATTCGGCTCATGACCGGACCCAAAAAATTCGGATACCCGAAAAATGGGTACTCAATTTCTTCGGGTCGGGCCATAAGGTACTCGACTCAAAATTTAATACCACTAAGTTGATATTTTATATAATATTTGTAATCATATATAAATTTATTTTAAGATTTACTACATAAATTAATTTCATATGTACAAAATACATTGTAGATATTTTCCGTACAATAAGTAAATTTCAAAACTAACTAAAAAATTTATATATTTTATTTTTTATTAAATAATTATGCTTAATTCAATACTCAATTATATACAATTAAACCTCGATAAATAAATTTTCGCTAAACGAATAACCTCGCCAAATGAATAATTTTTTCCGGTCCCAACTCTTTATAACACGTTCAAATTTTCTTTCGATAAATGAATAATTTCGCTAAATGAATATTTTCTCCGGTCCCGATCATATTCATTTATCGAGGTTTTACTGTATATGAGAGAATATATTATTTTTTATTTAACGATTTTATCTTCTTGTAAGTTTCAAAAGTGAGAATAAATATCGTTACTAAAAACACATTAACATAAATTCTCATATTAGATATAATTCATATTTTTTGAAAGATAAAATTTCACACGCTTACAAATTAAGTAGTTAAATTTATAGAAAAAATAACTATTAAAAAAATAATCCGATTTTTGGGTACCCGAAATAAGAAACAAGTGGGCCCATGACCCGGCCCAATTATATGACTTTTTTCTGGGTCGGGTACCCGACACGAAAAATTAAAAAATTTAAAAATACCCAAAATTTTTAGTTCGGGTCATCGAATAATCGAGCTGGGTAGCTCAAGTCGGGTATTTTTGATGAAACAAATTTGGATGTTGGAGATGGTGATAAAATGAGTGTAGATGACATAATACGATACTATGTGGGGGCCGTTGCTACGGACTTGTTGGATTTTTAGGTCAAGTCGTGTGCCTGTTTGAAGATACGTTTTGGAGAGGATGAGAGGGGTTATTTAACCATTGAGGGACGAGATAATTACGAATACCACTCTTGAGGTGGATCGTGGGTCGAGTTTTCCGAGGTTGTTCCGGCAAGAAGTGTGTGCTAGAGTTTTGGGTGTTTTGAGAAAACGTTATAGCAAATAAATCTCGTGCTTTGCAGGTGTCAGATGTGCAATTCGTTGGTCATCAATTGTAGTCAGTTGTTATATCATGGACCGGAGTTCAAAATACAATATACAATATAGATCTGGATGAATTGACCCAGATCTATATTATAAACTGTCATGTTCGTCTGCTCGAACTCTTTCTAATGGCTCCTCCTAAGTCACATGGCGTTCCTAGAGTTCACAACCACTACCAAAATTCGCACTGTAGCTGATGACCGATCGTAGAACGACGACGGCCGTCGGCCATCAGCTAAAGTCAAGGTTTAGCCGACGAGTGAAGTAGTGGTCGGCTAAAATAGTTTAGCCGACGACTTCAAGTCATGTCGTCGGCTAAACCTTCGGCTGAGCCGTCGACTACCTATATACCGTCGGCTAAAGTGTTTATATTTAACCGACGACCTATTTACCGTCGGCCAAAGTGCCAATACTTTAGCCGACATCACAGATCTAGCTGTCCGCTAAAGTATGAATATTCTCATTTTTTATTTATTTTTTGTAACGCCCCGACTTTCTAGGGGTAATTATAGGGGAAAATAAGTAAAAGGTAAATTTTGACAAAAATAATCTCTTTTGAGAATATTAAAATTCTCGCCTACAAAGTTGAGTCGCTATACTGACATAAAATAAATACCTTTAATATGCAACAATACGTCATAGATAAGAGATAATAATTGCGGCGGAAGAATAAATTATAAATTGTTAATTTCTAAACAAAGTTTCCCCAACTAATTTTCAAAAACATGAGATATAAAGAAAACATCGTTTAATAAAATTTCATTCATATGCCCTCTCGGCTCGCTCCTTCGTCCATCCGGCTCGGTTTAACCTGCGGGATCAATATAGGTGGGGTGAGCTTCCTTCAGCTCGTGGAAATCACACATATCACAGTAATATACAATTTCATGGAAAGCATAACATGAATAATCTAACATATTTTTTCCTCGACATGAATACATACACACAATATTACGTATAGCATGAATCTAGCACGCGTAACACGAATATTGAGGTTGCGCAGGTGTCCCCGCAATAACATGAAACATACACACAATACCACATATAACATGAATCGAGCACGCATATGAATAGGGGTGGCAAAATATACCGAAATGCCGAAATACTGTATTTATCGTACCGAAAAATTACCGAAAATACCGAAAATTTCAGTATACCGAATTTTCGGTACGGTAATTGTATGAAACTTTTTTATTTTCGGTATTTCGGGATATACCGAAATACCAAAAAAATCGGTATTTCAATATATATATATATATATATATATATATATATATATATATATATATATAGGGATAGGTTCAGGTAGGAAAGCTTTTTTCCGTAAGAAATAAGAATGATTCTGGGCCTTTGATCTTTGGTGATTAATGGTTGCGATTTGTGCACGCTATGCTAAAGAGTTAGCCTAAGTGTGCTACGCGGAATATTTTTGAGGGGATATTTTTATAATTATACAGATTTTATGTTTGGTATTTCCTACAATCATGGGATTTCATATCCCACTTCTTATCTCTTCCCAAATTTTAGCACCTTTGATAATATTATTTTGATAATTATTGTGATGTCATTTGTGTGATAGTTAGCACTTAAATCTGTAAAATTTTGCATTGTTAATACATTTTATTTCTGTTAATGTTTTAATAGTACGAGTTTAGCATTAAAATGTTATTTGTATTAGCACATTTAATAGGTAATACTAGCATATATGGTATGTAATGCTTGCATAGCAGTTTATGGGATTTACAAATGGAGTCTTATTGTATTTATTGTATTTTTTAGTAAATGACGCGAAAATCATTTTGTACCTATACTTGAAAACGAGTATGATTATTTATCTTCCAAAAAAATAAAGCACAACACATTGTATCAAAATTGACTGTATTGTACACAATAAAGCATAACAAAAAAATCACATAATTAGAATATAACCAGAACCGCACTATGCTTTTCAATTTGCAGCACACACAAAACAAATGGTTAGCACAAGAGTTCCGATTTTTAAAAATAAAAATTAAATAGAAAAAAAAGATAATGTTAGTTTTTAAAAAAATAAAAATAAATACACCAAAAATATAAAATATTTGAACGACTAAAAAATATGAAATCCCATAAAAAAATAGATATTAACCTAAAATATGAAATCCCATGAATATAGTAACTTCCCATGATTTTAGTAACTTCCCATAAGATAAATTAGTCAAATTACATTGGTACCCCCAATAATTAAATTCGTTAGCACTCCTAGTTTCCCGTGTTAGCACACCAGAACGAAATCTGGGTCATTAATCTCCAAGGATTAATGGCTTACAATCATTCCTATTTCTTACACTTATACCATTTCACTCCATAACCCATATATATATATATATATATATATATATATCGGTATATCGATATTTTGATATTTTAGTTTTTGGTATTTCGGTATATATCGGTATATCAAGATTTTTTTTGATATTTTGGTAATTCGGTATTTCGATAAGTTCGGTATATACCGATACCGAAATTTCAGTACGATATCGGTATGGACCGAAAGCCATACCGAAATTTTGGTATACCAGTTTTCGATATACCGAAACTTTCGGTATGATATCGGTATGAATTTTGTTGTACCGAAACTTTCGGTACGGTATACGGTATTGGTAAAAGAGTTCAGTACGGTACGGTATACCACCCCTACATGTGAATATTGAGGTTGTGCAGGTGTCACCACACAACATATATCTTAAGATAGCCTTTTTACACGTATACAAGTGAGCTTGATTTACAATATGTATCGTCAATTTTAAACATGAATAGAATATCACATATACAATCCAATTAAAGCAATTAAAGTGATAGTGAAAATTCCCACCTGAATAAATGATGCTGCTTGAACTTGAATATGAAGATACTCGACTCACAGTCAATATTGCAAGATCTATATTTTAATGTCTTGGTCAAAATAAGATTGAATTGAAGGTTTTAAAGTTGACTGAGGTCCAATTGCAAGATCTGAGAAATCTGGAGGCTTAATACGAAGGACTGGAAAAGGACTGGGTTAAAATCGAAGTAATTAAAACTGTATGGGGTTAACTTGAAGGTTTCTGGAAAATATGAGGGCTAAATTGAAAATTCTAAAAATTCGCGGGAATAAATACCCCTAATCCCTAACCCTCAGCCGACACAATTCACGTCTTCCTCCCGTGACCCCCCCTTTGTCCTCTACTCTCTCTCTCTCTCTCTATCTCTCTCTCTCTAACCTTTCTTCTCGACCGAGAGGAGCCGCAGGAAAAAAAAACACATACACGAACACAGTCGCGCGACCGATGACAATTAAAAAGAAAGCGGCGGTGGAGATCCTAGGTCGCGATGTGCGTATGAACAAATGCGAGAGCACATCCGTGTGAAAGTGAATAACACAAGATTTGCCGGGTTTGTTAGGCCCGGGCTTGAATGCTCTCGCGAGATATTATTAATACGAATACGTTGGAGTACAAATATTAATGTAAGAATGCAATTACAATGAGTGTAAAAGATCCTAGTTATCTAGCTCTTGAGTGCTTGCCGGAAGAACTAGAGTTGCTCTGAGTTCTTATTCTCGTTTCTGCCGATCATCTTTGGGTTAAGATGTCTCGAGAGTGAGAGAGAAAGATATCCGAAGTGTATAGCGTTGCTAAGAGTGAGAAAGCAGAGAGCCAGAGAGCAGACTGGCAGGAAAACAAACCCTTTTCCAAGTGCAGAAGGCCTTCTATTTATAGGAGGAGCTGTGATGTCCTTTTTTGGCGGGCGATCGCCTTTCCTGTATTATAATAATGGGGCGGTCGTCTGTAGCACATGGGTTGGTTGCCTTAAAGTCCGCGGCTGCTGCTGGCAACCAGCTGTGCGAGCTAATGAGAAGTTTGCACGCGTCCTGAGTCGCTGTCCCGGGAGGTCCCAGTTTGCACCTTTCTGCGGGTCTGTCGGTAGGTGAGAAGGTAGTGACAGGCTGGGGTCAAAGGGCCTTATCTTTCGGCGCCTTTTCCGGATCTGCATGTGGGTCTCTATCCCGATATTTGATCTTCGCCGACTTGATGGATGCTGGCATTACACGGCATGAGGCGGTCGTCCATGATCGGTCATCAGAGTCGACCGCCAAGTGCCAAGAGACGATCGCCTTGGGTGTCGATCGCTCGGCCCTTGGACTTGATCTGGGATCTCCGTTCTGTAGGTGTGTCGTGGTTCATTCGACTCTGGCTCGGTTGCCCGATCTCTGTGCCGATCGCCTGTTGAGATGTATAAATCTGGACACAACAAGTCCGATTCCGGTCAGGAAGGATTTCGGCCGTGATGTTTCTGGTTTCACTAATAAAAGGGATGAGTTTTGTTTTCTCTTTCCAGACTATTGGAACTGGTTTGATTTCTATTTTTTTATTTTTCATGATTATTGTTGGTTTAATTTCTGGGTTTTTGGATTATGAGTTTTTTTGATTACACTGGAATTTAGGTTGATTCAGTAGTGTTTCGAAATTTAGTTCTGGTTTTGAAATGTTTGGTTGAATACAGCAGAATTCAATATGAATCCGAAACTAAAATTAAAGAACTTGAGGGTTGAATTTACCTCTGATGGGGAGGAACTGAGAAGGCGAAATTACGGATGTAATTTGAAAAGATGCTCAAACGCTGCGAACTTCACGGCCGAAAATTGGACTGGAATACCTTCACCGCGATGATAATTTGCAGAAGATGAAATCTGGTGGCTGGAAAAATCAACTGGGAAATTGGGCAAGAACTTGGTGTATTTTCTTCTTTTTTTTCTGGATGTTTTATCGATGTAAAGAATTTCTGCAGTAGAATTTGTATATTTATAGATGTAAATTTTTTGGAGTATCTTAGTTGGATTAGGATTTGTGTGCTGGATAAAAATAAAGAGTTTGGTAAAGTGAAAGAATTGAGGGGAACGATCGGTGGAAAAGGAGTTCTTAATTGTGGTTAGTTTAGTTTAATCATAGTTGGTTAATTCATAACACATGGTTAAATATAAATGATATAATAATAATAATGTAAAAATAATAATTTGGTAATGTTGATAAAAATATCCGAAAATGATAATGATAATAATAATAGTACTAATAAAATAGTATTAATAATATTATTAATAATAAAAATGATGATATTAATAATAGTAGTATTAGTATTATACTTGAATAATTAATAACACTAATATAAAAATGAATAATGACTACATGAATATATCTGACAAAATCACTCGGGCTAGAACTTGTGATACGTCGAAATAAATGTTCATGATACTCTAAATGAACTTAAATTAAATGAAATGCATTATAATATTATTATGAATAATAATATTACATTATGAAAATGGCGGGTATTACATCCTACCCCTCTTAGAAAAGTTTTCGTCCTCGAAAATAAATGACATACCACGATTGAAGAAATTTGGATAATGAGCTTGAAGTTCTTCCTCGCGCTCCCAAGTAGCCTCATCCTTACTGTGGTTACGCCATTGGATCTTGACAAATACCTTCTCTTTGTTCCTCAACTGCCGGGCTGATCGGTCGAGAATCAGTTCTAGTTGTTCTTCATAAGTAAGATCTTTGTTCTCCTCCACGGCGGAATAGTTGATGACGTGGCCGGTATCGTGAACATACTTCCTCAACAACGATACATGAAAAACGTTGTGCACGGCCGAAAGTTCTGGGGGTAAAGCCAAGTGGTAAGCTAACTCTCCAATTCGTTCAAGAATTTCGAACGGTCCAATGTATCTCGGCCTCAACTTGCTCCTTGGACCAAAATGAACAATTCCCTTCGTAGGAGATACCTTCAGGAATACTTTGTCGCCAACACAGAATTCGAGATCTTTCCTACGCTTGTCGGCGTAAGACTTCTGACGATCCTGTGCTATCTTGATTCTCTCACGAATCTTATCCACCACACCTACTGTCTGATCGATCATCTCGGAACCCAAAATTCTCCTTTCGCCTACTTCATCCCAATACAATGGTGATCGACACTTCTCACCGTATAAGGCTTCATACGGTGCCATACCGATCGTCGATTGATAACTGTTGTTGTAAGCAAATTCTTCCAAAGGTAACAGTCGTTCCCAATTATTGCCCATGTCCAACACATATGCTCGCAACATATCCTCAAGGATCTGGATGGTCCTCTCGGACTGATCATCAGTCTGAGGATGATAGGCCATACTAAAATTCAACTGCGTTCCCAAAGCTTCTTGCAAACTTTCCCAAAAACACGATGTGAAACGAGTATACCTGTCGGATACTATAGAGACTGGGACTCCATGCAACTTAATAATCTCACCGATGTAAAGTTGAGCATACTGATCCATTCGAAAGTTCATCTTGACTGGTATGAAATGAGCTGACTTTGTGAGTCGGTCCACAACAACCCAAATAGCGTGGTTTCCTCTTTCCGTTAGAGGCAAACCTACCACAAAGTCCATCGTAATCTGTTCCTATTTCCATTCCGGAGTATGGAGTGATTTAAATAGTCCAAAGGGGCGTCGGTGTTCTGCCTTCATTTACTGATAAACTATACACCTTTTGACAAAGTCTGCCACGTCTCTCTTCAAACCTTCCCACCAAAAGGTCCCCTTAAGGTCTTGGTACATCTTTGTACTCCCATGATGTGCTGTATATGGAGTACTATGTGCCTCCTTTAATATTGCTTCTCTCAACTTGACAATATTGGGCACACAAATCCTCCCTTCATAGTACATTGTGCCATCATCGGACACACTGAATCCCTTATCCTCACCTGAAAGAGTACGTTCTTTCATCTTGACCAAGAAGTCGTCTTGTCCTTGACCTTCTTTGATATGCTTCTTCAAGGTTGGTTGTACCACCAAACTAGCCAATAACGACTCAACTGGATTCGATGGTGTAGCCATCTCAAGGTTCATAATTCCTTGACCAAGCTTTTCTCTTTGGTCAATAAACAGGTTAGGTCTCCTCTCGTCTTACGAGTGCATCAGCAACTACATTTACTTTACCAGGGTGGTAATGAATTGTACAATCGTAGTCTTTGACCAACTCTAGCCATCTACGCTGCCTCATATTCAATTCCTTTTGTGTGAAAATATATTGCAGACTTTTGTGGTCTGTATAAATTTCACACTTACCTTCATACAAGTAATGTCTCCAAATCTTCAAGAAATGAACTATCGCTGCTAATTCCAAATCATGAGTAGGGTAGTTCAGCTCGTGCGGTTTTAACTGTCTCGAAGCATAGAAACTACCTTGCCCTCTTGCATCAATACACATCCCAAGCCTTGCTTGGATGCATCACTGTAGATGACAAATTCTCTCGTCGGATCGGGAATCATCAAAACTGGTGCTGCAGTCAACTTTCGTTTAAGTTCTTGGAAACTCTTTTCGCATTTCTCATTCCATAAGAAAACTTCTCTTTTCTTAGTCAATCTAGTCATAGGTGCAGCTATCTTCGAAAATCCCTCGATAAATCTCCGATAATAACCGGTTAATCCCAAGAAGCTGCGAACTTCATTTGCATTACTTGGTACTTTCCAATCATTGAATGCCTCTACCTTAACCGGGTCAACCTCAATTTCTCTATAAGTGACCACATGTCCCAAAAATGTAACTCGGTTAAGCCAGAATTCACACTTGTTGAGCTTTGCATACAACTTCTCCTTGCGCAGTATTCCCAATACTATTCTAAGATGCTGCTCATGTTCAACCTTGCTCTTTGAATACACAAGTATGTCATATATGAACACAATGAAAAACTTATCCAAATAAGGTTGAATACACGGTTCATGAGGTCCATGAATACCGCCGGCGCATTAGTCAAACCAAATGGCCTCACTATAAACTCATAGTGTCCATATCGAGTTCGAAATGCTGTCTTCAGGATATTGTCATCCTTAATCCTCAGTTGGTGATATTCGGATCTCAAATCTATTTTCGAGAACACTCTTTATCCTCCAAGTTGATCGAATATGTCCTCTATTCTAGGAAGTGGATATTTATTCTTTATCGTGAATCGATTAAGTTCACGATAGTCTATGCACAACCTCAAACTTCCGTCCTTTTTCTTCATGAAGAGCACTGGCACACCCCATGGTGAAACACTCGGTCGGATAAAATTAGAGTCGAGCAGTTCCTGAAGTTGCACTTTCAGCTCTTGTAATTCCTTGGGCGCCATTATATAGGGAGCTTTCGATATTGGTGCCGCTCCTAGCACTAAATCAATCGAGAACTCAACCTGACGACTCGGCGGAACTCCAGGCAAGTCTTCGGGAAAGACATCTGGATACCCCTTGACGATAGGTACATCATCTACCGTCTTTTCCGAAGTTGTTTTCCCCATCACATTCACCAGGAATCCTTGGCAACTACGCTTCTTTAACATCTTCACAGCTTTCAAGGACGAAATCACTTTTGCGGTACTACTGTGTTTTACTCCCTCGAATACGGTCTTGACATCAACATACGGACATAGGTTACCCTCCTTTCGGAGCATTCAACTACAACTTTATGTTTGTCCAACCAATCCATACCCAAAATAACATCAAAATCACTGAGTTTAACTATGTGCAAAAGTCGGGTAAGAAGCTATGTTCGTTAATCTCTATCTTCACATTGTTAGTTATCGAGTCTACACGCACTACTCCCCCCACATGCATGCTAACTAATAGAGATCTAGGGGCTTTACTACTTCTACAACCAATCATAGTACACAACTTCCTAGAGATGAATGAATGAGATGCACCCGTATCAAACAACACCAAAGCAGGAATATTTGCAACTGACAACATACCTGACATATTTTGGGGTTCAGTCTCTTCTTCGGCCTAGGCCATGCTACACACTCGAGCTTTGCCTCCTGAGCCTTGACCTTGCATATTATTGCCTGGTCCTTTTTCTTTCTTCGGACACGCTGAGGCCATGTGTCCTTCCTCACGGCAAAAGTAGCACCGATTCTGACCAAGCATACATGCACCTTTATGTCTCTTGCCACAAGTAGCACATGTAGGTTTATCGGACTGGGGTTTCGCCCCCGAAGATCCAGTCTTAACATTATTCTTACTACCACCTCCTTGATCGTGCCACTTGCGCTTGTTATTTGCTGCGACTGGTGGTTCTCTCGCCTTCTCCACATCCAAACTAGCAGAAATGTCCCCGGCCCTTGCAACTGCTTCATTATAGCTCAGATGGACTTGACCAGCCAGGTGGTGACGAATCCGGTCACGTAGTCCATCTCGGAATTTCTACGACTTCATGTCATCCGTCTCGACCATGTGAGGATCAAAACGGCACATGTGGTTGAAATTGCACTCATAATCGGTTATCAACATTCCTCCTTGGGTCAGATCGAGGAATTCCTGTTGCATCTTGGTTTTGTATGCCCTCGGATAGTACTTTCCATAACTGTTTGCTTGAACTGGTCCCAATTGAACGCATCCTTCTCGTCTTGGGTTTTGAGCCTCCACACTCCAATCCACCATGTTCTAGCATCCTCTTTGAGCTGAAACACGAAACATGACACCTTCTGAGCATCGGTGCATGCCATGTAGTCGAAGATGCTGTCTGTAATATCCGAAGTAATTCTTATCCAATATTGTATTATTTAGATAATTTGAGTATCGTTGTAATCATGTTACATTCAGTTAATATTTATTGATGTCGGGATATATCAGAATGGACTTGATTATGACTATCATTCGCATAGTGGTTTATTTCTTGACGTTGTGTAGATTGTTACATTTTTAGGCTAGAATTTCTGCGTTTAACGTACGTAAGGCTTTAACCTAACGTACTCTATTTCGTTGGCTTTACGTACGTAATGGAGTGCTGGTTACGTACGTAATGTTTGGAATCTTATTTGATCTCACTTTCGGCGTGGGGGGCCGGACACAATCCGGATAGATGGCCTTTTCTAAGCAGCCAGGTTGACATACATTACGTACATAGTGTTGTGGCCCATAACGTATGTAATGATGTTAGTGTTTTGAGATAGTAACATCTGGAGGCAGATTACGTACGTAACACTTTCGGTGTAGCGTACGTAAAGGGGTTAACATACATTATCTTCATGCGATAACGTACGTAATGAGCTATGCAGTTTATAAAAAGACAGCTTGTGTCTTTCATTTGCATGTCCAAACTCCGGTTTTTCTCTCCAACAATCATCCCTCTGCCTCACTAGACCATTTTTACACCCTTCGAACTTATGTTTGAGCTTTGCATCTTGGATTGGAGCTTGTTGATTGGAAGTTTAGAGTTGTTTTTGAAGCTTGGAATGTGCTCTTGTGTTTTTGGTGATTTGTTCTTCGTTTCTGAAGGTATGTTGGACGATTCTACTCTATATTTTCGTAGTTACGATGTTAGTGATATAGTATACTACACCTAGTGTTGATTTAATCAAGTAAAACATGTTTGTAGTTGAGCTTTTTAACACTTAATGATGAATATGGTAATTAAGGGTTTGGAATGAGGTGTTCTTGATGTTTTAATGTTAATGATCATGTTTATTAGAATCGTACTCTTCTTGCTAGATTATTAACATCATTAAGACAATAATAATCCTTAGTTTCATCATAGTTAAATGAAATCAATGGAATTGTTGACATAAAATGTATTAGAACACCTTGATAAATGTTAGAAATTAGAGTGTTGTTCTTGAACCTAAACTTCAACTTCATTTCTGTTTTTAGCCTAGCCAAGCCTTTATAAGATGATAAAAGATATTATTGAATACAACCAAACTCTTATATGTTCATGATAATCGGTCGTATTGACGCCTTAGGGATATATTGAACATCATAATAAATTGATATTGTTCTTAGGAAGATATTGTTGATCATTGGTCATGTTCTTGGAAAGTTAGACGATATAAGATGATATGAATGAACATAAATAATTGTTTAACATGTTCTTGATAAACTCTTATTCATAGGAATCATGCGAGTATTTGAGAATATCTTGTAAACCGATCATAAGAATGAATTGAGGTAAATAGAGTTCTTCGAATAGAATTTTGACATCTTGAGATAGTTGAACTATTCAAATTGAATTTAGGGTGTCCTCTCACTGAATTCGATATCGATGATTATATAGATGTGTTATTGAGTGAAATGTATTTCATTCAAGGTCGATTGTTCGAGTAACCGATATTAGTCGAGGACCGTCCGTTCGTTCGACAAGGGAGAATTATTCTCGTCTCCATATTGACGCAAGTTATATTGCTTGGTTATAATGATGATTGAATTCTTGTCATGGTTATACATTTCATGTATATGAAACACTTATGAATTTGTGATTCGTAGTTTGGTATTGTTCCTGACTGTCTTCCGTTTTTCATCACGGGATTATATTCCCAAGTTGATCACCTTTGAATCGTTGATCCTTATTGTCACTTCAGTGAGTTTCTTGATCCTTAATCGGATATGTGATTTGTTGAATTCGTTGTCATGTTGTATCGTGACATATCTGGAATCATATCTGCGTGCCGATTGGTTATTATGTAGGATTTTTAGCCAGGCACATATATAGTCATACGTGGATGTTTCCGTATTGGACTGTGCACATGAGACCTAGTTCGTGAGGCTAATTAGGTACATTGTCACACGTATATTCTGGATTTCGTATATGGGTGGACATGTACACGGACACATTTCTAGATCGGGCGTACTGTGATGTTCATCTTGAGCCATATTGTTTGATCGTTCATAGTCCATGTATGATTGGATATGTTCGACGGTTTGTGACTGATTGTTCATACGCCCGAGGGGTATGTTCAATAGTCGGGATGTTTTCTTTGGGATCTAATATATATCAATTGTGTAATGTATGGAGAATCATTTATCATGTATATCTGACCTTGTGTTTTGGGCGAAATACTTGTGTTGTATTTTAGGTCGAGGCAAAGGCAAGGCACGGGAAGAGCATGGTGACGACGAAGGGTTCGAAGGATACTAGTTCGGGGGCCCGAAGTCTTTTGTTGTCCGGTTATATTCAAACCGTGTAATGTTACTTTATTCCGCTTTATTTAAACTATTGTCCGATTATATTGTTATTTGAAGTATATTCCATCTCCATATGGTTTATACTTGTATTTCGGATCATGTGTATAATAAGGCTGTTGGCCATACTATTAATAAACTCCTATCGGAGTAGTGACTATTTATTGTGGTTCGGTATCACAAGGTAATACATATTTAATCTGTAGTTTGGTATCGCCTGGTGGGTCCCAATGTGGGGTCCACGATACTGTAATATCTGCCTTTTGGGGTGTTACAGAAGATGGTATCGGAGAGTCATTTTCTCTTTAAGAGACGTTGTGAAATGAACTAGTATCAAGAGACCTTTGTGTCACGTGTGACATGTGCAAGCGCCTGACCCTACGATCCAAATACGGTATGTACTTTGCGAGCCATGATTTAATTACTTGCGTGTCGGAATGGATCTCTTTGTTGATCTTGATATTTCAAGGATCTGTGGCAGGATTTATCTAATTGATATTTCGAGGAAAATTCTGGATTGATTATGTGATTGAAATGGTTCGACTCGACGTCGATATGATATTCTGTGTGGCACTAGTTGTGTCAATAATTCATTATTAACTGTTTTCTTGAATATGTAGTTCGTTGTTGCTATTAACTTATCATGAATTTTGATTGGTCATAATAACGGTCATGAACTGTGCTTATGGTTATTATTATTGTTTGATTCTTTCCGTGTGGAAAGAAATCTGAGAGGCCGTGGCATAGGGGGGCGAGGCCGTGGAATGGGATGAATCCTGATACCACGATCCAACACGCGCTCGAATGTGATTCGCCTTCTAAGGACCAATCGCACCACATTGGATGAGAGGATGCGTGTGTCGATCCTTACATTGTTATGCAGGGCATGATGGCTCAGATGACCCAAATGGGTCAATTAATGGAAGCTATGCATAGAGCTACTACTGGCCAGCAACAGGGGCCTCATCCTCCAACTCCTGTACATGGCGGACCCGTGAGTCGGATTATCAGTGACATCTCTCGCCAGCGACCCCCGACTTTTGAAGGCTCCTCTGAGCCTGCTGATATCGTACATTGGATTGAACACTTTGAGAAATTATTCGAGATGGTGGACTTCCCAGAAGAGAATCGCATCTCCGTAGCAGCTTACTATCTTAGTAAGGGCGCCCACACCTAGTGGCTTTCTGTGAGGCCAGCTGATGGTGTATATACTTGGGAGGAATTTAAAAACCTCATGTTAAACCGTTACTATCCAGGGCCACTCCGTGAGGCCAAGATGTCAGAATTGCTGAACCCGGACCCATCTGAAGACGATGATGTACTATCTGTTGCCGAGAAATTTCAGGCACTTCTTCCTTTTGCCTCGTAGATTGTCCGAACGGAGGCCGATAAGATCAAATATTTTCTCAAGAGGCTTAAACCATGAATGAGAATGCAACTGTTGAATCACCAGTGTACGACCCTACCGGAGTTCATCGAGAAAGCTCTGGAATACGAACTTACTGCAAAGGAGATTTCCAAGAAACAACCACAGTCCAATAACAAGAGATCCAGGAACCAGAACCAAACTGACAATAACCGGGGGACATTCAGGAAGCCCCAGTCATTGCCAAACCCTTATGAACGACTACCCATGGCATCGAAGCCAGCCAGATTGCCTCTCGAGCGGTCAACTCATCTGTTGTGTGCTATAACTGTGGGGACCAGGGGCACATAAGCTCTAAATGCCCGAATCCGGCCGTCGCATGCCATACTTGTGGGAAGAATGGGCATCATGCTTGTTATTGCTGGAATGGACTGGGACGTGATCTAGTAGCATCTCATGATCCAATTCAGTCTTCTGTCCAGGACCGTGTACCTCCGTCCGCTTTTTATCTAACTACCGGGGCAAACAGAGGGATGGGTCGTGGAAACCAAGTTGGTACATCTGGTGCCGGAACTGCGAAACCTAGGATTTACGAGATGAAGAAGGCCGACGATCCCGAATCCAGCATGATTGCAGGTACTCTCGAGATCCGATCTCAGCTCGTCTGTGTTCTTTTTTATACTGGTGCTTTACATTCCTTTTTATCTGCTTCTTGTTTTAGTCGTTTGCAATTAAATCATGTTACCAATTGTGAACCTTGTGTAATTGGTCTACCCGATGGTAGAAAAATTGTTGGGAATCGTGAAATGCAGAACTGTCTGATTTGCATGAACGACCGTGAGTGGTTGTCAAACTTAATTATGGTCGATTTACCTAAAGATGATGTAATCTTGAGTATCGATTGGATGGATCGTCATGATGCCATGCTTAGCATCCGCAAGCGGATAATGACCGTCATATCTGGCGATGGTGTTGAGTTTATTTTTTAGGGTGATAATCCCAGCCGTTCCGGGAGAGTCATCAGCGCTATGTAAACAGTGAAACTGCTTAATCAAGGGTGTATTGGTTATTGGTGTTACCTGACCAAAGCAGCGGATCGACCAGTTGAATTGGCCGATATTTCGGTAGTCCGAGACTACCCAGATGTATTTTGAGATGAGTTTCCAGGCTTACCTCCACATCGAGAGGTACAATTTACTATTGAATTAGAGCCAGGTACGTCCTCGCTTTCGAAAGCATCGTATCGTATGGCTCCGACTGAGATGCAGGAGTTGAAGAACCAGCTTGAGGTGTTAATTGAGAAAGGCTATATTCGACCTAGTGCATCCCCTTAGGGAGCACCAGTGCTATTTATGCGGAAGAAAGATGGATCTCTGCGTCTGTGTATTGATTACCGTGAGCTGAACAGGGTAACCATCAAGAACAAATATCCATTGCCTCATATTGATGATTTGTTGGATCAACTTCAGGGAGCTGCTGTGTTTTCTAAGATTGACTTGAGGTCCGGGTATCATCACTTGAGGATTCGAGAGTCTGACATCTCGAAGACCGCTTTTCGTACTCGCTATGGGCATTATGAGTTCGTAGTGATGCCTTTTGGACTTACTAATACACCGACGGTATTCATGGAGTTGATGAATTGGGTTTTTATTAATTATCTGGATTGTTTTGTAATCATTTTTATTGACGAAATTTTGATTTACTCTCGTGGTCATGAAGAGCATGAACGTCATCTCCATCAAGTTCTCGATGCGTTGAGGTGGGAACAATTTTATGGGAAGTTTTCCAAATGTGAGTTCTAGATGCCTGAGGTTATTTTTCTTGGGCATGTGATATCAGCCGAAGGGGTGAGAGTAGACCCACAGAAGATAGAAGCTATCCGAGACTGGCTACCTCCGAAGAACGTGAAGGAAGTTCGTGGTTTCCTGGGTCTAGCAAGTTACTATCGACGGTTCGTGGAAGGTTTTTCCAAGATTGCGCAACCGATGACTAACCTGTTGAGGAAGGATAAGAAGTATTCGAGGTCAGAAGCATGTCAGCAAAGTTTTGATGAACTCAAGAGTCGATTGATTTCAGCACCTATTTTGGTTCTACCAAAAGGAACGGAATGATTCGTGGTGTATAGTGACGCGTCGAGACAGGGCCTTAGATGTGTACTGATGCGGGAAGGGAAAGTGATTGCCTATGCATCGAGACAATTGTGACCCTATTAAGTTAACTATATGACCCATGATTTGGAGCTAGCAGCCGTGGTGTTTGCTTTGAAAATTTGGCATCACTATCTGTATGGAGTTACCTGTCAGATTTTTACTAATCACAAGAGCCTGAAGTACATTTTTACTCAGAAGGAGTTGAACATGAGACATAGAAGGTGGCTAGAACTAATCAAAGACTATGATATCGGGATCCTTTATCATCCGGGCAAAGAAAATATGGTTGCCGACGCCTTGAGTCGTAAGACAGTACATGAGCAGATGCTTGCCCGCTTGACAATTCATAGAGAATTACAGTTAGAGTTCGTGAGGCCGGAAATTGAAGCCTGGTTAAAGCGTATTCAGGGACAACTCTGCACACTTGAGATTTCCCCATCCCTTGATGATATAATTAGATCGAAGCAGGTTACAGACCCATTCTTATCTCGAGTTCGGGATGAAGTAACTCAAGGGAAAGCCCCTGGATTTGTGATCCACGAGGATGGATTGATATGCTTCAGGAATCGAGTTTGTGTAACCGCAGACAAAGAGTTGAGGAACTCTATCCTGAAAGATGCTCATGCTACCCCGTACTCTATTCACCCAGGATCTAGAAAGATGTATAAGGATTTGAAGTAATGTTATTGGTGGGGGAATATGAAGCGTGAAGTTGCAGAGTTCGTTTCGAGATGTTTAACCTGTCAGCAGGTTAAGATTGAGCATCAGCGACCCGCAAGAATGCTGAAACCGCACCCGATTCCCGAGTGGAAATGGGAGGACATATCGATGGATTTTATCACTAGCTTGCCGATGAGTCGTCGAGGGATGAATACAATTTGGGTGGTTGTGGACCGTCTAACCAAATCAGTCCACTTTTTGGAGATTAAAGACACATGAGGACTCGAGAGATTGGCCTAGCTGTTTATTAAAGAGATTGTAAGGTTACATGGTACCCCCAAGAGTATTGTATCGGATCGTGATGGGTGATTCATGTCTCACTTCTGGAAAATAGTTCATCGTGCAATGGGTACGCAGTTGAACTTCAGTATGGCATTTCATCCGCAGGCTGATGGTCAGTCTGAAAGGACTATCCAAACTCTAGAGGATATGCTTAGGGCGTGCTCTTGATTGGAAGGGCGTTTGGGAAGCCCAACTGCCTTTGGTGGAATTCACTTACAATAATAGTTGGCACAATTCGATTCAGATGGCACCTTATGAAGCATTGTATGGCCGTCATTCTAGGTCTCCTTTGTGTTGGGACGACCTATCTGAATCTTTGGGTACGAAACCCGATATGTTGTTAGCAGCCCGTGATAAGATCGCTCTGATTAGGAGTCGTTTGTTAACGGCTCAAAGCTGATAGAAGTCTTATGCAGACAACCATCGACGACTGCTCGAGTTCGAGGTCGGAGACCATGTACTAATGAAGGTGTCACCTACTCGAGGTGTTTTTCGTTTTGGGAAGAGAGGCAAGCTGAGTCCGAGGTATATCGGGCCGTTTGAGGTTTTGGAACGAGTAGGTGATCTGGCATATCGTCTGGCATTGCCACCAGCTCTGAGTCGGATTCATAACGTGTTTCATGTCTCCCAGTTGAGGAAATATGTTGTTGATCCGAGTCATATACTTCAGTTCGGCGAGATCGAGATAGCGGAGGATCATTCGTACGAGGAGCGTCCCGTACAGATACTTGAGAGGAGGATCAAACAGTTGCGGAACGAGACGATTCCCCTACTGAAGGTTCATTAGTCACGACACGGAGTCGAAGAGGCTACATGGGAGACAGAGAGCAGCATTCGAGAGAGGTATCCCGAGTTATTTACCCCTTAGTTTCGAGGACGAAACTCCTTTTAAGGGGGGAGTATGTAATATCCAACAGTAATTCTTATCTACTATTGTATTATTCGGATAATTTGAGTATCATTGTAATCATGTTACATTCAGTTAATGTTTATTGATGTCGGGATATATCAGAATGGACTTTATTGTGACTATCATTCGCATTGTGGTTGATTTCTTGACGTTGTGTAGATTGTTACAATTTTGGGCTAGAATTTCTGTGTTTACCGTACGCCAAGACTTTAACCTAACGTATGATATTTTGTTGGCTTTACGTACGTAATGGAGTACTGGTTACGCATGTAATGCTTGGAATCTTATCTGATCTCACTTTCGGCGTGGGGGGCCCATAACGTACGTAATGATGTTAGTGTTTTGAGATAGTAACATCTGGAGGCAGATTACGTACGTAACACTTTCGATGTAGCGTACGTAAAGGGGTTAACGTACGTTATCTTCATGCGATAACGTACGTAACGAGCTGTGCATCTTATAAAAAGACAGCTTGTGTCTTTCATTTGCACGTCCAAACTCCAATTTTTCTCTCCAAGAATCGTCCCTCTGCCTCACTAGACCGTTTTTACACCCTTCCAACTTGTGTTTGAGCTTTGCATCTTGGATTGGAGCTGTAATATCCGTAACTTTCTATTTTTAGTAGTTTTCATTTTTGGTGTATTTCTATTTTTATCTACTCGCTTGTAACCGTTTCGACATTTTGAATCTACTTTATTCTTGGAGTTTTTCCATTTGGTCTAGTTTTGGTGATGTTTTCATGTGATTTCATTTTATGATATGTTTTGCCGTATGAACGTTCGATTCTCGTAAAACTCGTTCATTTCCATTGTTTCTTGGTTTGTACAAATTCGTATGATTGAGTTGGTCGTGTTGAGACTTTCGGTTTGCAAATCCGACGTCGTATCGTGATTTTCGGACACTTGGGCCATTTTCGTAATTTCCTATAAGTTTAGGGAATTTCTTATTCGTTGTCGTATTTCGGATTCCCGGGTAGTCGGATTGATATTTTCTTGTGATGGTTAGACTCGTCATCAAATATTCTTCGTAGTCGTATTTTTGGTTCGATAGCAGGTCCGTGTTTCGGGGTCGTCCGGAATCGTTTGGACAGCATTGCAGGCTGGCATCGATGAGGTGTTACGGCCGTAACACCCAGAAGTTACGGCCGTAAGTTGGCCATGTTACGGCCGCAAGTATCCCCTGTTACGGCCGTAACAGTCCGCTGTTTTAAAACAGCGGGCAGAGGTCAACACCTCATTTTCTATCTCTTTTCTTTCGTTTTCTTCACGGGGCGACTCCAGAGGTGATTTCCTTCGGTTTTGATCGGAGAATTCTTCGTGTTCCATCAGCGTAGAATCGTATTAGCATATCACCATCAGCGTGTAGGTCACAAGTCGTCCAGGAACAAGTCTAGAGGGGGGGTGAATAGACTTGTTGAAACTCTTGAACTCTTTTTCACGAAGAGTGAGTTTCTTCAGCTGATGGTCAAACAAATGACTTGGAGTCGTTTGTTCTTGTATATGTGCGGAAGTCAGCTGATGACGAATATAAATTAACTTAATGAAACACTTAACAATGTATGCAGCAGTTAAAGTATGATGCAGTAAAACAGTAAATAACACACGCAATTATATTGGTCTCAGAGGTGGGGTAATCCTCTACTAATCCACTTTTCTCCAAACCAGTTGGAGATGAATTCACTATAATTTTCAACCAGTGATAAATATTACAGTGATTCAAACCACACTACAACAGCTTCCAACCAGTGGAAATCCGTGCCGTTGTACACACTTGACTGCCTTGCACCTCTTGATCCTCGATCCTCGGATGCCTTTGATCTCTTACTTCAACGTGAAGTACCCGTACTCAAGATTATAGACAAGAGTGTTTGTCTTCTCAACTTAAGAGCTTCCTTAATTATGAACTTTTAGATCTGCTCTTTTCTCGATTCTATTGTTTGGTTTTGATTTCTTGATTGCTTTGATCGCTAGAGTGTATGTTCGCACGGTAGTTGCTCGATTCAAATCTTCGGATATATATAGATCATGATCTCGAGCTTCTTCCTTGTAGCCGTTGCAAATCTTTTGAACAAATTCGTCCGTTGGAGGAGACTTCATTGTTTATTCTTTACGAACGTTGCAAGGTGGATTCCCATTATTTTATTTTATCTTCCGACCGTTGTGAAGACTTACGCATGTGAGCGCGAATCTTTTGAATATAAAAGGATTAAAGTCTTCAAGGTGGGTCGGGATGATTTATTTAAATCATATCTCTTGCGGAATCACTCCATTTGTCTCTTCACGTTGCATGTGAGCTTTCCGTAATACTTGACTTTTCAACGCATGCCGCGTGGACTTGGAGTACTTGCTGCAATCGAGTAGCCGATATGCGGCTAACATCTCTGCAGATAGGTCCTCTCGGTACATTCCTTTGTTTGTGACTTATCCAGTCGGAGTGACTTCCCGAGGTACCTCTACTGCGATCGATCAAACTTCTCGATAAATTTAGTTGACGAGCTACTCTGTGCAGGTCATTTGTTCCTCTCTGATGAACTAAGCTGTACTTAGTACTTAGCCGTTTTTCAGCCTAACTAATTTTTGGCCTACAGAAGATACTCATTTGGTTCTTCTTTACATTTTGCCAAGTTTTATACTTAACATATTTTGGCCTATGGAAGATAATCATTTGGTTCTTCCTTACATTTAGCCAAGTAATAAACATTTGATTTTATATTACTGACATCATCAAAATCTAACAAGTATTCCTAACAAATTCCCCCTATTTTGATGATGGCAAAACTTTAAGAAATCAAATGACCAAGTCTGCACTTAAGTGCGAGACAAAAACTGAAATCAGTCCAATATTGAGACAACTGGGAATTGTCATTCAACAGACTGTTATAAAATTTCTGACTTTTTATTGAATTTTTACAAGAAGGTTTTAAGTACAGAAAATAAAATTACAAGAAATAACTAAAGGTCATCTGCCTCTTCCTCTGCCTCTTCGAATAGGCTGCTTGGCAGGCTTGAATGGTTTAGCTCCAATAGGTCTTATTTTGACTGGAGAAAGACCATATTTTCTCTTCACAACAAAGTGCTGCGAAGTCTTGTTCTTCTTTGGGATCGAATCATTCTCAAGACACACTAGCTTGATTTCTTTTTGAAGTGCTAACTCATCAAGTTCACCGTCCATACGGGTCGGTGCTTCCTCTGCTCTGAAAAGAGGGATCATAGGATAAGCATTTTGTTCTTTAGCGTGCTTCTTCAGAACAGCCCAAAGCTTCGGATGGATTTCTTCCATGAAGTTTATGAAAATTTCTTGTGGAGTAGTTCCCAGATGTAATAGTCTCTGATGAACCTCTTCCTAGCAGCTCCCCACATCTCAAGAGCTTCAAATGGAATGAAATCCTCAACAAACCATAGCTCCTTCCCTTCCCATTCTAGAGTAGGTTCAAAGCCGCCTCTAGTCCTTCTTCTTTTCCTTGGTGAGTCGGCTGGTCATCTCGACCTACAACTTCCTTTCTCTTTATACTGGAGGGTCCTTCAATCTGAGGGACATCCTGCTTCTTCTTGCTTCTGATTTCTCTCTCTTCCCCCTGAACACTCTCTTCCCCCTTTTTGCCAGCATCAACAAGAGTAGTTAACTGCTGTTCCATCCTGCTCATCCAATCAGACATGTCAAATGGCATTCTGTTGTTGGTAGGGGGAGGAGGCTGAGGGATTTCTCTCTGTAGAAGGGTGTCTATCTTGGCATTTATTGACTGAAGGTCAGGAGTGACCTGAGTTGATAGCAGCTCTCCAATAGTATCTCTGACGATTTGCTTGATCAGCTCAGTCATGGTAGGGGATAACTGAGCTGATGGAGAGTGTTCTCCTGATCCTTCTGCAAGGGAACCACTAGACTGCAGGCTCTGTCTGCGGTGGTAGGTCGATTGGGTTTTCTCCGGGTCCCCGACTGGAGTCTTGACCCGACTCTGCGTCTAGGCAGTGTACTGGCAGTACCACAGACCTATCTGCAGCCTTCGTGAGTAGGCTCGCCCGGCTCTTGTTACGGCTCCTTGTCTCCTTCTCTCTCTTCCTCTTTCCCTTCTTCTTCCTTTTCTCGAGTTTTCTTTTTCTTCTTCCTCATCTTTTTCTTTTTCATTTTCCTTCTCTGCTCCTGCTTCTCCTCCATCAGCATTATCATCATCATCATCATCATCATCCTTATCATCATCCTTCTCCTTCTTTTCTCCTTCATCATCCTCATCCTCTTTTTCTTCTTCGACTTTTTCTTGATCTACCTCCTCTCCTTCTTCTTCATCTCCTTCATGACCACTTCCTCTGTCTTCTCAATATCTTAAATTTGTTTTTCAACTGAAATATTTTCTCCTGTTTTTCTCTCTTCTTCATCTTCTTCAGCCACCAAATCAATAATTTCATTATCTCCATCTACTTCTTCAATCCTTATCTCCTTTTCAACTTCCTCCTCCTCTTCCTCTCCAAAAACACCATCAAAAATCGAGCATGATAGAATGGATAAAGTGGTCCATGTTTGTTTTAAAATGTGACATGAACCATTTATCCTGGAGGATTAAAGCCAAGTCTGATTCTTTGCAAAATTCAATCAGAACTTCCTCAGTGGCTTGGGGATATTCCCAACCACTAGTTGCAATAAAGGTTTGAAGATTTGTAAAAGGCATGGTTTTGAAAGATTTCCACTCTTCAAAAATATGTACAAAAGAGTGTTTTTCGCTTGTGGTTTAACAAGCTGAAGTTGTTCAATAGAAAGATTGAAGGTATTATTTTCTAACAGGTTAAAAGTGTAATCTGCTTCAGGAATTGAGATTATTAGACCTGCTTCCTCTTCTTCGGATATGTAGACTGGGGGTGTGAGAACAGGTATAATCCGCGTTTCAGTGGTGTCTGCTGCAGTGTGTCTTCAAGATGAACTGGTGATCGAACCGAGGGGTGGTAGGTTGTTCAGACTTCTCTCCTCGCTAAACTGCAGTTTCCTTGGCCTCTTAGGATAGGGTTCGGTGATGACCGCAGGTTAGAGGGTCCTTCTGGGGCTGGTCCCCGTCTCTTGAATCTGATAGCAAGGGGTGTATCGTCGGACTCGTTGTCGGACTCGACTGCAGTTCCGATCTCAGCTGCAGGTGTGTCCGACTCCTCTGATAAATCGTATCTTGGGTATGACCTTGAGTCCGGCAGCTCCTTCAACAACTGAGCTGCTTTCCCAGTGCCTCCGACTTTCTTCTTGTCATGGTCCATATGACCAAGCCTCTTATTTGGGTGGAAAGGGTCAATGTTTCCCTTAGCCACTCCGGTCTTCTCCAAAACCAACTAAGATGCGTTCCGAACGCCAACTTAGTCTTGAACTTCTTCTCATCTTCAAGCCACTCGACCTTGTTCACCTCGCGCACGAGTTGCCTGAAAATATAGTCCGCCCAATCGACTTCCTCTTCCTGAATCAAAGCACCCAACACCATAAATTTTGACGATGACAGTTGGTCATAGCTGCCCGCCATCCCCATGACTATCTTGTTGGTAATATCCAACGCCACACGGTAAATCCTTTTTAATTCATTCCTCTTGGCTGTAAATTTCAATTTCTCTGGGATATTTTCGATTTTAATCGTTTTCCAGGTTTCAGTGGCTGATTGTTTGAGAGCTTCGACCGCCAAACCACGATGCTTCATTCCGAACACAGAACGAATCTTCTCTCGATCTATCTTTGTGGTGTATTCCGCCGACTTTGCTGTTAATCCCGTGTTGAATCAGATAAGCATTGCGATAGAACCCAACGACATCTTCCTTGAACAGATGTTGTGGGTTGATGTCGAGAAATGGGTAAATCCCATTAAGCTTCATTGCCCGGATCAAATTGAGCATATCGTAGTCCTCCAGGTTTGCTTCTAGTAAACCTTCAAAATCGACAACCATGGAGAAAATGACCTGGTCCTTCACGGCCTTCAAGTTCACTCCTTCGAAAGATGCCATTTCTGCAAATAGAGGATTTTTAGTGTATATTTTTGCTCTGTAAATTCTAGGGTTTCTGTAAGCGTAAAGAGTAAAGTGAAAGGTCTTCTTTCCTTATAAAGAAGATGAAAAGACGTTTGTATTAATTTATTATATATTTGAACGGTGGTACACCTTTTGATATTCTTTTAAATTTCAAATTTGAATCGGTGGCCCAATTTAAAATTCGACGGTTGATTCTGATTGGCCATCGTAGAGGTTGATTTAATAGGTGTTTGACGCGTGTATTAAAATTGCCACTTGGATTATAAAGATGTATATTTAAATGCCATTTAGTTAGCCAAAATAATATTATAAATGTGGCAGATAATAATTAAAAAAAATTTAGAGGTCAGTTTAGAAAACTTAGCTGGTCTGATTCGTTGACTGTTGACCACTCTGCAACAGGTTAGTTGACTTCTCGCCTGGTATTCTGAACAGCTAAGTTGCTTCGTCTGGCATTCGTCTTCTCGCCTGCATCAGCTAGGTTGATTCTGGGGGTCCGTCCTTCCTTCAACTTGCTTCAGAACTAGATTCCCAATCTAGTAATCCAAGGTCTCTGCTAAGCTCTAGGAATCTTTCTTCTAGCAAGGGTTTAGTGAAGATGTCGGCTATTTGGTAGTCTGTGCTGACTCTTTCAACTCTAACCCTTTTGTTAAGCACGTGGTCTCTAATGAAATGGTGCTTAACGTCAATATGCTTCGTCCTTGAGTGCAAAACTGGATTGTTGGTTATTGCAATAGCACTATTGTTGTCACACCAAATAGGAACTTCGTTGGCAATAATATTATAGTCCCTTAACTGTTGTCTGATCCATAGAATGCATGCAATGACTACTGCTGACTAGGTATTCGACTCTGTAGTGGAGATAGAGTTAGAAACTTGCTTCTTGCTAAACCAGGATATCAGTCTGGTTCCTAGGAATTGACACGTTCCACTAGTGCTCTTCCTGTTGATTTTGCATCCTGCGAAATCCGCATCTGAGTATCCTGATAGCTCGAAGTTGTCATCTTTGGGGTACCATAGTTCAACATTAATTGTAGACTTTAGGTACTTAATTATTCTCTTGGCTGCATCTAGGTGTGATTGCTTCGGCTTGGACTGGAATCTTGCACAAACTCCAACTGCATATGATATGTCGGCAGCTTGCGGTGAGTGCGAAGAGATCCGATGAGTCCTCTGTAGTGGGTTGAGTCCACTGATATGCCGGCCTCGTCTGCATCCAGGTGAGTACTTGTGCTCATTGGAATTCTTGCGGGTTTGGCTGATTCCATTCCATATCTCTTGATAAGATCTCTAGTATACTTTGCTTGATTGATGAAAATTCCTTTTTCCATCTGCTTAACTTGTAATCCGAGAAAGAAGTTAAGCTTTCCCATCATACTCATCTCAAATTCTCCTTGCATGAGGTTGGAGAATTTCTCGCATAGTTCTGGATTGGTTGACCCGAATATGATGTCATCCACATAAATCTGGACTATTAATATGTGGCCTTCGTGCTCCACTCTGAATAGGGTCTTGTCCACTTTCCCTTTGCAAAATCCATTTTTCTCAAGAAACACAAACAGTGTTTCATACCACGCTCTTGGTGCTTGCTTGAGTCCATACAGAGCCTTCAACAGCTTATAGACTTTGTCTCCTTTGACAAAACCTGGGGGTTGCTCTACATAGACTTCTTCTTCTAGGATTCCGTTCAAAAAAGCACTTTTTACATCCATCTGGTAGACTTCAAAGTCCTTGAATGCAGCATATGCGAGGAATAGTCTGATGGCTTCTAATCTTGCAACAGGTGCATAAGTTTCATCAAAATCTATTCCCTCACACTGTGCATATCCTTTTGCTACGAGTCTGGCTTTATTCCTAACAACAGCTCCGTCTTCATCACTCTTGTTTTTATACACCCACTTGGTGCCAATAACTTTCTTGTGATCAGTGCATGCATTAGTTCCCAAACTTTGTTTCTCTCCATCTGCTCCAATTCCTCTTGCATGGCATTGATCCATGAGTAATCTTCCAAGGCTTGTTCGTAGTCTTGGGTTCAATTTGCGACATGAAACATGAGAACATCGCCATTCCTGTGGTAGGGTTGGTATCTCGTCTTAACTCCATCGATCAATTTTCCGATAATTTGCTGAATTGGATGATCCTTGAGCCATTTGGGGATATCGTCCTCTTAGGTTTGTTCCCCTGTTGGATTGCCACGGTGGTTATCTGCATCAGGTGGGTTGCAGTGCCAATGGATCGGCTACCGCCTTGTCATCTGCAGACTTGGTTACGAGGCTGAGATGAGTCTTTGTCGACTCATTTGGGTCTTCTTCAAGCAATGGATCGGATAGGTTAGGTGGTCTGTCGATCTGCGATTGGGTCTTCATCACCGCGGTTGGGTCATCAGTGATCTGCAGTGAGTCCACCATTCCAAGTGTCATGTATAATGACTTCTTCAAGGGTTGCCGACTTGAGCTTGTTCTCAATTTGCTCAAGTTGTTTCTGTACTCAACGGTAGATTCATCAAAAACAACATGGGGTGTTTCCTCCACAACTAAGGTTCTTTTATTAAAAACTCTATATGCCTTGCTTCTTTAAGAATATCCCATAAAGAGACCGTCATCGGTTTTAGCATCAAAGGCATTTAGTGTGTTTTACCGTTGTTGTGGATGAAACACTTACAACCAAAAACATGAAAGTAAGCAACAGTAGGAGTTCTATTATTCCAAACCTCATAGGGAGTTTTGCCATGTCTCCCTACTATCATACTCTGATGCAGGTGTGGCAGTGTATTAATGACTTGACCCGAACCTTTTGGTAGGTCCGCTTCGCAATCATGGACCTTCTTTGCTTCCTTCGAGTTCTGTTCCTTCTTTCGGCAACACCATTCTGCTGGGCGTCTGGTGCAGAGAGCTCATCTTTGGATCCCATTCGATCATGTAATCGATTATCGCCTTGTTGAGAAACTCTCCTCCTCTATCCGATCGATCTTGATTATGGAGAGGGATTTCTCATTCGGATCCTTCTCGGCTCGAGTAACTTGGTCGGGTTTCACTTTTCTTGAATAGAAAAATGATCCAAGTGTACCTTGAGTAATCATCTAATATTACAAGTGCATGCTTTCGCTCAAAGTCCTTGGTTTGATAGGACCAAATAGATCCATGTGGAGTAGATCTAAGACCCTTGATGTGAGCGTTGTAGGTGACCGACTTGAATGATGCCTTGGTGCCTTTCCCTTCGACATGCATCACGAGTGCTTCCTTCTTGAATGCTTCATTTGGAAGTCCTCGACCAGACTTCAAAGCTAATCTTGTTGATGGCTTTGAAGTTTAGGTGACATAGTCTTTTGTGCCATGACCATCCATTCTCGCCTCTTGTCTTGGATAGAAAACAAGAGTTAGGTGTTCTGTGTTCCAATCAATCAGGTAGACATCTCTTCTTCGAATCCTTGTAGCTTTATTTCTCCAGATAAGATGTCTATCACCATACACTTCAAGATGGTGAAGACTACTAGATTCTTCTCGTCACAGAATTGGCTTATGCTCAGGAGGTTGTACTTGAGCCCTTTGACATAATGGACTTTGGATATCACAATGTTTCCTCGGTGCAACTCTCCAAAGCCTTTTGTCTGTCCTCTAGAGCTATCTCCAAAGGTTACATCGGGACCTCTTTCTTTGATGTATTTGGTCAGCATCTTCTTGTTCCCGGTCATATGCCTCGAGCATCCAGTCTACAAACCATTCTTCACCTCCAAAATTTGAGCTTGAGGAGATGTGGTTGTAGTCCTTCCACCTTTTCTCGCAATTAAATAAGCAGAGATTTAGGTACCCAAATTTGTGTGGGTCCTTTGGGGTTAGTTGGTTTCTGGAGAATTGATTTCTCCTTGGATTATGGAAATTGTTATTATTATTATTAAAACCCTTATAAGGTGTCCGTGGTCGAGGTCTAAATCTTACGGTTGGATTGTATATCGGATATTCCTCAAAATTTTGATAGTGTGGGCCATTTCTAAATCTAGGCTCAGACCATTTATTAAACCTTTGTGGTCTCCACACTTGTTCATTTTGATAATTGGGATAACCTTGAGGTTTCCATCTGCCCCTCCCATTATGAAATCTATTTTTGGGGAGTTGTTGGTAATAGTGGGCATGTTGTGCCGGGCTTTGCTTTTGCAGGCCTTTGCCTAGTCGCTGTCTAGGTGGTCATGCAGTGTAACATTGCGGCTAGACGTTTGACTTTCATTGTTACTGTTTTGAATATCGGTTTATACAGGCTCGTGATCGAGACTATTGTTTCTCCCTTGATAAACTTGGTTTCAGAACTAGAGGGAGTGTGAGAATCATATCCAAGGCCTGATTTGGTATATAGTGACCTTTTATAAGTACACAATTCACCCAGAGTTGAAGACGCCTTCAGGGAGGTCTGCGCCTGAGTTTTATTTATCTGTGCCAGCTTAGTAAACTCAGCTTTGGCATGAGCAAGTGCAGCTGATTTTTCTTTAAGTAAAATGTTTAGCCGGTCTATCTCAGCTGTATTGACACTTGCCTGGTTTTTAAAGTCAGCTGTAGTTGTCTCAACCTTATTTAAATCTAGGCTGAGTTTTTCGAAATCATTTTTCAGCTGCCTATTCTCATCTTGCGGTGAGTCTTCTCTCTTGATCTGACTTGGTGTGCGATTTGAGTGTTTCAAAATCTTTAAATAAGATTTACCGATTCATGTAGATCCATATCTTGTGACATGGTGAGCTATTATTTGAACCGGTGGCTTTAGAAGTTACCTCTTCATCGCCTAGGTTTGCCATCGTGCAATCATACTCCTCGTCTTCATCGAGAAAGAAACCGCTTGATTCGACATGTTCTGGTCTTCTCCGATGAGATCTTTTCTTGTCTTCTTTTACGCCCACCTCCTTCTTGGTTTCGTCCTTCTTGAGCTCGGGACAATCCATTTGGATGTGTCCTATTTTGTGTGATTGTAGCATTCAACTTTCCGACTTCCCTTCTTCCGGTTCCTTCTTGGATTCTCCTTGTAATTTTTCTTGTACTTGGAGTAGTTCTTTCGAAATTCTCGAACCTTTGCATAATGAAAGCCATTTCTTCCTCAAAATCTAGTGGATTTGGAGGTTTCACATCGAATAGGATCTTGGCGGGGGACTCATACCGAATGCGATTCCCTTCTCTGCAGGCTCAGTTGAGGATGAACTTGGAAGTTCGAACTCGTAAGCCTTCAGATCAGAAAACAGCTCCTGAATCTTTATTTTATTCAGGTCCTTGGACTCTCTCATGGCTACGGCCTTCATGCTCCATTCGGGATTGAGAGATCTGAGGACCTTAAGTGCCATTTCCCTGTTGCCATAGGTTTTGCCCAGGGAGTTGATCTCATTGATAATTTCAGTGAACCTCGTGTCCACTTGATCTATAGATTCACCATTCTTCATTTTAAAGTTGTCAAATTTTTGGATAGCAATTGACAGCTTGTTTTCCTTGATCAGCTCCGTTCCTTCACACATTAGAGCTAATGTGTCCCATATTTCTTTGGCATTCTTACAGTTCTTGATCTTGACCATGGTGGATTTGTCAAGAGTTTGATATAACACATCTCTGGCCCTGTTGTCAAGATTGGCCAGCTTTCTTTCTTCGGGGGTCAGCTCCGTTCTCTTCTTAGGAATCTTTTCTGGCCTCCCTGCTGCAATCTCCTCAGCTGTGTTGTCCTTCTCAAAGATGAATGGACTGTCTTCAATGATGCACCACATGTCGTCATGAATTGAAGATAAGTGTGCCTGCATTCTTATCTTCCACAGATCATACTCGTCAACTGAAAAGACAGGAAGTCTAGAGTGCATGTGTTCCATTATAAAGTGAGAGTTAAGATATATATCTAATATAGATCTGGTTCGTCAAAATAAATGAACCAACCTCTCCGATACCACTTGTAGGTCACAAGTCGTCCAGGAACAAGTCTAGAGGGGGGGGTGAATAGACTTGTTGAAACTCTTGAACTCTTTTTCACGAAGAGTGAGTTTCTTCAGCTGATGGTCAAACAAATGACTTGGAGTCGTTTGTTCTTGGATATGTGCGGAAGTCAGCTGATGACGAATATAAATTAACTTAATGAAACACTTAACAATGTATGCAGCAGTTAAAGTATGATGCAGTAAAACAGTAAATAACACAGGCAATTATAGTGGTCTCAGAGGTGGGGTAATCCTCTACTAATCCACTTTTCTCCAAACCAGTTGGAGATGAATTCACTATAATTTTCAACCAGTGATAAATATTACAGTGATTCAAACCACACTACAACTTCCAACCGGTGGAAATCCGTGCCGTTGTACACACTTGGCGCCTTGCACCTCTTGATCCTCGATCCTCGGATGCCTTCTGATCTCTTACTTCAACCAGTGAAGTACCCCGTACTCAAGATTATAGACAAGAGTGTTTGTATTCTCCAACTTAAGAGCTTCCTTAAGTATGAACTTTTAGATCTGCTCTTTTCTCGATGCTATTGATTACTTTAGATTGCTTGATTGCTTTGATCGCTAGAGTGTATGTTCGCACCGGTAGTTGCTCAGTTTCAAATCTTCGGATATATATAGATCATGATCTCTGAGCTTCTTCCTTGTAGCCGTTGCAAATCTTTTGAACAAATTCGTCCGTTGGAGGAGACTTCATTGTTTATTCTTTACGAACGTTGCAATTTGGATTCCCATTATTTTATTTTATCTTCCGACCGTTGTGAAGACTTACGCATGTGAGCGCGAATCTTTTGAATATAAAAGGATTAAAGTCTTCAAGGTGGGTCAGGATGATTTATTTAAATCATATCTCTTGCGGGAATCACTCCAATTTGTCTCTTCACGTTGCATGTGAGCTTTCCATAATACTTGACTTTTCAACGCATGCTGACGTGGACTTGGAGTACTTGGCTGCAGTCGAGTAGGCTGATATGCAGCTAACATCTCTGCAGATAGGTCCTCTCTACATTCCTTTGTTTGTGACTTATCAGTCGAGTGACTTCCCGAGGTACCTCAGTGCGATCACAGTCAAACTTCTCGATAAATTTAGTTGACCAGAGCTACTCTGTCTGGAGTCGGCTGTTCCTCTCTGATGAACTAAGCTGTACTTAGTACTTAGCCGTTTTTCAGCCTAACTAATTTTTGGCCTACAGAAGATACTCATTTGGTTCTTCTTTACATTTTGCCAAGTTTTATAGCCTATGGAAGATACTCATTTGGTTCTTCCTTACATTTAGCCAAGTAATAAACATTTGATTTTATATTAATGACATCATCAAAATCTAACAAGTATTCCTAACACAGCGTAATCATCCTACATCGTCCGAATCCGAGGTATTTTCTTCAGGAACCCTAACTTGTCTAATTTGGGGGTCTTTCGGGATTCTAGGGATTAGTTCTGAATTGTTCAATTATGTTATGATATTCCTTACCGATTATGGTTATTGGGTGATTCCAAATCCATTTTCCTTGATTTTAATTCGTGAATTATCAATACGGGGAGATTTTGCGTAAACCCTCGCCCGTATCGATTGAACGTCTATTGACGTGAATTGTAATTGGGGTTATGGGAGTATTCCTTTCGATTTTCGATGTCCGTTGGGACTGAGTTATGTTAATTCTTCGTTAGGAACCGTCGTCTTCCACTCGGATCATCCATAGTTGTTTTTCACTTCCGATTCTTCGAAGATGTCACAAAGGCAAGTACTTTACATTTGTTTACATGTTCTAGTATTTGAATTATGGTTGTATCGTGGTTGTTGTGGATGGATATGTGTATGTTCACCTAGGGACGGTCTGACGGGGCCTCTAGGGATACGTATTGCCGTGTGTGTGCGTATCACGAACTGTGGTTAACCACCCAGGGATGTCCAATGGGGCTCTGCGGGGTACGGTGGCCGTGAGTCTCGTACCAAGGTTAACTTTGAATTATAATTGTTGGAGATAATGTGTTTTGTGATTGTACATCGTAAATATTCCGGAATATAAAAAGTTTTCTAAAATGACTTTTGGCGCATATATTCATTTGATTAGAATGTAGTTCAAATGGATTGTACTTGCACTAGCAGTTGTTGCTAACCCCTTAAATGAGGGAAATACTTTTTGTATTTCAGGTATTGATCGTGGGGACAAGCGAGCTCTCGAGCCGTATGAGGATGATGGGCGAGCATGATATTGTCCAGTAGTTGATTATTGGTGTTCTGTCTGTCAGTTATTATTGATGTATGATTTTGGGATTTCTGTATTATAAAATTGGTTTAAGTACTCGAGTACTTCCTATTTGAATTTGTTAATGTTGTGTTCCCGTTTTGGGAAATGGATTTGATGTCAGATTTTATTTGTCGGTTTGTAGTCTTTTATTTGAATTGTCGTTTTATTAATGATTGTTTGTCGTTATCGAATGTCTTGTTTGGTACGTCAGCCTGGTGGATTCCACAGTGTGGGGTCCACGACGTTGTAATATGCCCTGAATGTCTTGGGGGTGTTACAGAATATGGTATCGGAGCTTAGGTTTATGGATACCTAGGCTGTCGGTTATTTGGGTCTAGTCAAGTGTCGTTTTTGGGACAGTATCACTGCTATGCCATCATCTCAGTACACCGGTGCTCGTAAGTTTTTCCTAACTTGACTCGTTTCACCGTTCTATTCTATTCCTGTCTTAGTATCTTGTTGCATTTTGCGTTTGAATTGTACTTACCCATTACTTCTTCAGAATTCCTGCTGGTATAGGACGCGGACGCGGTCGCGGACGCGATAGGGGACGTGGCGCATCCGGTGGGGCGGCCATGTCCGATCACTTGGGAACTGATTCGGCGATGCCTTCTTTGTCGAACAGTGTTCCCCCTAGTTCCGTAGGTCAGCAGGACCAATCTGCTAGCTCCGGTAATGCTAATGAGAATGTTGGAGTGGCTAATATTTTGCAACAAGTAGCGAACCAGATGACGCTACTGACTCAGGCCATTCTGGTCAGCCAAGCTAATGCCAACCCGGTTCCGCCTACTGGATCCGGCAATGATAAGTTACTTCAGGATGTGATTCGTATGCGTCCTCCGCAGTTTGATGGTACTTCCGACCCTTCCGGTTGGGAGAATTGGCTATTCGAGATGGAGAAAGTATTTGAGGCTGCTAATTGTTCTGAGGAGAGGAAAGTACCCATTGCTCAGTACTTCCTCGCCAAGGAGGCAGCAACGTGGTGGCAAGCGGTGAAACCGCGTGACTGGGCAGCCATGTGGGCAGAGTTTCGGGATCTGATGGAAGATAAATTTTGTCCATGGCCAGTGAAAGAGGGGAGGATCCGAGCATTCTTTGAGGCTAAGCCCCAAGATGTTCCTATTTCTCAAGCTACCAAAGACTACAATCAACAGCTACATTGTGTGAGAAACCAAGTCCGAGATGAGCTTGACAAGATCCGCCACTTTGATATGCGGATGAAACCGAGGGTGCGCCACTACATGTCTGGTCTGGGGTGCACGATTTTGAAAGATTATCAGAATAAAGCGATGGCTTATGAGATGTTGTTTTCTGCGACAGAGACAGCAACCGAAGGAAAGAAGCAGAAGACCTCCGGTCAGTTTTCGGGAAGCAAGTCAGGAGGGTATCCGAAGGCTCAGTCTGGTTCGCGAGTCTTCGGGAGTCAGTCGCCATCAGTTGGGCGAGGAAACGGTTCTAGGTCTGCTCATACTGGTGCCGTTCGTGGTCCTACATGCTTCAACTGTAGTCGTCCGGGTCACATGATGAGTGAGTGTGATAGGCCTCCGATTCAGTGTCTTGCTTGTGGTCGGATGGGTCATCGTGCTAAGTTTTGTACGGATGCAGCTCGGGCTCTAGTTACTCAGATATCAGCCCCAGCTGCGGGAGAGCCGAGTGTGAATCAGGCACCGACAGTTCCTCAGCCGCACCAGAGTTTTGGTAGAGGTCGAGGACGTGGGCAGCCTTCTACAGGGGGAGCTTCTAGTGAGGGGTCTGTTCCGCCCCGAGTGTATGAGATGAGACGAGCAGGAGATCCTGACGCGACAGTGGCTACAGGTACCGTCCACATCCTTGATCATCCCATTTCCGTATTGTTCGATTCTGGTGCTATGCATTCTTTTATATCTATGGATTGTGTCCGTCGTCTGCATGTTGATTGCCTAGTTGCTTGTGAGCCTTTTGTTGTTAAAATTCCTAGTGGGGATAGCATCGTGGGGGACCGTGAGATTAGAGATTTTTCTGTGAGTATCGCGGGGAGGGATTGGCCTTCTAATCTGATTGCGGTAGATATTAGGGATGAGGATTTGATTCTGGGTGAGGATTGGCTGGACCGTCATGGGGCGATCATGAATTATAGAACGAGAACCGTTTCGATGTTAGCCTCTGACGGTACCGAGCATTCTTTTGTGGGGCGTAAGCGGAGTAGCCAGAGATTACTGATCAGTGCCTTGAGGGCGGTGAGACTTCTTCGGGGAGGTTGCACGGGGTATTGGTGTTACGCTTTGAGATCAAGGGGAAGGGGGAGTCGAGCTATCGTCTATTCTGGTAGTGTGTGAGTATCCTGATGTCTTTCCGGACGAGTTGTCGGGTTTGCCACCGGACCGAGAAGTTGAATTTACCGTCGATTTAGAGCCGGGTGCAGCACCGATTTCTAAGACACCATACCGTATGGCGCCTGCTGAAATGCTGGAGTTGAAGAAACTTGATTGGGGAGTTCTTTGGACATGGGGTATATTCGACCGAGCGCTTCACCTTGGGGCTCACTGGTCCTGTTTGTGAAGAAGAAGGATGGGTCACTTCGTTTGTGTATCGACTACCGAGAATTGAACAAAGTGACCATCAAAAACAAGTATCCGCTCCCGAAGATTGATGACTTATTTGATCAGTTGCAAGGGGCAACCGTGTTCTCGAAGATTGGTTTGAGATCGGGGTATTATCATCTCCGAGTGAAGGATACCGACATTCCGAAGACGGCTTTTCGGACGAGATACGGTCACTACGAGTTTATGGTTATGCCTTTTGGGCTAACCAATGCCCCAGCCGTGTTCATTCAGCTTATGAACAAAGTCTTTATCGAGTACCTCGATAAGTGTGTAGTCATTTTTATCGATGACATCCTGATTTACTCGAGGAGCAAGGAGGAGCACGCCCGTCATTTGCATATCCTATTAGATATTTTGAGAACTCAGCATCTTTTTGCGAAATTCTCAAAGTGTGAGTTTTGGTTACGGAAGGTTATGTTTCTCGGTCATGTGATCTCAGCCGAGGGTGTTCGTGTGGACCCACATAAGGTAGAGGCAGTGTTGGATTGGGTACCGCCCAAGAACGTGAAGGAGGTCCGCAGTTTTCTGGGATTAGCCGGTTATTACCGTAAATTTGTCGAGGGGTTCTCTAAACTCGCCCGACCACTGACGCAGTTGTTACAAAAGTCGGAGAAATTTGTGTGGACCGACGAGAGACAGAAGAGTTTCGAGGAGTTGAAGAAACGGTTGACGACCGCTCCTGTTTTGGCTTTGCCGAGTGGTAATGAGGGTTTCTCGGTTTTCAGTGATGCTTCGGGCCAAGGGCTCGGATGTGTACTTATGCAGCACGGGAGGACGATTGCTTATGCTTCCCGTCAGCTGAAACCGTACGAGTTGAATTACCCTACGCACGATCTTGAGTTGGCCGCAGTTGTATTTGCGTTGAAGATCTGGCGTCATTACTTGTATGGCTCGTCGTCTCAGATTTTCACCGATCACAAGAGCCTGAAGTACATTTTTACGCAGAAAGAGCTTAATATGAGACAGAGGAGATAGTTGGAGTTGATTAAGGATTACGATCTTGAGATCCTTTATCATCCGGGCAAAGCTAATGTGGTAGCAGATGCCTTGAGCCGGAAATCGGTATCACTTCGGGCGCTTGAGTTACTTACGGCCCATTCGGGACTTCAGCGAGAGTTTATGAGGTTGAGCATTGAGATTTTGCCGCCAGAGAGTTCCGGGCAGTTGCGTACTCTTGAGATTTCTTCATCTCTGGTGGATGACATTAAATCGGGACAGTTGGAGGACCCGATGTTTATTCAGCTTCGAGAGAGTGTAGGGAAGGGGAAAGCCCCGAGATTTGTTATTCATGAGGACGGTGTGTTGAGATTCCGAGGTCGGTTGTGTGTTCCGAACGACTCGGAATTGAGACAGAGTATTATGCGAGAGTCTCATGCGTCACCTTACTCAGTCCATCCGGGCTCGAGTAAAATGTATAAAGATCTGAGGAAAAATTTCTGGTGGAACGACATGAAGAATGAGGTAGTTCAGTTTGTGGCTAAGTGTTTGACTTGTCAGCAAGTCAAGATTGAGCATCAGCGGCCAGCCGGGTTGTTGAAACCACTTCCCATCCCCGAGTGGAAGTGGAAGGATATCTCTATGGATTTTGTCACGGGTTTACCGAGGACGAAGACTAGTATGAATATGGTGTGGGTGATTGTAGACCGACTGACTAAGTCGGCACATTTTCTGGGCATCAAGAATACTTGGGGTCCAGAAAAGTTGGCTCGTGTTTTTATCGCACAGATAGTGAGACTTTATGGTACGCCGAGGACCATTATTTCAGACAGAGATGGCCGATTTGTATCGCATTTTTGGCAGGCGGTACATAAGGCATTTGTAACACCCCGAGATATTCGGAATAATTACAGCGCCGTAAACCCTTTAAGTAAGGATTTACAAGGCTAATTAAAAGAAAATGTGAATAATCCAACAATACCGCAGAAGTTCAAATTACAAAACCGGTTCCAACTGATCCAGCGAGTTAATTAATACAACCATATCGAAATGATAATAATAAGACACGCGTACTCGAGTACTGAAATTGAACTAAGAAGACAAATCACAAACAACAACAAACATCACTGTGCCCCTTCGTCGTCACGTCGGTACTGTGGCTGTTTCCCCGCTCCTCGGCTACCTGAACATCAAAACAAATGTCCACCCCCGAAGGGGTTAGAAAAACGATGCTAGTACAAGTATCATATTAAACAAATCGAATATGCATCAACAATACATAACAAGATACACCACACCGCTTCCGCTACCGGAATCCGACAATGCGAATCCACACGATTCCATTAACACAGCAAGGGTATTCCAATGATCCAGCGCATGGATCCCAAGATGATCCCGTCGGACCAACACGAGGTGGAAATAACCCGTCCAATGATCCAGCGCCCTCAGCCTAGATCCCAAGATGATCCCGTCGGACCAACACGAGGTGGACATCCGATCCAGCGCCCTCAGCATAGATCGTACAACATACACAAACACAACTCATGCATACATATATGCCAAATCGCTATGTCCATCAACATGAACATACAAACACTAGATAACGAATATCATGACAATTCAACGAAATAAATCCCATGTTCAACAACATGAATAAACCACATGCATGCTCAAAATACCAATATTAACACATTACGATACTTGCCGCGAAGATGGCAAGAACGAAACACTCCAATGATCTCAACACACTCGAAGGCCGCCTCCTTCAATCAACGTAGCAAGCTCGAACCTTAACAAAAGAAATGATATAGAATTCATCCCAAGTCGTACGAATGCCTAACAATCCGGTCTACGGCCGAAAGCTCTAAAAATGTAAACTGTCTGAACTACTTATCGTGCGCTACGTACTCTACGTAACGTACGCTAAGCCTGCCTGTTAGCGTACGTAAACGACGAAGTCTAGCGTACGCTAAATACGTCTTGTGATCCTTACGATCGGCCGGTGACCGCTTTGATGACATAACGTACGTTACGTACCAAACGTACCGTACGTTACTCATTCCCGATAGCGCACGTTAATATACCTATCTTAGCGTGCGCTAACCGTGCATGGCAGTTTACTACTGGGCAGTAGACTTAATCTAATGGTGAAGAAACTCATGAAATCTTCAGTGTTAATACATGTCATCCCCGTGCATATCATGCTCATACGGTTTGCGAAAGATCTTTACGGATTAAACGACTACGAGATACGAGGATACTTATCATCATCACAACACCATAATTCATCTCGATTTTCAAGGAAATATCCTAAGTTCAATCTATTTCATGTCCCAAAACATATGAGTCAATTATGTAAAGACATAAGAATTTTGATAATCTCCATATACTGGTCACAAACGGTTTGAAGCTTCAGAATATGCTAGGAGTTCAAGCACTAAAAGATTCAATGGTTTATACGATGAGTAAGTCCCGAAACATCAAAAATATCCTTCTAACACATGATGTTCGACTACTTACGAATTTAACTGACTAGGTAATCCCAAAACATGATCAAAACATCCTTCAGAATACTACTAATATTGGGGAAGAATCACCTACCTCAAAGTAGTGACGAACACGAAGGAACTTGAAGAAATCCAACACCGAGGGCTTGAACACCAATATCCAATGATCTACAATCTTCAAACTCGTGCTAGGAGGATGATATGAGGGGTTTAGGATGAAGAGAGTGACTCTCCAAGTCCAAGAATTCGGATGTGAGAAGTGAAAAGGCTGAAAATATGAAAAAGGATGTTGTCCTATTTATAGAAAATGGTTATTAGCGCGCGCTAGTCCATACTCATAGCGTGCGCTAATGGTCATACGAAGCTTACTGACTTCACTGTACTCAGCGTTTAGCGTGCGCTATCCTCATATTATTAGCGTGCGCTACCGCGTTGACTTGGCTTTTCCCGAAAGCCGTCCAGGTTCATCCCAACATGATCCGACTGAGATCCTCAGTCGATCTCACCTACCACCCTATCTTAATCATGCTGACTATGTATAGCGTGCGCTAAGGTTCATGCACAGCGTGCGCTACGGATCCAACTTAGCGTACGCTACACATAGTCGATAGCGTGCGCTACATGCGCAGAATCACAATTTAGATCACATTCATGAAATCATGCGTTCAACAACACCGGATCATGAAATACGGAGAATAATACTCAGATCAAAATGCAATAATTACAATAACACAAGGTTCAAATACATATCAGAAATCTCGGGTATTACATCCTTCCTCCCTAAAAAGAAGTTTCGTCCTGAAACTTAAGATGAAAACAACTCTGGATATCTAGTCTTCATACTGTCCTCCGTTTCCCAAGTGGCCTCTTCCACTCCGTGCCGTGACCATTGTACTTTAACCGAGGGTATTGGTTTATTCCTCAATTGTTTGATCCGACTCTCAAGTATCTTGATTGGTCTCTCTTCGAAAGTGCCATCATTAGCTATCTCGATCTCATCGAACTCAATGATATGACTGGGATCTGGTACATACTTTTGGAATTGGGATACGTGAAACACATTGTGAACGTAACTCAGCGATGGCGGTAAGGCCAACTGGTATGCTAAATCCCCAACTCTCTCGAGGATCTCAAATGGTCTGATATATCTCGGACTTAGCTTACCTTTCCTCCCAAAATGGAAAATTCCTCGTGTAGGAGACACCATCAGTAGTATGTGGTCCCCAATGTCGAACTCTAGAAGGCGACGATGCACATCTGCATAAGACTTCTGTCGACTCTGGGCGATCAACAGTCTCTCCCGAATCAAAGCTATCTTCTCTTGAGTTTGAACTATCAATTCCGGTTCCGTCCAGATCAAGTCCGAAGAATCATCCCAGCACAGGGGTGATCGGCATCTTCTCCCGTACAAAGCTTCAAATGGTGCCATCTTAATAGAAGCATGCCAACTATTGTTGTAGGTGAATTCAATCAACGGCAAGTGAACCTCCCAATCAGTTGACCAATCCAAAGCACAAGCTCTAAGCATGTCTTCTACTGTTTGTATAGTCCTTTCGGACTGACCGTCCGTTTGAGGATGATAAGCCGTGCTAAAGTTTAGCTCGGTCCCCAAAGCCCTGTGAACTGCCTTCCAGAGTGCGACACGAAGCGACCATCTCGATCTGAAATAATGGTCTTCGGCGTCCCATGCAATCTGACTATCTCCGCAATAAATACTCGCGCCAATCTCTTGGGTCCCCAAGTATCTTTAATTCCTAGGAAATGAGCCGACTTGGTTAGTCGATCAACTATAACCCAAATCATGTTCATTCCCGTCTTGGTCCTTGGCATATTGGTGATGAAATCCATCGAGATATCCTCCCACTTCCACTCAGGGATCGAAAGCGGCTTTAACATTTCGGCAGGTCGCTGATGTTCAATCTTAACCTGCTGACAAGTCAAACACTTCGAAATGTACTCTGCTACGTCCTTCTTCATATTTCCCCACCAGAAGTTTTGTTTAAGATCCTTATACATCTTACTGCTGCCCGGGTGAATAGAATAGGGCGCGCTGTGAGCTTCCTTCAGAATTGTCCGTCTCAAATCATCATCATCGGGAACGCAAAGTTGACTCTGAGATCTCAGGCCCTCCCTTTCTTTACTTCGTCACATAACTGAAGGATCAGAGAATCGTTCAACTACTTAGATTTGATTTCCTCGACTAGTGACGAAGTCAGTTCCAACACATATAGTTGCCCTTGGATTCCTGGTGACCATACTTCAATCCCTTCGCGGATCAGTTCTCGTTGAATGCTGGTTTGGGACGTAAGTGCTTCCAACACTTGAAGAGAAACAGGTTTACAGCTCAATGCATCGCCTACTACGTTTGCTTTACCCGGATGATAGAGAACTTCCAAGTCGTAATCCTTGATCAATTCCAGCCACCTTCTCTGCCTCATGTTTAATTCTTTCTGACTGAAGATGTACTTGAGGCTTTTATGATCTGTAAAGATCTGACAATGAGTGTCTTATAAATAATGTCGCCAAATTTTCAAGGCAAAGACCACAGCTGCTAACTCCAGATCATGAGTCGGGTAATTTACTTCGTACGGTTTCAACTGCCGAGAAGCATAGGCAATCACCTTATCCTTTTGCATCAACACACATCCCAGACCCTGATTTGAAGCGTCGTTGTATACCATGAATCCATCAGTTCCATCTGGTAATGCTAATATAGGTGCTGTCGTCAGTCTCTTCTTAAGTTCATCAAAACCAGCCTGGCATTTCTCATCCCACATGAACTTTTGAGTTTTCTGTAACAACTGAGTGAGTGGACGAGCAATTTTGGAAAATCCCTCTACAAAACGGCGATAATATCCAGCAAGTCCTAAGAAGCTTCGGACTTCTTTCACGTTTTTAGGAGCTTCCCATTCCAAGATTGCTTCGACTTTCTTTGGGTCCACCTGAACTCCGTCGGCTGATATCACATGCCCAAGGAAAGTTACTTCCCTAAGCCAGAACTCACACTTAGAAAGCTTCGCATAGAGCTGTTCCTTCCTCAAGGTGCTCAAAACCACACGCAAATGCTCGGCATGCTCCTCTGTGTCTTTCGAATAAATCAAGATGTCATCAATGAAAACGACCACAAACTTATCTAGGTATTCTAAGAATACCCGATTCATCAGTTGCATAAATACTGCAGGAGCATTGGTAAGTCCGAATGGCATCACCACGAATTCATAGTGTCCGTACCGGGATCTGAAAGCAGATTTCGGTATATCCAATTCCTTAATTCTCAACTGATGATATCCTGATCGCAAGTCAATCTTCGAGAATACCCTTGCCCCTTGCAGTTGATCAAACAAGTCATCGATCCGAGGTATAGGATACTTGTTCTTGATTGTCACCTTGTTAAGCTCCCTGTAATCAATACATAATCGGAGGGATCCATCTTTCTTCCGAAGAAAGAGAACGGGTGCTACCCAAGGAGAAACGCTAGGTTGAATGTAACCCCTCTGCAATAATTCCTCCAGTTGCTTCTTTAGTTCATACATTTCGGTTGGCGCCATGCGGTATGGTGCTCTGGAAATAGGAGTGGCTCCAGGCTCTAATTCGATAGTGAACTCCACTTCTCTCTGCGGAGGTAACCCAGGTAGTTCGTCAGGGAATACATCTGAAAATTCATTCACAACTGGAATAGGCGAGAGTTCTACTCCTTTTTTTTCATGGCATAGCACCAAATTCCAAGACATCCCTGCTTCAGTAATTTCACTGCTTTCATCGCTTTGATCAATTTTCCTGAGCTTCCCGGTCTCCATCCTCTGAATAAGTGTTCAGATCCGTCATCAGCAATGATAGAAATGACTCTCTTTCGGTAATTCAGAATAGCTCCATAACGGTTGAGCCAATCGTCTTCGAGAATTAAATCGTCACCATGAATGTCGACTACAATAAGATTCGATGTCCAATCTCTCCCTCCTATAGACACTGGAAAATCTCTAGTTTCTAGGGTTCCCACAATTCTCTCTCCGTTCGGCAAACCCACAACATATTGTTCACAATCAAATAAACACGAGATTTTCAAACGATTAACACAGTTCAATGATATGAAAGAATGTGTAGCTCCGGAATTGAATAAGACACTAACTGGTTGCAAAAGGATCTGAATCGTACCTGATGCAACAGCAGTGTTCTAATCGTCAAATTTCCTCATCTCGTACAGGCGCGGAGGAACGGACCCAGCACTGGATGTCTCTCTCTTCCCAACATTCTGCTGCTGAAACCCACTCTGCTGCGTCTGGTTCACACTTATCTCTTTCGGAACTGGCGCTGGAATGCGAGTACCAAAAGATCTAGTAGCAACTCCACATAAAGCCGCACGGTGCCCTTCTTGCCCACAATCGAAACAAGTCACAGAAGATGCAGGGCAATCACGCCGAACATGCCCTGCTCGACCACAATTGTAGCATTTCTTTGATGCGTCCGAAACTACTGATGTTGTCCGGAACTTCTTTCCACCTCTAGAAGGATGTGGAGGTTTCCTAGATGAATAAAAGGAATACTGGCCCTTGCGGGGCCCACCACTCTTGTTTTCTGAGAAGTTGCCGGTCACTTTCTGCTTCTTTGCCTCCATCAATTTCTCCACCGCCGCCTCTTCCATGTCGTAGGCCAGCGCTTTATCTTGATACTGTCGCAACGTAGTACACTCGAATCCAGACATGTACTGCTGAATCTCCGGCTTCATTCGCATATCGAAGTGAAAAATCTTTTCTGCCTCCGTTCTGACCAAGTGTCGCACACAAGTCAGCTGATGATTAAAAGTTTTGATTATGTCTGTCACAGATGCTTCCGAACTCTGTGGTGAGAAAAACTCTCGGATTTTTGCCTCTCTAACTGGACGAGGACAATAATGTGCTTCAATCATTAGTTTGAATTCCGTCCAATCCGCATTATGATTCTCGGGTCGAATAGCTTCCCACCAGTCAAAGGCCTCCCCAGTCAGAAAATACTGGGCAATGGGAACCTTCCGGTCCTCGGGACAGTTAATACCCGCAAATATCTTCTCTAACTCCTTTAGCCAATGATCCCAAGTAAGTGCCTCAGCAGATCCGTCAAATTTTGGCGGGTGCAATTTGACCACTTCAGCAAGCCATCTGTCTCCCCGGTTATCCTCGTGGTGCTGCTGTCCCATCGCCATTTGCATGCGGTCAACTACTTAAGTGAACTGGTTTATCTGCGCCACCACCTGCTGAAGCACTCCCGGCACGTTAGGATTCGCGTCGTCGTTCGCTGATCCTTGCTGCCCTCCAGAATGGTAATCGGTTCGACTAGCCGATAATTCTGGGGTAGTTGCGGAATCCTCCTGTCTCATGTTACCACGTCCGCGTCCACGACCGCGTCCGCGTCCACGTCCTCCTCTCAACATACTGTAAACACAATTTCTCAATATCCAGGACAAAATTTTCAAAAATAAAGCCCGTCAATACTCACAAAACATAAATTAAGTAAAACGGTAGTATAAGAGGTTATGAGACTTACAACCACGGTCCACATGACGACTTTGGCTGAACAGTGATGTTACGAACGACCCGTAAATCAAATAACGTAAACAGACCCAACTAGAACCCAACTGCCAAGACATCCATGAATCTTAGCTCTGATACCATATTCTGTAACACCCCGAGATATTCGGAATAATTACAGCGCCGTAAACCCTTTAAGTAAGGATTTACAAGGCTAATTAAAAGAAAATGTGAATAATCCAACAATACCGCAAAAGTTCAAATTACAAAACCGGTTCCAACTTGTAATATCCGGATAAATTGTTGAGTATTTTCATCTGTATTTGAACCCTGTATTACCTGAATTGGTGCTATCAATAATCGAAGTACGATCGTTTCCGTATTCGTATCCTCATGCATGATAATATCAACCTTTAATCATTTTCATGCAACTACGTCGTAACGCACGCTAACAGGTAAGCGTAACGTACGTTACGATCTGGAAATAGCGTACGCTACGAGCTAGACGTAGCGTATGTAAGGAGGTCAATAATTGAACAGACTGGCTAGCACATGGACAGCTGGTGGTGGGGCTCGGAAAGATTCCCGCAGATGAACCTGGACAGTTTTGGGGTCAACGGGTGTTAATGTACGCGAAGGCTTGTAACTAGCGTACGCTAATATGTGTAGCTTACGTACGTAATGCATAGGGTGTAACGTACGTAAGCTAGTACAAAACGAGACAGTAAGCTATCAGTGATCGATAGCGTACGCTAATATCGAATGGTAGCGTGCGCTAAGTATATTACGTACGTAAATGGCTGAGGCTAACGTACGTAAATCTCAAGATATTATATATATGGACAACACCCCATTTCGTTTCTCTTCGTCCCTTTCACTTGCAATTCATTTTCCTTCATTTCTAGAGGGTTTCCAGCCCTCTAAAACACATAAAGAACACGTAGACTCAATCATTTAAGTTACGAAACATCTTGCATTGACATTCAAGCAATCGGAATTGGATGCTACCTCGTGTCTCTGCGTTTCTTTCATATTAAGGTATGTTAATGCTACCTCAACCTTGATTTCGTGTTCTTAAGGATGTTTTGAACATACCACCAGGATTATTAAGCTCCATAAGATGATTTTTATCCGAACACCATGTTTTTGGAAGTTGGAATGTTCATGCTTTAGTTAACCGAGTTAAGAACGTTATAGTCCGACTCTTGTTATGATAATCAAGTAAGGTAAAATTCTGAGATTAATAAACCATGTTGTATGGTGTTTCCATAATGATCATAGACTTAATGATGGTAACAACCTCAGATTTTCCGAACTACAATTGAGGATCTATAATCAATATTTGGAGTGAGTATTATGATGGGAGGATTAACCTGGAATTCATAGACATCAACACCGTAGGATCATTATGATTCACATGAGTATGATATATGTGAATATAACGTACGTTAAGCTTTATGCATTACGTCGTTATACCCTCGAAAGCGATCGTCAATCGAGAAGAAGCATCAAGGCATGCTTAGCGTACGCTAATCCTTGTAGCTTACGTGCGCTAACGTGCAGACGTAACGTTACGTATGTGTGTAACGTACGTTACGAAGAGAACAGTTAGGGTTCGACCATCTTTTTATGCTTTTCCTCGTGTGATTGATTACTTATTTAATGATAGGATATTAAGGACGAATTTCCTACGATAATCCAGTGTTGAGCCTCTCCGATCGTCGTTTTCGTTGGAGTTCTGGATTGCTCCAATCAATTGTATTTCCGGAGTATTCGCGAGAGATTACCAAGGCAAGTACCTTGATATACGAATAATAATTACGTGAAATCATTGTTGCTGAAGTGTATGAATCATGTTATGAATATCTGTATTTATATTATATATATATATATATGTATATATATATATATGGGTGGATATTTATGTAGTATTAATTGATAGAGTTTAAGGCCTAATGTGCTAAGTCTTGATGAATAACGTGCGAGTTATTGTTTATTTTGCGTGGTTGCGTACTGGCGAATAAATTATGTGGATTGATGAATTGATTTGATAATTGTTGCAACGGTTGACTGTGTGCTTGGTATTGGTAATAATGTGAATACTTGTTATAAGAGACGTCATATCCGGGTACCTCTGAGGGTGGGGCGTGCACTCCGGCTTTGTTATGCGCTGCAATGAGCGGCTCCATATGATTGGTGAACACCGGTGTTACTTAATGCGCGAGCAAGGGGCGGCTCCTGTGGGAGTGAACGCCGGCGCGGTGACATGTGCAATGGGCGGCCAATATAGTGGAGTGAACGCCGGTACACAGGTGTGCAAGGGAGGCGCCTGGCAGGCTTATTGGTGACGGATATTTGAGTGATAGCTAAGACCCCGTTGTCAAATGATTTTCGAAATTTAAATCTTTGCAACTTACTTTTAATGTTGGTCTTGACGTAGACCGCGTATTGTGTTTCTGGAGTTCGTTCCAATTTGTTTTAAATGTTGGTATCAGGGTTAATTAACCAAGGATATTTGACGAGATCTCCGAGGGTTAATTAATCAGGGGTCTTGAGCAGGATTTGTCGAATGAGAGGCTGTGCCTTTGATTGTACTGTGTTGATTATTCTGTGTATTGGGTCGAGGACCCCGTGAGATGTTGAGATTTGATCTCGTGATGATATTATTTGTATTGGGCCGAGAACCCCGTGAGATGTTGTAATGATCCACTTGTGATAGTGTTTTATCATTTGGGTCGAGAACCCCGAATGACGTTGTGATAGTTTTCTTGCAAAATTGTTTTCCACATGTTGGGTCAAGGACCCGAGAGCTTTTGAAGTATTTTCTAAAGTATTTCCATCTGATTTTCAAAACCCCAAGATGACCCGAGTCAATATAAATATTTTCGAACTTTCTTATCAAAATACTTTTCCTTTTATAAAAAGGGAATTTTCTGACTCCTTGGGTTCGTTTAAAGTTTCATTGGTGTTATGTTCTGTACGGAGAATATGACAATGTGATTATCTTTCACCTTGTGTATGTAATACTATTGTCTTGACCATTTGAATGTGTGAGTTGTGTTAAGGTTTCACATTGTTGAGTTTTGTGTTATTATTATTCGTATATCTTGTATGTTATGTACTTGCACTAGCAAAATTCGGTTGCTAACCCCGAGTTTCGGGGTGGAGTGCTGTTATGCGCTCAGTTTTGGCGGCTCGGGAGCAGTCACAGGATTGGCTGGGAAGGAGATGGAGGACAATGATACTAATCACACCAAAGTTAGAGTCTTTTCTTTTGTTTCATTTTGGTCGGTATTTCTCTGTCGTTCGAGTATTCACCCTTGCATGGGTGTAGTTTTCATTTATTAAATTGAATTGTCGTTCTTTTCTGTGTTCAAGTTTATTTTCATCATTGAGATGTAAGATTCATTTGTTTTCTAAATTGTTTAATGACCTTGACGGTCTGCGTTGTATTTAGATTGACCCGGTCATCGATCATTTTGTAGTCTAGTAGAGTTTAGCCTTGTAGATCCTTGTAAGAAGGGCCTACGGCGTGTAACATTTCCGGATGTATTCTGGGGGTGTTACAAATATGGTATCAGAGCCTAGGTTTGCGAAAAACCTAGGCCGTTGGGTCAAGTCCATGTCTTGTGTAAGTCGCGTTCGTCAGAGTTGTGATTAGTATTGTGGTTCCAACATCATCTTCAAGCAATCCGTGATGGTAAGCCTCCCGAATCGTAAGTCCCCTTACATACGTATTTGATTATATTGTGCTTAACGTGAACCTAGGGTTTGAACTTGTTAGAGATTATATTGTTTTACGATATCACCTGCATATACGCGTCGAGTGAGAATGGTTATGTAGTATACTTCGGTAGTCAAACATATTTATCGGTTTCTGCATTTCAGTAGGATAAATCCTTGAGTGTTAATTTTATCCGCTGCGTGAGTATTGTGAAATGACTCTTGACATTTTGGCATTTTAGTCTTGCACATTTTAACGGTATTTTTATGACGGTATTTAATATTTTACAAATGATTTTGTAAGTTTTGGAAAATGCTACCGTCATCGGCTTTTGGCATATTTTGAAATGATTTTCAAATGGTTTTTAGCACAGTAAGTTACGCAGAATCCCGGCATGTAATATTTCGGGCGAATTACGAACATTTCAAAGTAGTGTTTTGAAATTTTCCTAGCATTGTAAACCTCATGATTTGATGTAGTCGTGTCGAATGGTCACGTATTTTGGTGAAAAGTTCTTTCGAATAAACATTTTGGTAGAAGAGGAAGGATTTTCAAAATTGTGGTATTTGGGACCCAACACTTTCGAAATATTTTAAATTAGTTACAAATCGATTTTCAATTTTCTTGTAGGCATTACTCGAAAATAAATTTTTAGAATCATTGTATAAACTTCCTCTTCCAAAACAAAGGACAGTATTTACAAGTTTTGAGCACAATGTGATTCGGCTTTTGTTCAAATTTTTTTTTAAAAGCATACGCATAATGATCGTCCTAGACGAAGGACTGGAAGTTGATTTCAGAAAATTTCGTACTTTACGATATTACCGTTATTCTAAGGATGCTAATTAAACCTTATGTTGATAACTGTGGTATACCGTACAACCGACTATGTGATAACAATAAACGGTACTATCTGCATTAGCATGTCGAGCCACTGGCGGATGTAGGCGTAATATAGGAAGCGGAAGCGGTGAGGTGGTTCGTGCGACAACGATTCATGTTACGGTGAAGGAATATCAAGATCGACGATAACCTATGAAACCTCCTCGGTGGCCGAGCCAACGAGCGGAGAAAAGAGACCGAGAACATCTGGAAAATTTTTGGGCGTGTGAGACTAAGGTTCTCAAACCCCCACGTCGTTCGAATGCGTCGTCTTCGCGGTCGAGAATGAGCATTGGGAATCCCCAACCAGCATCAGTGACTCCCGGTAAGAAGAGAGTGTGCTTCAACTGCAACCGTACGGGACACATCCGTGTAAACTGTCCCTCACCACTCTTGACTTGTCATCGGTGCGGGTGTGAAGGTCATCGGGAGAAACATTGTGAGATAATTTCTGAATTGGCAAAGAATGCTACTCTGTCGGTGAGCAGAGCAAGTGGTCGGAGAATGTCCCGAAACCTTATGTCTTCTGCTGAAGAGCCTATTATAGGCGAATGAAGATTTTGTGCTGTGTTCTAGTCGTTGCTGTTTCCAACAATCGTGACTTGATTATTTTTCATTTTAATTGCTTTTCGTTTCCTACTCCTACTATTTTAAGTTTCGGGGCTGGCATGTTTTCTTAGCACGGGGACACGTAGTACCTGTGCTCTTCTTAGTATTTCCGATGTTGGGAGACTTTCATTGTTGATGATTCATCTGTGATTCTCTTGACAATTTCAAACTACCATGTTCTACGAACCTACCATCATTCGAACGAATTTCAGAACCGATTTGTTAGACTCCGTGAATTATTGTGGTCTATTCAAATCTGAACCTAATCTCTGCAGAATTTTGTTCGAAACTATTTGTTCCCATTCGTATGATTAATATTTCCAATGTGTTATGAACTTGAATATGGTGGGTCGAGCTCGACACGCGATTTTAGTACATCTGAGACGTTTGTGAATTTCCTTAATTCCGTGAGCTTCTACTTCTCACTCTAACTTCTCGTGTTCACGTGTAATTTATTGCCTCACTTGACGTGCACGATACTTCCTAAGTCCATCATTGTATTTTTAGAACCTTGTATTCGCGCATCGCTCATGATGTTTGGGGCTGAGCAAGTAGTTACTTTTTCTTGGTTGTTCCACCACTCTACTTTAAGTTTCGGACGAAACTTCTTTTAAGAGGATAGTATGTAATATCCGGATAAATTGTTGAGTATTTTCATCGTATTTGAACCTGTATTACGAATTGGTGCTATCAATAATCGAAATACGATCGTTTCCGTATTCGTATCCTCATGCATGATAATATCAACCTTTAATCATTTTCATGCAACTACGTGTAACGCACGCTAACGAGTAAGCGTAGCGTGCGTTACGATCTGGAAATAGCGACGCTACGAGCTAGGCGTAGCGCACGTAAGGAGGTCAATAATTGAGCAATTTGGCTAGCACATGGGCGGTGGTGGTGGGGCTCGGAAAGATTCCAGCGGATGAACTGGACAGCGATTTGGGGTCAACGGGTGTTAACGTGACGCGAAGGCTTGTAACTAGCGTACGCTAATATGTGTAGCTTACGACGTAATGCATAGGGTGTAACGTCGTAAGCTAGTACAAAACGAGACGAAGCTATCGGTGATCGATAGCGACGCTAATATCGAATGGTAGCGTGCGCTAAGTATATTACGTACGTAAATGGCCGAGGCTAACGTCGTAAATCTCAAGATATTATATATATGGACAACACCCCATTTCGTTTCTCTTCGTCCCTTTCACTTGCAATTCATTTTCCTTCATTTCTAGAGGGTTTCACCCTCTAAAACACATAAAGAACACGTAGACTCAATCATTTAAGTTCTGAAACATCTTGCATTGACATTCAAGCAATCGGAATTGGATGCTACCTCGTGTCTCTGCGTTTCTTTCATATTAAGGTATGTTAATGCTACCTCAACCTTGATTTCGTGTTCTTAAGGATGTTTTGAACATACCACGGGATTATTAAGCTCCATAAGATGATTTTTATCCGAACACCATGTTTTGGAAGTTGGAATGTTCATGCTTTAGTTAACCGAGTTAAGAACGTTATAGTCCGACTCTTGTTATGATAATCAAGTAAGGTAAAATTCGAGATTAATAAACCATGTTGTATGGTGTTTCCATAATGATCATAGACTTAATGATGGTAACAACCTCATTTTCCGAACTACAATTGAGGATCTATAATCAATATTTGGAGTGAGTATTATGATGGGAGGATTAACACGGAATTCATAGACATCAACACCGTAGGATCATTATGATTCACATGAGTATGATATATGTGAATATAACGTACGTTAAGCTTTATGCATTACGACGTTATACCCTCGAGAAAGGCGATCTGAACCGAGAAGAAGCATCAAGGCATGCTTAGCGTACGCTAATCCTTGTAGCTTACGTGCGCTAACGTGCGGGCGTAACGTTACGTATGTGTGTAACGTGCGTTACGAAGAGAACGATTAGGGTTCGACCATCTTTTTATGCTTTTCCTCGTGTGATTGATTACTTATTTAATGATAGGATATTAAGGGCGAATTTCCTACGATAATCCAGTGTTGAGCCTCTCCGATCGTCGTTTTCGTTGGAGTTACGGATTGCTCAATCAATTGTATTTCGGAGTATTCGCGAGAGATTACCAAGGCGGTACCTTGATATACGAATAATAATTACGTGAAATCATTGTTCTTTGAAGTGTATGAATCATGTTATGAATATCTGTATTTATATTATATATATATATATATATGTATATATATATATAGATATGGGTGGATATTTATGTAGTATTAATTGATAGAGTTTAAGGCCTAATGTGCTAAGTCTTGATGAATAACGTGCGAGTTATTGTTTATTTTGCGTGGTTGCGTACTGGCGAATAAATTATGTGGATTGATGAATTGATTTGATAATTGTTGCAACGGTTGACTGTGTGCTTGGTATTGGTAATAATGTGAATACTTGTTATAAGAGACGTCATATCCGGGTACCTCTGAGGGTGGGGCGTGCACTCCGGCCTGTTGTACGCTGCAATGAGCGGCTCCATATGATTGGTGAACACCGGTGTTACTTAATGCGCGAGCAAGGGGCGGCTCCTGTGGGAGTGAACGCCGGCGCGGTGACATGTGCAATGGGCGGCCAATATAGTGGAGTGAACGCCGGTACAGTGTGTGAGGAGGCGCTGGCGAGCTTATTGGTGACGGATATTTGAGTGATAGCTAAGACCCGTTGTCAAATGATTTTGAAATTTAAATCTTTGCAACTTACTTTTAATGTTGGTCTTGGCGTAGACCGCGGATTGTGTTTACGGAGTTCGTTCCAATTTGTTTTAAATGTTGGTATCGGGGTTAATTAACCAAGGATATTTGACGAGATCTCAGGGTTAATTAATCGGGGGTCTTGAGCGGATTTGTCGAATGAGAGGTTTGTGCCTTTGATTATCTTGTGTTGATTATTACGTGTATTGGGTCGAGGACCCGTGAGATGTTGAGATTTGATCTCGTGATGATATTATTTGGATTGGGCGAGAACCCCGTGAGATGTTGTAATGATCCACTTGTGATAGTGTTTTATCATTTGGGTCGAGAACCCCGAATGACGTTGTGATAGTTTTCTTGCAAAATTGTTTTCCACATGTTGGGTCAAGGACGAGAGCTTTGAAGTATTTTCTAAAGTATTTCCATCTGATTTTCAAAACCCCAAGATGACCCGAGTCAATATAAATATTTTCGAACTTTCTTATCAAAATATTTTTCCTTTTATAAAAAGGGAATTTTCGACTCCTTGGGTTCGTTTAAAGTTTCATTGGTGTTATGTTACGTACGGAGAATATGACAATGTGATTATCTTTCACCTTGTGTATGTAATACTATTCTGTCTGACCATTTGAATGTGTGAGTTGTGTTAAGGTTTCACATTTGTTGAGTTTTGTGTTATTATTATTCGTATATCTTGTATGTTATGTACTTGCACTAGCAAAATTCAGTTTGCTAACCCCGAGTTTCGGGGTGGAGTGCATTATGCGCTCGAGTTTTGGCGGCTCGGGAGCGATCACGGATTAGGCAGGAAGGAGATGGAGGACAATGATACTAATCACACCAAAGTTAGAGTCTTTTCTTTTGTTTCATTTTGGTCGGTATTTCTCTGTCGTTCGAGTATTCACCCTTGCATGGGTGTAGTTTTCATTTATTAAATTGAATTGTCGTTCTTTTCTGTGTTCAAGTTTATTTTCATCATTGAGATGTAAGATTCATTTGTTTTCTAAATTGTTTAATGACCTTGACGGTCTGCGTTGTATTTAGATTGACCCCGGTCGGTCAATCATTTTGTAGTCTAGTAGAGTTTAGCCTTGTAGATCCTTGTAAGAAGGGCCTACGGCGTGTAACATTTCCGGATGTATTCTGGGGGTGTTACAAATATGGTATCAGAGCCTAGGTTTGCGAAAAACCTAGGCCGTTGGGTCAAGTCCATGTCTTGTGTAAGTCGCGTTCGTCAGAGTTGTGATTAGTATTGTGGTTCCAACATCATCTTCAAGCAATCCGTGATGGTAAGCCTCCCGAATCGTAAGTCCCCTTACATACGTATTTGATTATATTGTGCTTAACGTGAACCTAGGGTTTGAACTTGTTAGAGATTATATTGTTTTACGATATCACTTGCATATACGCGTCGAGTGAGAATGGTTATGTAGTATACTTCGGTAGTCAAACATATTTATCGGTTTCTGCATTTCAGTAGGATAAATCCTTGAGTGTTAATTTTATCCGCTGCGTGAGTATTGTGAAATGACTCTTGACATTTTGGCATTTTAGTCTTGCACATTTTAACGGTATTTTTATGACGGTATTTAATATTTTACAAATGATTTTGTAAGTTTTGGAAAATGCTACCGTCATCGGCTTTTGGCATATTTTGAAATGATTTTCAAATGGTTTTTAGCACAGTAAGTTAAGTACAGAATCCCGGCATGTAATATTTAGGGCGAATTACGAACATTTCAAAGTAGTGTTTTGAAATTTTCCTAGCATTGTAAACCTCATGATTTGATGTAGTCGTGTCGAATGGTCACGTATTTTGGTGAAAAGTTCTTTCGAATAAACATTTTGGTAGAAGAGGAAGGATTTTCAAAATTGTGGTATTTGGGACCCAACACTTTCGAAATATTTTAAATTAGTTACAAATCGATTTTCAATTTTCTTGTAGGCATTACTCGAAAATAAATTTTTAGAATCATTGTATAAACTTCCTCTTCCAAAACAAAGGACAGTATTTACAAGTTTTGAGCACAATGTGATTCGGCTTTTGTTCAAATTTTTTTTTAAAAGCATACGCATAATGATCGTCCTAGACGAAGGACTGGAAGTTGATTTCAGAAAATTTCGTACTTTACGATATTACCGTTATTCTAAGGATGCTAATTAAACCTTATGTTGATAACTGTGGTATACCGTACAACCGACTATGTGATAACAATAAACGGTACTATCTGCATTAGCATGTCGAGCCCTGGCGGATGTAGACGTAATATAGGAAGCGGAAGCGGTGAGGTGGTTAAATGCGACAACGATTCATGTTACGGTGAAGGAATATCAAGATCGACGATAACCTATGAAACCTCCTCGGTGGCCAAGGCCAACGGCGGAGAAAAGAGACGAGAACATCTGGAAAATTTTTGGGCGTGTGAGACTAAGGTTCTCAAACCCCACGTCGTTCGAATGCGTCGTCTTCGCGGTCGAGAATGAGCATTGGGAATCCCCAACCGGCATCAGTGACTCCCGGTAAGAAGAGAGTGTGCTTCAACTGCAACCGTACGGGACACATCAGTGTAAACTGTCCCTCACCACTCTTGACTTGTCATCTGTGCGGGTGTGAAGGTAATCGGGAGAAACATTGTGAGATAATTTCTGAATTGGCAAAGAATGATACTCTGTCTGTGAGCGAGCAAGTGGTCGGAGAATGTCCCGAAACCTTATGTCTTCTGCTGAAGAGCCTATTATAGGCGAATGAAGATTTTGTGCTGTGTTCTAGTCGTTGCTGTTTCCAACAATCGTGACTTGATTATTTTTCATTTTAATTGCTTTTCGTTTCCTACTCCTACTATTTTAAGTTTCGTGGCATGTTTTCTTAGCACGGGGACACGTAGTACCCGTGCTCTTCTTAGTATTTCCGATGTTGGGAGACTTTCATTGTTGATGATTCATCTGTGATTCTCTTGACAATTTCAAACTACCATGTTCTACGAACCTACCATCATTCGAACGAATTTCAGAACCGATTTGTTAGACTCCGTGAATTATTGTGGTCTATTCAAATCTGAACCTAATCTCTGCAGAATTTTGTTCGAAACTATTTGTTCCCATTCGTATGATTAATATTTCCAATGTGTTATGAACTTGAATATGGTGGGTCGAGCTCGACACGTGATTTTAGTACATCTGAGACGTTTGTGAATTTCCTTAATTCCGTGAGCTTCTACTTCTCCACTCTAACTTCTCGTGTTCACGTGTAATTTATTGCCTCACTTGACGTGCCTGATACTTCCTAAGTCCAATCATTGTATTTTTTAGAACCTTGTATTCGCGCATCGCTCATGATGTTTTGGGGCTGAGCAAGTAGTTACTTTTTCTTGGTTGTTCCACCACTCTACTTTAAGTTTCGGGACGAAACTTCTTTTAAGAGGGATAGTATGTAATATCCGGATAAATTGTTGAGTATTTTCATACGTATTTGAACCTGTATTACGAATTGGTGCTATCAATAATCGAAGTACGATCGTTTCGTATTCGTATCCTCATGCATGATAATATCAACCTTTAATCATTTTCATGCAACTACGTAACGCATGCGCTAACGGGTAAGCGTAACGTGCGTTACGATCTGGAAATAGCGTGCGCTACGAGCTAGGCGTGGCGTCGTAAGGAGGTCAATAATTGAGCATGGCTAGCACATGGGCCGGTGGTGGTGGGGCTCGGAAAGATTCCGCGGATGAACTGGGACAGTTTTGGGGTCAACGGGTGTTAACGTGCGAAGGCTTGTAACTAGCGTACGCTAATATGTGTAGCTTACGTCGTAATGCATAGGGTGTAACGTCGTAAGCTAGTACAAAACGAGACGATGCTATCGGTGATCGATAGCGTACGCTAATATCGAATGGTAACGTGCGCTAAGTATATTACGTACGTAAATGGCTGAGGCTAACGTCGTAAATCTCAAGATATTATATATATGGACAACACCCCATTTCGTTTCTCTTCGTCCCTTTCACTTGCAATTCATTTTCCTTCATTTCTAGAGGGTTTCGACCCTCTAAAACACATAAAGAACACGTAGACTCAATCATTTAAGTTCTGAAACATCTTGCATTGACATTCAAGCAATCGGAATTGGATGCTACCTCGTGTCTCTGCGTTTCTTTCATATTAAGGTATGTTAATGCTACCTCAACCTTGATTTCGTGTTCTTAAGGATGTTTTGAACATACCACCGGATTATTAAGCTCCATAAGATGATTTTTATCCGAACACCATGTTTTTGGAAGTTGGAATGTTCATGCTTTAGTTAACCGAGTTAAGAACGTTATAGTCCGACTCTTGTTATGATAATCAAGTAAGGTAAAATTGAGATTAATAAACCATGTTGTATGGTGTTTCCATAATGATCATAGACTTAATGATGGTAACAACCTCAGATTTTCCGAACTACAATTGAGGATCTATAATCAATATTTGGAGTGAGTATTATGATGGGAGGATTAACACGGAATTCATAGACATCAACACCGTAGGATCATTATGATTCACATGAGTATGATATATGTGAATATAACGCACGTTAAGCTTTATGCATTAAATGCGTTATACCCTCGAGAAAGCGCGTCAATGCGAGAAGAATCGCCCAAGGCATGCTTAGCGTACGCTAATCCTTGTAGCTTACGTGCGCTAACGTGCGGGCGTAGCGTTACGTATGTGTAACGCGTGCGTTACGAAGAGAACGATTAGGGTTCGACCATCTTTTTATGCTTTTCCTCGTGTGATTGATTACTTATTTAATGATAGGATATTAAGGACGAATTTCCTACGATAATCCAGTGTTGAGCCTCTCCGATCGTCGTTTTCGTTGGAGTTCTGGATTGCTCCAATCAATTGTATTTCCGGAGTATTCGCGAGAGATTACCAAGGCAAGTACCTTGATATACGAATAATAATTACGTGAAATAATTGTTCTTTGAAGTGTATGAATCATGTTATGAATATACGTATTTATATTATATATATATATATATATGTATATATATATAGATATGGGTGGATATTTATGTAGTATTAATTGATAGAGTTTAAGGCCTAATGTGCTAAGTCTTGATGAATAACGTGCGAGTTATTGTTTATTTTGCGTGGTTGCGTACTGGCGAATAAATTATGTGGATTGATGAATTGATTTGATAATTGTTGCAACGGTTGGTGTGTGCTTGGTATTGGTAATAATGTGAATACTTGTTATGAGAGACGTCATATCCGGGTACCTACGAGGCGGGCGTGCACTCCGGCTGTTATGCTGCAATGAGCGGCTCCATATGATTGGTGAACACCGGTGTTACTTTAATGCGCGAGCAAGGGGCGCTCTGTGGGAGTGAACGCCGGCGGTGACATGTGCAATGGGCGGCCAATATAGTGGAGTGAACGCCGGTACAGTGTGCAAGGGAGGCGCTGGCGGGCTTATTGGTGACGGATATTTGAGTGATAGCTAAGACCCCGTTGTCAAATGATTTTGAAATTTAAATCTTTGCAACTTACTTTTAATGTTGGTCTTGGCGTAGACCGCGGATTGTGTTTACGGAGTTCGTTCCAATTTGTTTTAAATGTTGGTATCGGGGTTAATTAACCAAGGATATTTGACGAGATCTCAGGGTTAATTAATCGGGGGTCTTGAGCGGGATTTGTCGAATGAGAGGTTGTGCCTTTGATTGTCTTGTGTTGATTATTACGTATTGGGTCGAGGACCCCGTGAGATGTTGAGATTTGATCTCGTGATGATATTATTTGGATTGGGCCGAGAACCCGTGAGATGTTGTAATGATCCACTTGTGATAGTGTTTTATCATTTGGGTCGAGAACCCGAATGACGTTGTGATAGTTTTCTTGCAAAATTGTTTTCCACATGTTGGGTCAAGGACCCGAGAGCTTTGAAGTATTTTCTAAAGTATTTCCATCGATTTTCAAAACCCCAAGATGACCCGAGTCAATATAAATATTTTGAACTTTCTTATCAAAATACTTTTCCTTTTATAAAAAGGGAATTTTCGACTCCTTGGGTTCGTTTAAAGTTTCATTGGTGTTATGTTACGTACGGAGAATATGACAATGTGATTATCTTTCACCTTGTGTATGTAATACTATTCTGTTGACCATTTGAATGTGTGAGTTGTGTTAAGGTTTCACATTTGTTGAGTTTTGTGTTATTATTATTCGTATATCTTGTATGTTATGTACTTGCACTAGAAAAATTCCGGTTTGCTAACCCCGAGTTTCGGGTGGGTTCTGTTATGCGCTCGGGTTTTGGCGGCTCGGGAGCGATCACGGGATTGGTGGGAAGGAGATGGAGGACAATGATACTAATCACACCAAAGTTAGAGTCTTTTCTTTTGTTTCATTTTGGTCGGTATTTCTCTGTCGTTCGAGTATTCACCCTTGCATGGGTGTAGTTTTCATTTATTAAATTGAATTGTCGTTCTTTTCTGTGTTCAAGTTTATTTTCATCATTGAGATGTAAGATTCATTTGTTTTCTAAATTGTTTAATGACCATGACGGTCTGCGTTGTATTTAGATTGACCCCGGTCGGTCAATCATTTTGTAGTCTAGTAGAGTTTAGCCTTGTAGATCCTTGTAAGAAGGGCCTACGGCGTGTAACATTTCCGGATGTATTCTGGGGGTGTTACACAACTGATCCAGCGAGTTAATTAATACAACCATATCGAAATGATAATAATAAGACACGCGTACTCGAGTACTGAAATTGAACTAAGAAGACAAATCACAAACAACAACAAACATCACTGTGCCCCTTCGTCGTCACGTCGGTACTGTGGCTGTTTCCCCGCTCCTCGGCTACCTGAACATCAAAACAAATGTCCACTCCCGAAGGGGTTAGAAAAGCGATGCTAGTACAAGTATCATATTAAACAAATCGAATATGCATCAACAATACATAACAAGATACACCACACGGCTTCCGCTACCGAAATCCGAAAATGCGAATCCACACGATTCCATTAACACAGCAAGGGTATTCCAATGATCCAGCGCATGGATCCCAAGATGATCCCGTCGGACCAACACGGGGTGGAAATAACCCGTCCAATGATCCAGCGCCCTCAGCCTAGATCCCAAGATGATCCCGTCGGACCAACACGAGGTGGACATCCGATCCAGCGCCCTCAGCATAGATCGTACAACATACACAAACACAACTCATGCATACATATATGCCAAATCGCTATGTCCATCAACATGAACATACAAACACTAGATAATGAATATCATGACAATTCAACGAAATAAATCCCATGTTCAACAACATGAATAAACCACATGCATGCTCAAAATACCAATATTAACACATTACGATACTTGCCTCGAAGATGGCAAGAACGAAACACTCCAATGATCTCAACACACTCGAAGGCCGCCTCCTTCAATCAACGTAGCAAGCTCGAACCTTAACAAAAGAAATGATATAGAATTCATCCCAAGTTGTACGAATGCCTAACAATCCGGTCTACGGCCGAAAGCTCTAAAAATGTAAACTGTCTGAACTACTTAGCGTGCGCTACGTACTCTACGTAACGTACGCTAAGCCTGCCTGTTAGCGTACGTAAACGACGAAGTCTAGCGTACGCTAAATACGTACTGACAGTCCTTGCTGATCAGCCGACTGACCCGCCTGATGACATAACGTACGTTACGTACCAAACGTACCGTACCTTACTCATTCCCAATAGCGCACGTTAATATACCTATCTTAGCGTGCGCTAACCGTGCATGGCAGTTTACTACTGGGCAGTAGACTTAATCTAATGGTGAAGAAACTCATGAAATCTTCAGTGTTAATACATGTCATCCCCGTGCATATCATGCTCATACGGTTTGCGAAAGATCTTTACGGATTAAACGACTACGAGATACGAGGATACTTATCATCATCACAACACCATAATTCATCTCGATTTTCAAGGAAATATCCTAAGTTCAATCTATTTCATGTCCCAAAACGTATGAGTCAATTATGTAAAGACATAAGAATTTTGATAATCTCCATATACTGGTCACAAACGGTTTGAAGCTTCAGAATATGCTAGGAGTTCAAGCACTAAAAGGTTCAATGGTTTATACGATGAGTAAGTCCCGAAACATCAAAAATATCCTTCTAACACATGATGTTCGACTACTTACGAATTTAACTGACTAGGTAATCCCAAAACATGATCAAAACATCCTTCAGAATACTACTAATATTGGGGAAGAATCACCTACCTCAAAGTAGCGAAGAACACGAAGGAACTTGAAGAAATCCAACACCGAGGGCTTGAACACCAATCTCCAATGATCTACAATCTTCAAACTCGTGCTAGGAGGATGATATGAGGGGTTTAGGATGAAGAGAGTGACTCTCCAAGTCCAAGAATTCGGATGTGGGAAGTGAAAAGGCTGAAAATATGAAAAAGGATGCTGTCCTATTTATAGAAAATGGTTATTAGCGCATGCTAGTCCATACTCATAGCGTGCGCTAACGGTCATACGAAGCTTACTGACTTCACTGTACTCAGCATTTAGCGTGCGCTATCCTCATATTATTAGCATGCGCTACCGCGTTGACTTGGCTTTTCCCGAAAGCCGTCCAGGTTCATCCCGACATGATCCGACCGAGATCCTCAGCCGATCTCACCTACCACCCTGTCTTAATCATGCTGACTACGTATAGCGTGCGCTAAGGTTCATGCACAGCGTGCGCTACGGATCCAACTTAGCGTATGCTACACATAGTCGATAGCGTGCGCTACATGCGCAGAATCACAATTTAGATCACATTCATGAAATCATGCGGAGAATAATACTCAGATCAAAATGCAATAATTACAATAACACAAGGTTCGAATACATATCAGAAATCTCGGGTATTACAGCATTGGGGACATAGTTACGCTTGAGCACTTCGTTCTATACCCAGACCGATGGACAGTCCGAACATACCATTCAGATGTTCGAGGATTTGTTGGCTTATGGCCGACGTTGCCGATCGCCGATATGTTGGGATGAGCCGTCCGATCTAGTTGGCACCGAGCCAGACCTTGTGTTAGAGATGAGGGAGAAAGTTGAGTTGATTAGAAAGAGAATGTTGACTGCTCAGAGTCGACAAAAGTCTTATGCGGATGTTAGGCATCGACCCTTGGAGTTTGAGGTGGGAGATCATGTTCTGTTGAGAGTGTCTTCGACGAAGGGAGTTTTCCGTTTTGGAAAAAAGGGGAAGCTCAGCCCGAGGTATATTGGGCCTTTCGAGATATTGGAGAGAGTCGGTGAGTTGGCATACCGTTTGGCTTTACCTCCGTCGCTGAGTCATGTTCATAGCGTATTTCACGTTTCCCAATTGAGGAAGTACGTTTCGGACCCGTCCCATATTATTGATTTTGGAGACGTGGAGATCGAGAAAGATGTTACGTTTGAAGAGAGGCCCGTCAAAATTTTGGAGCGTTGAGACAAACAGTTAAGGCACAAAACCATTCCTTTGGTTAAGGTGCAATGGTCGAGACACGGAGTAGAAGAAGCGACGTGGGAGTTAGAGGAGGATATGCGTTCGAGGCACCCCGAGCTTTTTGATTCTTAAGTTTCGGGACGAAACTTTATTTTAGAGGGGGAGAATGTAATATCCGTAACTTTCCATTTTTAGCAGTTTCCATTTTTGGTGTATGTCTATTTTTATTGACTCGCTTGTAACCGTTTCGACATTTTGAATCTACTTTATTCTTGGAGTTTTTCCATTTGGTCGAGTTTTGGTGATGTTTTCACGTGATTTCATTTTATGATATGTTTTGCCGTATGAACGTTCGATTCTCGTAAAACTCGTTCGTTTCCATTGTTTCTTGGTTTGTACAAGTTCGTATGATTGAGTTGGTCGTGTTGAGACTTTCGGTTTGCAAATCCGACGTCGTATCGTGATTTTCGGACACTTGGGCTATTTTCGTAATTTCCTATAAGTTTAGGGAATTTCTTATTCGTTGTCGTATTTCGGATTCCCAGGTAGTCAGATTGATGTTTTCTTGTGATGGTTAGACTCGTCATCGAATATTCTTCGTAGTCGTATTTTTGGTTCGATAGCAGGTTCGGATTTCGGGGTCGTCCGGATCGTTTGGACAGCAGCTTCCAGAACTGTTGTCCAGTAGGGTGTTACGGCCGTAACACCCAGAAATTACGGCCGTAAGTTGGCCATGTTACGGCCGTAAGTATCCTATACGGCCAATGTGACCATTGCTTTAAAACAGCGGGCAGAGGTCAACACCTCATTTTCTATCTCTTTTCTTTCGTTTTCTTCTCGGGGCGACTCCAGAGGCGATTTCCTTCGGTTTTGATTGGAGAATTCTTCGTGTTCCATCACCGTAGAATCGTATTAGCATATCACCATCAGCGTAATCATCCTCCATCGTCCGAATCCGAGGTATTTTCTTCAGGAAACCTAACTTGTCTAATTTGGCGGTTTTTCGGGATTCTAGGGATTAGTTCCGAATTGTTCAATTATGTTATGATATTCCTTACCGATTGTGGTTATTGGGTGATTCCAAATCCATTTTCCTTGATTTTAATTCGTGAATTATCAATACGGGGAGATTTTGCGTAAACTCTCGCCCATATCGATTGAACGTCTATTGTCGTGAATTGTAATCGGGGTTATGGGAGTATTCCTTTCGATTTTTGATGTCCGTTGGGACTGAGTTATGTTAATTCTTCGTTAGGAACCGTCGTCTTCCACTCGGATCATCCGTAGTCGTTTTTCACTTCCGATTCTTCGAAGATGTCACAAAGGCAAGTACTTTACATTTGTTTACATGTTCTAGTATTTGAATTATGGCTGTATCGTGGTTGTTGTGGATGGATATGTGTATGTTCACCTAGGGACGGTCTGACGGGGCCTCTAGGGATACGTATTGCCGTGTGTGTGCGTATCACGAACTGTGGTTAACCACCCAGGGATGTCCGACGGAGCTCTGCGGGGTATGGTGGCCGTGAGTCTCGTATCAAGGTTAACTTTGAATTATAATTGTTGGAGATAATGTGTTTTGTGATTGTACATCGTAAATATTCCGGAATATAAAATGTTTTCTAAAATGACTTTTGGCGCATATATTCATCTGATTAGAATATAGTTCAAATGGATTGTACTTGCACTAGCAGTTGTCGCTAACCCCTTAAATGGGGGAAATACTTTTTGTATTTCAGGTATTGATCATGGGGACAAGCGAGCTCTCGAGCCGTATGAGGATGATGGACAAGCATGATATTGTCCAGTAGTTGATTATTGGTGTTCTGTCTATCAGTTATTATTGATGTCTGATTTTGGGATTTCTGTATTATAAAATTGGTTTAAGTACTCGAGTACTTCCTGTTTGAATTTGTTAATGTTGTGTTCCCGTTTTGGGAAATGGATTTGATGTCAGATTTTATTTGTCGGTTTGTAGTCTTTTATTTCAATTATCATTTTATTAATGATTGTTTGTCGTTGTTGAATGTCTTGTTTGGTACGTCAGCCTGGTGGATTCCATAGTGTGGGGTCTACGGCGCTGTAATATGCCCTGAATGTCTTGGGGGTGTTACAGGAGCTTGTTGATTGGAAGTTTAGAGTTGTTTTTGAAGCTTAGAGTGTGTTCTTGTGGTTTTGGTGATTTGTTCTTCATTTCTGAAGGTATGTTGGACGATTCTACTCTATATTTTCGTAGTTATGATGTTAGTGATATAGTATACTACACCTAGTGTTGAGTTAATCAAGTAAAACATGTTTGTAGTTGAGCTTTTAACACTTAATGATGAATATGGTAATTAAGGGTTTGGAATGAGGTGTTCTTGAGCATGTTTATTAGAATCATACTCTTCTTGCTAGATTATTAACATCATTAAGACAATAATAATCCTTAGTTTCATCATAGTTATGTGAAATCAATGAAATTGTTGACATAAAATGTATTAGAACACCTTGATGAATGTTAGAAATTAGAGTGTTGTTCTTGAACCTAAACTTCAACTTTATTTCTGTTTTTGGCTTAGCCAAGCCTTTTTAAGATGATAAAAGATATTGTTAAAGACAACCAAACTCTTATATGTTCATTATAATCGGTTGTATTGATGCCTTAGAAATATATTGAACATCGTAATAAGTTGATAATGTTCTTAGGAAGATATTGTTGATCATTGGTGATGTTCTTGGAAAGTTAGACGATATAAGATGATATGAACGAACATAAATGATTGTTTAACATGTTCTTGATAAACTCTTATTCATAAGAATCATGCGAGTATTTGAGGATATCTTGTAAACCGATCATAAGAATGAATTGAGATAAATATAGTTCTTGGAATAGAATTTTGACATCTTGAGATAGTTGAACTATTCAAATTGAATTTAGGGTGTCGTCTCACTGAATTCTATATCGATGATTATATGGATGTGTTATTGAGTGAAATGTATTTCATTCAAGGTCGATTGTTCAAGTAACCGATATTAGTCGAGGACCGTCTGTTCGTTCGACAAGGGAGGGTTATTCTCGTCTCCGTATTGAGGCAAGTTATCTTGTTTGGTTATAATGATGATTGAATTCTTGTGATGGTTATACGTTTTGTGTATATGAAACACTTATGAATCTGTGATTCGTAGTTTGGTATTGTTCTTGACAATGTTCCATTTTTCATCATGGGTTTGTATTCCCAAGTTCATCACCTTTGAATCGTTGATCTCGTTGATTCTTATTGTTACTTCGGTGAGTTTCTTGATCCTTAATCGGATATGTGATTTGTTGAATTCGTTGTCATGTTGTATCGTGACATAAATCATATCTGGGTGCCGATTGGTTATTGTGTAGGATTTTTAGCCAGGCACATATATAGTCATACGTGGATGTTTTCGTATTGGACTATACACATGAGACGTAGTTCGTGAGGCTACATTGTCACATGTATATTCTGGATTCCGTATACGGGGTGGACATGTATACGGACACATTTCCGGATCGGGCGTACTGTGATATCCATCTTGAGCCATATTGTTTGATCGTTCATAGTCCATGTATGATTGGATATGTTCGACGGTTTGTGACTGATTGTTCATACGCCCGAGGGGTATGTTCAATAGTCGGGATCTTTTCTTTGGGATCTAATATATATGAATTGTATAATGTCTGGAGAATCATTTATCATGTATATCTGACCCTGTGTTTTGGGAGAAATACTTGTGTTGTATTTTAGGTCAAGGCAAAGGTAAGGCACGGGAAGAGCATGGTGACGGCAAAGGGTTCGAAGGATACTAGTTCGGGGGCCCAAGTCTTTTGTTGTCCGGTCATGTTCAAACTGTGTAATGTTACTTTATTCCGCTTCATTTAAACTATTGTCCGATTGTATTGTTATTTGAAGTATATTCCATCTCCATATAGTTTATAATTGTATTTCGGATCATGTGTATAATAAGGCCGTTTGCCATACTATTAATAAACTCCTAATCGGAGTAGTGACTATTTATTGTGGTTCGGTATCACAAGGTAATACATATTTAATCTGTATTTTGGTATCACCTGGTGGGTCCCAGTGTGGGGTCCACGGCACTGTAATAGCCGCATTTTGGGGTGTTACACTGTCTAGGTTCAACAACCACTCTTCTATTGCTGCTGGTCCCTCATGACCAAGAAAGACGGGCGGCTTGAAATGATTGAACCGCTTGATAACTTGAGCTTGAGCTTGCTCAGGATTATTAGGCGGTAAAATGGTTGCGCCTTGAAGTAAAGTGGCCAATTGATGCAGGAGCATAATTATAAATTTGGTCAAACATTCTTATTCATGCATCTCCTCATGCATGTATTATTTAGTCAATTCATGTATCTTTTCATGACTTTTGGTTCATTCATGCATCTTTTTATTCATATATCTTTCCATGACTTTTGGTTGATACATGTATCTCCTCATTCATGAATGCATCTCTTCATCTTCTTCTAGCCTCCTATATAAAGGCTTGTAATGTAGTGAAAAGAGATCATCAAATTATTGAAATAAAATCTCTCTTTTATCTACTTCTTTGTGAAATCTTTTTTTTAACTCTTGCGAGAGTTCCATGGAATAAATTATCGCTTCTTCAAGAGTCGTTCTTATTATTTCAAAACGCTAGTATTTATCCCTTTTATACTGCGTGAGTTGGTATCAAGAGCCAAGGTTCCCTCTTTGAGAAGAGTTATATCCAAATTCATATGGCCGCACGACGTGGAGGACGTGGGGGTCGATACGCCCACAACGCGCCTAATTTGGAGGAACAAGAACGATTGCAATATCAACAAGAATATAAAGAACTACGACAACGAGTAGCAGAATTAACCATGCAGCAGAATGCAAATCGAAATACTCGAGGTACTCAACGTGATTCCGACGATGAATCTACATTTTCTAATCCATTCCATCGTCAACCCGAGCGCCCCCAATGACTACGGCTTCAAGGTAGAGATCCCAGAGTTCACCTGAACCCTCAATGCTGACGCCTTTGTCAATTGGCTGAACGAACGAGTCTTTGACTATCGAGTGGTGCCCGAAAATGTCAAAGTAAAATTGGTGGCTACACGACTGAAAGGACGTGCATTCATATGGTGGGAACAAGCAAAGAGACAGTTAGCCCGAGAAGGAAAGCCCAAGATCATGGAGTGGTCTAAGATGAAGAAAAGATTGAAGTCCCATTTTCTTCCATCTGGCTATACTCAAGGGTTGTTTCTGTGATACCATCATCTCAAGCAAGGTATTAAATCAGTAGAAGAATACACCGATGAGTTCTACCAACTCATAGCTCGAAATGACTTGAACGAGTCGGAGGAACAAACAACCGCGCGATATATTGGAGGACTTCGTCCCAATATCCACGACGCGCTGAGTCTTCACCAACTTTGGACCGTGACCGAGGCTTACCAAAAGGCTTTAGTTGTGGAGAAGCAATTGATCCGCCGACCTGCTATGAACCGAGAAGATATATCATCTCGTCGTAGCTCCAAGAAAAGAAGTTCCAAAACCACAATCAACACCTCCGCCACCTAAGACACTCCTGTCTAGGACTAACTTCCTGAAAGAAGTCGAGAATGAATCGGTGATCTATGCCCTCGTTCCTCGTGAAGTCCCAACAGCTAAAGAAGAAAGTGTCTTTCCTGAGGAAGTCAAACCTTTGATTAAGGAATACAAGGATGTGCTGCCCAATGATCTACCTCCTGGATTACCACCTATGAGAGCTATCCAACACCACATTGATCTTATACCAGGTTCTACTCTTCCGAATAAGGCTGCATATCGCATGAGTCCTAAAGAATCTGAAGAACTCCATAAGCAAAGTAACAGAGTTGTTGACTCGAGGATATGTCCGAGAGAGTATGAGTCCATGCGCGGTCCCTGCTCTTTTGGTTCCGAAGAAAGATAACACATGGAGAATGTGTGTCGACAGTCGAGCCATCAACCGAATCACCATCAAGTACCGTTTCCCTATTCCTTGTCTTGACGACATGCTAGATCAACTTTCAGGTTCCAAAATGTTTTCAAAGATTGACTTAAAGAGTGGATACCAGCAGATACGAATCCGTCCTGGTGATGAATGGAAGACGGCATTCAAAACTCATCAAGGCCTCTATGAGTGGTTGGTTATGCCTTTTGGCCTATCCAATGTACCTAGTACATTCATGAGGTTCATGCACCAGATTCTACGACCATTCATGGGAAAGTTCATGGTCGTGTACTTTGACGACATCCTCATCTGCAGCCCTACCAAGGAGGAGCATCTCACCCACCTCCGAGCCGTGTTTGACACCCTTCGTGCTGAGCATATTTATGATAACCCTAAGAAGTGTATGTTCTTTACGACATCGGTAACTTTATTGGGTTTCATTGTTTCAATCGATGGCGTTCATATGGATCCATCAAAAGTGAAGACTGTAGTGGAATGGCCTCAACCTCAGAATATCCATGACGTACGAAGCTTCCATGGACTTGCATCATTCTACCAACGATTCATTCAAAACTTCAGCACCCTTATTGCTCCTATTACCGAGTGCCTCAAAGGTAGTGAGTTCGTTTGGACTAGTGAAGCAATGAGAAGTTTCCAACTCGTCAAGAAAAAGATGACTGAAGCACCTATTTTGGCTTTACCCGACTTTGACAAAGTATTCGAGCTCAATTGTGATGCCTCTGGAGTCGGCATTGGAGGAGTACTAAGTCAATAAAATTGACCTATCGCTTACTTTAGCGATAAGCTTTCTGGATCGAAAAATAATTACTCTACGTATGATTTGGAGTTCTACGCCATCATCCAGTCGTTAAAACATTGGAGACATTATTTAATCCATATAGAGTTTATTCTCTTAACTGATCATGAAGCCTTGAAGTACATCAAAGGGCAACACAATCTGAACAGAAGGCACGCTAAATGGGTCGCGTATTTACAAGATTTCACCTTCTCTCTTAAACATGTGTCTGGAAATTCTAATATTGTCGCGGATGCCCTAAGTCGAAGATCATGTCTACTATCTACCGTGAGTGCCAAGGTTATGGGATTTGATACCTTTGCTGAACTTTACCTGACAGATCCTTCTTTTGGATGTATTTATCATGAGGTTTGTGCTGGTTCACGTCATGACTTCATTCTCCATGAAGGCTATCTATTTTTAGGGGTTCGTCTATGTATCCCTGATTGTTCGTTACGACAAGAAATCTTGGAAGAGATACACAATGAAGGTCATTTTGGGCGAGATAAGACGTACTCGCTTGTGTCTGCCTCATTTTATTGGCCTAAATTGGGAAGCGACGTGGCTCACCTCATCCAGTGTTGCTATGTATGTCAACGAGGTAAGGGAGTGTTGACAAATGCTGGCCTCTATACACCCTTACCTGTTCCAGAAGGACCATGGCTCGATCTGAGCATGGATTTTATTCTAGGCTTACCAAGAACACAACGTTCGCACGATTCCATCTTTGTTGTAGTGGATCGTTTTTCAAAAATGGCTCATTTCATACCTTGCCGAAAGACAATGGATGCCACAAGAATTGCTCATCTCTACTTCATGGAAATTATTCGTCTCCATGGTATCCCTCAATCTATTACATCTGATCGTGACACCAAGTTCATCAACAACTTTTGGAGGAGTCTATGGGCGAAGATGGATACTAAACTCAATTTCAGCAGCGCCTATCATTCTCAAACCGATGGACAAACTGAAGTGGTCAATCGAAGTTTGGGAAATATGTTGAGATGTCTTGTTGGAGAGAAGCCTAAGCAATGGTACATGGTGTTAGCTCAAGCAGAGTTCGCTTACAACCGTACAACGAATCGAACCACTAGTATGAGTCCCTTCGAAATTGTGTATGGTCGTAATCCTTCTGGCATGTTAGATTTGCTTCCTTTATCCCGTCCTGGAAAGCAACATTTGAAGGTCGATGAAGTTATATCCCATCTCCATGACATCCATGGTCAAGTGAAGGATGCTATCGAGAAGAGCAACTTAAAGTACAAAGACAAGGCTGATTCTCGTCGTCGTAAGGTTGTGTTCAACGTTGAAGACAAAGTTTGGGCGGTTTTAACTCGTGATAGGTTCCCTATTGGCGAGTACAACAAGCTTAAGAGCAAGAAGATTGGACCCTGTGAGATCTTAAAAAAATCAATGATAACGCCTATCGTCTGCAGCTTCCTTCGCACATGAAGACATCTGACATGTTCAATGTCAAGCATTTGATCCCTTACGTGGCAAATCGTGATGATACGAACTCGTGGGTGAGTTCTTTTTCACTCGGGGAGGCTGATGCAGGAGCATAATTATAAATTTGGTCAAACATTCTTATTCTTGCATCTCCTCATGCATGTATCATTTAGTCAATTCATGTATCTTTTCATGACTTTTGGTTCATTCATGCATCTTTTTATTCATGTATCTTTCCATGAATTTTGGTTGATACATGTATCTCCTCATTCATGAATGCATCTCTTCATCTTCTTCTAGCCTCCTATATAAAGGCTTGTAATGTAGTGAAAAGAGATCATCAAATTATTGAAATAAAATCTCTCTTTTATCTACTTCTTTGTGAAGTCTTTTTTTAACTCCTGCGAGAGTTCCATGGAATAAATTGTCGCTTCTTCAAGAGTCGTTCTTGTTATTTCAAAATGCTAGTATTTATCCCTTTTATACTGCGTCACCAATCCAGCCAAAAGTTGATCTTGGGTGGGTTGAGCGTTGCGGTTTCCTCGGTTAGCCATGAGTCTGCCAATGAGTTGTAAAACCCATTAGTGCATTGCGAGAAATAAAGAATGAGAAGATAGGTAGAACGCATATAATAGCCGCAACACATAAAAATATTAATGCAATAAAATAACTAATTTTCATTATATAATATGTTTGGAACATCCACTGGAAATTTCAACATAATAGTTATATAATAAAATGAACTAAGCCTAAGGCTACTCCTTATCGTCACTGCTAATAATCTCTATAACAGGAATAGGGGGTCGCGGCTCAATCCATGAAATGACTTCATCATCAGACTCGATGTCTGCCATCAACACATCCTTCATATTTTCTGCGAGGTCCACCTTCGAGCTCTCATCAAGAACTTCCTCTGGTTCTTCCTCTGGTTCTTCTTCGGGATCCTCATCAGTGTCTTCGTTGGGATACTCTTCTGAGTCTTCATCATCCGTAGAGTCGGAACTCCAATTTGCAGCTGGTATCGCCTCTCGAGCGTATGTATCCAATAAACGTCCAGCTACGAACTGGAAATCATCTGCAGTCTCTCGCTCTTCTGGTGATCTCTTGATGGACTCTTTCCAAAGTCGGAAGATGCAATAACTCCAATCTTCGGGTAACTTCCCCATTAGGTGTTCCAGCTGTTGCATGACGGAACCTTATTTTCCAGACTGCAACCACTTGCTCAGCCTATTAATGACATAGTGTGGTGCATTTTCTGATAAACTCGAATCGTCCCACCAATCTTTGCGTGCCAGAAGACGCGAGTCGAATGTAGCAGGAACCCTCTTACATGGCATCCTAGGTTTGGCCATTCTAATAATTCGTACATACATATATAATCATGTAAATAAAATAAAATGATATATGCATGAATAATGACTGAAATTTGGTATCTTGGACGGAGTGACGAAGTGGCGAAACTGAGAGCATATGATACTTTTACATTTTAGCGAGTCTACAGAAACGTAAAACTCGCTCTGATACGACTATGTAACGCCCCGACTTTCTAGGGGTAATTATATGGGAAAATAAGTAAAAGGTAAATTTTGACAAAAATAATTTCTTTTGAGAATATTAAAATTCTCGCCTACAAAGTCGAGTCGCTACACTGACATAGAATAAATACCTTTAATTAAGGCATCAATACGTCATAGATAAGAGATAATAATTACGGTGGAAGAATAAATTATAAATTGTTAATTTCTAGACAAAGTTTCTCCAAATAATTTTCAAAACCATATATAAAGAAAACATCGTTTAATAAAATTTCATTCATATGCCCTCTAGGCTCGCTCCTTCGTCCATTCGGCTCGGTTTAACCTGCGGGATCAATATAGGTGGGGGTGAGCTTCATTCAGCTCGTGAAAATCACACATATCACAGTAATATACAATCTCATGGAAAGCATAATATGAATAATCTATCATATCTTTTCCTCGACATGAATACATACACACAATATTACGTATAGCATGAATATAGCACGCGTAACACGAATATTGAGGTTGTACAGGTGTCCCCGCAACAACATGAAACATACACACAATACCACATATAACATAAATCGAGCACGCATGTGAATATTGAGGTTGTGCAGGTGTCCCCACACAACATATATCTTAAGATAGCCTCGTTACACGTATACAGGTGAGCCTGATTTACAACATGTATCGTCAATTTTAAACATGAATAGAATATCACATATACAATCCAATTAAAGCAATTAAAGTGAATATGAAAAATCCCACCTGAATAAATGCTGCTGCTTGAACTTGAATATTAAGATACTCGACTCACAGTCCTAAGCCCGTAAATCCTCGATAAAGTCTACATATAATAATAATTTAATCATTATAAATATTATGATATAGTGACTGAAATTAAAATATATATGCATAAAATTGGACTAATTATTAATATTAATTGAAAAGTCAACATTTTAATGTCTTGATCAGGTAGGACTGAATTGAAGGTTTTAAAGTTGATTGGGGTCCAATTGCAAGATCTGAGATATCTGAAGGCTTAATACGAAGGACTGGAAAAAGGACTAAGGTTAAAATTAAAGTAATTAAAATTGTCTGGGGTTAAATGAAGGTTTTTGGAAAATGTGAGGGCTGAATTGAAAATCCTAAAAATTCGCGGGTATAAATACCCCTAATCCGTCGACACAATTCACTTCTTCCTCCCGTGACCCCCCGTCCTCTAATCTCTCTCTCTCTCTCTAACCTTTCTTATCGGCCGAGAGGAACCGCAGGAAAAAAAAAAAAAAAAACACATACACGAACACAGTCGCGCGACCGATGACAATTAAAAAGGAAAGCGGCGGTGGAGATCCTGGGCCGCGATGTGCGCCTGCCGCGGTGGTGGTTCGAACGGTGGTTCATGCTTCAGTTTTGGTTTCCTGGGTTGAGGGCCGATTTCGGGCTGATATGGGTTTCTGGTTCAGATTGGATGGTCGATCGGGGTTCTGTGAATGGTCAGTCTTGTTCGGGATGATGGTGTTTCTGTTTTTGTTGGTTTGAAAGGGGTTCAAGGATTTGTGGTTCGTCCAGCCGAAATATGATGCTGGTTGTTGCAGCGGCGGCGGTTCCTGGCGGATAACTCGGTGGCAGTCCGATTCCGGTCAGGAAGGGTTTCGGCCGTGATGTTTATGGTTTCACTAATAAAAGGGACAAGTTTTGTTTTCTGTTTCGGGCCGATTGGAGCTGGTTTGATTTTTTTTTCGTGATTATTGTTGGTTTAATTTCTGGGTTTTTGGATTATGAGTTTTTTTTATTACACTGGAATTTAGGTTGATTCAGTAGTGTTTCGAAATTTATTTCTGGTTTTGAAATGTTAGGTTGAATACACCAGAATTCAATATGAATCTGAAACTAAAACTAATGAACATGAGGGTTGAATTTACCTCTGATGGGAAGGAACTGAGAAGGCGAAATTACGGATGTAATTTGAAAAGATGCTCAAACGCTGCGAAATTGATGGCCGAAAACTGGACTGGAATACCTTCACCGCAATGATAATTTGCAGAAGATGAAATCTGGTGGCTGGGAAAATCAACTGGGAAATTGGCGAGAACTTGGTGTATTTTTCTTCTTTTGTTTTTTGTTTTTCTGGATGGTTAATCGATGTAAAGAATTTCTGCAGTAGAATTTGTATATTTATAGATGTAATTTTTGAAGTATTTTAGTTGGATTAGAATTTGTGTGTTGGATAAAGATAAAGAGTTTGGTAAAGTGAAAGACCTGAGGGAACGATCGGTGGAAAAGGAGTTCTTAATTGTGGTTAGTTTAGTGTAATCATAGTTAGTTAATTCATGACACATGATTAAATATAAATGATATAATAATAATAATAATAATAATAATGTAAAAATAATAATTGGGTAATGTTGATAAAAATACCCAAAAATGATAATGATAATAATAATAGTACTAATAAAATAGTATTAATAATAATATTATTATTAAAAATGATGATATTAATAATAGTAGTGTTAGTATGCTTGAATAATTAATAACACTATTATAAAAATGAATAATGGCTACTTGAATATATCTGACAAAATGACTCGGGCTAGAACTTGTGATACGTCGAAATAAATGTTCATGATCGTCTAAATGAAATTAAATGAAATGAAATGTATTATAATATTATTATGAATAATAATATTACATTATGAAAATAGCGGGTATTACATTTTTTTGAATTTTCATCAATAATTTATTACCATAAAATGAAATTATTTTTTGGAATAAAATACATAATTTTAATAAATATAAATGTTTTAATATATTTAGCATAAAGATTTAATAACAAATAAATAAGTTATTTTGCACAATATAATAAATAAAATATTTGATATATTTTACACATATAATTCATCTAGCTCAGCGGCAATGTACTATTTCATAAAGGGGAAAGCTGCGGGTTCGAGTCCACCATGCGCATATACTGAGATTTATTTCTCGCATGCGAGTTCGGGTCTTCGCGGTTCAGGTTCGGGTCGGAATGGGTCCAAGTTGAATTGTATGTAGTTTTTCTAATTTGGAGTTTAGCCGACGATAACTCCTAGCCGTCGGCTAAACCCTTAAGACTTTAGCCGACGGCTTAGTTGTTGTCAGCTGAAACAGATAAAGTTTAGTCAACGACTTATAAGTAGTTTAGCCGTCGGCCGATCACTTTAGCTGATGATTTTTTGCTCTCGGCTAAAATCTAAATATTGGTAGTGAATTATATAGCTCGCATTACTTTTGTTTGGAAACACAACGTATACTTCTAACAACACTCGTATATAGTTAATGGCAAAGAAGGAAAAAGAACACTAAGGTAGGCTGTATGAATATGTTGAATAACAATGAATTCACCAATTGTAAGTATTTTTAAAAATACATTTTTTACCTATGCTCATTTTTGTCTCAGCTGTATACTGATTTTGAAGGAAAAATTGTCATAAGACTATTCAATTATTATATATTTTGGTCGCATAACTTTAACTATCAATTATATCAATCATCAGTTTTACTATTTCGATATCGAATCATTTTTCATGATCTCATGTTTATTTAATATCTAACCATAATACCAAAATCAGTATATTTTCCTTTCATTTTGGGTTAATTACGAAATAAATCAAGAACTTTTAGATTTTTATTAATTACAATACAAAGTTGTTTTATTGCAATTCGATATGCCAAATTTTTCCAGTGAAATAAATGCTAACAAGATTGCCGGAGCCGCCTTAATGCCACGACCGCGCTACGTCTTCTATGCCATGTACATAGTCCATTAAATTTTGATATAGATTTTAAAAATAAAAGTACGAGGTTTACAAACTAATCCTTGAAAATCACATTTTTATTTTTCTTAAATTTTAAATAGAAAATCCATGTATTATCTACATGAAATATAAACACCTCTGTAGTCTTTGTCAACAATTTTTTCTTCGGAAAATTTGAATCAATTTAACAGACTTAAATAGTTAGTATAACGAATTGCAATAAAAAATTTGTGTTGTAATTGATAAAAAAAGTAAAATTCACATTCCTTTTTTGCAATTAACCCTTTTATTTTTATTGTGATTACTATTCTTTTTAATATGAAGTAATTTCAGTAATGAATGGATATTTTCACAACCCTTTATGAGTAGGGATGGCAAAAAAAAAAAAAAAAACACGGGTCCGGGTAACCGTAGATTTTTATCCGAATGTGTCCAATTCGGGTAACAAAATTCGGGTCTGGGGCGGGTAGAGAAAAATAAATTCAGGTCCGATTCGGTTCCGGAGTATGGAGTACCCACCCCGAACCCGCCCCGATATATATATATATATATATATATATATATATATATATATAACTCTCTTAAGTGCGAGAACTTCGAGAACTCCTCTAAACCAATGAGATTTTTTTAAATATTAAAAAATATTATTAATTCAAAACGGTATTATAGTAAAATATAATTTTTATTACGGAAGATAACCCCTACTGATGATAACCCCTACTATAATAACCCCTACTGATGATAACCCCTACTATATATATAACCCCTACTATATAGTAGGGGTTATATGCATTGACGTGATGTACATTATGTATTATTAGGAGTACAAAAGGTGGTTCTCGCAGTTCTCGCACTTAACAGAATTCTGAAAATAAAGTTACACTATATATATATATATATATATATATATATAGAGAGAGAGAGAGATGTTAAACGGGCTAGCCCTAGCGGGTTTCGGGCTAAACGGGCTAAACGGGCTAAATATTTAAAAAAATCTATTTTTTATTTTTTTATAAGTCATAAACCAAAAAAAAAAGTAACAATATATATATATATAGTAACAACTATACTATAATAAATATAACAAAAAATACACTTTTATATATATATATATATAATTATATATATATATATAAACACTATATTAACAAATACAGTAATAATATATATTATATATAATATTAATATATATTATATATATAATATTAATACATGTTATATAAATATAGTATTACTGTAAGTTGAAATTAACAATATATATATATATATATATGTGTATATATATATATCGGGCCATGTGCTAGCCCTAACGAGTTTCGGCTAAACGGTTGGCCAAAAGTAGGATTTAAGCGGCTAGAAATATCGGCCCTAACCTTAGGTTTTAAGGTTAAACGGGTTGAAATGCCCGGCCCATTTAACATCTATCTCTCTATATATATATAATATTAATACTTAATAAATTAAATATATATATATATATATTAGTAATTAAATTAGTAATATAATATATATATATATTATATGGATCCGAGAAAAGAATTATTAATCCGCGGGTACCCACTGAGTACGCAGAACCGAGCGGGACGGGTCTGAGGCGGATCCAAAAATATTTGGCTGGTTTGGGGCGAGGCTGGGGTCAGTTTTTAACCGCGGGTCCAGATTTGGGTAGGCAATACCCGGCTCCGACCCGCCCCATTGTCATCCGTACTTATGAGAATATAGTGCTGAAATCAAATAAATAAAATTTAACATTTGATTCGAACTCGATCATTAAAAGTTCGTTTAGTTGATTCATTAATTTCATTTGATAAAATATAAATATCGTCTTAAGCTCGATTAAATTAAAATAAAAATCATAAAATAGGTATAAAAAGTCAAACCATTCGAGTTTAATTTATGTTTGGTTCGATCTGTCTGAATTCAATTGTATTATTTAATCAAATCAAACTCCTCATAAATTTTAAAGCTCGATTACTCGAACGCTTGGACTGATTTATACCCAAACATATAATCATTTTAATTTATTCATGTTGACGTCTGATTTGGTCAACGTCACGTGTACTGACCGGGACAAATGGGTCGAAGACACGTAGAAAATAACAAATAAAGTGGAAGATATTTGATCACTAAATTTTTATTAATGACCTTTCGATAAGATGAGAGCGTAATAATGTGCGTCGGTCTATCCAATTTGTTAATTCTGAGTCTTTTTATCCTTTTTCACTTCTCTTTATCTCTTTCTTTTCTCTCTTTATCTATTTATCCCTCCCTTTTTTTCCTCCAAAAGTCCTCTTCGCTTTCTCCGCATATATATAGGTGTTTTACCATTCGGAGAGGACAATAGGAAGATTGAGATGAATATCTCGATGACATTTGTCACGATGAGGGTGACTCTTTGACACGTGTCATCCGCTAAGTGTGCCTTGTGTAGGGATATGACAGCTCTCACTTACCGTCCCGTCTGCTGTTCTTGGGCTTTCGATATTTATCTGTTATGGCCGACAATGAGGTCGGCCCTTGAGCCTCCCGCTACTCGGGTCGGCTTTATTCGTGGTTAAGGAGCGTTGCCAGATGTGGTCCGCTCGCCTTTCTCGGGTCGGATTCCGGTCGGCTCTAAGGTCTCGCCGGCCCGGTCCTTTGTGCGAACCCGAGAAACGATCAAGTTTATGATCGGTTCGGCTCGGATCGCTCGGCCGCTCACGCCCAAGCGCTTAGGTGGACGCCAAGGCGGATCGACTATCAACAAGGGCCCCGAGTCCGTGGTCGGCCGGTTGCCGAAGGCCGAATCGTCTCAGATTGAGGTTGGTCCGATTTGGCGGTGGATAAGATCCTTTGAAGGGTCATATCTTTGAGAGTCGCATCGATTTGACTTCGGGATCTCCAAGAGTCATAACGAGGGGGACGCGTGGCGGGATGTAATTCGTCGCGGTGTCTCACGCGTTCTTAATCTTCGCGATGATTATGAATCGCCGCTTTAGCATTTAATACCCCTGTCTCCTCCTATAAATATAGAGTGTCTTCTTTTTCATTGCTTCCTTCGCCATTTTTACTGCAGAGAGAGATCTTTTTCCGGCAATTTTTCTTTTTTCGGGTTTCGCACTTCTGGTAGCTTGCTCTTCCTCCTCTTTTCCTTATCTTACGATGTCGGAGCGGAGGAATACGGCGAGGAGGCGGTTGTATCCCTGCACCGCACGGAGTGGCAGATTTGTCGATAGGTGATGCTCCGCTGACCGGAGCGATGAGAATGGAGGCGAGGTCGCAAGGTCGCCGGATTCGAGATGCATTCGGAGACGTGGAGGTGGCGACGTCGTTGACGGCGGTGGCGAGGTTGGGTTCGGCCTCGGCCGTCTCCTTTTGTTGAGGCGGAATGGGATTCGGCCTCGATACACAGCACGGTCACCGAGGGGCAGTTGGAGGCTTGGCGGGGGCGATTTAAGATACCCACGGTGGTGCGGATGTTTGTCCCGAACCCAGAGGAGAGACCCCACACCCCTCCTGTCGGATGCACGGCGGTGTATTACCGCTCTCTGTTGTCTGGGCTAAGGTTCCCTCTGGTTGGTTCTTTCCCGGTGGTTGAGGCAGTGGGGCCTTTGTATTGCCCAAATTCATCCGAATTCTTGGGCTCGGATGGTGGGTCTTCTAATTCTTTTTAGTCAGCATGGATGGACCTGTTGGAAAGTAAAACGCAGCGGAAGCGAAGTTTGGGAAAATATGATTATAGCGTTTTACGCATCTACGAGCATTAGATCTATTTAGGCATGCTAATTAATTAATTACTAAGACTAACAAGCAATTTAAATATTATTTATTATTTATTAATTAAATATGTTGATTAATTAAAATATCCTAATCTAGATCCAAGATCATAGGATATTACCTTTTGAAGCGGTTGGTTATTTCCTTCTTGATCGCCTTGTATTTCTACCTTCAGATCTTCTAGAGTATGATCCGCCTTGAACCGGACGTTGTGTGGGCAACGAGCTACCGGAACTTGCTTGGACACCTATGGATCGGCCGAAACAACTTTGATATGTGATCACTATATTTTTCTTTGTTCTCTAGTATTTTATGAACACTCTTAGCAAATTAATTGTGTTATCTAAATTGTAGAATCAAAGACACAAGTCTAGATCTACAATTAAACACAAGAGGAAAAAATTGATCACACAATCTCACCAAGCATGTACAAATCGCCAACACCCCATAATGTCCTATTTATAGGCTCGACTACTACTAGGGATCTAAAGGAGGATTATGGAAGGACTCCCAATTAATTCACCTTACCTTATTAGGACTCCTCCTAATATATGGTGAATCAATTAATATCAACTTAGTCCACTAAAAAGTTGATATTGCACTTCCTACCAAAATCCCAAATTACGAAATTGGGCTCCTTATTAAATATATTATTTCCCGTGTTTAAGATATCGAATGTCCATTAATTAATTATAAGCTACCGTGACTTTAATTAATTAATATCTTATCCAAGAGTAGTACCACTCGAACCTTATTATTATATCGAATTAAATCCACTGCGAGGTTTAATATAATAATCATTATCGAGCTCCTCAAGGGGACATCATCAACCCGCACGAGTCGGGACACGATTTCTAGTAATAATAATAATTGTCGTATAAACAATATTATTGCCCAAGATACGAGGCTTATTGAGTCGATCATTTTGACTCTCACCTATGGTAAATCAAAGCAATAATTATTATAAATACACAATTAAATATTATATACTTAGAATTAAGAAATAATAATTATCCGAGATTTACGTTCTTCTTACATCGATGTAAGACATTATCTCACCTCGATCTGTTCAACGTATGCAAATACGCTAATGTATGCTAATAGTCAAGACCAACTATACTCAAGCATACACTACAACCCTTTATATAATTTGTCTAATAATTATATAGGTTGTGAACTATTATATTATTTTATAAGGCACCGATAATGTGATCTTCCGTGTGACACCAACACACCACATTATCTACAATATAAAATAATTAGACATTTCATTTGCATAACCATAACGTGAATTAATATGCAAAACATGTGATTAAATATAATTAATATCCTCATAGGTAGTAATAGGAATTTAGGTAATACAAGCATAAAGTATGCTGCAAAGATACAATCCTAACAATCTCCCACTTATACTCAAAGCATGCTTTTAAGTATACTACTCTATTACATAGTCTCTCATTTCTCCCACTTATACTCAAAGCAATGCCGCCATACACCGTAATCCCATTCCTTCCACATGCCTTTCAAAACTTTTGAAGGTAGGCCTTTCGTGAAAGGGTCGGCAAGATTATCTTCCGATGCAACCACGCTACAACTACGTCTCCTTCCTTTACGAAGTGTCGTATGATGTGGTACTTGCGGTTGATATGTTTACTTGCTCGATGGGCTCGTGGTTCCCTCGAATTTGCGATCGCACCAAGATTATCACAATAGAGTGTAATACCCTTTGGCAAATTGGGAATCACATCTAAGTCTGCAGAAGTACTTGAGCCACACCGCTCCTTGGTCGCCTGCAGGCCGCCACGTACTCGGCTTCCATGGTAGAGTCCGAGATGCATTTACGCTTCACACTCCTCCAACTAATGGCTCCACCTCCCGTGCTAAACACATAACCCGAAGTAGACTTGGACTTTTCTTTGTCCGATGAAAAATGCGAGTCGGTGTAACCCACCTAAACAGTCGTCTGATTGATATACAAGCATGTACTCCTAGTCCTTCTCGGTACTTGAGTATGTGCTTGACAAAGAATCCAGTTGTCACAGTCCCGGGTTCGGCCGATATCTAGCACCATGCCCACGGCATGACAGATATCTGGTCTAGTGCAAAGCATAGCATACATGAGACTTCCCACAATGGATGCATAAGGAACCATCTTCATGTCATCTATCTCCTTTTGTGTCTTAGGACACATGTTCTTAGATAGTTGAATTCCATGTCCGTAAGGTAGAAAACCTTTCTTGGAATTCTCCATGCTAAAACGCTCAAGATCAGTATCGATATAGGATGCAGGATAAGCACAACATCCTCTTCTTCCGATCACGAAAGATCCCGATTCCAAGGATGTGTCCGCTTCTCCTAGATCCTTCATATCGAATCGCTCGCATACCATATACCAGACGTCCGACAATTCCTTCACGTTGTTTCCAATCGAAGGATATCGTCCACATACATAAGAAACACCAACACGTTTCCATCGCATTTCTTATACACACAACTCTCACTCGGACATTGACGAATCCATATGATGGACTACTTCCAAAACGAGTGTTCCAAGATCTAGATGCTTGCTTAAGTCCATAAATGGATTTCTTAAGTTTGCACACCAAGTGCTCTTCTCCTTTAGCAATGAATCCCTCTCGCTTGGCGCATATAGATTTCCTTGTCTAGACTCCCATTCAAGAATGCGCCTTGACATCCATCTCGCCAAATCTCCGGATCCAAATGCGCCTATAGCTAAAAGAATCCGGATTGACTTAAGCATGGCTACCGGCGAAAAGGTTTCATCATAATCGATACCCTCTTTCGAGTGTAACCTTTTGCAACAAGCCTCGCTTTGAAAGTTTCAACCTTCCCGTCACGTCCTTTCTTTCGCTTGTAGACCCATTTACTCCCAATGGCTTGTACACCATCGTAGCTCTACTAGCTCCCACACTTGATTGGAATCCATAGATCCCATTTCGATTCCATTGCTTCTTGCCAGAGTCGCATCTTTATCTTGATTGCCTCCTTATAGGTCCAGGAACCGATTCATCTTCGTCTGGGATTGAGTCCGAAGACTTTCCCACGCCTATGAATCGTTCGGCCGACGAACAACCCTCCCACTACGACGAGGTAAATCCCGAGTTGGTGTAAAAGTTTTAATCGATACGTGGTGCGGTTAGTTGGCGCTTGTACGATTGGTATAGACGAGTCTCGCCTCGCCTCTTCGAATTATTTCACTCATGGGCTTGTGACTAATCATATAATCCTCTTCCGTAAATCGGGCATTGGTGCTAACAATGACCTTCCGATCTCGGGACTATAGAACAAGCCACCTTTCGTTCCTCAGATATCCCACAAACACTCGCATTTGCACGAGATGCCAACTTATCGCCTTCCTTATTCAGCACATGTGCCGGAGTACCCCAAATCCGAACATGTCCTAGACGGGCTTACGCCCACTCCACGATTCTGTGGGTGTTTTGAACCGATTTCAAGGCACCAAGTTTAGAATGTACGCCTGCTTTCTAAGGCGTATCCCCAAAACGAAATAGGTAACCGAGTAACTCATCATTGATCTAACCATTTCCAAAAGAGTCCTATTCCTTCTTTCAAGAACACCATTTTGTTGTGGAGTTCTGCGCGGTGAGTCGGGACGAAATCCTCATTTGCCAAGAAATCCAAAACTCTCCACTAAGGTATTCGCCACCACGATCAGATCGTAGTGACTTGATACTCTTCCCATGACGCTTCTCCGTTTCAGCCTTGAAGTCTCCGAACTTGTCAAAAGCTTCGGACTTACGTCGCATCAAAAAGATGTATCCATATCTCGAATAATCATCTATGAACGTGATGAAATATTCGAAACCTCCCTAGCCTCGGATATTCATTGGACCACATACATCCGTATGAACCAATTCTAACACATCCCGAGCACGGTTTCCCTTGGTTTTAAAAACCCTTTTGGTCATCTTACCTTCAGCATGTGATTCACAAATTGGAAATGACTCAACTTGGAGATCATCCAATGGGCCATCATCTACCAATCTTTGAATCCTTCTAAGGTTTACATGTCCTAACCGTAAATGCCACGTATATGTTTGGTTTACGCTTGAAGGTTCTTTTCTCTTTTAGGTTTAGACAAAGAGTTAAGTGATTTATGCATAGGGGTTTGTGCGGTATTAACAATATATAGTCCATCATTAAAAGTACCTCTGCAAATATATTCACCGCTTCTTTTCTTAATAATGGCATCATCATCAAAAGAAATCGAATAACCATCGCATTTTAATTTAGAAACCGAAATTAAATTCATTCTAAAATCTGGTACTAATAATACATTATTCGAACTAATAATTTATCATTAATCTTCAACCGCACGACTCCCACCGCAATGACCCATAAGCCCGGAATAATCGCTTGATTGATGGTAATCTCGCCCGCACTAAGCCGCTTGGTTACACGAAAACCATGCGAGTCAAAGCAAACATGATCAAGGAGCTCGAATCAACTATCCACGAAGTGGAAGAACAAGCCGCCAAACATGTTTTGACTACTAGTGCACGAGACATACCTTTCTTAAGAGCAGGGCGATCCGCTTTAAAATGTCCTTTCGACCGCACTTGTAGCACTTTCCCTTTGGCTTTTTGTTCGCCTCGGGGTGAGGAGCCTTGCTTTTCACCTTGAGGGTCGCCACTTGCTTCCGGCCGACTCCGCTTCTTCTTCTTTCCCCATTTGGGTTTGGAGGAAGTCGCACTTGCTGCCGCAAGAATTTGATGATAACCTTGTTTGAAGAGACCTTCAGCAGATGAAGCTCTGTCAAGTTCCGCCAAACTATATGTCCTACGGTTCATATTGTAGTTGAGGCGAAACTGCTCAAAGCTTCTAGGTAAGCCGCCTAAGATAATATCGACTGCGTTTCCGCATCGATAGTAGCCCCCAATATGCTCGATTGCTCAAATGAGACATCATTTTTAGAACATGATCCCTTCGGAGTCCCTTGAGACATTTGGGTTGTCATCAATACCCTCATAGCATTTTGTCTAGCCGCAGCTCGATGACCAAACATCTCGGTGAGACTTTTCATCATTTCATGGCCGAACCCATCGTCCGATGCCGATGCCGCAATACATTTGTCGGTGAAGCCAAAATGTAACAATGAGCCATCTCATCGACTTTTTCCATTTACCGAATTACGCCAACGCTTAGGGAGTTGCATCCGGTTCTGGTTATATAGGGCTCTCCACGATTAATACAAACTTATGCCCTCAAAGAATGTGACAATGTCAAGATTTCTTTTCCAATCGGCAAAGTTAGTGCCATCTAGTTTATTTTCTTTGAGAATAACAGCTAGTGGATTGAAAGACATCTGAGAATAAAAATTAAAACATTCATCACATAATGCATAGCAAAATATATCGAAAAACCTCAAAAAACACAATATATATGCTAGCAACCAACACCTCAAAAAATCCGCACATGCAAGCCACGATCGTGTGGACGTTTACACATACATTTTTCAAGTAGAGTTTTACGTCTTTAATTTTACTATCTAGTCAAATTACGTTATGACAAGTAAAATTAATAGTTGGTTCCTCTTGGCCATGTATTAATTAACATGGACTCCGATGGGGAGCTTATTGTTAGGATTGTATACTGCAAAGCATACTTTATGCTTGTATTACCTAAATTCCCTATTACTACCTATGAGGATATTAATTATATTTAATCACATGTTTTGCATATTAATTCACGTTATGGTTATGCAAATGAAATGTCTAATTATTTTATATTGTAGATAATGTGGTGTGTTGGTGTCACACGGAAGATCACATTATCGGTGCCTTATAAAATAATATAATAGTTCACAACCTATATAATTATTAGACAAATTATATAAAGGGTTGTAGTGTATGCTTGAGTATAGTTGGTCTTGACTATTAGCATACATTAGCGTATTTGCATACGTTGAACAGGATCGAGGTGAGATAGTGTCTTCAGATCGACCGTAAGAAGAACGTAAATCTCGGATAATTATTATTTCTTAATTCTAAGTATATAATATTTAATTGTGTATTTATAATAATTATTGCTTTGATTTACCATAGGTGAGAGTCAAAATGATCGACTCAATAAGCCTCGTATCTTGGGCAATAATATTGTTTATACGACAATTATTATTATTACTAGAAATCGTGTCCCGACTCGTGCGGGTTGATGATGTCCCCTTGAGGAGCTCGATAATGATTATTATATTAAACCTGCAGTGGATTTAATTAGATATAATAATAAGGTTCGAGTGGTACTACTCTTGGATAAGATATTAATTAATTAAAGTCACAAGAGCTTATAATTAATTAATGGACATTCGATATCTTAAACACGGAAATAATATATTTAATAAGGAGCCCACTTTCGTAATTTGGGATTTTGGTAGGAAGTGCAATATCAACTTTTTAGTGGACTAAGTTGATATTAATTGATTCACCATATATTAGGAAGAGTCCTAATAAGGTAAGGTGAATTAATTGGGAGTCCTTCCATAATCCTCCTTTAGATCCCTAGTAGTAGTCCAAGAGCCTATAAATAGGACATTATGGGGTGTTGGCCGATTTGTACATGCTTGGTGAGATTGTGTGATCAATTTTTCCTCTTGTGTTTAATTGTAGATCTAGACTTGTGTATTTGATTCTACAATTTAGATAACACAATTAATTTGCTAAGAGTGTTCATAAAATACTAGAGAGCAAAGAAAATATAGTGATCACATATCAAAGTTGTTTCGCCGATCCATAGGTGTCCAAGCAAGTTCCGTAGCTCGTTGCCCACACAACGTCCGGTTCAAGGCGGATCATACTCTAGAAGATCCGAAGGTAGAAATACAAGGCGATCAAGAAGGAAATAACCAACCGCTTCAAAAGGTAATATCCTATGATCTTGGATCTAGATTAGGATATTTTAATTAATCAACATATTTAATTAATAAATAATAAATAATATTTAAATTGCTTGTTAGTCTTAGTAATTAATTAATTAGCATGCCTAAATAGATCTAATGCTCGTAGATGCGTAAAACGCTATAATCATATTTTCCCAAACTTCGCCTGCGTTTTACTTTCCAACAATTGGTATCGAGCGGATTTTTAGGCTTTTGCTATTTTAATTAATTTTAGTGATTAATTGATAGCAATTTAAATATTCATATATTTTGATGTTGGAATATTTTGCTAGATGTGTTCTTGCAGTGATATGATCCAATTATCATGGTTTATATGAATGGTGCATTTATTTATTTATTTTTATTAATTATGCAATTGTTGGTTTGGCCCGCTTTTGAGGCATGTAATGGTTTTTCCCGTGAGAAAATCCGCGGGTAGTTCTAGGTGGTTTTATTTTTCGTAATCTTGATGTAATTTCGATGTATTTTATTTCGTATAAAATTGTAATCGAATTCGGAAAAGACGGATCACGAAGAAATAGAGCGTACCGGATCGCCGGATCATTGGCGAGAAGCTGCCGATAAAGAAGCAGGTCGCTGAGCAAGAAGAGGTCGCCGCTGAGCGCGAAGCTGCCGCAGCTGCGGCACTGTCCGGCCGGTTATTGTTCGGCCGGCCGCCCAGCTTTGGTCCGGCCTGCCGCTGCGCTATGTCTGGGAAGTCGGGATTTAAAATTAAATTTTTTTATGTAATTAATTTTGCATAAAAGTAAAATTTTAATATTTTGAAAATCCACGACCTACGGGAGAAGCGACGAGATGCTTGATTCATGGGGAGAGATCGAGCCAAGATTTTCTCGGATTCAACTCAAGGAAGAAGACCATGATAATTGGATAATTAATTATCCATGCTTTATTTTTGGTTTTATTGTTTTGATGTATGGCATGTATGGATGTATGCGTGATATGTTTCCTTGCATGTTAGGACGAGAAAATTAAAAACCTTAAGGCTAAAATAACTAAGTGATTAAATTGATTTTTATTTTAATTAAAATCAAATTGGCCTCCATAATTAATTTAAAATTGTGAAGTAATTAGCATGCGCGTTGACATTAGAGTCTTCCTCCATATCGGATGTGCTAATTATAGGTTCACTAGTTTTAAATTTCAAAATGATAACATAAGGTAAATATTACTTTTTATGATAGGACCTCTCCATCTGTAGGACTATTATTTAAAAGATAATATTTTAAGGATGTTAAATTATGGTGTTCACTTAGGTGTATTAATTAATAAGCTCCCCATCGGAGTCTATGTTAATTAATACATGGCCAAGAGGAACCAACTATTAATTTTACTTGTCATAACGTAATTTGACTAGATAGTAAAATTAAAGACGTAAACTCTACTTGAAAAATGTATGTGTAAACGTCCACACGATCGTGGCTTGCATGTGCGGATTTTTGAGGTGTTGGTTGCTAGCATATATATTGTGTTTTTGAGGTTTTTCGATATATTTTGCTATGCATTATGTGATGAATGTTTTAATTTTATTCTCGATGTCTTTCAATCCACTAGCCGTTATTCTCAAAGAAAATAAACTAGATGGCACTAACTTTGCCGATTGAAAAGAAATCTTGACATTGTCCCGACACCGAGGGCATAAGTTTGTCTTAATCGAGGAGAGCCCTCTAGAACTGTGAACCGGATGCCACTCCCGAAGAGTTGGCGGAATTCGGAAATGGAAAAAGTCCGATGAGATGGCTCATTGTTACATTTTGCTTCAGCGACAAATGTATTGCAAAGACGCATCGACGATGGGTTCGGCCGCGAAATGATGAAAAGTCTCACCGAGATGTTTGGTCATCGTAACCGGCGGCTAGACAAAATGCTATGAGGGTATTGATGACAACCCAAATGTGCAAGGGACTCCAAGAAGGGATCATGTTCTAAAAATGATGTCTCATTTGAACGAATCGAGCATATTGGGGGCTACTATCGATGCGAAAACGCAGTCGATATTATCTTAGGCGACTTACCTAGAAGCTTTGAGCGCTTTCGCCTCAACTACAATATGAACCGTAGGACATATAGTTTGGCGGAACTTCGACAGAGCTTGATCTGCTGAAGGTCTCTTCAAACAAGGTTATCATCAAATTCTTGCGGCAACAGGTGCGACTTCCTCCAAACCCAAATGGGGAAAGAAGAAGAAGCAGTCGGCCGAAGCAAGTGGCAGCCCTCAAGGTGAAAAGCAAGGCTCCTCACCCCGAGGCGAACAAAAGCCAAAGGGAAAGTGCTACAAGTGCGGTCGAAAGGACATTTTAAAGCGGATCGCCCTGCTCTTAAGAAAGGTATGTCTCGTGCACTAGTAGTCAAAACATGTTTGGCGGCTTGTTCTTCCACTTCGTGGATAGTTGATTCAGCTCCACCGATCATGTTTGCTTTGACTCGCATGGTTTTCAGGTAACCAAGCGGCTTAGTGCGGGCGAGATTACCATCAACTGGGGCGATTATTCCAGGCTTATGGTCATTGCGGTGGGAGTCGTGCGGTTGAAGATTAATGATAAATTATTAGTTACGAATAATGTATTATTAGTACCAGATTTTAGAATGAATTTAATTTCAGTTTCTAAATTAAAATGCGATGGTTATTGATTTCTTTTGATGATGATGCCATTATTAAGAAAAGAAGCGGTGAATATATTTGCAGAGGTACTTTTAATGATGGACTATATATTGTTAATGCCGCACAAACTCCTATGTATAAATCACTTAACTCTTTGTCTAAACCTAAAAGAGAAAAGAACCTTCAAGCATAAACCAAACATATCTGTGGCATTTACGGTTAGGACATGTAAACCTTAGAAGGATTCAAAGATTGGTAGATGATGGCCCATTGGATGATCTCCAAGTTGAGTCATTTCCAATTTGTGAATCTGTCTGGAAGGTAAGATGACCAAAAGGGTTTTTAAAACCAAGGGAAACCGTGCTCGGGATGTGTTAGAATTGGTTCATACGGATGTATGTGGTCCAATGAATATCCAGTTAGGGAGGTTTCGAATATTTCATCACGTTCATAGATGATTATTCGAGATATGGATACATCTTTTTGATGCGACGTAAGTCCGAAGCTTTTGACAAGTTCGAGACTTCAAGGCTGAAACGGAGAAGCGTCATGGGAAGAGTATCAAGTCACTACGATCCGATCGTGGTGGCGAATACCTTAGTGGAGAGTTTTGGATTTCTTGGCAAATGAGGGGATTTCGTCCCACTCACCGCTACGGAACTCCACAACAAAATGGTGTTGCTGAAAGAAGGAATAGGACTCTTTTGGAAATGGTTAGATCAATGATGAGTTACTCGATTTACCTATTTCGTTTTGGGGATACGCCTTAGAAACAGTGGCGTACATTCTAAACTTGGTGCCTTGAAATCGGTTCCAAAACACCCACGTAATGGGAGTGGGCGTAAGCCAGTCTAGGACATGTTCGGATTTGGGGTACTCAAAGACATGTGCTGAATAAGGAAGCCGATAAGTTGGCATCTCGCATGTATACGAGTGTTTGTGGGATATCCTAAGGGAAAAGGTGGCTTGTTCTATGGTCCTCAGATCGAAGGTCATTGTTAGCACCAATGCCCGATTTACGGAAGAGGATTATATGATTAGTCACAAGCCCATGAGTGAAATAATTCGGAAGAGGCGAGGCGAGACTCCGTCTATACCAATCGTACAAGCGCCAACTAACACCGCACCACGTATCGATTCTCAAACTTTTACACCAACTCGGATTTACCTCGCCGTAGTGGGAGGGTTGTTCGTCGGCCGAGCGATTCATAGGCGTGGGAAAGTCTTCGACTCAATCCTGCACGAAGATGAATCGGTTCCTCTGGACCTATAAGGAGGCAATCCAAGATAAAAATGCGACTCGCAAGAAGCAATGGAATCGAAATGGGATCTATGGATTCCAATCAAGTGTGGGAGCTAGTAGAGCTACGATGGTGTACAAGCCATTGGGAGTAAATGGGTCTACAAGCGAAAGAAAGGACGTGACGGGAAGGTTGAAACTTTCAAAGCGAGGCTTGTTGCAAAAGGTTACACTCGGAAAGAGGGTATCGATTATGATGAAACCTTTTCGCGGTAGCCATGCTTAAGTCAATCCGGATTCTTTTAGCTATAGCCGCGCATTTGGATCCGGAGATTTGGCAGATGGATGTCAAGACCGCATTCTTGAATGGGAGTCTAGACAAGGAAATCTATATGCGCCAAGCGAGGGATTCATTGCTAAAGGAGAAGAGCACTTGGTGTGCAAACTTAAGAAATCCATTTATGGACTTAAGCAAGCATCTAGATCTTGGAACACTGCTTTGACGAAGTAGTCCAGTATATGGATTCGCCCAATGTCCGAGTGAGAGTTGTGTGTATAAGAAATGCGATGGAAACGTGTTGGTGTTTCTTGTATCAGATGTGGACGATATCCTTCGATTGGAAACAACGTGAAGGAATTGTCGACGACGTACGGGCCGTCGAAAGCAGCGATTCGATATGAAGGATCTAGGAGAAGCGGACACATCCTTGGAATCGGGATCTTCGTGATCGGAAGAAGAGGATGTTGTGCTTATCCTGCATCCTATATCGATACAAAGGTCAAGCGTTTTAGCATGGAGAATTCCAAGAAAGGTTTTCTACCTTACAGACATGGAATTCAACTATCTAAGAACATGTGTCCTAAGACACAAAAGGAGATAGATGACATGAAGATGGTTCCTTATGCATCCGCCGTGGGAAGTCTCATGTATGCTATGCTTTGCACTAGACCATATCTGTCATGCCGTGGGCATGGCCGCTAGATATCGGGCCGAACCCAGTGACTGTGACACTGGATTGTCAAGCACATACTCAAGTACCCGAGAAGGACTAGGGAGTACATGCTTGTATATCAATCGACGACTGCTTCGGTGGGTTACACCGACTCGATTTTTCATCGGACAAAGAAAAGTCCAAGTCTACTTCGGGTTATGTGTTTAGCTGGGAGGTGGAGCCATTAGTTGGAGGAGTGTGAAGCGTAAATGCATCTCGACTCTACCATGGAAGCCGAGTACGTGGCGCCTCCGAGGCGCCCAAGGAGGCGGTGTGGCTCAAGTACTTCTGCAGACTTAGATGTGATTCCCAATTTGCCAAAGGGTATTACACTCTATTGTGATAATCTGTGCGCAAATTCGAGGGAACCACGAGCCCATCGAGCAAGTAAACATATCAACCGCAAGTACCACATCATACGACACTTCGTAAAGGAAGGAGACGTAGTTGTAGCTGTGGTTGCATCGGAAGATAATCTTGCCGACCCTTTCACGAAAGGCCTACCTTCAAAAGTTTTTGAAAGGCATGTGGAAGGAATGGGATTACGGTGTATGGCAAGATTGCTTTGAGTATAAGTGGGAGAAATGAGAGACTATGTAATAGAGTAGTATACTTAAAAGCATGCTTTGAGTATAAGTGGGAGATTGTTAGATTGTATATCGCAAAGCATACTTTATGCTTGTATTACCTAAATTCCCTATTACTACCTATGAGGATATTAATTATATTTAATCACATGTTTTGCATATTAATTCACGTTATGGTTATGCAATGAAATGTCTAATTATTTTATATTGTAGATAATGTGGTGTGTTGGTGTCACACGGAAGATCACATTATCGGTGCCTTATAAAATAATATAATAGTTCACAACCTATATAATTATTAGACAAATTATATAAAGGGTTGTAGTGTATGCTTGAGTATAGTTGGTCTTGACTATTAGCATACATTAGCGTATTTGCATACGTTGAACAGGATCGAGGTGAGATAGTGTCTTCAGATCGACCGTAAGAAGAACGTAAATCTCGGATAATTATTATTTCTTAATTCTAAGTATATAATATTTAATTGTGTATTTATAATAATTATTGCTTTGATTTACCATAGGTGAGAGTCAAAATGATCGACTCAATAAGCCTCGTATCTTGGGCAATAATATTGTTTATACGACAATTATTATTATTACTAGAAATCGTGTCCCGACTCGTGCGGGTTGATGATGTCCCCTTGAGGAGCTCGATAATGATTATTATATTAAACCCCGCAGTGGATTTAATTCCGATATAATAATAAGGTTCGAGTGGTACTACTCTTGGATAAGATATTAATTAATTAAAGTCGGTAGCTTATAATTAATTAATGGACATTCGATATCTTAAACACGGAAATAATATATTTAATAAGGAGCCCAATTTCGTAATTTGGGATTTTGGTAGGAAGTGCAATATCAACTTTTTAGTGGACTAAGTTGATATTAATTGATTCACCATATATTAGGAAGAGTCCTAATAAGGTAAGGTGAATTAATTGGGAGTCCTTCCATAATCCTCCTTTAGATCCCTAGTAGTAGTCCAAGAGCCTATAAATAGGACATTATGGGGTGTTGGCCGATTTGTACATGCTTGGTGAGATTGTGTGATCAATTTTTTCCTCTTGTGTTTAATTGTAGATCTAGACTTGTGTCTTTGATTCTACAATTTAGATAACACAATTAATTTGCTAAGAGTGTTCATAAAATACTAGAGAGCAAAGAAAAATATAGTGATCACATATCAAAGTTGTTTCGCCGATCCATAGGTGTCCAAGCAAGTTCCGTAGCTCGCCCACACAACGTCCGGTTCAAGGCGGATCATACTCTAGAAGATCTGAAGGTAGAAATACAAGGCGATCAAGAAGGAAATAACCAACCGCTTCAAAAGGTAATATCCTATGATCTTGGATCTAGATTAGGATATTTTAATTAATCAACATATTTAATTAATAAATAATAAATAATATTTAAATTGCTTGTTAGTCTTAGTAATTAATTAATTAGCATGCCTAAATAGATCTAATGCTCGTAGATGCGTAAAACGCTATAATCATATTTTCCCAAACTTCGCTTCCGCTGCGTTTTACTTTCCAACACTTATTAATTAATACACCTAAGTGAACACCATAATTTAACATCCTTAAAATATTATCTTTTAAATAATAGTCCTACAGATGGAGAGGTCCTATCATAAAAAGTAATATTTACCTTATGTTATCATTTTGAAATTTAAAACTAGTGAACCTATAATTAGCACATCCGATATGGAGGAAGACTCTAATGTCAACGCGCATGCTAATTACTTCACAATTTAAATTAATTATGGAGGCCAATTTGATTTAAAATAAAAATCAATTTAATCACTTAGTTATTTTAGCCTTAAGGTTTTTAATTTTCTCGTCCTAACATGCAAGGAAACATATCACGCATACATCCATACATGCCATACATCAAAACAATAAAACCAAAAATAAAGCATGGATAATTAATTATCCAATTATCATGGTCTTCTTCCTTGAGTTGAATCCGAGAAAATCTTGGCTCGATCTCTCCCATCGAATCAAGCATCTCGTCGCTTCTCCTACGGTCGTGGATTTTCAAAATATTAAAATTTTACTTTTATGCAAAATTAATTACATAAAAAAATTTAATTTTAAATCCCGACTTCAATGGACGCAACGAACGGCGCGAAAAACGACCGACCAAAATCGGCGACCTGCCCGAACCAAATAACCGGCCCGACCAGCCGCCGCAGATCGGGCTACGCTGGGCCGCGACAGTTCTTGCCGGCACTTCATTGCCGCGGCTGCCAGCTTAGCCTGAAATTCTGCTCGCTTCTATTTCTTCGTGATCCCGTCTTTTCCGAATTCGATTACAATTTTATACGAAATAAAATACATCGAAATTACATCAAGATTACACGAAAAATAAAACCACCTAGAACTACCCGCGGATTTTCTCACGGAAAACCATTACATGCCTCAAAACGGGCCAAACCAACAATTGCATAATTAATAAAAATAAATAAATAAATGCACCATTCATATAAACCATGATAATTGGATCATATCACTGCAAGAACACATCTAGCAAAATATTCCAACATCAAAATATATGAATATTTAAATTGCTATCAATTAATCACTAAAATTAATTAAAATAGCAAAAGCCTAAAAATCCGGCCCGATACCAATTGTTGGAAAGTAAAACGCAATGAAGCGAAGTTTGGGAAAATATGATTATAGCGTTTTACGCATCTACGAGCATTAGATCTATTTAGGCATGCTAATTAATTAATTACTAAGACTAACAAGCAATTTAAATATTATTTATTATTTATTAATTAAATATGTTGATTAATTAAAATATCCTAATCTAGATCCAAGATCATAGGATATTACCTTTTGAAGCGGTTGGTTATTTCCTTCTTGATCGCCTTGTATTTCTACCTTCGATCTTCTAGAGTATGATCCGCCTTGAACCGGACGTTGTGTGGGCAACGAGCTACGGAACTTGCTTGGACACCTATGGATCGGCCGAAACAACTTTGATATGTGATCACTATATTTTTCTTTGCTCTCTAGTATTTTATGAACACTCTTAGCAAATTAATTGTGTTATCTAAATTGTAGAATCAAAGACACAAGTCTAGATCTACAATTAAACACAAGAGGAAAAAATTGATCACACAATCTCACCAAGCATGTACAAATCGCCAACACCCCATAATGTCCTATTTATAGGCTCTTGGACTACTACTAGGGATCTAAAGGAGGATTATGGAAGGACTCCCAATTAATTCACCTTACCTTATTAGGACTCTTCCTAATATATGGTGAATCAATTAATATCAACTTAGTCCACTAAAAAGTTGATATTGCACTTCCTACCAAAATCCCAAATTACGAAATTGGGCTCCTTATTAAATATATTATTTCCGTGTTTAAGATATCGAATGTCCATTAATTAATTATAAGCTACCGTGACTTTAATTAATTAATATCTTATCCAAGAGTAGTACCACTCGAACCTTATTATTATATCTAATTAAATCCACTGCAGGGTTTAATATAATAATCATTATCGAGCTCCTCAAGGGGACATCATCAACCCGCACGAGTCGGGACACGATTTCTAGTAATAATAATAATTGTCGTATAAACAATATTATTGCCCAAGATACGAGGCTTATTGAGTCGATCATTTTGACTCTCACCTATGGTAAATCAAAGCAATAATTATTATAAATACACAATTAAATATTATATACTTAGAATTAAGAAATAATAATTATCCGAGATTTACGTTCTTCTTACAACAAGATGTAAGACACTATCTCACCTCGATCTGCTCAACGTATGCAAATACGCTAATGTATGCTAATAGTCAAGACCAACTATACTCAAGCATACACTACAACCCTTTATATAATTTGTCTAATAATTATATAGGTTGTGAACTATTATATTATTTTATAAGGCACCGATAATGTGATCTTCCGTGTGACACCAACACACCACATTATCTACAATATAAAATAATTAGACATTTCATTTGCATAACCATAACGTGAATTAATATGCAAAACATGTGATTAAATATAATTAATATCCTCATAGGTAGTAATAGGGAATTTAGGTAATACAAGCATAAAGTATGCTTTGCAGTATACAATCCTAACAGGACCGAGCCCAGTTTTGAAGAGATCAACAGTCTCTTTTTATGGAGGTCGGTCGGCCGATCTGGTTCCGGTTGGTTTTATCTGACAGCCCGGCACGCGATGTATAAGGAGTTGGTGGATGTGCCGGAAACCATACATAGCTGGAAAGAACAGTGGTTCTATGTAGGGGGGCCGTGGCTGAGCTCGGTTGATGAGTGGGAACCGGGCGTGATGGACGCCGAGCTTCGGGTCCCCGAAGACTTTGTTGCCAAAATGAGTAAGTGTCGTATTTTTTGCTGCTGTTCCTTTTTTGTCTAACGCTCATAATTTGTTGTTTGTGCAGAACGTATCCCGGCTTCAGAGACCTCTTCTTTGTTCGACGATCGGGTTGAACAGCTTTTGGATCTTCCCGTTGATCGGAGGAAGTCATACCTTCTGATTACTGAGGACAATCTTTGGGCCGCGGGACTTCGATCCACTAATCCGAGTAGAATTTCTTCATCAGGTAGCTCTCTTTTTTTTTTTCTTTTTTTTTTTTTTTGACATATCTTCTTCATCCAGGCCCCAGGGGTAGGAGTTCGTCTGGACGGAAGGAGACGCCTGCACAGCGGGTGGCGAGGCTGGCTGCAGAGGCCGCCGAGCGTAGGGAGCGTGCAGGCAAGCGGACGAGAGTAGAGGCCGGGCCTGAGGATAACATGACCAGGACCGAAGGTTTTCCCCTTCCTGAGACTGCCGTGCCTTCCTTGAGCCCCGTACGGACGGGTCGGGCGAAGGGTAAGGAGCCCTTGATTGATCTGGAGGGCCACTATCTCCCTGTGAATAAGGATCGGGAAGAACCTTGTGCCCGGATGAAAGGGCGGAGGCCGCGCTGGTTCCTCGACTATGTCCGAGCAGCCTCTCCAACCGCCGAGCCGCCGATCGTGTCCCCCATCGGTGGTTGAGTCTCACCATGTCCCCATTTTGGGCCGGACGCCAAAGATGGAGATGGTGACCAATGATATGGATCCTACCGAAAGGTGTCCATTTCGGAAACGCTATCTTGGGCCGGGCGTTGTGCACTTATGTGAAGGCCATTGGGAGCCGATCCGCCTACTGGGAAGCATAAAAAGGCAGAGGCCGATCTCAAGGCCTTACAGAGGAGCACCATCTCTCGCCTTCGCTTATCAAATCTTTGGAGGAGGAGATGGCTTCTCAAGAGTAAGATGGAGCTTGGAGAGCCGGGCCGTTGAGGCCGATATATGGAAAGGGAAGGTCGACGAGATGGCCACTGGGCCGGGAAGGCGCAGAACAAAGGCTCGGATATCGTGGCCGAGTACGAGGCTCATTTGCAAAGTGCTAAGGCCCGGCTTGAGCAATCGACCGAAAGGTGTTTAGACTTGCGACCGCTGCTATGAGAGGGCCTTCCGACTGAGCGGCTGCTTTTCAGAAGACACCCGAGTACGAGGAGTTGATCAACCTTAATTACGTCTCCACTTGTTATGAGATGTTAGATCTCATGAAGGAAGGAAAGACCATTGAGGAGGTCCAGGCCTACATAAAGTCTCAGGCGGCCGACCTGAAGGTTGAAGCTCTCGGGGATGATGAGCCGAAGGTCGCCGAAGCTGTCGAAGATCTGGTGGAGGCCATGTCTGGCGAAGGTGGGGGGCAGTCTTCTCAGGCGGCCGATCAGGAGGACAAAGCCGAGTAAACTTTTTTATTTTATTCCATGTATGGCCTGCGTGCCACTTTTCCTTGATTTCTTTTGTATGGAGCTTATTTTGAGTGAATAAGATCTTTTTATGGCCTTTGTTGCTTTTTTGTGTTTGGGCCCTATTGGTCAGACCGCCGTTTTTTCTGCCGGATGGACCGGTCTTTTGAGGCGCCGGGGCGAGCTCGGACTTTCAGTGCCGGGTGGACCGGTCTCATGAGGTGCCGAGGCGAGCTCGGACTTTCAGTGCCGGGTGGACCGGTCTTATGAGGTGTTGAGGCGAGCTCGGACTTTCAGTGCCGGGTGGACCGGTCTCATGAGGTGCCGAGGCGGATCGGACTTTCAGTGCCGGATGGACCGGTCTTATAGGGTGCCGAGGCGAGCTCGGACTTTCAGTGCCGGGTGGACCGGTCTTATGAGGTGCCGAGGCGAGCTCGGACTTTCAGTGCCGGATGGACCGGTCTTATAGGGTGCCGAGGCGAGCTCGGACTTCAAAGGCCGGATGGACGGTCTTATAGGTGCCGAGGCGAGCTCGACTTTCGGTGCACGGTGGACCGGTCTTATGAGGTGCCGAGGCGAGCTCGGACTTTTAGTGCCGGATGGACCGGTCTTATAGTGGTGCCGAGGCGAGCTCGGACTTTCATGCACGGGACTGGACCTTATGAGGTGCCGAGGCGAGCTCGGACTTTCTGCACGGATGGACCGGTCTTATAGTGGTGCCGAGGCGAGCTCGGACTTTCAGCCCCGGTGGACCGGTCTTATGAGGTGCCGAGGCGAGCTCGGACTTTCAAAGGCTTGGATGGACCGGTCTTATAGTGGTGCCGAGGCGAGCTCGGACTTCCAGTGCCGGATGGGCCGGTCTTATGAGGTGCCGAGGCGAGCTCGGACTTTCAGTGCCGGATGGACCGGTCTTATAGGGTGCCGAGGCGAGCACGGACTAACAGTGCCGGGTGGACCGGTCTTATAGGGTGCCGAGGCGAGCTCGGACTTTCAGTGCCGGGTGGACCGGTCTTATGAGGTGCCGAGGCGAGCTCGGACTTTCAGTGCCGGGTGGACCGGTCTTATAGGGTGCCGAGGCGAGCTCGGACTTTCAGTGCCGGATGGACCGGTCTTATAGGGTGCCGAGGCGAGCTCGGACTTTCAGTGCCGGGTGGACCGGTCTTATGAGGTGCCGAGGCGAGCTCGGACTTTCAGTGCCGGATGGACCGGTCTTATAGGGTGCCGAGGCGAGCTCGGACTTTCAGTGCCGGGTGGACCGGTCTTATAGGGTGCCGAGGCGAGCTCGGACTTTCAGTGCCGGGTGGACCGGTCTTATGAGGTGCCGAGGCGAGCTCGGACTTTCAGTGCCGGGTGGACCGGTCTTATAGGGTGCCGAGGCGAGCTCGGACTTTCAGTGCCGGGTGGACCGGTCTTATGAGGTCTTATAGTGCCGGAGGAGCCGGTCATTCGAGGTGCCGAGGCGAACTCGGTCTTATAGTGCCGGAGGAGCCGGTCATTCGAGGTGCCGAGGCGAACTCGGTCTTATAGTGCCGGAGGAGCCGGTCATTCGAGGTGCCGAGGCGAACTCGGTCTTATAGTGCCGGAGGAGCCGGTCATTCGAGGTGCCGAGGCGAACTCGGTCTTATAGTGCCGGAGGAGCCGGTCATTCGAGGTGCCGAGGCGAACTCGGTCTTATAGGGTATTTGTTTCCGAGACGAACATAAAATCGAATTTTATTGATTGTACCTTCATGGCATTCAACAAATGAATGGATCCTTGGTCATTTACATATTCTAGCTAGCAACCTCCGTTTTGACGGGCTTTGTTACTTGGATTCAGGAGGTCCCGTGTCGGGCCCCAGTGCTCATTTAATAATGAGATCATTGGCCTGGAAATTCTGATGATCCCCGGGTGTTTTGTAGAATACGTTCCGCCTTTCTGGGCGACGAGGTCCAGGTTCTCGGGGTCATATTGACCTTGTTTTTTGAAACGAATTCTCCATGGGTGTATCCCGCCGACCGGGTCATCGTAGAACGCCCGGGATTCTTCTTGGGTCGGCTTGCGGTAGATTGTCGGTGACTCCTACGGTCGGCCCCTCTTTTCTTACAGATTACTCCTCGGCTCATTTTAGTTTTACTGGTATTTTCCACTTTCCGCGGCTTTTTCATCACTTTGAGTTTTGAGTCACGGTGGCCTCCTAACGACATTGGTCGGGTGATTATGGGGAAAACTCCTTTATGGATTACTTTTGCTTCGACTTCCACCTCGGTAAGGGCCGCCAGCTTTCCGACACATGGCTCAATACTTGGAGACGTTTTGAGTGGCCCATTACCGTCCGGATACTGTGACCTCGCGGGTGGATGGGAATTCCGAAGGAGTTTTCAGATGTTGCAGTGTATGTTGACTGCAACTTTAATTTGAAGGACACGAGGACTCTTTGAGACCTTCTCTGGAATTTTGAGCGACGCTCAATATCCTTCAAATTATGACCTCTAAGGGGTCAGCCGAGTCGAGCAGGAGCCCGTGGTCACAATGGCTCCTGTGCTTTCAACTTCATATTACGATGATTCCTATGCTTTCGACTCGTAGTTACGATGATTCCTATGCTTTCATCTTACCATCCCTTGGTGGGTGTGGTTATTTCCGGATGAACGCAAGGTGTGTCAAAGTGCTCCGCCATCAGATTGTTTTTCAAAACATCTGCGTGCTGATTGTAGTTTGGCTCAAAGTCGTGTCCGTCATGTGCACACTAAGAATGGTCCGATACGTTCATGCATGATAGAGAACTCCTTAGCGTGTACACCTCATACTGGTGTCCTCTATTGTGTGACGGGCCCTTTGGACGGGCCTGATGGTAATTCGTCACTTGTGGTTAGAGATGAGGAACCTTATACTTATCAAGAAATATTTTAAAGAAAAGCATAAGATTGGCTTGCAATATGAACGAGAAAAGCATATGTGGCTTGCAATATGAACGAGAAAAGCATATGTGGCTGTTAAGCCGCCGCCCTCCTTCTAGCGCCATTCTGTTGACGTCTGATTTGGTCAACGTCACGTGTACTGACCGGGACAAATGGGTCGAAGACACGTAGAAAATAACAAATAAAGTGGAAGATATTTGATCACTAAATTTTTATTAATGACCTTTCGATAGCATAGAGCCGAGCGTAATAATGTGCGCCGGTCTATCCAATTTGCTTGTTAATTACAAGTCTTTTTTATCCTTTTTCAGTCTCTCTTTTATCTCTTTCTTTTCTCTCTTTATCTATTTATCCCTCCCTTTTTTTTCCTCCAAAAGTCCTCTTCTTGGGCTTTCTCCTGGCATATATATAGGTGTTTTCAGCCATTCAGGAGAGGACAATAGGAAGATTGAGATGAATATGCTGATGACATTTGTCACGATGAGGGTGACTCCTTTGACACGTGTCATCTGCTTAAGTGTGCCTTGTGTAGGGATATGACAGCTCTCACTTACTGTCCTGTCTGCTGCTCTCGGCTGATATTTATCTGTTATGACCGACAATGAGGTCGGCCCTTGAGCCTCCTGCTACTCTGGTCGGCTTTATTCGTGGTTAAGGAGCGTTTTCGTACAGGGTCTGCTCGGCCTTTCTGGTCCGGATTCCGGGTCGGCTCTAAGGTCTCTGCCCGGTCCGGTCCTTTGTGCGAACCCGAGAAACGATCAAGTTTATGACCGGTTCGGCTCCGGGATCGGCTCGGCCGTTCGGCTGCCCGAAGCGCTTAGGTGGACGCCAAGGCGGATCGACTATCAACAATTCAGAAAAAGAAAACCTCGATTTTCAGTACTACACCGTAGGGAACGATGATGTCCTGCTCTTCCTGGCGCGCTTACTGTGTCTCCCGCTCCTCTACAGATAAGTCCAGTTATGCCCAGGTTCTCTCGTCTGTCGGCATTCAATCACGCACTTCATATAAACAATACAGATTTAACCAGTCATTTTCTTTCTCTATTACCATTCTGCCGTAAAAGCCAAGACTTGAAGGGCTTAACCTCTCTTCTGATTGTACACGGATTGTTCAGGCACCACACTGTAGTCAGACACTTCATAAACCATTGCTGTCATCTTGGTGATCCAGATTTATCTCTATCAGCGTTCAAAATACTCGAAAAACCGAGTCTTTACTCGCAGAACTCACTCCTCAGGAGATTATCTGATGATGGGTGGTTCGGAGATGTGCTCCTTGTTTATAAAAAATGTCGAGAGTGTCGAGTTTCTTCGGATAACTATACTTACCCTTTTGTCCTCAAGGCTTGCGCGGTGTTACGTGATGTCTGGTTTGGGAACATGATGCATGGTGTTGTCCTGAAAACTGGCTTTGGAGATAATCTGGTTGTGCAAACTGCGCTTCTGGATTTTTATTGTAAAAACGGTGATATGACGAACGCACGTAAGTTGACCAACGAAATTCCTCAACTAGATTTAGTTGCTTGGAACGCGTTGATCTCTGGATATTCTGTCAACGGGTTTGATTATGAGGTTCTTAAGGTTCTTCAGGACATGCGTGCCTTGGGTGTGAAGCCTAATGCTATCACATTGGCGACTGTTTTTCCTGTCTGCTCTCGTCTTGGAGTAGATAGTTTTTGTACTTCTCTTCACGCACTGGCCTACAAACTTGGGTACAATGGGGATGAATCATTAGTTCCCGCTTTAATTTCAGTTTACGCAAATTCTGGAGATTTATTGGCTGCAGGAGAAATTTTTTACACTTCGACTCGAAAAAAAGTTGCCATTTGGAATGCCATAATATCTGCTTACACACGGAACCAAAGAAGGGAAAATGCTTTTGCAGTGTTCAAAATAATGCTACTTAATGAAATGAAACCGAATATGGTGACTTTCGTGTCTCTTTTTCCTTCTTCCGAGAATCTTGGTAGCATTCAATATATTGAGTCCTTACATGCTTCTTTAGTAAAATATGGATTTGAAAAAGAAGTCTCTGTCGTCACATCTCTTCTGTCAGTGTATGCTAAACTCGGAAATATGGATTCATCTGAGTTTCTTTTCCATAGTGTACACGTAAAGAACACACTAATATGGAACTCAATTGTTTCGGCATATGCTGGCCATGGATTTCCTGAACATGCTTTCAAATTGTTTCGTCTCATGCAGAAGGATGGTTTTAATCCAGACGAAATCTCGATTATTAGTCTCCTTTGTTCATGCTCCGAGTTGAAAGCCACTTTGCTAGGAAAGTCTGCACATGCTTTTAGTATTAGAAGGAAAATCGATTTGAATATCAATGCGCTTAACGCACTGCTGGCATTTTACTCCGAATGCTGTGAGTTGGAATATTCTTTCAGAATATTTGAGAAAATGGTTTTGAAAAATATTATTTCGTGGAATACAATGATTTCTGGATGTGTGGATAACAGAGAGTTAGAGCGAGCGATGCAGTTATTCCATCGGATGAGGCAAAAAGGCGTAAATTTCGATTCCGTTACTTTGATAAATATCCTTCCAGTTTGCCATGTGTGTGAGGAACCAAATCTCGGTTCGGCTATTCATAGCTTGGCTATCAAAACTGCTCTTTCAATTGATATTCCCTTAGCGAATGCCCTTGTCACCATGTACACCAATTGTGGAGAGATTGGTGCAGCAAGGTTATTTTTTAATGATATGCCGGAAAAAACTGTGGTTTCTTGGAATGCTATTTTGACGGGCTATCGTTATCATAATTTACATGAGGGGACCATGGAGTTGTTGAATGAAATGATTGAGGAGGATCAGAAGCCGAATTATGTAACTTTGCTGAACGTATTACCTGCATGCGACATCCTTCGTCGTGGTAGATCCGTCCATGCGTATATTATAAGGAATATGATCCCACTCGAAACTCCTCTTCTCACATCTCTGATGATCATGTACGCTCGTTTTGAAATCTTGAAATCATGCTCCATACTATTCCATATTGGAGACAAGACGAGTATTTCTCTGTGGAATACCGTTATGTCTGCACATCTACTTTCAAAGAGGGGTGCTATGGCATTTTCCTTCTTCCTTGAGATGCTTCAGAATCAAATCGACCCCGATTTTGTTACGGTTCTCAACCTCATTTCGGCATGTGTCCAAATCAAGAACTTGGGCATTTCAAACTCCGTCCTGGCTTATCTTTTAAGAAAAGGGTTCGGCAATGATGTGGCGATCGGCAACGTCTTGATCGATCTATATGCAAAATGCGGAAGCATCTCCACTGCACGGAGGCTCTTCGATGTGTTGCCGCAAAGGGACACTATTTCATGGAGTGCGATGATAAACGGGTATGGATTGCATGGGGATGGTGTAGGTGCTCTTTCGCTCTACTCAGAAATGAGGCTTTTTGGTTCGAAACCCGATAGAGTTACCTACACGAGTATTCTATCGGCTTGTAGCCATGCAGGTTATGTCAAGGAAGGAAAAATGGTTTTTGATTCTATGTTGCGTGATAATATAGTGCCGGGGATCGAGCATTATGCCTGTGTGGTCGATCTTCTTGGACGAACGGGAAATTTGACTGAGGCATACGAATTTGTCAAGGATTTACCGCATAAACCTCGTGCTGACATGCTCGGATCATTAATGGGTGCTTGTTTGAGTCACGGAGATTATGGGCTCGGAGAGGAAATAGGTAGGCTTGTTTTGGATATGAAGCCGAGAGATTGCGGGCCGTATGTGGTTCTGCACAATATATATGCAGCAGGGGGAAAGTGGGATGACGCCAACAATGTGAGGGTGGTTATGGAACAAAAGCAGTTCAGTAAAGATCCTGGGATTAGTTTTCTTGATGAAAAGCTGTAAGTTGGCTTCTTCTCATTTCAGTGGTTCCTCTCTTTTTATTTTTATTTTTTTTTAATTCCTCCCTCGCTAGAAAATAGTGATTAGTGATAAGGGAAGTAGAAAGAAAAATAAATTTGAAAACTCTAACTGAATATTGCAGCTGTCAACCCTCTTTTTTAAATTCATTAATATTGAATCGACCGGACGCACCTTTAGACCTGTGCTACTTTGGGAAGCCCCTCGATATATCACCATATCTCATTTTTTCATAGATAAATGTAACTAATGTATCTTCCCCGTACATAATTTACTCATCATGGCCATGATCAGTTTTACTTGAAGAAGTAAAACTTGACCCAATTTTAGGTGTGCTGTCAATGCTTTGATAGGATCTAAATCAGAAATTTCAGCCACTCTGCGCACACCTGTTCTCTCGATCAGCCACTGGTAATTGTTCATGTTCATTTCCTCAATAAAGTCATTATGCTTCTTCTCCACTCCTAGCTAGCATTTCTCCTCCGGCCAATAACAAAATTTCTCATCTCTTCGGCCAACCCCAACCCATTATAAAATAAACACATTTGTTGGTCTTCCGAAAATCCATGGTGAGGGCACCCGTCTCAACAAATCCTTGTAACGTTCCCACATCTCATACAACGTCTCTCAGTTCATCTGACGTAACTGATTGATCTCGATTTTCAACTTCATGTTTGTTGGGTGGGAAGAACTTGAATAAGAACTCCCCACTTAACTCATCCCACGTCTCAATACTCTCCGTAACAAGAGTCCCAAACTAGTTGGGGTCTTTTCTCTCAAAGAAAATGGAAACAACCTCAAACGAATTGCATCATTTCATCTTAATTGTATTGCAAATATACATGAAGTGGAAAAGATGGGCATGTGGATCCTCAGTCACGAAATCTCTGAACTAGTTCTGCTGAACCATTAATATAGCTGGCTCGAACTCAAAATACAAAGTATTTATAGGCACATGCGTGATTCCCTGATAATTCCGATCAAGCCACTGCCCAAATCCGTCACGAGTGGACAGAAACCGAGCAGTCGGTTGCTCCACATGCACGCCTCTGTTGGCCTGAATTGTTGTATTCTCATTCTCTGCATTTACTATGGCCTCGCCTCCTGCGTTATTTTCCCTCTCGTTCCATCTCGTCTGATAAATATCTTCTCAATTTATTAGCGATAGTGAAAAGTTTCAAAAGGACCTAAATAGTACCTAAAAACACAACTACAAAATTTTAAAAATGTAATTGAGTCCAACAAATCAAGAAATAAGTGCAACACGATAATTATTACACATAAGAACAATTTGGTCCGAAAAAACACTATAAGATATTTGTAAAATTGTTTTAGAACCTTGTCTTTAAAATTAAAAATGGATGTTTCTGCAAGTCATGAGTCACTTGTTCTGATTCTACAGAAAACTTTGGAATGGAATATTTACATTTTGATGAATATCTTCACTCTCAAAAGTTACACACAAGATAAAAATGCAAGGTGCGCGTACGTGTTGGACGAACCAAACACTTCAAAGTGTAGAGAAACGGTCCGAATCGGGTATAGAATTATTACAATAATTATAACAAATATAACTATTACAAAATTCACTTACGGGATAAGGATTAGGGTTTACACAACTTCTAAAATGCAAGAATTAAAAGTGACTGCAAAATAAAATAGGAATAGAAAATGCAAACCAACAAATCAGAACCGGACCAGAAGCAAAACACCAAGAAGAACCGTATCACACAGCCAGATCCTACCGAAAACCACCCAGAAACACCGATCCCAAATCAATCGCCCAAATCACCGTCACAAAGCTCTTGATTTATTTCACAGAGAGAAAAGAATCGAAGGTAAGTTACTAGCTCTCAGAATTTTTTTTTTGTATTTTTATCTCTCAGGAAAAGGATATATATAGTAGTATCGGAGTAACGAACGAAGAGAGAAAGACGGGCCAACAGATCGTAAATCCATGGTGGAAGACTAGGAACAAACTGAGGAGAGAGAGTGAAAAACAGGCAGAAACAGAGATGGAGGCGGAAGACATAATGAGTGGGGTAGGGTTTCTGAAGGGTGCGTAGGTTTTATATATAAGGTCAAATATAAAACCAACGACCGAGATTAACTGAGCCAAATGAATGGCCAGGATTAATCAGATACGTTGGGTAGCTTCCAGGGTTCCGGGCCGGGTCACATTTAATGGTGGGCTGCAAGGAAAAATATATGTTGGGCCATCATATTTAATTCATTTTGGCCCACATAACCCAACATTTCTCCACCTGGGCCAAATGAGTCATCGGGGCACATAATAGAGACACCACCTGGGCCAAATGAGTCATCGGGGCAAATAATAGAGACATCATCGCCGTAGGACAGCACCTGCACTCAAAACACAAAGTAAATACAAGTAATCACAAAGAACAATAACAGCAATCACTAAGAGAGCAAGGCCATCACAAAAATGGCGAGGCAATCACTAAGAGAGCAAGGCCATCACAAAGAAAGAAAGGCAATCACAAAGAATGCAAAAGACTAAGAATTAATCTTGAGTTCCCAAGTTCAGTATGTCCGTGCAGGACACGAACTTCTCCATTGGTAGGCATTTGGTGCCCATATTTGCAGGGTTAAATGGTGAAGGAATTTTCCCAAGTTCAATTTCACATTTCTCAACAATATCACGAATAAAGTGAAATTTAACATCAATATGTTTAGTACGGTCGTGAAAGACAGGATTTTTGCACAACTGAATTCCAGATTGACTATCAGAAAATACCACGACTTTTTCTTTTAGGAACCAATTTCAGATAAGAGACCCTTGAGCCATATGGCTTCTTTAAACGCCTCGGTTGCAGCAACATATTCAGATTCAGTCGTAGATAAGGCAACAACATTCTGTAACTGAAATTTCCAACTAATGCAAGAGCCACAAAGTGTAAACACATAAGAGGTGGTAGATTTTCGATTGTCACGATCATTCGCAAAGTTAGAATCAACATATCCAACAAGTTTAACCCCATCAGCAGATTTAGAAAACTTAATGCCAACATCCATAGAGGATTTTGAATAACGAAGAAGTCATTTCAAGGCTTCCCAATGCGGGATACCAGGATTAGACATATATCTACTCAAGCAACTAACAGAATAGGCTATGTCGGGCCTCGTGCTAACCATGAGATACATGACTTATCCTATAACATTAGAATAGGGAACATTTTCCATTGATTTTTCTTCTTCACGAGTTTTAGGAGATTGATCTTTGCTTAACAGAAAATGGGCAGCAAGAGGCACATAAGCAGGTTTTGCATCAGTCATAGAAAACTTTTCAAGAATTTTCTCAATGTAGGAAGACTGGTTTAGAAATAAGGAACAGTTTTTCCTATCTCTAATAATGTTCATGCCTAAGATTTTCTGAGCATCTCCTAGGTATTTCATGTCGAATTGTTCACTAAGACACGATCTAACATGATCAATCAACTTCATGCACGGACTCACAAATAACATGTCATCAACATAAATAAGCAAGAAGATTGGAACAGGTGAGTTTTCTTTAAAATATAGACAAGGGTCATACGAACTACGTTTGAATTTTAAAGAAAGCATATAAGAATCAAATTTCTTGTTCCATTGCCTGGGAGACTTTCAAACCATAAAGAGCCTTTTAAGAAGGCAAACATGTCAACAAAGCCTTCCGGCTGCTTCATATAAATTTTCTCATTCAATTCACCATGCAAAAAGGTAGTTTTAACATCCATTTCTTTGTAAGAGTGGCCTTATTCACAACTAGTCCTCAAGATTATTATGACATTCCTCATGTATTATCCAATTAAATATTGTCAAAATCATTATTTTGTATTTTATATGTTTCAACATATCACACAAGTATATCACAAGTAACTATATCGAAATATTATATATCGGAAATTATGACAAAAAAATTATGTGATGAGCTTTTTATATATATTTTTTAAAACAAGATCACCAAAACCAGTATAAGTTATACCAAAAAATTATATATGCGGTTGAATGACATGCCATTTGTCTTTGGCATGCCATTTGTTCTTGACTAGACCCGACAATTTACCACACGATACGAAAACACGATACGAAAACGACACGAAAATTTAGTGTTTGGGTTTGCATTTTGAGTACACGAAATGAAAATACACGAACACGAAAATACACGACCGAGATTTAGCGTCGGTTTTGTGTTTATCCTTTGGGTACACGACACGACACGAGGTACACGAAATAAATAAATAAATATATACAATATTTCATATTTAATTTTATAAAATTTGAAAATATAATGTGAACTTTCATAAATTTCGTGTAAACATTCGTGTTTTCGTTGCTATTCATTTCATTTCGTCTATTAAAATCTATAAAAATAATATTAAAATATTAAAATTATTATATTTTATAATATCTTAATATTTACTCGAAGTTGGAGCTATGGAGGTCTAACTTAGAATCCCAGGGCTTGCATGTGAGTTGGTCTAAGACCGAGTATCTCTGGTGTAACTTTAGTGGTGAGGCCAGCGAGGAAGAAATAGAGGTAATGATTGCGGATCAGATCGTACCCCGTACGGATAAGTTCAAGTATTTGGGTTCGATCATTCACAAGGAAGGTGAGTGTGAAGATGATGTCACTCATTGTATCAAGGCGGGGTGGCTAAGGTGGAGAGCTGCGACTGGGGTCCTGTGCGATAAGAAAGTCCCTCTAAAGTTGAAGTGTAAATTCTATAGAGCGGCAATCAGACCTGCTTTGTTGGATGGCTCCGAATGTTGGGCAATGAAGAAGTCGCTTGAGAGCAAGTTGGAAGCGGCTGAAATGAGAATGTTACGTTGGTCGTGTGGTCGCACAATGTTGGATAGAATCTCGAACGGGGTTTTCAGGAACGCGCTAGAAGTGGCGCCCATTTCAGTGAAAGTTAGGGAAGGGAGACTGAGATGGTTTGGCCACGTCCGCAGGAGGCAGGCTTCTGCTCCGGTGAGGAGGGTTGAGAGTTTATTGGTTGTCGGGGAGAGGAGGAGAGGCGGACCGAGGAGGACGTGGGAGGAGCAACTGAGATTAGATTTGAAGGCCTTAAACCTTTCCGAGACCATGACTGTTGATAGGTGCTCTTGGAGGCGCCAGATCAGAGTTGTGGATTCCTTTGTAGGGAGCGGTGCTATAGTTGAGAGCCTCAGGATTGGGTTGTCTCGGTTAGCTTTGACCTAGAGTATTGCATTTTTTACTTTTATTGTATATGTTATCCTATTGCCTTTTGCATGTTGTGTATTTTTGACAGAGAACTGTGCACAGAGTCAACCACTCTTCTATTAGAGCAGCGTTCATTGAGAGTGCAGTTGCCATAGTTTCATTAGGTAAGGCTCATGTGAATTAAGCCATGAGCTCAGGTATGGTTTGGAGCTTTTCCGTATCACATACTTCTTTGTATATATCACTCTTTACTTTGCTGTGCACTAAGATGTGGGTCTTCACGGAAACAGCCTCCCTACCGTAAAAAGTAGGGGCATGGTCTGCATACATCTTACTCTCCTCAGACCCTGCTCTAAACGGGATATACTGAGTATGTTTGGTTTGGTTTGGTTTATAGGTTAGTATATTTAACACAAAGTCGATAAGAGTCACAAACTCGATAAGAGTCATTAATTAGCTTGAATTGAAGCTCAATGACAATATCTACTCGAGTAGTTCGAGCTCGCCCTCAACTCGATTACATCAGATCGACCCCAGTCTTTTTAGGAGTCAATCACGAATAGCTCACGTACTATCTTGTCTCGCTTACATCCCTACATATATACATTTACTAGCAGGATCTTAGATTCATAAATGACTCTCTCTCTCTCTCTCTCTCTCATATATATATATATATATATATATCCTGCAACTCATTTATAAATGATACAGATCTGGGAAAACTAGAGTGCCAAGACAGTGAAATCCCGAAACCAGGATTGAATAAATAATTTTAATAAATGCACAACAAAAAAAAAAGGCGAAGATTTCATCCAGAGAGCGAAAACAATCTCTGGAGGACAAATTGCAACAATAGGAAATAAATATCAACATAGTCCCAGCGTCCAGCAAATATGAACGCCACAGGTTTCCCAAATCTATCTAAAAGCATACCAACTTGAAACATGTATAGGTAGAACTCCTGTATGCCAATACATCAATCAACTAGTTCAAGAACAATACAAAAAATAATACTTGCAGCTAAAGCAAACACAACCCTAAAGCCGCTCACTCAGACACCATAACCGATTCTTTTTCACTGCTCGCTTAGAATATATTATTTCACGAGCCAGCCCATAGCACAGCAAAAAGTACGCCAGCCAAAAAGATCCCAAAACTACCCAAGGTTCTATATGAACCTCCGGAAAACTGTAAGTGAGTACCAAAAAAAACAGGCGGTTATTGTCACAGTTTGAAAATGGCAATATATGTAATTTCCATAACTCCCGGGTCACGTACTGGAACCACCACTAGTGCTCTGTTTGGCAACATAAATCTGTTTCACCTTCGAAGAATGATAACCTCTATCCACACCACCCGACTGGTTCCGCCCACGGTAATCCATCCTCCGATGAGGAAACTCATTTCCCATACTCCTACAAGACACGCCCCCACTTCTTCTTTGATAACCGTAGCCGCTGTTGGTCTTATTATTATTATACCCCTGCTGGGTGGATGACACATTCCTCCTAGAATACCGAGTCTTGAGAGGACTTGTTTTCTGGGGTTTGCTATTCTCGGCTGCATCACTTTTTCCAGATTCAGAATTGGCATTTCCGGACGAGATTTGAACAGCAACACTCTGCCCAGATGAAACTGTTGTGGACCTCAATGAATCTGATAATCCTAGTTGAGAAGGAAGCGGGGCAACATTTGCATCGGGAGAGATGGCGAAACTTGAGTTATTATTATCTGATTGTGTTGGAGTTTGGGACTCGGTGAATCTGTTAGCAGCTAATGACTGGTCCGCGGGATGCACGTGGTTGACTTGAGAAGGCAATGCGCCTTCTATTTGGGGCTGCGGTGGTCGAGAGACGGGGACTGGGTGAAGTGGTGAGGCAGGAATATGGCCCCACCGAGCTTGGACAGGCAAATCAGATGCAGTCTAACAAAAAATACAAAATAAATGGTTAATTTTGAAATGTAAGCATATCCGCCTTGGAAGTGATAAAGTTAGCTAGCCACATAGGCGAAAAAGTAGACGTTGAATGAGAATCTACATGTTAAAGCTACTATTAATACTTGATAAGGTAACTTCTTAGTAAATTAATTACTGAAATTTTTAGTTTTAGTTTCATAAACTTGCTGTATATTCAAAATTAGTCCAATTGATTTGAATTAATCAAAATCAATCACCTAATTCCCGGTTTGTATCAATTTAAGGATTTTTTTTCATTTTTGCCAGGTAGCTGGCATGTCAATAAATTTTTTATTAGACATAATTTCTTATAAAAAGATTAAAAACACAACAAGAAAAATAAAAATACCAAATAATTCAGCGTACAAAATAAAAAACTAATATAAAAAATTATGATTACTTATTTAATAAATTTAAGAAGGGGAAAAAATATTATAACTATTAAATTAACAAAATATAATTATATACTCAAAAACTAAAAACAAACTACTTATCCTTGGTAAGGCTTCTTTGCCGACGGCAACTTTCAAACATCAGAAATAATATAAAATATTATTAAAAAAAACTGAAATTTCAACCCAAAAAGAAAATATGAAAAAAAATCAACCAGATGTTAAATTTAACAATAAAGTTAACGTGTGTTAAACTAGATTCTTTTAACATCTATTTTAATTCATCCAATGTAGACATTTTCTAAACCCCTTTACTTACTCTACTAACATGTATTTTAACCCATCAATGCAGATGCTCCAAGACAAATACTCGAACAGAAGATATAGAATGTAAGTACTTGTAGAAACAATAACAAAGATATAATACCAAGTCTACAGATCTCCAAATTAGTCTCCAATAGGCAAGTAAAAGAGGCCACAAGGCAAAGCCATTTCCATTAAAAAAATGAAGTGTGTATCATGTGTTTCATCATGCAGAATGATGGGAGAGGGGGAAATGACAAGGATACAATTGAAAAAAAAAATTACCCCAAAAGTTTATCCTAATCTAAAACAAAACCAATATAGCTTTCACAATTACAAAAATACGCCCTTAAGGTACAAACGCCCCAGTCGTGTATGTATTTACATAACAAATACCACCCTTGCTTACAGTGCAATTTGTACAACGAAATAAATATCACAGTCGGGTACTTGTTATTTTGAAAAAAAGCAAGGACTTTTTTTTTTTTTGGGGGCAGACTAAATATCAAGAATATTTTTTGTAATCAACCCAAATGATAATTACGCAAGAAGCTACCTGAAAAGGAGATACATCAAACATGGGCACCGGGGGAGGCATAGGCAAGAGAGGGGATCCTGGGGCAAGATGCTGAATTGGCGCTGTCATATTCGGACCACTCCTATGCACATTACTCATATTCACATTATTAATGTCTCCCTCACCACTACGCACACCAGAGGACGATGTCGGCACACTATTTTTCCAATCACCTTGCTTTCCCGAAGGGATATACGTTGCACCCATAAAACTCAAACCGACCTGCCCATACTGTCCGATGGGTGCAAAATGATTATAGACGACCATATGCGGCGTGGGCCCCTGAACACCGGGAATGCCTCCAGGTGGGCCAATGAAAGGGCCTGAATATCCAGCTGACGCACCATAAAACGAGTCCACACCAGAATGGCATTGCTGCCAACTACCAAGTGGTCCGGAGGTCGGCGGTGTATTCTTTGGGGGATGTGATTGCGCACCTGAGGATTCTTCCTGCGGGCTGAATGCAAATATCGGGGCACCCAACAACGGATTCATCTCATAGAAGGGGAAGTGCGAAGGTGGCCCCGCAGGGAAGTGAGATAACATTTGGTTCGAGGAACTCTGAGGACTTGGCAATGGCGGCCACAGGGATATTGGTGTCGTCTCCACGGATAGATCTGCTGGAAGAGAAACACTTAATAACTCCTCATTTTGCGATTGACTTGCTAAGTGCTGATCACCCACCACACCTGTAAAATAGATATAAGTTATCAAATACAATAAGGGTGAATTACAAAAATCACCCCTTAGGTTTAGGGTATTAAAAACCCTGGAAAATTGTCAGAGTTACAAAATAAGGTAGTCTCGTTCTTGTAAGATGAGTCATGCTTCAGTGCTATACCTGTTATACTGCCCTTAATACAAGCACTAAAACTTGTGGCATCATTACCATTCCCGACCATATCGTCACTGCTGATGGCTGCAACAGCAACAGCAGAAGCAGCAGCTTCGGCTTCAGCCTCGGAATCTTCTACATGGTCAGTCAGTTGCTCCTCTTTTGAGAAGAAAAGAGAATCCCCTTTCTCGGATATGGGGAAATTACAGGATATTTGCGGGTCAGGACGGTTGGAACCTGGGGCACCTATCCCATGTGACACGATACGGCTACTAGTGGGAAAGATTGTTGGAGATGTAACAGCACCTGAAAACAGAAAAAAATGAGCTTCGAAGGTAACATAATTAGGTGAGCAACGAGGAGCTTGTAGCGACACTTGTACCAAATTGAATTTTCTCTCCAGCAAGTAGGGAACTAATTGGGCTTGAACCAGAAGAAAAAGATTTATCCTTTGTCAAAATTGATGGCATTGGTAAGATTCGAGCGCTAACTGTGCTGGAATGACCTCCAACAGTAGGAATGTTTGAATCATATCGAGCAGGTTTCATAACCTCGTCAATCTGAGACTGGCTCAAAGACATTACCTACCAGAAAATAAAAAAACATATTATCAAAAAAAATTCAGAAAGAAAAAGTAGATACTCCACCTTTTAAAACAATCCCAAAAAAGAATGAATATATCCCTTTCAAGGTTCTCTCATGTTTCAGCAATAAAAAGTTAGGAGGTGCTGACAAGAAGCAATAACCGTACTTTGCTAAGGAGGTACAGATGCGGATGGAGTGGGAGTATTGGGAGACGAGTCAGGAAACTCGGGTCAAGATTGTTAACTCAACCCTTCACTGATTAATGCTAGATCATTAAAAACCTCTGGTATAATAATTTAGACACAAAAAGAAACCTTTGAAGTAATAAATATGTCAGTTAATGATTGTTACACGAAAAAACTGTGGTGAAACAATGCCTTAGATTGAATTGTACTTTCAGATGGAAGTTGAAAAGACAAATTTTATTAGACCATTTTCATTTAACCTTAAGATTGAAAATAACAAACCATTACAGATAATATCTGACTTACGATATTTTTGACAACACAGTTATTGCAGCTGTCACTAAACTATACCAATACCAACACAAGTTAAACATATACCTTTTGATTAAAATCTGCAGTACCCCAGGTAGTCAAGAATGATTCGACATGATTCATTACCTTATTTTTGCTGTCAATATTCAGTCCAGTCTCACGTAATGTTCCCTCATTAGAAACAATAGATACGGACCCTGCTTGGGTAGAGCTGCTAATACAAGTACATACACAAAAATACATTAGCATTCTTGTCAAATGAGATTCCAAGGTTGAAATTTCCATTAAAGAGCATATACTTGATTGCGTGTGCGCCAGAATTGATTGGAGGAGTCCCAATAGGAGGCAGGGGAGCTGCAGTCGTACATCCTGTTGATACTTCATTATTTGCAAAATGAGGGCTCTCATATGCAGTAAAATTCAATTGGGAACTCTTTGCTTCTTCACTACCCAATGGTATAGAGAGTTTATTATGGCTTCTTGAGACTACTTCCATTGCTCTAGAAGCATGTGGTTTGTGTGGTGGCTGATGAGACAAAAGACAAAAGGCAATTGTGTAGCGGAACAAAATATTTATGTGATTGAAAAAACAATTTCAGAACATAATCACCAAAGATGTGCTAAGAAACATTTTCTATAAGCACTGATACCTTAGTGGTCCCTGATCTGGCTTTGATTTCTTTTTCCCTTTGCTCACGTCGATCATTTAGCATTTGTCTTTTGGATCTGACTTCAATGAAATCATCATGATCGCTGGGGGCTTCTATACCAGGTTGTTTAAATACACGCACAACACCGCTCAGTAAGGTAGCATCTATATCCTCCTCAGATGTGATTCCCCACAAATTTGCTTCACCAGGCTGTGAGGTACTCTGACTCTTAAATGATAAATCTTTCGGCATCTCTTTTGCTGCCCTATCTCCAGAAACCTCCTGAGAAGTTACATTTCCAGAAACCGTAGTCTCTGATTCAATTCTTTGCTTCGTAATCCTATTAGAGATTTTACCTCTCTTAGACCCACTTCTTGTAAAAACACCAACAGCCTTTCCATTGTAATTAGATCTATGATCTAAGCTTGCATTATTAGATACAGGTGGCAGTCTCCTGTCATTATTCTCACGAACCCGAAATTCAGTTTGTTGGACAGTTCGTCGAGGTCTTCTCGGAAACACATTTGAATCTGTCGACGTATCGTAATCCTGGACGGATGATCTGGTGTTTGTATTTTTTACTGCATAGACAAATCTTCTCCCCCTGCCACCACCAGATAATGGACCTAAACGTCTCACTCCACTATAGTTTTTATCCCCACCAATGGACTGCATTGTCGATTGTACATGATGTGACTGACTTTCGGATGCATTTGCCTTTGAGGATGGTAAGTAACTTCTCGAAGCAGCATTATGCTGGCCTTTCTTTTCTGGTTTGACAGATTTTGACTTTGTTTTTTCATCACAAGGCCCAGAGACCCCAGACTGCTCAGGTGATGCAGAATTAAAACTCAACTGATTGTTTATTGGGATGAATGGCACCTCATTCTTGGTCACATTCTCTCTAGAAGGATCATGAGTCACAGAGCCTCCAGCATTCGGAATAAGATTAAAATGGCCCAGCATGTTGGGCTGACGAAGAAAAGACATTGATTGAGGAGACATCGGCAACATTCCCTGAGAGATAGGAGACATGTAACGGAGCTGACCGAACTGGAACGTGGGAGGCTGTGATGAATGCATGTGAGTAATGGATTGACCAACAGGAGGATGGATAGGCAGAGGCATCTGTATAGAACCAATCTGTATAGCGGGCACAGGTGATGGTATCAACGACGGGCCAGAAAACAGTCCAAATTGAAGCTTAACAGGTAGATCACCCTGACTTACAGAAGACGATAAAGTTGGCATATTATTGTTAGTCTGACTAGTGGTACCGGTAGATGAGGTAGTCTGTTGAGCAGCTAAACCAGTACCATCAGAGGAACCAGCTGTTGTTACTGGGCCAATACACCCTTGCAATGCCAATTTTTGTGGGACATCTGCAGATGAGCTATCGGCATTTGTTCCATGTGAATCATCTGCAGGCAAATAATTCAGGTCATCTGAAGGAAACCCGTCGACCGTCCCTCTTTCTGCCATGATACCAACAGAAATCTCGGGCATCTCAAATGATCTTTCCTGATTCTCTAATTTTTTCTCAAAATCATCTTTCGGTAGTACAACTTCAACACCCTCATCAAAACCTAAGACTACATTTTCCCTCGTGTGAGGCGACTCACCTTCCTCGAGCTCAAGGCTTCCAAAGTTTTGAGTCGGCTCAAGATTCTCATCATCCCTTTCACGCACTTCATCCTCTTCTTTATAACCATCCTCATCCTCATCATATTCTTCTTGCTGCTGCATAGTGTTATCGTTTTCAACAGTCCATTCTTCACCTTCAACAGCAGAAACATTATCAGACACCATAAGTACTGCATCAATTCCAGAATTACCATTATGGGCAACAGATTCACTCCCAGTTACTAAATCTCGTTTTCCTGCAACAGATGATGTTACTCGCGAGTCTCCAGATTCATCCAACTCATCATGAGAAAAATGTTGTGGAGAAGTTGGAGGGCTAGAAACAGAGAGTGAAGATTGTGAGTCACACCTAGGTGCATTGTTCAAATTCTGGCCTTCAGAAGTATTATTTTCTTGCTGCAGTCCAAAAATCTGTGAGGGCTTAAGAAGAGCACCTTGATTACTATCATAATAAGCTGTAGATTCAGTTCTTGCTCCGTGCGTAAATTGATTGTTGTTATCTAGAAAAGTCGAAGGGTCCGCAAGTTCTCCAGTAACTCTTGGATTAGGCCTTTGAGACGAAGCAAGAGAAGGAGGCGGAAGTACACGTGGTTGTCTCGTGGAATATCTTGACCTCCCATGATTATAAAGATCATTTGCTTCAGAATGTGGGTACAATCGCTCGGGATAAGGAAGACGGGTAATGATTCGAGAGCGTCCCTGCCCCCAGTCACTATCACCATATCTATCAGCAATACTATCATGAAATTCCGAATCCATTTCCCTGAATTTTCCATATGAGTCGGGATTCCCAGAAAGGTTCCACCTGTGATGGCCTTCATGATATCCAAAATCATCCGTGTAAGGCTCTTGCATTGCTGGTTTCAAGTAAGCTCTCGAATGCATGTACCCAGCTCCATCGTGAAACCCTTTCTGTGGAGTTGCTCTAACACCACCAGCAAATGCATCACGCCTTGGACTGTAATGATCAGTGTCCTGGCCTGATAGTTGTGCAGGGAAGCCAGCACCAGTTTCCAATCCATCCCTTTTCCAAGAATTATTATTAGCTTTACCTCTGTCAGTAAAGTTTGAAGAACCTTCTCTAGGAGGGTAAGGCCATGAGCTCATCTCAACATGTGCACTATGAGTGGAGGAATCAAATGAACCAGACGCCATCACATTTTCGACAATTCTCTCACTTTCTTCCCACGAATCCAAATCCAGGTTCCTCGAGATTTGTCTTTCCTTCACAGCTGCTTCCAATTTCTCATCCACAGTTGTTTTAGATACAAAGGCATCGCCTTTCGAGGATTCAGCCTGCCTCTTGGCTATCCTAGCTTCCAATTCCTCGAGCTTCTGTTTGGCAGCTAGCTTCCTCCTTTCTTCTTCCAATTGGATTCTTCTTTTTTCCTCTTCCCTGGCAATTCTCTGCTCTTCAGCTTTTCGAATAGCCTCAACTCGCTCTTGTTCTGCCCTCCATGCAGCTTCACGGGTTTCCTCCTCCACCTTTCGTCTTTGTTCATCTTCTTCCCTAATCCTTCTCTGTCTCTCCTCCTCTTCCCTTTGAGCTTGCACCAAAGCTCTTTCTTGTTCTTCAATGACCCTCTGTCGCTCAAGTTCTTGCATTTTCTGTACTCTTTCGAGTTCTGCCTCAAACGATTCCCTAACAGGATCGTGAAAATCAGTCGACTTCACAGCATCTTTCTTCCTTTTGATAACCCCAACAAGTCCCTCGGAAAAGAGATCCCTGTCATCAAAACCTGCAGGACCATAATCCCTCGAGAATAGGTCCTCCGAAAAGAGTTTATCGCTGTCTGAAAATCGTTTATCACGACCCATATTCAGTATTGGGTCAGTTACATGAGGCATTTTTCCAAAAGAAGATTTGGATACATTTATACTCTGGTAAGTATCGCCTCTATATCTATAAGATTGTTCAGTGACATGGCGATAGTTACGCTCCGTCCCTCGATTATTAAATGATTCCATTGTATTATTTTTCTGCTGATGGTGCCCTACAAGTACAGAATCCCTCCTCCCAAAGGAAGAATCCCTGTTATGCACCACACTACCATCTCGACCAATGTCTCCATAATAAGGTTGAACATATTTATTCTCCTTCATCATGTTATTGTAGCCAGACATTCTTAAACCAAAATCAAATCTACAATTACCCGTTTCTTGAGAGCTATATCCATCTATAGACAACGGTGAGTTTCTCCACTTGTTAACTTCCTTACCTTCCCGACTAGGAGCTCTCACGTCTTTGTTATGTGGGTCCACTTTAAGGACTTCACTGGAAAATCTCTTTCCAGTTTCATTGTCCCGTTGACCCCATCTATTATCATATTGATTCGGACCTGGTTTGTGAGGCAAAATCCTGGGCCTGGGCAAGTCAAAATCTCTATCCCAATAACTTTCACTGTTTGAGTACCCAATATCTCTTCCCTGCTCCACAAATCCATGACTTGTATCACGCTCGTCATCCGCCCAATCAGATCTGGGATTCGTACAAACCACAGGCAGCGGGTCCGTAAAATAATTTTCCTGCCCCCCAATTTGATCATTCATTTGCTCGCTAGCCATACTGTGGCCCTTACGAACATCTCCCACTGAACGATTCTCAATAGTATCACCAGAAGCCCGACCCACTTGGTGTATATCAGCCAGCTGGCCCAAATGATAGCTACCCTCCTTATTGTGAGCCACCTCATCACCTACAACCTGTTTTTGCTTCTGATTTAAGCCATCCTTCTGTTTCTGTGATGTCCCAGATGATATAGGCCTTGCAGCCTGCAGAGAAGGGAAATCCTCACCTCTCAACAAGACGGCTTTATCCACAGATGGTGGAATATCTCGATCTGCAGAAGCGGGTCCCACAACTGCAGCCGCACTAGAACGAGCTGAAGGTGGCATATAAGAACCAATGACCCGAGTTGCTCCAGGTGTAGAATTTGTTCCATCAGCCTTAGGAGTGTCGACAACACTCTCGTTCTTTTCCAGCAACGGAGTAACGGCTGCCACGGGTTTTGTCCAGCCCATACCCGACGAATTGGGCCTCGAGCCACTCGCAGTCCCAGTACCCGCTCCCGACCCACCAGTGCCCGACATATCGAACTTCTCATGTTCTTTTCTCAATGATGGCAGATTTAAAGGGGGTGGGACGGATAATTTAGGAGCAACCTTTGGGGGGGCACCACGGCCCCGCGATAAAACCAACATTCCTCCGGCAGCTCCACTTCCGGCCCGGCCACGGGCAGCTGCACCTGGCCCATAAGGGACAGCACCCCCATTAAAATGTGGGTAATGAGTGTGGTGGGAGGAGTGATGCTGCTGCCCGTATGACTTGTTCAAATTCACCGAGACGAACTTCGAGCCATGATTCGCCATCTCCGAGCCGGACCCGAGACCCGAAATGGAAAACGGGGATCTCCGAAACCACACCAACGCATCAAAACCCTAACCCTAAGTACTTCTCACTCTCTTTTCCCCCTGTACAGTAATAAAATCAATGGATCAACACTTCCCCTAAGCAGATCTCACAAGAGCAAAGAAAAAGACGGAAAAATTGGAAACCCCTAGCTCTAAGAGTAATAATAATAATAATAATAATAATAATAATAATAATAATAATAATAATAATAACTATTACTGGAAAGTAAATTATTTCAATAATCGTATTGTTAGAGCAGAGAAATGTAATGAAATAGTGTTATTGATTTAATATGGGTATGGTTGAAAACGAAGACGAATCCGATCATTCGACCAATACGATAAGAGCGTACCTCGGTGTGGCGTAAGATATATGGCGGCAGGGTTATTAATGTGCGCTGAGTAGAGATGGAGAGAGAGAGAGAGAGAGAGCCCTACTCCGTACTTCAGTCCGAGGGGGAGAATCGGGAGATACCAAGTTTTAAGTACTCTATATCTATTTTGTTTTTCCTTTTTCTTTTTGTCTTTTTCTTCAAAAAGGACTCCGAAACGGGATACAATGCAAGATTTTCATTTCCCATTCTATGAGAAGTTTTTCCAAACTAAAAAACTATTCATGGATAGCTTTTTTAAATCGACTTGTTTTCATATAAAATTGTATTGTTCCAACGTCGTTAAAAAATTGGTATCTTCGGCGTATTTTTGAAAAAGAAAAACAAACAAAAAAATAATTTTTTGTTAAAGTAAATACACATGTGTGTCTTCTACGAGCTATTGGGCTTCTCCCAACTAGTATAGGGCTAGGCCTGTTAGAATATTCCAAAACATGTAATATCTCCATATTTAAAGGAACCTATCAATTAGAATGAATACATCTTCTGCCCTAATTTCTTGTCTTGCGTGCTTTCTCTACAACACGTTATCAGCACGTAGTCTACCACTGAGAGCAAGAAAAAATCGTCCGAAATTTAGAAAATTCCGAAGAAAAAAAAATCGAAAATTTTCTGAAAACCCTAGCCGCCTTCTTCCACCTTCAGCAAATCCGAAAACCTGCTCGCCTGCTCGTCTTCCGAAAACCCTAGCCGTCGCGTGCTCCGACGCGACTCCTCCTCCGCCCCCCTGCTCTAACGCGACCCGTCCAAATCAGACCAGATCGGACTGCTCGTTTTCCCCCGTCACCTGCTCGTTTTTCCCCGCGCGATCCAGACCAAATCGGACTCCTGCTTGTCTCCGACTCGTCCTGCCCCGACGCGACTCGCCCTCCTGCTCCGAAGTGACTCCGCCCTCCAGATCGGTCGCGACTCCCAGACCGATCTTCAGCCCACGCCTGACAACCCGCCCCGCCCAACCCGGCCCGCGCGCCGACCCAGTTTGTAAACTGACCCAGTTACTGTCAAGCACGACCCGACACTTTTAATCAAATATTTTTTTCCTTTCTACCCCAATCGCGAAGCAAAATACATAAGACGAACCTAACTGTCTGTCCATGGATTACCTTATATGTCTTTATTTGATTTAGTAGCGTAACATGATTTATGAATCGATTTAATTATGTTTAATTATATCAATAAATTAATTAACCACTTGAATTAAATCGTTTTATTCATAACCCTAGTTTAATAACTAATCATAATTGCGTCATAAGATATCTATTTGACTGCATAATGTGTATCTAGTTATACCACATAGGAACTATATGTTCATATATATATATATATATATATATATTATATATATATAATTTGCATGCATATTTAGATATGGCATGCAATTAGGCTACATACCTAGCATATTTAGATGACTACCACTCATAATATCATGATAACGAAATTTCATGTGTATCACATCGAAATCATGACCATACATCTTGGTTCTAAAATAAAATAATCCCAACTATTGAATAATTTATCATGGACGAACTCATGATTATGTGAAACTTATTCATTTCCTCATCTTGTATAGATTACTGATCCGACTCGTCCGGAATTCGACATTCTGGACTCAGAAGGACTTGAGTACCATCGATGGGTATCCGACGTCGAGACCACTTTTGTCGCTAAGGACTATAGCGTAACGCTCCTTGATCCTACGGCCAACGGACCGTCTGATAAGGTGAAAGCGAGTGCGCTAATGTTCCTTAGGCGGCACATCGACCCTAGCCTAAGGTGGGAGTATCTTCAGTTGAAATCCCCCAAAGAACTGTGGGATGCTGACTCGTATAGGCTCTGGCACGATAGATTAGGACATCCAGGGCGTGACATGATGATTCGCATACTTAAGAATACGTACGGACATCCTTTCTTTCGCACAAAAAGTAGAAAAGGACAACAACCCAACATAACGAACTTTGTCGGTGTTCCCCACAACACGTCGTCCGAAGTACCGGAGACATCATCCAATTCTACATACTTGACTTTGTCAAATGCACATCGTCATTTCTGCAAAGCCTGCTCTTTAGCCAAAGTAGGAGCGAGACCTTCCTACGTTAAAGATGCAACTGAGAACATTCCATTCTTACATAGGATTCAAGGTTATATTTGTGGACCTATTCAACCAGAATGCGGACTATTCAGATATTTTATGGTTCTGGTTGACGCTTCGACACGATGGTCACATGTCGCCCTATTGTCCACTCGAAATACTGCTTTTGCAATACTTCTAGCACAGATTATCCGTCTAAGGGCTCACCACCCTGACCACCCTATTCAGTCAATAAGACTGGATAATGCTGGATAGTTCACATCTAAAGTATTTGATGAATACTGCATGTCGATCGGGATCGATGTAGAGCATCCCGTCCCCCACATGCATACACAAAACGGTCTCGCAGAGGCAACCATCAAACGAATTCATATGGTGGCCCGGGCATTGGTTATGCGCACCAAATTACCTGTTTCTGCTTGGGGATATGAAGTCTTGCATGCAGCTTTACTTATTCGTTTCCGACCCACAGCTAACCAACCATTTTCTGCATACCAGTTGGTAAATGGATATGAGCCTGACATTTCACATTTGCGAATATTTGGTTGTGCAGCTTATGTGCCAATTGTGCCCCCACAACGCAATAATATGGGTCCGCAGAGACGTTTAGGTATTTATGTTGGATACGAATCACCAACAATTATCCGCTACTTAGAACCTTCGACAGGCGATCTATTTACCGCTCGATTTGAAGATTGTCACTTCGATGAGACAACCTTCCCATCGTTAGGGGGATGGGAGAAGATGAACTTTCTCCAGGAACGACAGGAATTGTTGTGGTCGGTTCCTACTCTGTCTCATTTTGATCCTCGAACTTCGCTATGTGATAGTGAAGTGAAAAAAATTCTCGATCTTCAGAACGTAGCAGATTCGATGCCTGATGCGTTTACTGATATCGCAAAAGTGACAAGATCAAACATGCCTGTTGCAAACGTGCCTGCAAGGTTAGAAGTCCACATGAAGGGGCGCAACACCAATGAACTGAGTGCTGATGTCGCACCTGGTTGCGGTGCGGCTGAGGCCGTGGCTCCCCAAAGGAAGCGGGGAAGACCACTTGGTTCGATTGACACCCGCCCAAGGAAGAAACGGGCCGGTGAGGCACATAATAATCCCCTAAACATCAATGCTGGGAATCCTTCCCACGAGATTATCTCTGACTATAACTTTGTCCATGAATCATTTCCGGGGGATGCCCCGAGGTCTGATTCGAGCTCAGAGAACAAAGAAATCTCTATGTACGAGAGTGTGTGCGATCTAGTTGATAAGTCGACAACTCGCATTGATGATGCATTCGCTTACGCTGTCGCCCATGACATCATGGAGCATGACGATATCGAACCACGCTCCGGGGCCGAATGCCAACGTAGAGCAGATTGGCCCAAATGGAAATAAGCAATCCAGGAAGAACTTGATTCTATGAGAAAACGCCAGGTATTTGTCCCGGTAGTGCTAACCCCGCCAAGTGTAAACCCTGTTGGACATAAATAGGTTTTTGTCAGAAAGTGAAATGAAAAGAAAGAGGTCCTTCGGTACAAGGCACGACTTGTCGCCCAAGGCTTCTCACAACGCCCTGGAATTGACTATGAGGAGACGTATTCTCCCGTAATGGATGTGATAACATTCCGTTACTTAATTAGCTTTGTAGTTTCCGAAGAATTGGAAATGAAGCTAATGGATGTGGTCACTGCGTATCTCTATGGGGATCTTAATAGAGAGATATACATGAAAGTGCCTGATGGCATTTCACTACTCAAGTCAAGTGACTTTAGGACACGGAGTGCGTATTCAGTCCGATTGAAACGCTCACTTTGCGGATTAAAACAATCCAGGCGGATGTGGTATACCCGCCTAAGTGACTACTTGATTGGAAGGGGATATAAGAACGACGAACTGTGTCCCTGCGTGTTTATCAAGAAACCAAGTTTCGGATTAGCGATTGTAGCTGTATATGTTGACGATATGAACATAATCGGCACCCTTGAGGAAATAAGGGAAACCGCCAGCTATCTAAAATCCGAATTTGAGATGAAAGATCTGGGGAAAACTCGGTTTTGTATAGGTATTGAGCTAGAACACCGAGCTTGTGGAATCCTCATCCACCAGTCTGCCTATGTCCAAAAGATACTCAGGCATTTCAATATGGACAAGGCACACCCGATTAGCACCCCCACGATCAGTCGCAGTCTCGATTTGGAAAAAAATCCATTTCGTCCGAAGCAATGTGACGAAGAGCTTTTGGGAGCCGAAATTCCCTACTTAAGTGCAATCGGCGCATTATTATACTTAGCTCAGTGTACTCGACCTGATATTGCTTTCTCAGTGAACTTGTTGGCAAGATATAGTTCTGAGCCCACGCAATGTCATTGGACTGGTATAAAGAACATCTTTCGATACCTGAAAGGAACTATTGAATTGGGACTTTTCTTCCCGTACAAGGCTAACGAACCTGCAAATGATTGCGCAATCACTAAAGCAAGTGTGAATGCCAATATTACTACCCCGACGAATGTGTTGGTAGGTTTTGCTGATGTTGGGTATCTTTCAGACTCTCATAAAGGCCGATCCCAAACTGGTTATGTATTCACAGTTGGAGATACCGCTATATCTTGGAGATCAACTAAGCAAACCCTTGTTGCTACCTCATCGAATCACGCTGAGATTATCACTCTACACGAGGCGGTACGTGAGTGTATATGGTTGAGAGCCATCATCACACATATTCGAGGTAACAGTGGACTAAGTAATGTCACTCATACAGCCACATGCATATACGAAGATAATGCCGCTTGCATAGAACATATGAAGCTTGGGTATATCAAGGGGATAATACGAAGCATATCTCTCTAAAGTTTTTCTATAATCACCAACAACAGGCCCTCCTCAATATTCAAGTTAAGCAAGTGATGTCTGAGGAGAATGCGGCTGATTTATTCACTAAATCATTGCCTAAGGCCGTGTTCGAAAAACATGTGAGAAATATCGGAATGCGTAGGATTTCCGAACTCCCGAGATCGAAGTAAGGATCGGATGGGACGGTGAGGTATAACGAATTTTACCCACCAATGTTGTACTCTTTTCTTTGATCAACGTTTATTTTTTCCCACTGGGTTTTTGTTACTTGGCAAAAATTTTAACGAGACAACATCACTTACACTGTTTTTCATATCCCTTGATTGACGAACTAATCAGGGGGAGATGGAGACTTGGGGTGAGTCTTACGTCCACGTCGCAAGTTACACTCTTTTCTTTACCAAGGATTCTTTGGGTTTTTATCACTTGGAAAGGTTTTGAACGAGGTAACTAGACGTTTACCTCACTAATCGACGAATTGATCACGTTTTTCAGCATATTGATCGACGAAATGATCAATGGAGGTTTTGGCTTAACGAAATTAGCGTAATCTATATGTCTGGATGTTGTACTTTTTTTTCCTACGATCAAGGCATTTTCCCACGTGGTTTTTGCTTGACGAGGTTTTTAACGAGACAACTTGACATGCTTTGAAGACTCGGCACAAGGGGGAGTGTTAAAGTAAATACACATGTGTGCCTTAGTCTACGGGCTATTGGGCTTCTCCCAACTAGTATAGGGCTAGGCCTGTTAGAATAATCCAGAACATGTAATTTCTCCCTATTTAAAGGGACCTTATCAATGAGAATGAATACATCTTCTACCTTAATTTCTTGTCTTGCGTGCTTTCTCTACAACATTCTTAGATCATTTTTTTTGATTTTTCTAAGAATAATGTCAACTAAGCACAACTATTTCTTTTAGTTTCCTATTCTTTTATATCCCGATAATACTATCTAGTTTCCAAAATTTATCTTTACGGAAAGATTACGGAAATCAAAATAATATAAACAATAATTATTCTCTCAAATAGACCCCATTTTGTTGAAGGGAAAATAACATGACACAAGAAAGTAGGGCAAAGTGTTGTTGTATTATTCCATTGATGAGCTCCCTTTAAATAGGGAGAAATACATACAATCAGGCCTTAGCCAAACCCTAACTAGGAAAGCCCATAAACTAACAGACTTAGGCACACAATGAGTATTATTCCTTTAACACTCCCCCTTGTGCCTAGTCTACAAGCGCATGTCATGTTGCCTCGTTAAAACCTCGTCAAGCAAAAATCCATTGGGAAAAATATCTTGATCGTAGGGAAAAGAGTACAACATCTAGACACATCAAGTTTAGACTTCGTCCTTTGAATCTATCCTCTCATATGATCGTTACATTTGATCATAGCGCTACTAAGGTGACCATTCCATCGATCCCTAAAATCGTACATCTTGTTACCTCGTTAAAAACCTTTCCAAGTGATAAAAACCCTGTGGGAAAAATGATCCTTGGAAGGAAAAGAGTATATCGTACGTTGTGGATGTAAGACTCCCCCTCAAGTCTACATCTCCCCCTGATTTGTACATCAATCAAGTAGTCGTTGCCTCATTAAAAACTTCGCCAAGTAACAAAACCCAATGGGAGAAAATGGACCTTGGTCAAAGAAAAGAGTACAACACATGTGATTAAGTTTCTTTATAATCATCATTTCCTTGTGATCTTTACATCAATCTCGGAAGTTGGAAAATTCTAGAGCTCCCCCTAATGCTTACATTCATATATCGTTGCCTCGTTAAAAACCTTGCCAAGTAACAAAACCCAGTGGGAAAAATAAACCTTGGTCTAAGGAAAAGAGTGCAACCTATGTGAGTATGTTACGTTATATCTCACATATTTCCCGTTATGATCATTCCATCAATCAAGGGGATTTACAAGTTACATCATGTTCATAAATGTAAGTATGCTCATCAGTGGCAGTACTTAACCGCTAGTTCCTCACAAGTGTAGAATGATAGTTCTTATGTACACTCACGGATTGATTCATGCAAAGCAATAATCATGTCGTGAAGGAGGTAGCCAAAAGGGGTTTGCTTAGTCGATTTCCAAGACATAAGCAATTCATACCAACACATACTTTGTGGTAGTTGCTTCGGCACCAGCATTTACTTTAGCATTTGCCATTTCGTAAGCAGCTTCCTTTGCCTGCTTGTAGGGAAAGAATAGTCCCAAGTCAATGGTTTCTTTTAAGTATCAGAAGATATTCTTGATACTATTCCATTGATGTTGCGTCGATGCTGAACTAAATCTAGTCAGCAGATTAACTGAGGAGTGATAGCAAGTCGTGTACATTGAGCTAAGTACAATAATGCGCTATTGCACTCATGTAGGGAATTTCAGCTCCAAAGCTCTTCGTCACTTTCCTTTAGACGAAATGGATCTTTCCCTTGCATCCAAATGTTCGACCTATCATGGGGTGCTAGTTGGGTTTACCTTGTCCATATTAAAGTACTTGAGAATCTTCTGGACATAAGCTGACCGGTGGAATAAATTCCACAAACTCGATGTTCTATGTCAATGCTTCGACAGAACCGAGTTTTCCCAAGATCTTTCATCTCAAACTCAGATTTTCAGTATCCGGTGGTTTCTCTTAGTTCATCAAGACCGATTATGTTCATGTCATCGACATACATTGCGATGATCGCAAATCCGGAACTTGTTTTCTTTACGAAGACGCAAGGACACAGTTCGTCGTTCTTGTATCCCTTTCCAATCAAGTATTCACTCATACGGTTATACCACATCCTTCCGGATTGTTTCAAACCGTAAAGTGAGCGTCTCAAACGAACTGAATACGCACTCCGTGGTCTGGAGTTACTTGATTTGGGCAATGAAATGCCTTCGGGCACTTTCATGTAAATCTCCGTATCTAGATCCCCATAGAGATACGTAGTAACCACATCTATTGGCTGCATTTCCAGTCCCTCGGAAATTACTACGCTAATCAAATAGCGGATACGTATACGTGGGAGTACATTTCCTCGTAATCAATTCCAAGGCGTTGTGAGAAGCATTACTTCGTGAACCTTGTACATTAGGACTCTACTATTCTCACTATGATTTACGACAAAGGTTCGATTATGTCCTTCAGGCTTTACACTTGGTTAGGTTAGCACTACCTACACCAAATACATGTCTCTTTGTCGGAGAATCTAGTTCTACGGAATGTTTTTCTTATAGCCAATCGGCTCTATGTTGATTTCATCCAATCGAGCGAGGTTCGACATCATCGTACTTTATGATTCATGACATGTCATCAAAGTGGGTGGTTGATCGTGCCACACCCTCATAATTTCATCGAGATTCTTGATTTTCGAATCATATCTTGGGCCCCCTCGTCATGATTCATGGACATAATAAAATCAAGCATGATCTCATGAAACGAGTTCATTGATGGTTAACATGTAATTTGTGCCGTACTCTACCTCTTACTTAGGTGAGTATTTAGTCGAACCACGTGGCTTCCACCCCTTCCTTCGCAGGGAGCCACGGCCTCAAACACACCTCCACCAAGTGCGGTTGCATCACCCGGTTCATTGGTGATGTGCCCCTTGGAGGGGACTTCTAACCTTACAGGCACATTTGCAGCTGTAATGTGAGATCTTGTCACTTGAACGATATCAGTAAATGCATCAGGCATCGAATCTGCTACATCCTGAAGATCGAGTGTTCTTTATGCTTCACGGTAACATTGTGAAGTTCGGGGATCATAATGAGACAAAGTGGAGATATCATGACAATTCCCGCTGCTCCTGAGAAATTACATTTTCTTTCCTCCCCCTAACGACGGGAAGGTTGTCTCATTAAAGTGACAATCCGCAAATCGTGCGGTAAAGAGATCACTGTGAAGGTTCTAAATAGCGGATAAACGTCTGGAGATTCTTATCCAATGTGAATACTTAATCGTTTCTAAAGACCGATGCGCTGTGGGGCGCAGAAGGCACATATAATGCGTAACCAAATATGCGCAATTGGCACTCAAGTCCGTCTGGGTCCAAAATACAAAAATCAGGCTATCCAGTTACCAACTGGTACGCATAAACTAATTGGTTAGCAAAAGGTCTAAGAATGAACGATTTAAGTAAAGTTGCGTGCAATATTGCATAATCCCAGGCAAAATATGCAAATTGGTGCGCATAACCAATGACATAATCACCATACATATTCTTTCGACGGTGGTTTATGTGAGACCTTTGCATATGCACATGGGACGAGATACTATTCATTAATCTCTATCATGCAATAAACATCAAATACTTTTTGATGTGAACTCTCCAACATCATCGAGTCCTTTAGATGTGATAAGGGAGGTGAGTCCTTATAAGTTATCTTGGAAGTTCTGCAGCAGTTTGAGTGGACAGGAGAGCGACATGTGACCAATATGTCGGAGAATCCATCAAAACCATCAATACATAAATGGTCCGCATATTAGGTGGATGGATCCACAAATATCTCCTTATATTCAGCGTAAGAATGGAATGTTTGCTTTTGTTTCTTTAGCATAGGAAGGTCTCGCTCCTACTTTGGCTAAAGAGCAGACTTTGCAACACTAAGTGGTGGGCATTTGATATGCATTCGGTTCTTTAGATGACATAACACGATTAACGTCAACATTGTGCTTTATGTTGAGTTGTTGCCACATTTTCGCTCGAAAAGTAATGATGTTCGTACAGGTTCTTTAGTATACATATCATCATACTTCGACCAGGATGACCTAGTCTATCGTGCCAAAGCCTATATGAGTCTATGTCCCAAAGTACATTGTTGGTGACAACATAGGATTTTAAAAACCCAATAATAGTGAGGTACATCCACTAGATCGACTCATCAGTTATTCTAAAATGCGTTTACGTCCACATTCATTAGAATTAATAAAAGAAACTCTATTCCATGCTCACAGTGGGTTTCAATCTGAAAACCATTGCTACGTATATTATTGAAGCTAAGTAAGGTTCGAAGGGCTCTAGGTGCATACAGAGTATTGGTAACTTGTAATTGAGTTCCATTTGGGCATCAAAAATTGAGCATTACCTCGCCCTTTGATAAGTTGGGATGACCCAATCATCGTAGTTACCGAGGTTTGGCAGGCGACTTATTTAATGAATAGAAGCCTGATTTTAAGAACATTCAAGCTCTCCTCGATTCATTTCTTAGAAAAGAGTGAAATTTCGAACCATAAGCATTCAAGCAATATTCAGTACTTCAAAATAAAGCTAATAATCCAACGTAAGCAATATTAATATCTTGTTCGTGAAACAACGTTGCATCACGCCATTATTGAAAAGAAAACACCAACACAGTCGTCTTGAGGCAACTATACCAAATGTAAACGAGAAAGTAAACATAATACTAAGATTCAGTCAATAGACTGTGGCTCGTATGACTCAATTCGACGATTGGTGACTGTGAAAATTGACATAGGGGGACTTGTCTAGATCATATTCCTCCATATTGTGAGTTCTCCTTTCTTTGGACTCTATATATTTCTTGTAGTGAGATGCGACTTGCTTGCTTGCATGGTAGTTCTTATACCATGTCCAGCATCTCCACAATGATAGCACGGTTCATCGCCAACTTGAGCCTTAGAGGCGATAGGATGGGTATGTGCTTTTTGGTTCCCTTAGCTAGTAGAGCCGGGAGCACCAAGTCTTCGCATTACGTTGGAAGAACCCCCACGTCCTTGACCACGAAGCCTATCATGTCCAGTCCCCTATTCATTGGGTGGTTTCCATCCTTCACTTTGCCATAATTGGTCTTGGGAATTTTCTTTGTCCCAATCGGCCTGACATTACTGCTCACTAACACTTCGTTATGCCTCTCAGCTACTTGCGTAGGTTGATTAGCCATCGAAGGTAGTGATGCGTTTATTATCATACTCCAGCCTATACTGGTTCGTTAGTATATGAGCGGAAGTAGGGAAGGTGGAAAAAGCTTTCTAGATCATGTCATCTTCTGTGACGTCCTTTCCACAGAAATTTTAGGCGTGCCTTGAGGCGGAGCATATCTTTGTTGAAGTTGTTGATCCGTTTATAATCAAGCAAGCGGATTTCATTCCACTGCACGGTCAACTCTGGGAGCAAAGTTTGTCAATGTTCCCAAATTGGCCCTTACGGGCATCCCACAGTTCTTTAGGGAATTTCAACTGTAGATATTCCTATCTCAGGCTGGGTTCGATGTGTCACCTAAGGAATATAAGTGCACTCGCTTTTATCTTATCAGACGGTACTTGGTCTGTGGTGTTAAGGAGCGTACCACTATATTCTTTAGTGATAAACGTGGTCTCGACGTAGGAGACCCATCTATGGTACTTAAACCCTTTTGAGTCCAAGATGTCAAATTTGAAGCGAGTTGGATAAACTATCTTAATACAAGAAAAGGGAAAATGATTTTTCACAGTTTACCATGAGTACTTTTCATGATAAAATTTTCAATAATGGGAGCATTATTATTTTTCGGAACCAAGATATGGTCAAAATTACTTTCGATGCTATTGAGGATTACCAATGAAATTACTTTATCACGGTTCGAGTTGATATATACAGTAGAAATAAGTCCTCTAGGTTCTACTAATGATGAACCTAATACACATGCCATAACTAACGATGCATGCAAAGTATATATATAATTATAGATATAATCACATAGTCCTATGAATATATCTATACACGTATAAATGCAGTCAAAGAGGTATCTTATGCCGCAATTATTAATTCAACGTGAATTTATTTTAATTCAAGTTGCTGAAGCAATTTATTTTAATTTAATTAAAATTATGGATGCATCATGCTTTAATTGGTTTAATTAAGCATAAATAAATTCGGAGTATAATATGCAATTAATAGTAAATAAAAAAAATGTAAATTCGCACATTGCAGATAGTAGGGTTCGTATTTGTGTACTTTGTTTTGTGAATAGGAGCAAAAACGAGCTGAAAACAAGACTGCGTGCGGGTCGGGTCAACAACCGGATCTGATTCGTTCAGTAATCGGGTCGGATCTGTAACCGGGTTGAGTCAGCAACTGGGTCGAGTTCCTCCTTCTAATTGTCCTCTTGAATTTCCGGTAAAAATTCTTGATTATTCTCCAAAGTGAAATTAAAAAAAATCCCTTGCAAGACATAAAAAATAGAGGGTTAGATTTATACTCCATTTGTTAAATAAAAATAATATTATTTAATCAAATAATATTTTTATTAAATAAAAGAAGAGGGAGAAGCAAATTGTCTTCCTTTCTCCACAATTCCCGTGAAGAAATTATCCACCACACGGTCTCCTCTTTACGCTTGAATCCCAAAGATTTTTTTTTTTTTTTCGACCGAATTGATCCCAAACCGGTGGCAGTGTGTCCTTTCCGGTACATAGATTGGTGCGTGAGTCCGAGTTAACTCGAACGAGATGTACGGCTCTTCGATCCGTGCGTGGCGGTTCGGTCTGAGTTGCGGTGGGATCCGGTCGGACGAGCGCCGTGCGGTCCGTATCTCGGGAGGTTCCGACGGTAGATGCCGGCGGCGAGGTCCTGATGGCAGCTTGTCCGTGGCCGATCATCCACAAACCGGAGGGGGATGGTAGGCGGCGAAGAAGATGATGACGGCGCGTAGGGTTTCGCAGAAAAAATCCGATTTCTCATCGATTTCGATCCATTTTCTCCATTGAGAAAAAATCGATGATCGATTTACAAATGAGGTTGTAAGAACACCGAACGTTGAACGATAAACGCCGAACCTTATATAACATCATCTCTCGCCCGTATCAAGAGGATCTGGACGGAGGACGAGCGGCGACGTTCGGATCTGCTACCGGACGTGGAAGAAGACGGCTAGGTTTTCTTAAAAAAATTGATTTTTTTTTCTGGAATTTTCTGAATTTTCTCAGCGGTAGACTGCGTGCTGATAACGTGTTGAAGGGAAAATAACATGACACAAGAAAGTAGGGCAAAGTGTTGTTGTATTATTCCATTGATGAGCTCCCTTTAAATAGGGAGAAATACATACAATCAGGCCTTAGCCAAACCCTAACTAGGAAAGCCCATAAACTAACAGACTTAGGCACACAATGAGTATTATTCCTTTAACACATTTTAATTTTTTACTATAATTGGTCCGGTTCTCAAAATTATCTTTTGCACACACAAAAAAAAATATTCTTGCAAATATTTCTGAAAGACACGCAAAATGCTGCTGCGATGGAGCCGTGTGCACCCTTTATCTGCATTGTTAATAATACAAGATGTTCGCCGGTGCACCAGAAAAAACTTTCTTTTATTTAAAAAATATTCTATTTATTTTTAAATTTGTTTTTGAGGATTTTCGATATGAATCTTAATAAAAAATTATTAAATGAATCATGAAGTGTAATGTAATTGAGGAAGAAGTCTCACATTAACATAATGTTAAGTTAATTAATGTCTATTATACGAACAAATTTGGGATACTTAACGAAAAGAAGAGGTAGAAATAAATTTGGGGACGAAAGTAATATGTGACTAAGTCCTAATATATGTGTGTGTTTGCTGCGTGTGTTTTACTATTTTTAGTTATTAAAATTAAATAAATATCACAATTTAATTTTATGTAGACAATATGAACCTTAAATGTAATTTTTAAAAGTGAATAAATTTAATTTTATTCTGTAATAGTTAATTTTACTGAAAACTAATATTCATATTTTTTAATATAAATTTTTTGTGGCAATCGGTCATTAATGTGAACCTATCAAATTTATTATATTCAATATGGATGTCTAATTGAAGATCGTAAAATAAGAATTATTTTGATATATTTTTCGTTAAGAATGAACTTGATACAAAAAAAAATTATATACATTTAGAATTTTAAGCTAGAAAAAAATTATTGGTAGATGAGTGTAAGTTGTAGAATATAAAACTCCCACAATATATATCCAGATTTTCTTTTTTATATTTCTGAAATTTTGAGAAGACATCTCTATATATAAGCTATATTTTTTAAAAAAAGTTAAAATTTTTAAGAGATGACACATATCCCAACTCTCTTTTAATAGAAGTATAGATGTCGACACCTGATACGTGATGATTACTTTTAGAATGCACAGTCAATATATTTTTTACGTTTGGCATCCCAAAATATGTAAATTACGACATCAATAATTTTTTCATGTTCAATATAATAAACGACTTAAAAATGAAGTCACCAGCAAAAGAGTTTTACAAAATTTATATTAATAGTAGGATACGACACTATTGATATTATGCATACGAAATGCTAAAAATCGATTATGTTATTACAAAGAATTGCAGTTTGAGGTATGTCACTTACAATAGCAATAAAAAACAAAGAAAATGCAAATAAATAAAAAGAGACGAGTCGAGAAGATCCATCTTAGCAAGAAGATAACAACTCATTTAGTGCTCGTGATTTAGCTTTTCTTCTCGAGATAGTGATGGGAGAGTCTAAAGGGGTTTCGGGACCCCTCCGATCGATGGGAATTCCCTATGAAATATGAGAAGGTATATATACAGCCGCAGATCTCCACAATCTCTCAGGTCCGGACTTTAATGAGTAAATGTTTTGCTTTCGCCACTATCTCCACAAATAAAATATTGGAATCGTTAATGATTTTAATTTTATTTTGTAAAATTAAATATCATAGGATCGATCTACGTTCTGAGTAGATGATCGTGGTATATTCATTTTCTCTAAAGCGGTGAGTGATAAATAGTGAATTAAAGTTAGTCATTTAATTGTGGATTAATGAGGGATGGTTAACTCACATTGATTAATGAACTATCACTGTTCAAGTATATAAAGAGGTTTCATTATTCATGTAATAATTAATTGCATATGTGAATGGGCTTAAAGCCCACGCGCGCGCGCCGCCGCCGCCCGCCGCCTCAGCCTCGGCCGTGGCTGCGAGCTGCATGCCGTGGACCATGGACCATGGACCTTGGCCTTGGATCTAGGATCTTGGCAATTGGTCTTTGGGCTGTTCTTGGGCCTGGTTTTGGGCTTGGCCTTGGGCTTGACATTGGCTTGCTTAAAGAATTTTTGGACTACCTCAACAATGTAGTTGGGTCAGGTGCGTCCTCACTGCTCAAATTCAGCCAGAACACGTCTGTAACCTCCCAGGTGTAATGAGGAGGAGTAAATGGTCGATTTAAAATATGAAACCTCTGCCCTTTTGAATTTCGAAAACTCCTTAGATCAATGCAGCATGAATGCCTGCATTGATAACAGCCACTAGTGGCTGTGTTAAATCCCTGCCGAGTGAGATGGCCTATAAATAGGCATGCATCTCATTTGCATATGACATAAAAAACGAAAAGCTTTCTGCATACTTAGGGTTGTCAATGGGTAGGGTAGGGTACAGGTATGCCTTCCCCATACCCTACCCTCATATAAAATTTCTTACCCATACCCTACCCTATTACCCTATTTTTTATAGCGGGTAGGGTACGGGTATTACCCTGTGGGTAAACGGGCATCATGGGTAAAGCGGATTACCCGTTTATATTTATTTAATGATATTCTATTTCACAACAAAAAACTCCAAAAAAACACAAAAAAATAAAAATAAATGAGTCTTCTGTCTTTGATCACAGCAAAACAAAATGAGTCTTCTGTTTTTTATCACAGCAAAACAAAAAATAAAAATAAATGAGTCTTCCGTCTTTGATCACAACAAACAAACAAACAAAACAAACACTTCCATAACACTGACACAGTACATCACAGCAGTCTTCTGTCTTTGATCACAACACCAAATTCAAACAAACAAACACTTCCATAACACAGTACAAACAAACCAAATTCAATCAATCAATACGAGCAGTCCAGTCTTTGATCACAGCACCAACAAAAGGTAAACACTTCCATAACTTCATTAAATGCCTCAAAACAGGTCACACAATGTAATCCTACAAATAAAAACAATCATTAAATATTTAATCTTCACAAATAAATGATTTAATTTATCAAACTATATAATACCTCTTCATTTTCATCACTGGAATAAGAAGTAACACCCTTAGCAACTCTAGATGATGGTCCTCCAACTAATTTTAACACAGTAGTTAGTAAACAAATCAACTTATATGCAAATAAAACAAATACAGAAAATATAAGTTTAAATAGAAATCAAACCATCAAATCTTTCCCAAAGCCAATCTTGAGAGCACATCAATGCCTCCAGTGTTTCCGGAATGAGCCTACTACGGTGTTTGTTCACAAATCTACCACTAGTGCTAAAGGCAGCCTCTGAAGCAACCGTTGAAACAGGAATGGCAAAAATATCTCTTGCAATCAAACGCAATGTGGGATGCTTAACCCCTTGTGTTTTCCACCAAGTCAAAATATCAAAATCCGAATCATTAGGCAACAATGATTCTCCCATATAAGAATCAAACTCAGACTTCTCTTGAGCAATAGTCGACCCAGCCAAATATGCTCCAAGAGATTCAATGCCAAAGATATTGTTCGACTCATCCACATTTGAAACAAGACAAGATGGAGACTTGCTTCCACCAGCTGGCTTTGGAAAAGAAATCTTATACTCTTTTTCAATCTCATTCATAACCATACGAATTTTATCCTTCTCATTTTCAGCTTGTTCTCTATAAATTTTATCAAAGTAGTAATCGATGGTTTTAAACTTGAACCTAGGATCGAATAAGTGCAATTGAGAAGATTGTGTGGATGTCTTCCCAATACTTTTGAACTTTGCAATCATATTTGTAGCCATCAACTTTATTGCAACATATTCGGACTCATGCCATTCATCTATTTTCGCCTAATCTCACAAATATAGATGAAAATCTTATTTGTCATTGGACATGAAGTAGCGTAAAACATTTGATCAACAAATAAAAAAATTTCAGCCTTTCACAAATTTCACGAGCAAGCACCCAATCATGCTCAGTAGGCAAACTCCTATATCCTGGATCACGTTGCTTCAAACGAGGGAAAACACTTGTGTAGAGAAGTGCAGTGTCAAGCATTAAATATGTAGAATTCCATCTAGTTTTGACATCTTGAGCAAGTTTTTTCGTATCTTTGAATGTGCGGTGACGGACGATTTCTTCAAATTTTTCAACTCTTTTTGGTGTTGCCGTCCAATAATAAACAGGATCACGAATTCCCTCAATGCTATCTCCAATAGCTTCTAAACCATCTTTCACAATCAAATTTAGTATATGAGCCGCACAACGCATATGTAAAATTTTCCCACCCAATAGGAGTGTATTAGGACTAAACCTATTCACTAGCAGAGACAACATAGTGGCAACAGAATCATTAGTGGTGCAGTTATCTAACGTGATAGTAGACAACTTACGATCAATGTTCCAATCAAGCAAGCATTCAAAGAGCACCTCAACAATAACTTCGGTGTGTGGACAAGGAACATAAGCAAACTGTCAATATCAATTAAACAAAAGAAAAGTAAAACAATGTGTTTTTACTAGTGCATAATGAATACAAAGTTGCATAAAAGAGATGGAAATAAAGTAAATACCTCAATATTCTATTCTGTAGTTTCCAACCATTATCAATAAAGTGTGCAGTTATTGCCATATAGCCCTTCTTTTGATTACTAGTCCACATGTCGGAGGTAATTGCCACTCGGCTTTTGCTACTCTCCAATATACTCATTATGTTCATCTTCTCTTCAACAAATATTTTCATGATATCTGCATGTATAGTGTTCCTTGAAATTGACTTGAAAAGTGGTTGTAGACTACTCAAAAATACCCTGAACCACTTATGTTCAACCATCCGAAGTGGATATTCGTGCATTATGATCATATAAGCAAGATTAAGTCTAGCAAGCTCCGGATCGAAACTGTGATTTTGCAATTGCATTTTCCCATCTGCTGCCATGTTTGCAACCAACAAAGATTGCTTTAAATCCATTGTCTTTCTAGCTGGACATCGTATTTGATGCTCAAATAAGTGTTTTGTTCCATTTCTAGAATTTGCACTTAGTTTCTTCTTGCAATTTTTGCACTCTGCTTTATCATTAACCCATCAACTTTAAGTCTCTCAAAAGTTTCCCAAGCTTTAGATCTTTCAGATCTTTCTTTTCTCTTCTTACTCGAACCAGTTGTACTGCTCTCGTTCTGATTTTGACTATCAATTGATAGTGGAACTTGAACATTATCATCCCCTCCAATGCTTTCATGATGGCTAGACTGCTCTGACGGTAATGTTACTAATGCAGCTGAGTCCTCAGGGGTAGACATACTGGCTTTAAAATGACAACATAACATTTTAGGAGCGGACAAGAAACAAAGAGAAAATAATACAATTATACAAACATATCATGCAGTTCACATATTAAAAATATGCACAGTTCAACGCTGCTCAATGAGAATTTCTCATTTTTCTTCAGTGACTCTTACTCTCTCAGTAATCAACGCTGCTCAAATACTGAAAACACTACTCATCTTTTTAAACATAAAAGGCACAACCAAACCAAGCACTCCCCATTTACTGTGTTGTACGCTCTTTTTGTTTTTTCATCTCTCTTCTCTTTCTTTTTAAACATAAAAGGCACAACCAAACGTAATTTCTTGGAATATAAAAAGAAAAGTGAAGAATGCCCCAGCAAAAAAATTTCTCTGCCGTTGAAAATTGAAGGTTTGATTATGTTTTTTTAGGTTTATTTCATCAGTAAATTGAAATTATTAATTTCATAGTAGAATGGTTTCTTACCTTTTTTCCTCTGGACGAAGACTTTGCAGATGTTGGATCGTTCACTTGAATCTGCAAAACTGGAAGATAGAGTTAGACAGATAGAACCCGAAGAAGTTGAATTTTTTTTTGAACCCTAGATAACGGGAGAGATGCTGTAAGTAAAAGAGAGGAATTTAGCGACGGCGCTAGATCTAGATGTTGAAGAGAGATGTTGAATTTTTTTTTGAACCCTAGATAACGGGAGAGAGGGGAGAAGAAAACAGGGAGATGGGGCGACGGCGGAGAGTGAAGAAAATAGGGTTTGTTGTACACTTGTGCTCTGCTGTGAATGTCTACAGGTTATAGGTAAGGTTTGTATTTTCTTTTATACATAATATATATATATATATATTTATATATATATATATATTTATATATTATATGTATATATTTAATGTTTAGGGTAATCGGGTAGGGTAATTGGGTAAAACATAAATCCCATACCCTACCCTTACCCTAACAAAAAATAACGGGTACGGGCAGTACCCTACCCTTTACCCGAACCTGCGGGTACTACCCGCCCCTATAACCCGTTTACCCGCGGGTAATTTTACCCTGCGGGTAAAATTGACATCCCTATGCATACTATACTCTGCATTTCATAAGTCAGCTTCGTCCTCACCTTATTTCAGTTCGTCGGAGCTCGTGGATTTGTGGTGCTACTGCCTCTGAGACACAGCCGTTTTATCTTTGGGGACGATACGTCAGAACCAAGAGCACTACCGGGGAGTATTTCCTCTTGCAGATAGATGACTCCTCAACTCGGCAATAGTTTACGGTTTTATTATTTTCCTGTAATTTCAATTTAGTTTCGGGTTTTGTAATTCCTGTTTTTTTTTTCGAGTTGTAATTTCTGTTTTTATTTTTTCGAGTTATAATTTCTGTTTTTTCGAGTTGTAATTTATTTTTCGCCCGGCAAGTTTCACGAAGAAATTTCCAACAAGCGCAAGACGAAATAGACTTGATGTGTTTACTAAAACATACAATTGGAGATGTCGACTGCTGCTTCCACCGACTCAAGCATCACCGTTGCCTCTGCCACTGCATCAACCTTGGTGAATTCTGTTGTTGCGACTATGTCCAATATGATGAGCTCAACCACCTCAGCAACAACCACATGGGTGTTTTCGAACCCCTTACTGACAACTGGTGGATCCACCTCGAGTGGCACCGCTGGTTCCACTTTCAGTGGTACCGTAGGATCCATGTTAAGATTTACTGTTGGAGCCTACGGGTTCAACACAAGTGGTTCCTTTTTAGAACAACCTCGGGGCCAAGGATGATGCCTACCGCCGAGAAGCCGCCAAAGTTTGGTGGAGCCGACTTTAAAAGGTGGCAACAAAAGATGTTGTTCTATTTGACAACATTGGGCTTTGCAAATTTCCTTAAGGAAGATGAGCCACCAGCGCCAAGTGCATAAGAGACGAGTTTCACTGCCCGAGCTGCCTATGACAACTGGCACAATGGAGATTATCTTTGTAAAAACTCTATTCTAAATTCTTTAGAGGATAGTTTGTACAATGTATACTCTGTTGTAAACACATCTAAAGCGGTGCAGGATGCACTTGAAAAGAAGTACCGTAGTGATGATGCGGGTACGAAGAAGTTTGTAGTCGCCAAGTATTTGGACCACAAGATGGTTGATTCAAGGCCAATCATGGAACAAGTGCAAGAGTTCCAACTAATTATTCATGACGTCAATGCCGAGGGGATGGTCCTCTCGGACGCTTTCACTGTTGCAACTGTAATTGAGAAGTTGCCCCCTAGTTGGAAAGACTTCAAGAGCTACCTCAAGCACAAGCTAAAGGAGATGACTCTTGAAGACTTGATTGTGAAATTGCGCATTGAGTCAGATGTGCGCAAGAATGATCATAAACCAAAAGGCCTAATCGATGCTAAGGCCAATCTGTTGGAGCAAGACGGTCCCTCCATCGAACGAGCTCGCCCAAGTGCCAAAAACAAGGACAAAGGGAAGCAACCGGCCAAGAAGTTTGATGGTGATTGTTTTAACTATGGCAAACATGGGCACGTGGTGAAAGACTGTCGCAATCCGAAAGCAAACAAGAAGAAGAAACATGTTGCCAACATCGCCGAGACTAACAGCGCTTGGAAAGAGGACGATCTTGCTTCTTTGGTCATCGAGGAGGCCAACCACGTTGAGAACCAAGGTCGTTGGTACATCGACACTGGTGCGACCGCCCATGTTTGTGCTGATAGAAGCCACTTTAAGATTTATCAAGCTATTGAAGGGAGGAAGCTCAACATGGGAAATCCAGCTTCATATGAGATTGTCGGAGTTGGAGAAGTGGCCCTCAAACTAACGTCCGGACAAACACTCACCTTGAAGAATGTGCTTCATGTTCCTGACATTCGGAAGAACTTGGCCTCGGGATCTATACTAGTTAGTAAGGGGTTTAAACTAGTGTTTGAGTCAGATAGGGTTATCATAAAGAAGTTTGATAGGTTTCTTGGCAAGGGTTACATCTCGGAGGGACTCTTTAAACTTAATGCTTTGGATATGCACCGTGTAATCAAGCCTATTAATGCTAATGAAAATGCTACTGCTTCCTCTTATTTGACCGAGTGTTCAGATTTATGGCATTGTAGATTAGGTCATGTGAATCAACATGCTATAAAAAGATTAGTAAACTTAGATTTACTAAAATTAAATAAAGTCAATACTCAAAACAAATGTGAGATTTGTGTTGAGGCAAAAATGACGAAGCTACCGTTTCATCCGGTAAAACAGAACACAAAGCCCCTTGAATTAATTCACACAGACGTGTGTGATTTAAAGTTTGTGCAAACTAGAGGTGATAAGAAGTACTTTATCACTTTCATCGATGACTGCACAAGATATTGGTATCTTTATCTTTTGAGAAGTAAAGATGAGGCTATTGAAGCCTTTAAGAACTTCAAGAATGAAGCCGAGACCCAAATAGGTTGTCGTATCAAGATGGTTCGAAGCGATAGAGAAGGCGAATATGTAGCCTCATTTGAGGAATTATGCAACGAGAGTGGTATAATTCATCAAACAAGAGCTCCATATGCACCACAATCTAATGGCATTGCTGAACGTAAGAATCGAACACTTAAAGATATGATGAATGCCTTATTAATTAGTTCAGAGTTGCCCCAAAACATGTGGGGGGAAGCTGTCTTGACAGCCAACTACATATTGAACAAGATTCCACGCCAAGGTAAGGATGTTACTCTTTATGAGTTGCGGAAAAGTAGAAAACTATCATACAAATATCTCAAAGTGTGGGGGTGTTTGGCGAATGTTGAAGTGCCTCTACCTAAACAAGTTAAAATTGGTCCTAAAATGGTCGATTGTATCTTTATTGGGTATGCACTGAACATCAACGCTTATCCGTTTGTTATCCACAAGACAGAAGTACCTGATATGACAGTGGGAACAACAATTGAGTCAAGGAATATTATATTCTTTGAAAACATATATCCTTGTAAGGACAATGGTAAAGTTGAAAATAATTCTAGCAATAGAGTTGAAGATGAGCATCAAGTTCAAAATATGTGGATATAGAAGTCACGTAAGCGATCGAGATCTAATCTAGAACATGTAGAACTAAGACGAGGTAGTAGGTTTAGGATACCAAAGACATTTGTACATGACTACATAGCATTCATGTTGAATGAAGAACCAACATCGATCAAAGTAGCTTATGCTATACCATACGAGTTGCTCTAGAAAGAAGCTGTTCAGAGTGAAATTGACTCAATTTTGCAAACCAGACTTGGGTATTGGTTGATTTATCTGAAGGTTGTAAGCCCTTAGGATGCAAATGTATCCTTAATAGGAAGTACAAGATAGATGGGTCAATTGATAAGTATAAAGCTCGTTTAGTAGTCAAAGGTTTCAAGCAGAAGGAAGGGTACGATTTTTTCGATACCTATTCACATGTAACGAGGATTACGTCTATTCGAGTGCTTCTCGCGATTGCTGCTTTGCAAAATCTTGAGATTCATCAAATGGATGTTAAGACTGCTTTTCTGAACGGTGATATGGATGAAGAGATCTATATGGAACAACCTGAAGTGTTTGTAGTACCTGGACAAGAGAAAAAGGTCTGCAAACAGGTTAAGTCTCTATATGGATTGAAACAAGCTCCACTACAGTGGCACTTGCAATTTGATAATGTAATGTTATCAAATGGTTTTAAAATAAACGAGTGTGATAAATGTGTTTATATTAAGAGCGCTAGTAATGGTTATGTTATTGTGTGTCTTTATATAGATGACATGTTAATCATGGGTAGAAATAAACAAGTGATTAACAACACTAAGAACATGTTAAAAAAAATTGACATTAAAGACATGGGGCTAGACGATGTGATTCTTGGAATGAAAATATTGAGAAATTCTGATGGAATCATCTTGACATAATCTCACTATGTCGAGAATATTCTCAAGAAGTTTAATGCTTTTGATAGCTTGCCGGCTAAGACCCCAATAGAGTTACATGTTCACTTGAGCAAAAATCGAGGGGAGCCCGTTGCAAAAAAAGAATATGCATGAGTCATTGGGTGGATAATGTATCTTACAAATTGCACTCGACCCGACTTAGCTTGCGCTGTGAACAAATTGAGTCGTTACACAAGCAATCCAAGCAAAGAGTATTGAAAAGCTCTTGTTGGAGTTTTGAAGTATTTAAAGTATACTCAAAACCTTAGGTTACACTATTCGAGATACCCCCTGGTACTTGAAGGATACTGTGATGTAAATTGGATACTTGATACGAAAAGTTTATTTTCTACAAGTAGTTACGTGTTTACCATTGGGGTGGAGTTGTCTCGTGGAAGTCCAAGAAACAACCGTGTATAGCCCAATCCACCATGGAATCGGAATTCGTAGCTTTGGACAAAGCTGGTGAAGAAGTCGGGTGGCTCAGAAACTTTCTAGAAGATATTCCATGTTGGTCAAAGCCAGTGCCTGCAGTGATGATTCGCTGTGATGGCCAAGCATCTATTGGTAGGGCAAGAAGTAACGTGTATAATAGAAAGTCTCGACATATTCATCGACGCCATAATACCGTGAGACATTTGATCAAAAGTGGGGTTATCTCTATTGACTATGTGAGGTCATTAGATAATTTAGCGGATCCGCTAACCAAAGGGTTAAACCGTGATCAAATGAATAAATTGCTAGAGTGAATGAGTTTTTTTTTGAACGGCGAATTTCAACTTAGACTCAACTACCCGCAAGACGCAGGCCCTAACCACCACTTGCCCCAGACTATGTTGTCTTAACCGGACCCACGCTGGTGACAAGTGAGGCTACGGATTCACGAGGAAACCGTACCGCCTCCACACAAGTTACCTTGGTGGAGTAACGTCCGGATTAAAATCCCACATTTGCGCAGACTCGAACCCCAGCAACTTAGTCTAAAGGTTCTTGTCTACATTGCAAATAACCATCGGGCCATACGCCCTTTGGTTAGAGTGAATGAGTTTATAATCCACAAATTGAGAATTACCATAGTGGTAACCCAACCAAGATGGCTGAAGATCCCAATAACTTGATTCAATAGGAAAACTAAGCTATGAGAGTTCGTGTGAAACACTCATCTAAGTTTATTCCCTATAGGGCAACTGAGTGTTGAAAGCTTGCTTAGTGGTGAGTTTTTTTTATTAATCCTAAGGTGGGGTCTCCCAGTAATCTGACAATAAGACGAAATAGGCCGATCCCAAATCCAAGTGTCGTCCCAAAAACTGACATCCCACTGCCACTACCGGGAGTCCAAGAGATGAACTCTTGAGCCTCGATACCCACGCGGAGGAGACGGCACCAAGGGCGGCTGGCATGAGCTTTAAGAGCAGTACGCATAGGCGTAGAAGGGCCAGCAGAGCAATATTTGTGGACCATAAACTATGCCCACAAAGACGTGCCCGCGCGAAGACGCTACCAGAGCTTATAACTAAAAGCTCTCGCCATATCCGAGAGACTCCGAATCCTGAGGCCCCCCTCCGAGACCGGGCGACAGATCTGCCACCAACGGACCCAATGCGTCTTCCTTTTAGAACCGACAGTACCCCCGAAATATCTCGCCATAATCTTCTCGAGCTCCTGGATAACATACTGGGGTGGGTCCAAAACCTGAAAAAGGTGCAGAGGAATTGTGGAGAGAGTGCTCTTAATAAGAGCCAACCGACCCCTAAAAGCAAGGTGGCGATGGGACCAACCAGAAATCCTATCTAACAGCCGTTGCTTCACTCCAGCAAAGAGCTCTCGTCTCATAAAGCCTTTGTAAGGGGTGCACCAAGATTGGTGATGGGGAGATCACCCTGGCGGAAACCAGTAAGATCATGAACTCTCTGATGCCAATGAGGCGCGTGCTTCGCAGCGAGGATAAAAGTGCTCTTCTGGATACTAACCATCTGTCCGGAGGCCATGGAATAGTGATCCAGGAGTCGCATAAGGTCAACGAGGCCATCATCCACAGCCTGTGTGAATATAATGATGTCATCGACATAGGAGAGGTGCAAGATGTGGAAAGGCCATCCGGAAGTCCTATACCTCATCAAAGGATGGTCACGAATGAATCGATCCAAACAGCACGATAAATAATCGGTGGCAAGCACGAAGAGCGACGGAGAAATGGGGTCGCCCTGACGCAAACCCCGACTAGAGGCAAAATAGCCGGCCGGATTGCCATTCACCAGAATGGAGAATGTGCAGCTCTCGACACAGTGACGGATGAACAGAATCCATCTAGCCAGGAATCCCATCCTCATCAGGACCTCACATAAAAAATGCCAGTGAACCCTATCATACGCCTTATCCATATCAAGCTTCAGCACGAGGTTCGGGACACCATGAATGTCCGAGACGTGGAGGTCGTGAATCAGTTCCTGGGCCAAAAGAATATTATCCGTAATAACCCATCCCTGAATGAATCCACTCTGGTTCGGAGAGATGACAAGGGGGAGGAAAGAAGCGAGCCGAGCGTTAGGGATTTTCGTGATAATCTTATTGGTCACATTACACAGACTAATAGGCCGGTAATCTGACCAACCGCTCGGAACGGGCTTCTTCAGAATCAAGACGATTGTGGTCGCCGTGAAGGCCGGAGGCATGGGATGACCATCAAAGAACTCGAGCACAACCCCCTCCACATCGGAAGATGCAATCTCCCAACAATGTTAAAAAAACAAAGATGAAACCCGTCGGGCCCAGAAGTGCTGTGAGGATAAATATCAAAAATCGCAGCACGAATCTCCTGGGGAGATGGGGGGACACATAAACTATTAGAATCAAAAGAAGAGGGGATAGAAGGGAAACAAGTGTCATCCGAGGGGTGAGAACATCATCATCGGATGTAAGCAGAGTCCTGAAGTAATTCACAGCGGATGAACGGATGTCCGACTTAACAACAATAGTCGTACCATCATCATCGATACTGTGAATATATGACTGACAACGCTTCTGCTTCGCAAAACCCTAAAAGAAACGGGTATTGTGCTCGCCCTCAGCAACCTAATGAACTATAGCCTTCTGTTTCCAGAAATCTTCCTCCATAGAGAGGAGGTTGGTACTCAGCGCGAAAACGGTGCATAGCGGTTCTATTTTTCGGACTAGGGTCCGAATCATATCGCCGCTCGACCTCGTCAGCATCCCTCAAGGCCTCATCCAACTTCGCATGAAGATGTCCCAAAACAGACCAGTTCCACTGTTTCAGACTACGCTTGACCCTGAGTAGTTTGGCCTCTAAATTACACATGCCAACTAAACCAGTTGGGAAAAGCCAGAACTCCCTAACAGTGTCCAGAAATGTGTGATGATGAATCCACATATTCTGTAAATGGAATGACGACTTGTGATGTGTCGAGGAAAATCGACACTGGATAAGAAGGGGCGCATGATCCGAACAAATACGAGGCAGGTGAGTAACAGACTAACAGTAGAAACTGCAAACACGTTCGACCATGCTTCATTAAATAAAGCACGGTCTAGTCTTTCCCACTAACAGTACGCTCCCAAGTGAAAATATCGCCCTCACAGCCCGCGTCAATCAACTCACAGTCAGCAATAGCCTGTGCAAAGTCAAGGATCTCAGGCATGCTGTCAGTGGAACTACCCTCACATTCCTAAAGGGTTGAGGTTAAGTCTATGACTTTTAATAATTCTTAAAGACCTTGAGGAGGTAGAGTATGACAATATACTCGGTAATGAATCACCTATATAAGTAAGAAGTGAGGGCCGCTTCATGAAATACACTTATGAATCCAAAGGGGTGTCCAAGGCCCGCAAAGGACACAAAACGTGAGAACGGGTGAGGTTGAGGTGTACAAGTGTTAGCACCATTGTCTCGGTGCACGTCGTGGAGGAATAGTTCAAAGCATCACACCACTAATCCTTTTGTGTACCCGATGATATTAACTATGGAAGGTTCAAAGCCACTAACTACCTATCTTTATACTTTAACGACCCTTGAGGACTGAGCTTGTGTTTGTACATTGCATTAGGGCTATTTTCACTCATGTGGGGGATTCTTGGAATCGTTAATGATTTTAATTTTATTTTGCAAAATTAAATATCATAGGATCGATTTTCGTTCCGAGTATATGATCATGGTATATTCACTTTCTCTAAACCGACTCCCGATGAGTGAGAAATAGTGAATTAAAGCTAGTCACTTAATTGTCGATTAATGAGGGATGCTATCCCACATTGATTAATGAACTATCATTGTTCAAGTATATAAGGAGTTTTCATTATTCATGTAATAATTAATTGCACATGTGAATGGGCTTAAAGCCCACATGCGCGCACACGCACGTGCCGCCGCGAGCCGCGTGCCGTGTGCCGTGGATCGTGGACCTTGGCCTTGGCCTTGGCCTTGATCTTGATCTTGATCTTGATCTTGGATCTTGAATCTTGGCAATTGGTCTTTGGGTGGTCTTTGGGCTTTTATTTGGGCCTGGTCGTGGGCTTGGCCTTGGGCTTACTTAAAGAATTTTTGGACTAGCTCAACAATGTAGTTGGCTCGTATGTGCACATAAGGATGTTCAGGTACATCCCTCGATCAGTTAAGGAGCTGAATATAGTTCGGGTGCGTCCTGACTGTTCAAATTCAGCCAGTACACGGCTGTAACCTCCCAGGTGTAATGAGGAGGAGTAAATGGGCGATTTGAAATCTGTAACCTCTACCCTTTTGAATTTCGAAACTCCTGAGATCAATGCAGCATGAATGCCTTCATTGATAACAGCCATTAGTGGCTGTGTTAAATACCTACAGAGTGAGATGGCCTATAAATAGGCATGCATCTCATTTGCATCTGACACATGAAAAAAAAAACAAAAAGCTTTATGCATACTATACTCTGCATTTCATAAGTCAGCTTCGTCCTCACCTCATTCCAGTTCATCGGAGCTCATGGGTTTGTAGTGCTACTACCTCCAAGACGCAACCGTTTTATCTTTGGGGACGATACGTCAGAACCGAGAGCACTACCGGAGTGTATTTCATCTTGCGGATAGAAGACTCCTCGACTCGACAATAGTTTACGGTTTTACTATTTTCCTATAATTTCAATTCAGTTTTGGTTTTTGTAATTCCTGTTTTTTTTTTCGAGTTGTGATTTCTGTTTTTATTTTTTTGAGTTGTAATTTCTGTTTTTTCGAGTTGTAATTTATTTTTCGCCCGACAAGTTTCACGAAAAAATTTCCAACATAAAATGACTTGCATTTTGTGGACGAGAAGCACCTCAAGACAAAAAGCTCTTGCTAGTTTTCAAGCATTGATAATTGAAGAACTTGTTAAGCATAACACTTTGTAGTTTTTCATTGCCAAAGATGTTGTGTCCTTATAGCTCTGCCAAAGGTGCCTATTTTAGGGCAGAAACCTCCACACATGTTAGTTTATTGAAAGGCCAATACACACAGACATAAAGGCTCCAATAATTTATATGTAACACATAAAGTATTAATCCGCCACCACTTAAATATAAGGGTTTGAAAATGGAGCGTGAATAGTTATTTTCTAGAAGTTTGGCTTTTTCTACACAAAGTAAAAGAATTTTGAGGAAAACCGAGCAGGTCCGAGTCGGGAGTCGACCAGGAAAATTTCTTACTCCGAAAATGATCGCACCCTGATCAAGAAGATGATTCTTCCAGTCAGCGAGTCATATTATCACCTCATTAGGGCACCGCCTATCACCACTGATACATGGTGGGGCATGCAACATTTTGTCTTTTCTAGGAAATGGCCTCCCTAATAGGCCAGATTCTTCAGGCCATCTCGATGCCTCCAACTCCAACAGCTGCCTCGAGGCGATCGAGCAAGAATAGGGAGTTGGAGGGAGACCCTGAGTCTCATTCAACTCCAGCTCTGACAAGGACTCGACATCACAAGCCCAAGCAAGTCACAGAATCGTCATGTCCATACGTTGATCATGGAATCAGCTGCATACAACCTCATCCTAATCCCCCCAGTCACATCTTCTCCCTTATGTGTGTTTGACCGATTGGAGGGCCAAACAACCCAGATTAGCTACCGAACGAGTATATGGCTATATGTGAATGGGCCACTGAGTTGGAGGGACTTCGTAATCCCCATCCCCAGAGGTATATCCAAGTTTCGAGTGGGGACGCCGCCCTAGAACTTAATTATTTGCATGGTCAGTTGGCCGAGCTAAAGGGAGGCACACCGACCGATTTTCTTGCAATATTACCACTCTTCAGTATAGAGAGTCCCATCTGTCGTTCCAGATATTTGCCGAAATGCTCTCTGGAAGGATAGTCATCCCTCAGATCAATCACTATAATGGTGGAACCAATTTTGGGTCCCATCTTAGCAAATACTTAGCCTCGATAGACCTCCATGCCACTCGATACGTTTATTGATGCAGAAGATTCTAACTCACCTTAGGCAATCGGGTCGAGAGGTGGTATTAGACACTTTCTCCACTCTATACAATCGTGGGGCCAGCTCAGCGCTTCATTCTAATCACATATTCTGTGGCCCAAGGTGAAAATTATCACCAAAGAATCAATTTGTTCAATTGTGCGGACCTTGAAGAAACCACTTAGGGATACATAACCAGACTTAGCAAATATGTGATCGAGGTGGTGTCTTGCTCCATGATGCCTTAGTGATCTTATATGGCTCTTGTAACACCCCCAATATATTCAGGATATATTACAGCACCGTGAACCCCTGCGTGGGATCCAGCAGGCTAAATAAACAGCACCATCTCGGTTAGCGAGAAACACTCAACACCACAACAATAATTAAATGAAATCACCCGGTACAACCGGTAAACAGGACATCACCTAAATTCACAAATACGATTTAACATACAAAACATATCCCAATTCAAAAGTGCCTAAGTACTCGCGAGTACTATCTGTAATTTCACAAGTTTGGAAAACAACACATCAAAATGAACAACGGAATAAAGGGACTCAATTACACACGTCAACATCCCCGGCCAGCATCCTCGTACTGCTCCAGTGCCCGCTCGACCGGCTGAACACCACCTGAAATCCATAACAAATTTCCCCAAAATGGGTCCCCAAAGGGGTTAGCAATTACGCTAGTACAAGTAATCAAGACAAACTATTCGCTTACACATTTCATAGTACATGTATTAAGTCATTTCAAAATACAAAACCAGACATGTCTTTTCCCGGAAAATAAATAGTTAATAATCAATTTTCCTAGGACCGGGTCTAAACCACTGGTCCCATCCGAGGCCTCTATGGACCCTCCCGGACTGGCCATAGTCAAAAATCAAAATCACGCACATGCATCGCCTAGGACCGGGGCTAAACCACTGGCCCCATCTGAGGCCTCTATGGACCCTCCCGGACTGGCTAGCCAACAAGCTCGTGAATCCGAGGCTAAACCACTGGATTCCTCCGAGGCCCCGTCGGACCCTCCCGGAGTGAGCAAAGCACACAAATATCATACATCACCATTTCATGTCAAGCATAAAGGTTTCACAAGAATACTTGCCTTGAGTAATTTACGACGAAATAAACGGAACGGAGAATCAACCACGATCACTAGGAACCGACCACCACGAACCTAACGATTCGAAGAATACAATCACAACCAATTCTACAGGAGTACGAAAATGGAATACGCCCGAAAACCCACCTACGATTCATGTAAATTCGTACAAAAACAACAAGGACATATTGCAACCGAACCCTCTCAGTTTCACAAATACCACGAAATTTACCATGAACTCGTAGGAAAAACATGAATACCACTAAGATTAATCACATACATCATGGATTATTCAACAACACGGAACGAATCAGACATTAAATCAAAAATCCCCAAATTTCCCAAAAGTAGGGTTCTAAGAGATTTTATCTTGATTCGAAGATAAATAACAAATGATTTGGTGTTAGGTTGATGTTATGATGCTAGAATACACTTCTGCGATGGAATTTGAGTGAAAATATGACGAATCTTAGGCCGAAGAATTGTCCCGTCGCGAAGAGAAAAGAGAAGAGCGAAAAATGAGGAAAAGTCGGTCGTTGCCAGTTTATATACTGGCAGATGTTACGGCCGTAACATCACTCACATACGGCCGCAACTTGTGAACATTACGACCGTAAGTGTAACACATTACGGCCATAACTGGCCCTAAGGAAAGATCTGAACAAAACAATGAAGCTCACTTATGGTTGTATAACTATAAGGTTACGGTCGTAACATCTTTTATGGCCATAACTTACGAATTTTACGCCCGTAAGTGCCCATTGGATCAAATGCATAAAAATGAAGTTAGGTTACGACCGTGCAAAGAAGAACTTACGGCCATAACTGTAGAACTTTATGGCCGTAACAGCCCTAGCCTACGGCCGTAACGTGCCTCTGGCAACAAACCAGATATGCACGAAATGATGTCTCGATGAAGACCGATCGGAGAATGCAAAGGTGTACCAACTACCAATGGATACACTCACGATGAGTTCGATACAGAAACTAAAACGTAAAAAGGAAATGCGATTCCGACAACCTAAAGGTTCGGAAACAACAAGGATAGTAATTACCCCATAACTTTGAGAAATTACAAAACGGCCCAAAACATCCGAAACACACGATACACGATCGAAACACCAAAACAGCGGTTCCGAACAAGGATTACGAGAATCGAACCAAATAGAGACGGAAATGACATAAAACGCGGAATTGAGTAAAACAAGTCGAAACAAGCTCGGATGACAAAAAGTCCAGTATTAAATATTCTCAAAATATCAATACGATTACAAGCGTGTCGCTAAAAACGAAAAATACACCAAAATAAAAATGCGGATATTACATTTTACCCCTCTAAAAATAAGTTTCGTCCCGAAACTTAAGAAACAAACAACTCGGGGTACCTAGCATGCATGCTATCCTCGGTTTCCCAAGTTGCCTCCTCGACACCATGTCTCGACCACTGCACCTTGACCAATGGAATGATCTTATGCCTCAATCGCTTCTCACGGTGCTCCAAAATCTTCAAGGGACGCTCCTCGAAAGTAATATCCTCGGCGATATCGATCTCACCATAGTCGATGACATGACTAGGATCCGGAACATATTTCCTCAGCTGGGAAATATGGAAAATGCTATGGACATGGCTCAAAGCCGGAGGCAATGCCAAACGATATGCCAACTCGCGACCCTCTCTAGAATCTCAAAGGGCACAATAAACCTCGGACTCAACTTTCCCTTCTTCTGAAGCGGAAAACTCCCTTCGTCGGCGACACCTTTCGCAAAACGTGGTCTCCCGCCTCTAAATCCAAAGGTCGATGACGAACATCGGCATAGGATTTTTGTCGACTCTGAGTAGTCAACATCCTTTCCCGAATCCATTCCACCTTCTTCCTCGTCTCCAATGCGATATTCGGTTCGGTTCCAACCAAATTGGACGCCTCGTTCCAACAAATCGGCGATCGACATCGTCGCCCATAAAGCACCTCATATGGTGACATCCGAATTGACGCATGCCAACTATTATTGTACGTGAACTCGATCAACAGTAAATACTCCTCTCAAACACTGCTCCAATCGAGATCACAAGCATGCAACATATCTTCAAATGTTTGGATAGTGCGCTCCAACTGCCCATCCGTCTGAGGATGAAAAGAAGTACTCAGACGCAAACGAGTACCCAACGCCTTATGTGCCGCCTGCCAAAAGTGCGATACAAAACGGCCATCACGATCCGAAATGATTTACTTCGAAGTACCGTGAAGCATCACGATCTGCGCAATAAATACGCGAGCCAACTTTTTCGGACCCCAAGTATCCTTGATGTCCAGAAAATGTGCCGACTTGTTCAGATGATCCACAATCACCCAAACCATATTCATACCAGACTTCGATCTTGGGAAGCTCGTGATGAAGTCTACTGAAATATCTTCCAATTCCATTCCGAAATGGGAAACGACTGCAATAACCCAACTGGTTGCTGATGCTCGATTTTGACCTGCTGACAAGTCAAATATCTCGCTACAAACTGTGCGACCTCTTCCTTCATATTATCCCACCAAAAGTTCCTCCTTAGATTCTTGTACATCTTACTCGAACCAGGATGAACTGAGTAATGCGTAGCATGGGCCTCCCTCAAAATACTCTGCCTCAATTCCAAGTCTTTCGGTACATAAATCCGACTCTGGAATCTCAACACACCATCCTCGTGAATCACAAATCCAGGAGACTTCCCTTTAAGAACATTCTCTCAGATTTGAATAATCATCGGATATCTCCAACTGCTTCAGTTTAATTTCATCGATCAGCGACGACGAAATCTTCAAAGCACAAAGTTGCACGACAACTCATGGCAACAAAATCGCAACACCCAACCCAATTAAATCACACTGAAGCTCAGATTGAGACGTAAGTATCTCAAACGTCCGCAACGTAACTGGTTTCCGACTCAAGGCGTCTGCCACGATGTTCGCCTTGCCCGGATGATAAAGGATTTTGAGGTCATAATCCTTAATCAACTCCTACCACCTCCTCTGCCTCATATTAAACTCCCACTGAGTGAATATGTACTTCAGACTTTTATGATCGGTAAAAATATAACATGTAGATCCAAATAGATAATGATGCCAAATCTTAAGTGCAAAAACAACTACAGTTAACTCCAAATCGTGAGTAGAGTAGTTGAGCTCATACGGCCTCAACTGTCTCGACGCATACACAATAGTCTTGTCGTGCTACATCAACACGCACCCAAGACCCTGACCCGAAGCCTCGCTACAAACAGCAAAACCCTCGTTGCCAGATGGCAATGCTAGAATCGGGGCTGAAGTAAAACGCATCTTCAGCTCCTCAAAAGTCGACTGTCTTTTGTAATTCCAGACGAATGTTTCAGATTTATGAAACAACTGTGTAAGTGCCCGATCCAGTTTCGAGAACCCCTCGATGAACCTACAATAGTAGCCAGCCAAACCCAAGAAACTACGGACCTCCTTCACATTCTTAGGCAGTGCCCAATCCAGGACTGCCTCAATCTTCTGTGGATCCATACGGACCCCCTAGGCTGAAATCACGTGACCCAGAAACATCACTTCCTTCATCCAGAACTCACATTTCGAGAACTTCGCATAGAGTCGCTCGGTCCTCAAAATGTCTAACACCACACGTAGATGATGCGTATGCTCCTCCTCATTCTTCGAATAGAAAAGGATATCGTCGATGAAGATGACGACACACTTATCCAAATACTCGATGAAGACCTTGTTCATCAACTGCATAAACACTGCCATTGCAATAGTTAACTCGAATGGCATGACCACAAACTCATAATGTCCGTATCTCGTCTGAAAAGCTGTCTTCGGAACATTGGACTCCTTCACCCAAAGCTGATAGTACCCCGATCTCAAGTATATCTTCGAGAATATCGCAGCTCCCTGTAACTGATCAAACAAGTCATCTATCCTCGGCAAGGGATACTTGTTCTTGATGGTCACTTTGTTTAGCTCGCGATAGTCGATACATAAATGTAGTGAACCATCCTTCTTCCGCACAAACAATACTGGTGCGCCCCAAGGCGAAGCGCTCGGTCGAATATACCCCGACTCAAGAAGCTCACTCAACTGCTTCTTCAACTCAGCTATCTCTGAAGGTGCCATGCGATACGACGCCTTCAAAATCGGAGCCGCACCCGACTCTAACTCGATAGCGAACTCAACCTCACGGTCCGGTGGTAACCCCGGCAACTCATCAGGAAAGACATCTGGAAACTCACTAACGACTGGAATCGATGAAAACTGGACCCCACCATCCTCCACCTTCAAGGCGTAGCACCAATAACCAGTACACCCTTTCCGTATGAGTCTCATCGCCTTCAAGGCGTTAATTACGAATTTCTGGTTGCTCGGTGCCGTCCTCGGCTAACATAATGATGATTCTCGTGCGGTAGTTTATGATTGCACCATGCCGCTCGAGCCAATCATCCTTGAGAATCAAATCCTCACCCTCAATAGTCACAACGATAAGATTAGAGAGCCAAGCCTTCTCACAAATAATCACAGAACAGTCTTGGATCTCCCGATCACCAATAATCCTATCACCGCTATGGAGTTTAATGATGAAAGTCTCACACGGAGACAAACAATCAAGACCCAAACGGCACACACATTCTAGAGAAATGAACGAATGCGTAGCACCAGAATCGAAATGCACACTGACATGATGAGAATGAATATGAACGGTACCTGTAGCCACGATAGTCGTCGAATCATCGGCCCTCATCATCTCATACATACGCGGATGAGCGGAGGCGACACTAGAAGCTCCCCCTCTAGCGCGCTGACCCCGACCTCTCCCTCGACCGACACTCTGCGGGGACTGAGAAGCAAATGAACCTTGGTTCACACTCGGTTCCCTAGGCGCTAGAAAAGAAGCATGGGCACCGAGAGTCTTCCCCACACGGTCACAAAAGGAAGCCTTGTGGCCCGGATGGCCACAAGTATGACAAGCCAACTGCGGACGAGGACACTCCCAGTTCCTATGGCCCAGCTGGCCACAGTTATAACATCTGATCTCTCGAGTGGGGGCGCTGGTAGCACCTCAGAAGCCCCTAAAAAAATGAGCCGAACTGCCTGCAGGAACGCTAGCAGACTGAGGCTTCAACTGAACTCCACTCTTGTGACCTAAAAGTTACCGACAGACTTCTGTTTCTTACTTTCTCAATCCGCCTCACTGGCCATCAAGGACATATCATAAGAAAGAGCTCTACTCTGATAGTCCTTTAGGGTGGTGCAGGCTGGCCCAGACATGTAATCACGAATCTTCGGTTTCATCCATCTAGAAAAGTGGCAAATCTTGTCACTCTCCTCCTTAACCTGGGCCTTCACGTAGCCCAATTCTCGGTTGAAATCTACAATGGCCTGAGAAACCGGAATATCTCGAGACATAGCATCATAAAATGCATGGACTCGGGCCTGACGAACCGGCCACGGACAGTATTCAGCTTCCATAAGGTCTCTGAACTCGGTCCACGAAGCAATATGATCATGAGGCTCAACGGCCTCTCACCAATCAGCAGCCTCCCCACTGAGAAAATATTGGGCGATAGGGACCTTGCGATCCTCAGGGCAGTTAGTGGCAACAAAGATCTTAGACATCTCCTTGATCGACCTCTCCCGGTCAATCAGGTCTGAAGCCCCAAAAAACTGAGAAGGATACATCTTGGTGACATTCTGAAGCCAACGATCTGTTCCGGCCTGAGCAGTACAAGCTAGAGTCGGGTTCTGAACCGCCTGGGCTATCGTAGCCATTTGGTTCACCATTTGTTGCATCATAGCTACAACACCCATGTCGGCGTCGTTGCCGGCTGTATCGTCTTGAGTGGCAGTATGGCTCCGACGACCATCATTACTGCCGGCTCCAGAAGAGTCCGACGTTGCCGCCCCACTAGCTGCCCCACGTCTCCGGCCGCGTCCACGACCATGGCCACGACCTCTACCATGACCTCTTCCAGCATCCATACTGGAGATAAGAGGTAGCAAAAGTAATTCGATGATAAGTACGAGAGGAAAAATAGTTACAGTTTAAGAAACGGAAGTACGATAAGAGAAAACAAGGAATCGAGTAAGGAAAACTTACGAGCACTGGAAGTACCAAGATGATGGCAGTGGGATGACGGTGTGCAAAATAAAACACAACTAGATCCAATTAACCAACAAGCCTAGGTATCTATAAACCTAGTTGCTCCGATACCATTTTTTTGGAACACCCCCAAGATATTTCGGGTATATTACAGCGCCGTGGACCTCTACGTGGGATCCATCAGGCTAAATAAACAATACCGCTCGTCTAACTATCTCGGTTAGCGAGAAACACACAACACCACAACAATAATTAAATTAAATCACCCGGTACAACCGGTAAAGAGGATATCACCCAAATTCTCAAATACGATTTAACATACAAAACATATCCCAATTCAAAAGTGCCTAAGTACTCGCGAGTACTATCTATAAGTTTACAAGTTTGGAAAACAACACATCAAAATAGACAACGAAATAAAGAGACTCCATTGCACACGTCAACATCTCCGGCCAGCATCCTCGTACTGCTCCAGTGCCCGGTCGACCGGATGAACGCCACCTGAAATTCATAACAAGAATTTCCCAAAAATGGGTCCCCAAAGGGTTAGCAATTACGCTAGTACAAGTAATCAAGGCAAACCATTTGCTTACACATTTTATAGTACATGCATCAAGTCATTTCAAAATCCAAAACCAGACATGTCTTTTCCCGAAAAATAAACAGTCAATAATCAATTTGCTTAGGACCGTTGCTAAACCACTGGTCCCATCCGAGGCCTCTATAGACCCTTCCAGATTAGCCACAGTCAAAAATCAAAATCACGTACATGCATCGCCTAGGACGGCTAAACCACTGGTCCCATCCGAGGCCTCTATGGACCCTCCCGGACTTGCTAGCCAACAAGCTCGTGAATCCGAGGCTAAACCACTGGATTCCTCCGAGGCCCCGTCGGACACTCCCGGAGTGAGCAAAGCACACAAATATCATACATCACTATTTTATGTTAAGCATAAAGGTTTCACAAGAACACTTGTCTTAAGTAATTAACAACGAAACAAACGGAACGGAGAATCAACCACGATTGCTAGGAACCGACCACCACGAACCTAACGATTCGAAGAATACAATCACAACCAATTCTATACGAGTACGGAAATGGAATACGCCCGAAAACCCACCTACGATTCATGTAAATTCGTACAAAAACAACAACGAGGGAAGATCGCAACCGAACCCTCTCGATTTCACAAATACCATGAAATTTACCATGAACTCGTAGGGAAAACATGAATACCACTAAGATTAATCACATACATCATGGATTAATCAACAACACGGAACGAATCGGACATTAAATCAAAAATCCCCAAATTTCCCAAAAGTAGGGTTCTAAGAGATTTTATATTGATTCGAAGATAAACAACGGATGATTTGGTGTTAGGTTGATGTTATGATGCTCGAATACACTTTTCCGATGGAATTGAATGAAAATCTGACGAACCCTAGGCTGGAGAATCGTCCCGTCGCGAAGAGAAGAGAGAAGAGTGAAAAATGAGGAAAAGTCGGTCGCTGCCAGTTTATATACTGGCAGATGTTACGGTTGTAACATCACTCACATACGGCCGCAACTTGTGAACACTACGGCCGTAAGTGTAACACATTACGGCCGTAACTGGACCTGGGGAAGGATCTGATGAACAAGACAACGAAGCTCACTTACGGTCGTATAACTATAAGGTTACGGCCGTAACATCTCTTAACGTCGTAACTTACGAATATTGCGCCCGTAAGTGCCCACTGGATCAAATGCAGAAAAATGAAGTTAGGTTACCACCGTATAAAGAAGAACTTACGGCCGTAACTATAGAACCTTATGACCGTAACAGCCCTGGCCTACGGCCGTAACGTGCCTCTGGCAGCAGGCGTACACGAAATGACGTCTCGACGAAGACCGATCAGAGAATACAAAGGTGTACCAACTACCAACGGATACACTCACGACGAGTTCGATACAGAAACTAAAGCGCAAAAAAGAGACGCAATTCTGACTACCAAAGGTTCGGAAATGACAAGGATAGTAATTACCTCATAACTTTGGGAAATTATAAAACGTCACAGAACATCTGAAACACACGATACACGATCGAAACACCAAACAAAAGCTCACAACACGCATAATAACATAAGGCAGATTTATGGCAACCCCGAAACGGCAGTTCCGAACAACGATTACGAGAATGGAACTAAATAGCGACAGAAATGACATAAAATGCGGAATTGAGTAAAACAAGTCCGAAACAAGCTTGACAAAAAGTACAGTATTAAATATTCTCGAAATATCAACACGGTTACAAGTGCGTCGCTAAAAAATAAAAATACACCAAAATGAAAAATATCGAAAAAAGAAAAAAATGCGGATATTACAGCCCTGGCCTCTTAAAAAGTTCGTTATTTAAGTGGTCAATCAGCTAGATGTGACCCAACTCATTCCATGAATTCTTGGAGTGAGCTCATCCCCATATCTCGACGGAAAAATTTATGTCGGTTTCGGTCTTGGCCATTCCTTAGGGGCTAGTCCAGCAGACCTGGGTCGGAATAGAAAAAAAGAGGTGGATCCCAGCTCGACATCTGCAAAGCTCTTTCAAGAGAGAAGGGCCAAGCTTGTGGTGAGCTACAATGATATTTATTGTGCCAGTGTTGACACTATTTTTGTACACATCAAGGGTCTTAGGATCTTGTCGCCACTAAAATTGACCATAAAGGATACGCCTCTGCTGGACAAGAAGCGATTTTATACATATCACAACTCTATTTGGCATAAGGCCGAGTCATGTCGTGACCTCGTCAACGACCTCATTCGAGCTTATGATGACGGCAGTTTGAGGTCGTTTTACCTGCAACCAACCACATGAAGCCAACTGGGGTTCATCTCGCCCCCTCATGCCACCTCATAGCGTCCGAGGCCAGATCCTCACTCTTGTGAAGGTGAATGAAAATATCAACCACCGATCTAACTGGAGGAGGGGAGCTTCAATCTGGGAGGCGAAATCCTTTTCTTTCAGCTATTATAATGTAGAACAAGTCGTGTATCCGCACAACGAAGCCCTCATCATAACATTTTCTATTATGGGCATCCTAGTTCATCGACTACTGGTTAACAATGGAGCGTATACAAGCTGTCTCTATTTGCAAATTGTTCAGAAGTATGCATATACACGATCATATACGCCCTTGCATGGACCAGATCCTGAGATCGGAGGAACTGGCAGTATTCGGCCAGTGTCCAAAGTCAATATGCCCTGTTAGCTTGGGAACACTCGAACTGTTAGGGTTGTATACTGCAAAACATCTTTTATGCTTATATTACCTTATTTCCCCTTTTATCTATGAGAATATTCTTTCGTCATATTTTGTATATTTTTATATTGTAGATAATGTGGTGTGTTGGTGTCACACGTAAGATCACATTATCGGTGCCCTATAAAATAATTTGAATAACTCACAACATATATGATATTAGACAATCATGTGAGAGATTGTAGTGTATGTTTGAGATTAGTTGGTCTTATCTACTAAGGATATATTAGCATATTCGTATATGTTGAACTGGATCACTGTGACATAGTTTCTTCTGTACTGACTAAATGAGAAACGAAGATCTTGGACAATTGTCATTTCTTAATTCCAGTGTGTAATATTTAATTGTGTATTTATAATATTTGTTGCTTTATTTTAAATATGGATAAAAGTCACACTAATTGATTCAAAAATACTCATTTTTTTGGACAATACTATTATTTATATGATAATTAATATTATAGCTATAAATTTGGTCTCACACTTGTTCGAATTGATAATGCCCCCCTGTGGAGCTCAAAATAATTATTATATTAGATCCACATCTGGGTTAATTTTTGATAAAATAATAAGGTTTGAGTTACATTACTCTTGGATAAGTAATTAATTGATTAAAGTTGTTGTTAGCTTAAATTAATTAATAGGCATGTAATATATTGCACACAAAAAGTAACTAATTCGGGAATGAGTCCGATTTTATAAATTGGATTTGGGGCAAGAAACGCAATATTAATTATTTAGTGGATTGAATTAATATTAGTAGACCCAGTTACATTAAGAATGGATTAATATGGAAAGTTGGAACCTACTACGAGTCATTGCCCTAATCTTTCTTAAGAAATATTCAGTAAAATCCAAAAATAATAAAAAATGATTGTGAAGAATATTTAATTGATAAAAGTCATTAAATAAAACCAAGTGTTTGATGTTTTCATCAATATGTCAATCAAATTTTCCACCAAAGTTATCAATAATTTTGTATTTTTATATTTTTTGGGACTTTATGTAGCAATTCTCAAATTTATTGATTAATTTTTTTGATCATTTTTTTACAAGACTTCTATTTTCTAGTTTTATATAGCAATTGAGATTTATAAAATATTTTAGATCTATTAAAGTAAATACATATGTGTGCCTTAGTCTACAGATTAATGAGCTTCTCCTAACTAGTATAGAGCTAGACCTGTTAGAATATTCCAGAATATATAATATCTCATTATTTAAAGGGACGCTATCACTGAGAATATACACATCTCCTGCCCTAAATTTTTGTTTTACTTACCAATAGAGCTGTAAATTTTTTCCTCATCCAAAAATTCTGAAAAACTCATCCAAAAAAATTGGAAAAATCGCGGTCGACACCGCTTGAACCTATCCGCCGACCTCCTTCTTCAAACCCCGCCGCCAGCCATCCACTATAGACCTTTCCCTGTCAGATCTCCCGCTCCAACTGTGCGACTTCCGTTCGCGACCACAACCACCACTGAGTCGCCCGCTCCCGTTCCCGACTGAAGCCCTGGCAACCCGACTCGGATCTGCAGCACAGGCTCGCCGCTTTCCGCCTCAGCCTACCGCGACTGATCAACCACCGCACATCGCACTAGGCAAAGCACCTCCAATTCTCGCCTGTCAAAGTCCGATCCGACACTCAACAACCCGCTCGTAAAAGAAAAAGAGGATATAGCCTCCATCGTCTGCAGTGAAAAAAATTCCGAATGATAGAGGACGGGAATGAAGAGTAACAAGGACATTTGCTTCTCCCTTTTCTTTTCTTTAATAAAAATATTATCAAATTATTATATTACTTTTATTTGATATCTAACTCTTTTATATCTATATCTATATATATATATATTATCATATCATATATAATGAAAGATTGAGTCCTAAAAATGATCGGGAAGTATTAATGACACCATTTTTGAAACATTTATTAGGGTTTTGCAATTTAGCCCTCACATTTTCCTGCAACTTTCAATTTAACCCAAAAATTTTGTATACTTCAATTTAAACCCATTTTGATTTATGATTCTTCGATTTTAACCCAGTCAGCTTCTCAACTCTTACAATTTGACCCCACTCAACTTTAAAACCTCCAATTCAGTCTCATTTTGACCAAGACATTAAAATGTTGACGTTTCAATTAATATTAATAATTAGTCCGATTTTATGCATATATATTTTAATTTCCATTATTATATCGTAATATTTTATAATAATTAAAATATTATTACATGTAGACTTTATCGAGGATTTACAGGCTTAGGACTGTGAGTCGAGCATCTCCATATTCAAGTCAGACAGCATCATTTATTCGTGGGAATTTTAACTATCACTTTAATTGGATTGTATATGTGATATTCAATTCATGTTTAAAAATTGACGATACATGTTGTGAATCAAGCTCACATGTATAGGTGTAAAGAGGCTACCTTAAGATATATGTTGTTGCGGGGACACCCGCGCAACCTCAATATTCACATGCGGGCTCGATTCATGTTATATGTGGTATTTTGTGTATGTTACATGTTGTTGCGGGGACACCTGCGCAATCTCAATATTCGTGTTATGCGTGCTAGATTCATGTTATACGTAATATTGTGTGTATGTATTCATGTTGAGGGAAAGATATGATAGATTATTCATTTTATGTTTTCCATGAGATTATATATTACTGTGATAAGTGAGATTTCCACGAGCTGAAGGAAACTTACCCCCACCTTGATTGATCCCGCAGGTTAAACCGAGCCGGATGAACGAAGGAGCGAGCCGAGAGGGCATATGAATGAAATTTATTAAATGATGTTTTTCTTATGTCAAATGTTTCGATTCTTTTGGGGAAATTTTTGTTAGAAATTAACAATTTATAATTTATTCTTCCGACGCAAATTTTATTTCGTATCTATGACGTGTTATTACCTTAATTAAAGGTATTTATTTTATGTCACTATAGCGACTCGACTTTGTAGGCGTTATTCTTCGTCAGATTTACCTTTTATTTATTTCCCCCAATAATTACCCCTAGAAAGTCGGGGCGTTACATAGTGATATAATATAATTTATATTACACACATTAACGCAACCTTGATACAAAGTATATAAACATCTGCACAAATATTACGTACAAAATACGTAGATATTCAACCAAAAGCACAGCCGATGCATCGCACGGGGTTGTAACGCCTCGTATATATTAAGAATGAGTTTCATGTTTTAATGTGAGCATTAATGGCATTAGTTAAGAAATTCTATTATGCAAATTTGTGAAGCTTGATGAGACAAGAATTTTAGTTAATCTAGAGCTTTATTTGAAAGCTTTTAATAACTTTTAAAGTTTCATGACATTAAAATTCTTGAATTGAAGATTTAAGTTGAGTTTTGATTTCCGTAGTAACATTAAAGATCTTGAAAAGTTGGAGAGTCTTTTTAATTTATAAGAACCCGAAGAGTTCTGTAACTAGAACAATAGTTTTCCATTACATGATCTTTGATTTGCAAGAAAAAAAGAGTAACGTCTAACTTTTGGTATGCAAGTAACATTAAAGATCTTGAAAAATTGGAGAGTTTTTTAATTTATAAGAACCCGAAGAGTTTTGTAACTAAAACAGTAGTTTTCCATTACATGATCTTTGGTCTGCAAGAAAAAAAAAGTAACGTCTAACTTTTTGTATGCAAAAGTTGAGTTTTAACAATAAATGAGACAATGGTTTCCGATGCCTATATATAGTTCGATTTTAGTGTTTTCGCCAATCACGTATTGCAAATTTGCAGATGATACATAACCCTCATGGCTAATATAGCAAACACTATGTTTTATTATCCTAACAGAAGCTAAACTTTCTTTCATGATCAATGGTGAGAAAGTGTCTTTGATATCATAATAATGATGATAGGTCGTAAGTGATATGTCAACATTAAAGATACATGATCAAACATCTTTATTTTGCTACTAAGATGGATGTGATTTCAATGCATGAATCTTCTTTTATTGTTTATGTATGAAGCAATTTGTATATATATATACTGATGTAAATGAATAGAATTATTTTGGAAGGAAATGTGACGAGATACTATTTTTTTGACGTTTGTCTTCCATTGAATTTATTAGTTTTCACTGTTATTTGTACGCAAGTTTTACAAGATTAGATATAAACATTAGCTTCACAACTATCTATCTATCTATCTATCTATATATATATATATATATATATATATATATATATATTAATGTGAGCATTTATGTCATAAGGTAGGGTCATTCATATCAATTGAAATATTGCTACTCTCTAAAGCTTTTTTTAAAGCTTTAAAGAGCTTTTACAAACCACAATAAAAAAAAATGCACGAATAAAAAACATATGCATATATGTTCATTGTCATAAGCTAAATTAATTCAACCAATTAAAACATGTCAAAATCTCATTATTAAATTTTAAGAATTTCTATAGTCATACCGCACAAAGCATGTTTATTGTTTAACTCTTTCAACTTCTTCTTTGAGGTATTATACTCCCTTATAAACAAACAAAAAAAGTCACACAACTCACCCACAAAACAGGTCACAACCATCACCTCCAGTAAAGCAGATTCTTCTACCGCCACAGCCACCGGAACCGCTGCAAACATCAACTGATTCCGCCGCCGACACCAAAGAATATTAATTCAATAGGTGGTGTTTCGAGCTTGAGTGGTTTCATTGTTGTTTTAGTGGTTCCGCTGCCGACATACCAAACTTGAAATCTCAAACAATTTTCTTATAAACAATTAAACAACTAAAACATTTCTATTCAAAATAGCCTACAGATACCTACAGACCATGAGATATCCAAAATATTATAAAATCAAATTGTCAATTCCCACCAAATCTTTAAAAAATAAAGATGATATCGAGTTCTTTATAGCCAAAATAATGGATCAATTGCCAAGATGGGTTTTCAATATTTATGAGTATCAAAGGAATTGAGCTAAGGGTGTCCACATCGTTGGTTCTACCTTCTCGACCACCGAAACCCCACCACCATCGCCATAACCGCCGTCGGCCACTGAAATATCCAGATCTGAACACAAAATTCAAAACCCGAGTTTGTAACTTACTTACAAGCTCGAAACACATTCTAGAGGAGACCCGAGATTCCAGTGATGGAGGTTTGTTGGTGGTGGTTTGGCGACAAGGGTGTGGTTACGTGGTAGTTTTGGCCGGTGTTTGGTTGTTGATGGATGGTGGTTTAGCGAGAGAAATGAAAGGGTCGTATATGTTTTGTGATGAGAAAAAAAAGTGTGTTTTTGGGTGGAGGATACAACTTACAAGTAGTTAATTTGATAGGTATAATAAAATTAAAGAAAATATTATGAAAGGACAAAAATACCCTCTTATTTAACAGTCAAACTAATGGAGTTAGGAAATTCGGATCAAATCCGAAACGGATGTTTCACTTTTTTGGGGCAATTCTATATATACTCAACTTAAACATAATAATTTCATATTTTCTTAACAAATTCTTTAAAGGCATTGTACTTATGCACTAAAAATTTGTGTTTGGGGGAAATATGGTATTTTAATTTTCAGATTGGGTAAATATAGAATTATCCTTTCACTTTTGGACCAAACCTAAAACTTTTCAAAATTTGACTGAAAATGAAATACCCCGCAAACCACAAGGACTAAAAATGTAGTTAACTCTAATTTTAAAGGATAATAAATTCAAGTCTGTCAATTCAAAATGGAAGGCAATGCAAAGATGATAGACATTAAAAAAATTTGATTATATTACAGGAAAATGAAGATGGTTTTAACTAATTTTGAAAATTTACAAATTTAAAAATTTGAGGTTATACAGTCTTGAGAACACACATACCACGAATTACATGCAAATGACGCAAAATAACATTATTTACATAAAAAATACTCTATGAACAACTAAGAGTGTAATTTTTTACATCTAAAAAATATAAACAACTAAGGAGTAAGAGTGAAATATGTAATAAAAATCATAATATTTGCCATAAGGATTTTAAAGTATAAAAATGTGTGAGAAATATTAATTCAAATACGTAGCATCGTAGGCGTAATAAGTGTTTGATTAAATGGCAACAAATCATTCATTTTAGATGATCGTACATGTTTGGTAACTTGACTATATAGATGTCAATTCGATATCTTAATATGTTATATATGAACCCATTGTTTGAAATCAACCTCATATAGTACTCCACATATTGACGCTAGGATGCACCACCGAATAAGCTATATATGATAGTTTGATGCTACTAATTAAAAAGTAGTTCGTGTTGATTTCTGTAAATACGAACAAATGTTTTGCTTCAGTGATAAATAATTCATCTTAAGAAATGCACATGTAGTTTTTTTTTTTTTTGTGTTAGTATCATGTATAAATATATTGCACATTTTGAGTACAAGTCATTTAACCTGTCAATTACCCAGCCTAGGCCATACTTTATATTAAATACGTTAGATAAAAATACGATATTTTAACTTATAATAATTTCACTCGAATAATAAAAACTGTGAATGCTCGGGCTTTGAAATAATATGTAATATAAATATGATATTCGATATTAACGAAGATAAAGTACCCGTGCTTTAGAGTGAATAAAGCCCGTGCATCGCACGGACCATGATGTCTCGTATATATAAAGAATGAGTTTCATGTTTTAATGTGAGCATTAATGGCATTAGTTAAGAAATTCTATTATGCAAATTTGTGAAGCTTGATGAGGCAAGAATTTTAGTTAATCTAGAGCTTTATTTGAAAGCTTTTAATAACTTTTAAAGTTTCATGACATTAAAATTCTTGAATTGAAGATTTAAGTTGAGTTTTGATTTCCGTAGTAACATTAAAGATCTTGAAAAGTTGGAGAGTCTTTTTAATTTATAAGAACCGAAGAGTTCTCAGAACTAGAACAATAGTTTTCCATTACATGATCTTTGATTTGCAAGAAAAAAAGAGTAACGTCTAACTTTTGGTATGCAAGTAACATTAAAGATCTTGAAAAATTGGAGAGTCTTTTTAATTTATAAGAACCCGAAGAGTTTTGTAACTAAAACAGTAGTTTTCCATTACATGATCTTTGGTTTGCAATAAAAAAAGAGTAACGTCTAACTTTTTGTATGCAAAAGTTGAGTTTTAACAATAAATGAGACAATGGTTTCCGATGCCTATATATAGTTCGATTTAGTGTTTTCGCCAATCACGTATTGCAAATTTACAGATGATACATAACCCTCATGGCTAATATAGCAAACACTATGCTTTATTATCCTAACAGAAGCTAAACTTTCTTTCATGATCAATGGTGAGAAAGTGTCTTTGGTATCATAATAATGATGATAGGTCGTAAGTGATATGTCAACATTAAAGATACATGATCAAACATCTTTGTTTTGCTACCAAGATGGATGTGATTTCAATGCATGAATCTTCTTTTATTGTTTATGTATGAAGCAATTTGTATATATATATATATATATATATATATATATATATACTGATGTAAATGAATAGAATTATTTTGGAAGGAAATGTGACGAGATACTATTTTTTTGACGTTTGTCTTCCATTGAATTTATTAGTTTTCATTGTTATTTGTACACAAGTTTTACAAGGTTAGATATAAACATTAGCTTCACAACTACACAAAGTTATAGACAAATCTTCATGATAATTTGTATCGGTAGTTGGTGACAACCTTAATATATAACTATCGATTTCATTACGAAGTATGCCAATACATAATAATCATGCGCAAGTTTTTTTATCATGTTCATTTATTAAAATAGGCTCATTCAATTACCCGTAATGCACAAATTAATTTATTTATTTGTTTGTTATCTTTTGTAAAGCTGAAAATGTAAATACACATTTTAGTATTGGAAAAAATTGTCATTGCGTACCGATGGAACTTTTCATCTTATACTAAAACTATAAAATATGAAAAATAAAGTGGAAGAGTAGTAAAGTCGGTTAAAGAATTTTTAAGACCATGATTATATTTTGTCATTGAATTTTGGTACAAATATCATCAATTCATAAGTTCACTAATCTGTGTTATAATCCTTTCAGCTATTCAAATCCGAGAGTTGAGTTTCGACAAAAGGTGTGTAAGTAATCTCAATAAATAAAGGTCTTAATGTTATGATATTACCTTTTTTTCTTCTTAAAAAGGTCTAAATAATGACGTATTTTCAAAAGAGAACGGTTGCGTATTTTACATTCACGATTTGTCATCTACTGCTTTGAACCCAAAAAGTGAAAATAGCTCAAGCCATGAAAAAAGAAAATATCTTGGTGTGTGAGTGTTAAAAGTGAGATGCTAAGGTGGCTATTTAGCTTAAGCCACGGTACCGTGTCCTTTAATATATAAATGTTGAATTTCATCATTAAACGTGAGTATTTATAATCACAAATTATATTTTTTAAAAAAGTGTTTAATATTTATGATAACATCTACTATATTATAAATCATTTGTGACTTTCACGGAGATCTTAAAATATTAAGCATACATACTTACTTACATCTACAATGCATCAAGTTTTTAAAGACTTGATGCAGTTAATACATATTAACCACAAGATTTGTGCAATGGAACTCGCCCCATTATCACGCATTTGGGAGAATTTGTTATTCAAGCAAAACTCACTTGGAGACGTAACGACGCAATCGTTACAAATGAAAGACAAGACTTGAAGCTGGTACATCAATTTTAGTGTAAGAGAAAAAAGAAAAAGACCTAAGTTGTGTGTAGTATAAATTTTATTTTTGAAATAGCATGTATTGCGTTATGTTGATGAAAGTCACTTATGTAATATCCGGAATTTCTACTACTGATGTTTAATATTATTTTATCCGGGTTATATTGTACAGCGTGGAATCTGTACAGTAGAGATAAAATAAATAAAGGACTGAGATATCAGTATCGGTATAATTGTCGTATTTGGTCGACAATTACATTTGAGGATATTGTGTATCAGGTTGTCGTACTTTTGATATTGGGTATATCGTATGATGATATTATTGGATTCAGTGTTTGTGTTCAGTGTGTCTTATGTTCGCTTTTGGTATGTCGAGACGTTGGACAAGAACTGCGAAAAATGGCTAAGTATAGCCTTATTAGCGCACGCTGATATTCATGCATAACGCACGCTATCGCGGTGATTAGCGCACGCTACGTTTATAGGTTAGCGACGCTAGTGCGCAGATCGGAAGGAATCTGCGTGTGGACCCGCTTTGGCGCACGTTCTGGTAAGTCAACGGTTGTTGTCCTGAAGTATTAGCGCACGCTAAAATATTAGGCTTAGCGCACGCTAAAATATTAGGCTTAGCGCACGCTAACTATGTATCAGTCAACAAGGAATCTTATCCTTGCCAGATGCTGTCGGAATGTGGGGGCGAGTGGTAGGTGAACACTGTAGCTAGTCAACTTCGGATAGCGCACGCTAAGATAAATGACTTGCGTACGCTAAGCAGGATGTTTTACGTACGTTAATGCATGGGCATTACGTACGTAAGTTAGTTTACGAAGCAAGACAGTAGCCTCTGGGCTTCGATAGCGCACGCTAACAAAGTCAGTTAGCGCACGCTAAGGCTAGCGCACGCTAAACATAATGGTTTAGCGCACGCTAGTGATGTATTCTATTTAAAGGGACAAACGGGTGTCATGAAACATTTCGTCCATTTCTTTCCTTTCACCCGATAGAGACAACCTTGTGAGAACATTTGGAGTTCCTAAACACTGAGGGATGATCCTCTTTAACAAGATTAAAGATGGGAATCATGGAGTGAAGCTTTGTTCTTGAAATCATTGGTGATTCTTGGAAATCAATCCTTTCCTTCAAAAAAGGTAATTACTCTTCACTTTGAGATTTCGTTTTGGATTGTATATGATGTTCTTGAGTTGATGATTATCATATAAACAAGTTGATGAGCATGACAACGAGTTGGATTACCGTACTAAGTTAGTGTTGTTATCAATATATGAGTATTGATATGTTTCGTATGGTTTTGGATGGAATTCAAGATATATGTTGATGTAATTCCCTTCTTCAATTCGGATTTTTGATGTTTTGTCGTTGGTTACTTCGTATGGTAACGATTATGGTGATGCTTCCGTGATTCTTGAAGTTATATGAATTGTATGTCAAGAACATGATGAATAAGGATTTTTAGATGTTAGAACACATCGGATTTTATCATTTATGGATCATGAACGTGAATTTGGATAATTCGTGTTCTTGAAGAGCTATTAAATTATATGTCATGATTGTTATGAAATCCTTAATCTCGAGATGAGTTGATCATTGTCATGATGGAAGTGTTAGACGATGCTTGAAATGCATGCCATCGCACGGCATTAGCGCACGCCACGTTTATCGCTTAGCGCGCTAACGGAGCAACTTAGCGCACGCTACGTTAGGTGATTAACGTGCGCTAAGTAGGCGACAAAGTGCGATATTTTTGTGTTTTGATTAGGAATTCTTGATGGGTTGACTAGGTTGGTTAAGAAAGTGTTTATTCGAGGCTGTGTTGAACCGTTGAGTTCGATTGGTTAGTTTTCTCAGTTGTTGACCGTTATCGGATATGTGTTATTTGGTTTCTTCGATAGGTTGAGATTATTGATCGGTGATTATAACCGGATATTGCGGCCGTGTTCGAGTATGTCTATTGTATTGCTTTTGATCGAGGCTGAGGAGCTCGTAGATAAAGGCGATGTGTTCGGCAGCAGCTTCGTGGTATCGGTATCGAGGCAAGTTATTACTTGCTCAGTTATAATATTTAATGAATGGTTTCATTTTCATTTCGTTTATAATGCATATAGCGATGATTATTATTGTGAACTCTGGGTATCTGGATCGCATATCGTTCTTTCGATTCTGGGAGGTAAATCATAATGAATATGCTTTATCTCAGTTATTGGTATGTTCGAGTATCGAGGTTACATTATGGTAAGGACGAGGATATGAGTATCTATAGTTCGTTGTACGTTTGGATCGCCGAGCAGTGGAGATAATCGTCGGTGATGATTGGACATCGAGGTTGCTTCCGAAGGACTCGGGGCAAGTATCTTATATCGATTCAATTAGAGTTAGTGATTTGATCATGCGTATTATCATTCATGTTGTCGAACATGAGGTCGTCTTAATTGATTTGTCATATTGTCGTTCATGTTGCGTTGTTCATGATGATGAACATATTGTTTTGCATATGTGTATGCATATTGTGTTGTTTATGTTGTGTTGATCCGATGGGATCGCGCGATCTATGCTGAGGGCGCTGGATCGGATGTCCACCTCGTGTTGGTCCGACGGGATCATCTTGGGATGTATCTTTGAGGCCTGGATCATTGGACGGGTTTTCCACCTCGTGTTGGTCCGCGGGATCATCTTGGGATCTATCTTGAGAAGCTGGATCGTTGGATTACCCAGTATTGTGTTATTGTTGTGCATATGTATATTGTTGGTTATCCACCTCGTGTTGATCTTGTAGGATCATCTTGGGATCTATCTTGAGGCCCTGGATCATGGGATTTCCATTGAGTATACATAGTTGTTTTTGTTTTTGAGCATATTGTGTTTGTCATATGAGTATGCATTTGTAGGTCTTGTGTTAGGACCTTGTCCGCATTGCATTGTTCTGATATCGGATTAGACTGATATGATTATCGTGGCACATCATATCTCGAGGTATGTTCCATATTTTTCTTTGGTCTTGTCCTTGGTGGACAATCGGTTATCGTCTTGGGATTTGATGATATTATTCGATGGATCGTATTGGTCAGATATGGTAGATTTCCGTATCGTGAGTTGGTTCTGATAGTTTGAGGATCTTGAGTATTGTTTGAGGTACAATACAGATATTATGTTCGAGTTTATTGGTTAATCGAGTACAGGTTGTGAAATGTGAAAATGGTTATTCTGATGAGAATTACTTGAGTAAGTAAAGTCATGGCGGTAAGATTACATTGGTCGTATTCTTATTCTCATTGGTATGTATTCTTAATGTGATGTGACGGTTAGCATTGTTGGATATTATGGCTGACCCCGTCGTGGGATTTCTTTTTAGGTTCTTGGAGTATCGAGCTTGTAGCGGTCGTGAAGAGATGAGCTTCCCGGAGGATACTGGCTAGGACATGTTGTGTGCATTGAGTTTCTTGTTTGGTTCTTGTTTTCCACTGCTAGAGTATCGTTTTGGTTGGTCTTTTCCATTGCGTGAGTATTTTGAGACGCACTTTTGGTATCAGTAACGAGGTTACTTTGGAAATCGTTTTCTAAACTTTTGAGTTTTGTTGTTTGGCCTTGCGATTTCAAATGAGTTTTCTGACGGTTTTTGATAAATGGATTTTATAAGTCTTTGTGAATTTTTAAAGATAGTACCGTCGTTGGCCTCTTGGGCATTTGTAAATGTTTGCTAAAAATTCTTTAAGCATTGTGGGTTCCATCTCGGGGCCACGGCGTAATATTTCCGGTTAAATGCGGGGTGTTACGAGAATATGGTATCAGAGCTTAGGTTGAGAAAACCTAGGCATTTGGGTCGAGTTGGGTCGTGTTTTTGTCGCGTCATTCGAGTTGTCGATTGACAAATATTAGAGCCGTGAGTTTTTGTTGTTCACTCAGGCTTAAGTGTTATGTGATTTGCCAGTATCGTACTGGGCTTGTTATAACTTTTCCAAATGGTGTTAATGAGATTCTCTGGAATGAGATGTGTTGTATTCTCAAGTTGAACTGATTTTGCAAAACGTGTGTTTTGAAAATGTCCGTGTCGAGTATTTTCTAGAGCCGAGACATGTGCCAGTATCACGGGGAATCGTCGGCTTAACGATCTGTAAGTATTTGGATTTTTGAATTTCATTGAGATTTATTGCCGTTCTAAGTTGATACGTTTTGAGATTCAGTAGATATTATGCGTTACAGTATAAGGTGACAGAGTTGGGACAGGATTGATGATCTTGAGGAGTTATGATTTCGAGAATCAGTATGTTGGTTAGATTCTGGAACGAAATTATGTATTCGGGAGAAGGGCTATGGATTGTCGAGAAGAACATGTAGTCATGTTAGTTCATTTTGTGATATATATGAATTGTTTTTGAGCATTTGAAAATGATACTTTTCAAAATGAATGTCTTACGGATGTTTTACGGAAAATGATTTTGGGCCGAGACCCAATCGATTTTGAAATGGTTTTATAACTCAGGACTTGGGGTCCGAAAAGAGGCTTTTCTACTTTTTAAACTTCTTGTAATGTGGAATGAGATACGGGCTGAGACCCTAATGTTTCAAAAGACTTTCATGTTTTCTAAAACTCCCGAGATTTGCAAAATACTTTATCAATCGTTTATCTATGTCACTCCTGCCTTTCGGGGTTCTGGATTACTTGTTCAAAAGAAACTTCTCGGGAAGTCTTTCGCTGTGTTGATTTGTTTCAATGCATTGTCATAGCATAATTGAGGTGATCCAGGATGGAAAATGATTGACGTTGCGAGTCATGGGTGGAAAAGGAGTTTTTATCAGAGTCTATATATTGAGGTTTTGGAACTCGGTCATGTGGTTTCCGTTGGAATGTCGGTGGATTGTGAGCCGAATTGGTATACGAGTATGGTTGTGGTCAATCATTTGCATTATTCCATTTTATTTAATCTCTTATATTCGAAAAGAATTTTTATCGAGAACTTGGCACCAGCGAGCTGATTGAATTTTTAAAAAAATTGATTTCGTGGTCTTACGAAAATTTATGTTTTGAGTTTTCAAACTCTTGAAAGAATTTTCGAAAATTTGTCTTTTGACAAGAATATACGATTTCAAACTGGTTTTGAAAATGTGATGGATATACATACGCATTTAGTGCATAATGCATATCGTGGTGAAGTTCTGAATGAGACTCACGAACTGGATGGTACATCAGTATGGTACGATGAAAGAGATTCGAACGTCAGTATGGTAGTTTGGTTATCCACGGATGATCAGTTGATTTATCGGATAAGAGAAATATGTTGCGTGTTGTAGATTCATGCACATAATATTATTTTGGAAACTGGGGATTTTGTGAAACCGGGACATATGTGCTATGTGATTCCATTGGTACGGTAGTAGCGCGATTTTACCACAGTGATTCTGGAATGATTTCCTTGTAAGTGCAAATTTGGGGATGGTGACCCCATGCTGGTTGTTTGGATATTGAGTGGTCGTTCCCACTCCTTGTATGAATTGGGTATGTTCGTCAGTTTGTGATTGGTTGTTCATATGCCGAGGGGTATGTTCGCCGCTCGGATACGTTTATTGAGATCCACTGTATGTGATCGGTGTGTCGTTTTAAGAATTTTGCTTTTTCGTATATCTGTTTCTGTGGTTCTGTGTTGATAGTGTTGGAGTTTACCGTGTGAAGGTATTCTCGATTTCCGTTGATCGTTCGTTGGTCGTATTGGAGTTTATCACGTTGATGATATTCTCGATTGTGTTTTGACCTCTGGTTGGTCATATTAGAAATTATCATGCCGATGATAAATTCGATTGATTGTTGATCATTGTTGGTGATCATCTGAGCGTTCGGATTTTGTGTTGATGTTTCGGGATTCGTGTCATTGTTTTGGGCGGTTGTTTCGCAGATGTATTGTGTATTATTTGTCTTATCGGAATTGGGACTGATTGTGTAATGAGGCAGACAGGATTTTAATTCGGGCAGATTGTTTCATCCGTAGATGATATTTTTTTTTTGTTGAGACTCAGGGAATTGTGATCGTAAGCGTATTGAGATTGTACAGTGAGAACGCTGGCTAGTATCTCCGGAGATCGTCGACCTGCGTATTTGTAAGTATGCGGTTTTGGCTGTTCGGTAATGATAATGATTAATCGTTATCGTGATGGTTTTGGGATATTTTGAGTTGAACGGTATGTTTGTTCGTTTTATGATGGATTGCAAGTTTCGAGGACGAAACTTATTTTAAAAGTGTAGAATGTAATATCCTAATTTCTACTACGATGTTTAATATTATTTTATCCGGTTATATTATGCAGCGTGGAATGCATGCAGTAGAGATAAAATAAATAAAGGACCGAGATATCAGTATCGGTATAATTGTCGTATTTGGTCGACAATTACATTTGAGGATATTGTGTATCGGGTTGTCGTACTTTTGATATTGGGTATATCGTATGATGATATTATCGATTCGATCTTTGTGTTCGGTGTGTCTTATGTTCGCTTTTGGTATGTCGAGACGTTGGACAAGAAGCTGCGGAAAATGGCTAAGTATAGCCTTATTAGCGCACGCCGATATTCATGCATAACGCACGCTATCGTGCGAGGATTAGCGCACGCTACGTTTATAGGTTAGCGTCGCTAGTGCGGTAGATCGGAAGGAATCTGCGTGTGGACACATTGCTTTGGCGCACGTTCTGGTAAGTCAACGGTTGTTGTCCTGAAGTATTAGCGCACGCTAAAATATTAGGCTTAGCGCACGCTAACTATGTATCAGTCAACAAGGAATCTTATCCTTGCCAGATGCTGTCGGAATGTGGGGGCGAGTGGTAGGTGAACACTGTAGCTAGTCAACTTCGGATAGCGCACGCTAAGATAAATGACTTGCATACGCTAAGAAGGATGTTTTACGTACGTTAATGCATGGGCATTACGTACGTAAGTTAGTTTATGAAGCAAGACAGTAGCCTATGGGCTTCGATAGCGCACGCTAACAAAGTCAGTTAGCGCACGCTAAGGCTAGCGCACGCTAAACATAATGGTTTAGCGCACGCTAGTGATGTATTCTATTTAAAGGGACAAACGGGTGTCATGAAACATTTCGTCCATTTCTTTCCTTTCACCCGATAGAGACAACCTTGTGAGAACATTTGGAGTTCCTAAACACTGAGGGATGATCCTCTTTAACAAGATTAAAGATGGGAATCATGGAGTGAAGCTTTGTTCTTGAAATCATTGGTGATTCTTGGAAATCAATCCTTTCCTTCAAAAAAGGTAATTACTCTTCACTTTGAGATTTCGTTTTGGATTGTATGTGATGTTCTTGAGTTGATGATTATCATATAAACAAGTTGATGAGCATGACAACGAGTTGGATTACCGTACTAAGTTAGTGTTGTTATCAATATATGAGTATTGATATGTTTCGTATGGTTTTGGATGGAATTCAAGATATATGTTGATGTAATTCCCTTCTTCAATTCGGATTTTTGATGTTTTGTCGTTGGTTACTTCGTATGGTAACGATTATGGTGATCTTCTTGTGATTCTTGAAGTTATATGAATTGTATGTCGAAGAACATGATGAATAAGGATTTTTAGATGTTAGAACACATCGGATTTTATCATTTTATGGATCATGAACGTGAATTTGGATAATTCGTGTTCTTGAAGAGCTATTAAATTATATGTCATGATTGTTATGAAATCCTTAATCTCGAGATGAGTTGATCATTGTCATGATGGAAGTGTTAGACGATGCTTGAAATGCATGCCACCGCACTGACATTAGCGCACGCTACGTTCTTGCCGCCTAGCGCTAACGGGAGCAACTTAGCGCACGCTACGTTAGGTGATTAACGTGCGCTAAGTAGGCGACAGTGATATTTTTGTGTTTTGATTAGGAATTCGTGATGGTTTGACTTGGTTGGTTACATTGTGTTTATTCGAAATTTGTGTTGAACCGTTGAGTTCGATTGGTTAGTTTTCTCAGTTGTTGACCGTTATCGGATATGTGTTATTTGGTTTCTTCGATAGATTGAGATTATTGATCGGTGATTATAACCGGATATTGCGGCCGTGTTCGAGTATGTCTATTGTATTGCTTTTGATCGAGGCTGAGGAGCTCGTAGATAAAGGCGATGTGTTCGGCGGCAGACTTCGTGGTATCGGTATCGAGGCAAGTTATTATTTGCTCGGTTATAATATTTAATGAATGGTTTCGATTTCATTTCGTTTATAATGCATATAGCGATGATTATTATTGTGAACTCCGGGTATCCGGATCGCATATCGTTCTTTCGATTACGGGAGGTAAATCATAATGAATATGCTTTATATCGCTTATTGGTATGTTCGAGTATCGAGGTTACATTATGGTAAGGACGAGGATATGAGTATCTATAGTTCGTTGTACGTTTGGATCGCCGAGCAGTGGGGATAATCGTCGGTGATGATTGGACATCGAGGTTGCTTCCGAAGGACTCGGGGCAAGTATCTTATATCGATTCAATTAGAGTTAGTGATTTGATCATGCGTATTATCATTCATGTTGTCGAACATGAGGTCGTCTTAATTGATTTGTCATATTGTCGTTCATGTTGCGTTGTTCATGATGATGAACATATTGTTTTGCATATGTGTATGCATATTGTGTTGTTTATGTTGTGTTGATCCGATGGGATCGCGCGATCTATGCTGAGGGCGCTGGATCGGATGTCCACCTCGTGTTGGTCCGACGGGATCATCTTGGGATCTATGCTGAGGGCGCTGGATCATTGGACGGGTTTTTCCACCTCGTGTTGGTCCGACGGGATCATCTTGGGATCTATGCTGAGGGCGCTGGATCGTTGGATTACCCAGTATTGTGTTATTGTTGTGCATATGTATATTGTTGGTTATCCACCTCGTGTTGATCTTGTAGGATCATCTTGGGATCTATGCTGAGGGCGCTGGATCATGGGATTTCCATTGAGTATACATAGTTGTTATTGTTTTTGAGCATATTGACATTGTCATATGAGTATGCATTTGTAGGTCTTGTGTTAGGACCTTGTCCGCATTGCATTGTTCTGATATCGGATTAGACTGATATGATTATCGTGGCACATCATATCTCGAGGTATGTTCCATATTTTTCTTTGGTCTTGTCCTTGGTGGACAATCGGTTATCGTCTTGGGATTTGATGATATTATTCGATGGATCGTATTGGTCAGATATGGTAGATTTCCGTATCGTGAGTTGGTTCTGATAGTTTGAGGATCTTGAGTATTGTTTGAGGTACAATACAGATATTATGTTCGAGTTTATTGGTTAATCGAGTACAGGTTGTGAAATGTGAAAATGGTTATTCTGATGAGAATTACTTGAGTAAGTAAAATCATGGCGGTAAGATTACATTGGTCGTATTCTTATTCTCATTGGTATGTATTCTTAATGTGATGTGACGGTTAGCATTGTTGGATATTATGGCTGACCCCGTCGTGGGATTTCTTTTTAGGTTCTTGGAGTATCGAGCTTGTAGCGGTCGTGAAGAGATGAGCTTCCCGGAGGATACTGGCTAGGACATGTTGTGTGCATTGAGTTTCTTGTTTGGTTCTTGTTTTCCACTGCTAGAGTATCGTTTTGGTTGGTCTTTTTCCGCCGCGTGAGTATTTTGAGACGCACTTTTGGTATCTGGTAACTGAGGTTACTTTGGAAATCGTTTTCTAAACTTTTGAGTTTTGGCTGTTTGGCCTTGCGATTTCAAATGAGTTTTTACGACGGTTTTTGATAAATGGATTTTATAAGTCTTTGTGAATTTTTAAAGATAGTACCGTCGTTGGCCTCTTGGGCATTTGTAAATGTTTGCGAAAATTTCTTTTAGCCTTGTGGGTTCCATCTCGGGGCCCACGGCGCTGTAATATTTCCGGTTAAATCTGGGGGTGTTACAGAATATGGTATCAGAGCTTAGGTTGAGAAAACCTAGGCATTTGGGTCGAGTTGGGTCGTGTTTTTGTCGCGTCATTCGAGTTGTCGATTGACAAATATTAGAGCCGTGAGTTTTTGTTGTTCACTCAGGCTTAAGTGTTATGTGATTTGCCAGTATCGTACTGGGCTTGTTATAACTTTTCCAAATGGTGTTAATGAGATTCTCTGGAATGAGATGTGTTGTATTCTCAAGTTGAACTAATTTTGCAAAACGTGTGTTTTGAAAATGTCCGTGTCGAGTATTTTCTAGAGCCGAGACATGTGTCAGTATCACGGGGAATCGTCGGCTTCACGATGTGTAAGTATTTGGATTTTTGAATTTCATTGAGATTTATTGCCATTCTAAGTTGATACGTTTTGAGATTCAGTAGATATTATGCGTTACAGTATAAGGTGACAGAGTTGGGACAGGATTGATGATCTTGAGGAGTTATGATTTCGAGAATCAGTATGTTGGTTAGATTCTGGAATGAAATTATGTATTCGGGAGAAGGGCTATGGATTGTCGAGAAGAACATGTAGTCATGTTAGTTCATTTTGTGATATATATGAACTGTTTTTGAGCATTTGAAAATGATACTTTTCAAAATGAATGTCTTACGGATGTTTTACGGAAAATGATTTTGGGCCGAGACCCAATCGATTTTGAAATGGTTTTATAACTCAGGACTTGGGGTCCGAAAAGAGGCTTTTCTACTTTTTAAACTTCTTGTAATGTGGAATGAGATACGGGCTGAGACCCTAATGTTTCAAAAGACTTTCATGTTTTCTAAAACTCCCGAGATTTGCAAAATACTTTATCAATCGTTTATCTATGTCACTCCTGCCTTTCGGGGTTGTGGATTACTTGTTCAAAAGAAACTTCTCGGGAAGTCTTTCGCTGTGTTGATTTGTTTCAATGCATTGTCATAGCATAATTGAGGTGATCCAGGATGGAAAATGATTGACGTTGCGAGTCATGGGTGGAAAAGGAGTTTTTATCAGAGTCTATATATTGAGGTTTTGGAACTCGGTCATGTGGTTTCCGTTGGAATGTCAGTGGATTGTGACGAGCCGAATTGGTATACAGGAGTATGGTTGTGGTCAATCATTTGCATGATTCCATTTTATTTAATCGCGTATATTTGAAAAGAATTTTTATCGAGAACTTGGCACCAGCGAGCTGATTGAATTTTTAAAAAAATTGATTTCGTGGTCTTACGAAAATTTATGTTTTGAGTTTTCAAACTCTTGAAAGAATTTTCGAAAATTTGTCTTTTGACAAGAATATACGATTTCAAACTGGTTTTGAAAATGTGATGGATATACATACGCATTTAGTGCATAATGCATATCGTGGTGAAGTTCTGAATGAGACTCACGAACTGGATGGTACATCAGTATGGTACGATGAAAGAGATTCGAACGTCAGTATGGTAGTTTGGTTATCCACGGATGATCAGTTGATTTATCGGATAAGAGAAATATGTTGCGTGTTGTAGATTCATGCACATAATATTATTTTGGAAACTGGGGATTTTGTGAAAGGGACATATGTGCTATGTGATTCCATTGAGTACGGTAGTAGCGCGATTTTACCACGGTGATTACGGAATGATTTCCTTGTAAGTGCAAATTTGGGGATGGTGACCCCATCTTTGGTTGTTTGGATATTGAGTGGTCGTTCCCACTCCTTGTATGAATTGGGTATGTTCGTCGGTTTGTGATTGGTTGTTCATATGCCGAGGTATGTTCGCGCTCGGATACGTTTATTGAGATCCACCGTATGTGATCGGTGTGTCGTTTAAGAATTTTGCTTTTTCGTATATACATTTACGTGGTTACGTGTTGATAGTGTTGGAGTTTACCGTGTGAAGGTATTCTCGATTTCCGTTGATCGTTCGTTGGTCGTATTGGAGTTTATCACGTTGATGATATTCTCGATTGTGTTTTGACCTCTGGTTGGTCATATTAGAAATTATCATGTCGATGATAAATTCGATTGATTGTTGATCATTGTTGGTGATCATCTGAGCGTTCGGATTTTGTGTTGATGTTTCGGGATTCGTGTCATTGTTTTGGGCGGTTGTTTCGCAGATTTATTGTGTATTATTTGTCTTATCGGAATTGGGACTGATTGTGTAATGAGGCAGACAGGATTTTAATTCGGGCAGATTGTTTCATCCGTAGATGATATTTTTTTTTTTGTTGAGACTCAGGGAATTGTGATCGTAAGCGTATTGAGATTGTACAGTGAGAACGCTGGCTAGTATCTCCGGAGATCGTCGACCTGCGTATTTGTAAGTATGCGGTTTTGGCTGTTCGGTAATGATAATGATTAATCGTTATCGTGATGGTTTTGGGATATTTTGAGTTGAACGGTATGTTTGTTCGTTTTATGATGGATTGCAAGTTTCGAGGACGAAACTTATTTTAAGGGGTGTAGAATGTAATATCCGGAATTTCTACTACTGATGTTTAATATTATTTTATCCGGGTTATATTGTACAGCGTGGAATGCATGCAGAGATAAAATAAATAAAGGACTAAGATATCAGTATCGGTATAATTGTCGTATTTGGTCGACAATTACATTTGAGGATATTGTGTATCAGGTTGTCGTACTTTTGATATTGGGTATATCGTATGATGATATTATTGGATTCAGTGTTTGTGTTCAGTGTGTCTTATGTTCGCTTTTGGTATGTCGAGACGTTGGACAAGAACTGCGGAAAATGGCTAAGTATAGCCTTATTAGCGCACGCTGATATTCATGCATAACGCACGCTATCGTGCAGGATTAGCGCACGCTACGTTTATAGGTTAGCGTACGCTAGTGCGGAGAATCGGAAGGAATCTGCGTGTGGACCATTGCTTTCGGCGCACGTTCAGTAAGTCAGCGGTTGTTGTCTGAAGTATTAGCGCACGCTAAAATATTAGGCTTAGCGCACGCTAACTATGTATCGATCAACAAGGAATCTTATCCTTGCCGGATCTTTGTCGGAATGTGGGGCGAGTGGTAGGTGAACACCGTAGCTAGTCAACTTCGGATAGCGCACGCTAAGATAAATGACTTGCGTCGCTAAGCGAGGATGTTTTACGTGCGTTAATGCATGGGCATTACGTCGTAAGTTAGTTTATGAAGCAAGACGGTAGCCTGCGGGCCCGATAGCGCACGCTAACAAAGTCGATTAGCGCACGCTAGGCTAGCGCACGCTAAACATAATGGTTTAGCGCACGCTAGTGATGTATTCTATTTAAAGGGACAAACGGGTGTCATGAAACATTTCGTCCATTTCTTTCCTTTCACCCGATAGAGACAACCTTGTGAGAACATTTGGAGTTCCTAAACACCGAGGATGATCCTCTTTAACAAGATTAAAGATGGGAATCATGGAGTGAAGCTTTGTTCTTGAAATCATTGGTGATTCTTGGAAATCAATCCTTTCCTTCAAAAAGGTAATTACTCTTCACTTTGAGATTTCGTTTTGGATTGTATATGATGTTCTTGAGTTGATGATTATCATATAAACAAGTTGATGAGCATGACAACGAGTTGGATTACCGTACTAAGTTAGTGTTGTTATCAATATATGAGTATTGATATGTTTCGTATGGTTTTGGATGGAATTCAAGATATATGTTGATGTAATTCCCTTCTTCAATTCGGATTTTTGATGTTTTGTCGTTGGTTACTTCGTATGGTAACGATTAAGGTGATGCTCCTGTGATTCTAGAAGTAATATGAATTGTATGTATAAGAACATCATTAATAAGGAAATTTAAATCTTAGAACACATCGGATTTTATCATTTATGGATCATGAACGTGAATTTGGATAATTCGTGTTCTTGAAGAGCTATTAAATTATATTTCATTATTGTTATGATTTGCTTAATATCGTGATGAGTTGATCTTTGTCATGATGGAATTGTTAGACGATGCTTGAAATGCATGCCACCGCACAAGATTAGCGCACGCTTCGTTCTTGCCTAGCGGCGCTAACGGGAGCAACTTAGCGCACGCTACGTTAGGTGATTAACGTGCGCTAAGTAGGCGACGATGCGATATTTTTGTGTTTTGATTAGGAATTCGTGATGGTTTGACTTGGTTGGTTACGATTGTGTTTATTCGAAATGTGTTGAACCGTTGAGTTCGATTGGTTAGTTTTCTCAGTTGTTGACCGTTATCGGATATGTGTTATTTGGTTTCTTCGATAGGTTGAGATTATTGATCGGTGATTATAACCGGATATTGCGGCCGTGTTCGAGTATGTCTATTGTATTGCTTTTGATCGAGGCTGAGGAGCTCGTAGATAAAGGCGATGTGTTCGGCAGCAGCTTCGTGGTATCGGTATCGAGGCAAGTTATTACTTGCTCAGTTATAATATTTAATGAATGGTTTCAGTTTCATTTCGTTTATAATGCATATAGCGATGATTATTATTGTGAACTCTGGGTATCCGGATCGCATATCGTTCTTTCGATTCTGGGAGGTAAATCATAATGAATATGCTTTATATCAGTTATTGGTATGTTCGAGTATCGAGGTTACATTATGGTAAGGACGAGGATATGAGTATCTATAGTTCGTTGTACGTTTGGATCGCCGAGCAGTGGGGATAATCGTCGGTGATGATTGGACATCGAGGTTGCTTCCGAAGGACTCGGGGCAAGTATCTTATATCGATTCAATTAGAGTTAGTGATTTGATCATGCGTATTATCATTCATGTTGTCGAACATGAGGTCGTCTTAATTGATTTGTCATATTGTCGTTCATGTTGCGTTGTTCATGATGATGAACATATTGTTTTGCATATGTGTATGCATATTGTGTTGTTTATGTTGTGTTGATCCGATGGGATCGCGCGATCTATGCTGAGGGCGCTGGATCGGATGTCCACCTCGTGTTGGTCCGCGGGATCATCTTGGGATCTATCTTTGAGGCTGGATCATTGGACGGGTTTTTCCACCTCGTGTTGGTCCGACGGGATCATCTTGGGATCTATGCTGAGGGCGCTGGATCGTTGGATTACCCAGTATTGTGTTATTGTTGTGCATATGTATATTGTTGGTTATCCACCTCGTGTTGATCTTGTAGGATCATCTTGGGATCTATGCTGAGGGCGCTGGATCATGGGATTTCCATTGAGTATACATAGTTGTTATTGTTTTTGAGCATATTGACGCTGTCATATGAGTATGCATTTGTAGGTCTTGTGTTAGGACCTTGTCCGCATTGCATTGTTCTGATATCGGATTAGACTGATATGATTATCGTGGCACATCATATCTCGAGGTATGTTCCATATTTTTCTTTGGTCTTGTCCTTGGTGGATAATCGGTTATCGTCTTGGGATTTGATGATATTATTCGATGGATCGTATTGGTCAGATATGGTAGATTTCCGTATCGTGAGTTGGTTCTGATAGTTTGAGGATCTTGAGTATTGTTTGAGGTACAATACAGATATTATGTTCGAGTTTATTGGTTAATCGAGTACAGGTTGTGAAATGTGAAAATGGTTATTCTGATGAGAATTACTTGAGTAAGTAAAGTCATGGCGGTAAGATTACATTGGTCGTATTCTTATTCTCATTGGTATGTATTCTTAATGTGATGTGACGGTTATCATTGTTGGATATTATGGCTGACCCTGTCGTGGGATTTCTTTTTAGGTTCTTGGAGTATCGAGCTTGTAGCGGTCGTGAAGAGATGAGCTTCCCGGAGGATACTGGCTAGGACATGTTGTGTGCATTGAGTTTCTTGTTTGGTTCTTGTTTTCCACTGCTAGAGTATCGTTTTGGTTGGTCTTTTTCCGCTGCGTGAGTATTTTGAGACGCACTTTTGGTATCTGGTAACTGAGGTTACTTTGGAAATCGTTTTCTAAACTTTTGAGTTTTGGCTGTTTGGCCTTGCGATTTCAAATGAGTTTTTACGACGGTTTTTTATAAATGGATTTTATAAGTCTTTGTGAATTTTTAAAGATAGTATCGTCGTTGGCCTCTTGGGCATTTGTAAATGTTTGCGAAAATTTCTTTTAGCCTTGTGGGTTCCATCTCGGGGCCCACGGCGCTGTAATATTTCCGGTTAAATCTGGGGGTGTTACAACTTATGTATTTGATGCATTTTTATTGAAATAATTTTATTTATAAAAACTTACTTAAACAAATTTCCTTTATTCAGTCGAGTACCCCTGATCGAAACTAAGCATAATAACTAAATACGCATAACCCTTACAAAATCGATGGTTCTTTACGGTGAACAAAGCCCGTGCATCGCACGGGCCATGATGTCTCGTTTATATAATTTGTAAGTGAATCCCTTAATTTCATTTGGAGAGGAACCAACATGATGATACAAATAGCGATTGGAATGACGACTGCAAATTTCACCAAACGAATTGAAGGGATGTCTTAAGAAAGAATCGTCTCTTTCGTGCAAGATACACAATCCTAATAACCTATTTATCTACTTTATGTGCTATTTCATATGCCTTATTTGATTTAATTAAATAAATTTTTTATTAGTTAAATCATGCTTAATTAAATATAATGAATTACTTAAATATTTGAATTAAAAGTAATTCACATGAACTAATGATAATTGAGACATAAGAAACTTATTTGACTGCATTTATTTGTATATAGATATACTTCTAGGTGTTATATGGCTATATTACTACTACAAAAGATGCTTTTTACGACGCTCAATTTACATCAGTTTATCGAAAACCGATGTAAAAATAAAAAATGCGACGATTTACATCGGTTGTCTAAAAAAACCGATGTAAAAATTTATTTTTATATCGGTTATATAAAACGATGTAAAAATTATATTTTACATCGATTATTTCTCAAAACCGATGTAAATTACTACCTTGTTTACATCAATTTATTTCAACCGATGTAAAAGTTGAAAATAAGTTAATTTTACATCGGTTTATGGGTTAACCGATGTAAATTACTTCCTGTTTTACATCGGTTGTATGTAACGAATGTAAAAAATTAAGGTTCGATGTACATTTAACGATGGTTATTCTTTAACCATCGTAAAAATGTAACTATTATTAAACTTAAAGAACTACCTTGTTTTACATCGGTTACCGATGTAAATTACTTCCTGTTTTACATCGGTTGTATGTAACGATGTAAAAAATTAAGGTTCGAGGTATATTTAACGACGATTATTCTTTAACCGTCGTAAAAAATGTAACTATTATTAAACTTAAAGAACTACCTTGTTTACATCGGTTATTCTATAACCGATGTGAAAGTTGAAAATAAGTTAATTTTACGTCGATTCTTTGAAAATCGATGTAAAATACTCTTTTTAATTTTACACCAGTTCTTCGAAAACCAATGTAAAATACTCCTGTTGACATCGGTTTTCTGTAGCCGATGTAAAATACTCCCTCTTATACATCGGTTGTTTATAACCGTCGTTAAATGTAATTTTTTTAACGTCTTTTACGTCGGTTTTATTAGAACCGTCATAAAATGTTCCAATTTTCTTATTGACACTTATCTCTCCTACGCAATTACAGATGGACAAAGCTGTTCAATAACTAAAATTTTTATTATTTCCTGACCCCTAATCCAGACCAGAAGAACAAGTGAGAAATCGGATCGAAAAAACCACCGCCCATAGAGCTTAGCCAAGAGTGAACCAGGCCTGATGGTGGTTCCGCGAAGCAAGGTAGCGCTTCGCATAGGTTATGCAGCCGTCCCCGGTGGCTTATCACTTTCATTGGCTTGGAGTGACAAAACAAAAAGATCTCTTCCTTCAAACCCCTTGGTTACGCTTTTACCATTGAGAACACCGCGATATATTGGAGATCATCTAAGCAAATCCTTGTTGCTACCTCCTCGATCACACTAAGATTATCGCTCTACTTGAGGCGGTACGCGAGTGTATATGGTTGAGAACTATTGTTATACATATTCGAGATAATAATGTCACTGATGCGCCCATATGCATATACGAAGATAATGCCGCTTGCAGCGAACAGATGAAGCATGGGCATATCAAGGGGGATAATACGAATCATATCTCTCCAAAGTTTTCCTACAATCAGCAACAACAAGCCCTCCTCAATATCCAAGTTAAGCAAGTAAAGTCTCAGGAGAATGTGGCAAGGCCGTATTTGAAAAACATGTGAGAAAATATCGGGATGCGTAGAATTTCCGAACTCCAGAGATCGAAGTAAAGATCAGATATGATGGTGAGGTATAATGAGGCTTACCCACCAATGTTGTACTCTTTTCTTTGATCAACGTTTATTTTGTCCCAATGAGTTGTGTTACTTGACAAAGTTTTTAATGAGGCAACAATACATGCACTGTTTTTCAGATTCCTTGATTGACGAACTAATCAGGACGAGATGTAGACTTGAGGGGGAGTCTTACATCTACGACGCAAGTTACACTCTTTTCCTTAACCGATGATTCTTTTTCCCATTGGGTTTTTATCACTTGGAAAGGTTTTTAACGAGATAACTAGATATTTAGCTCATTGATCGACGAACTGATCACGTTCTTGAGCATATTGATCGACGAAAGGATCAATAGAGGTTTTGCCTTGACGAAATTAGCGTAACCTATATGTTTGGATGTTGTACTCTTTTTCCTACGATCAAAGCATTTTTTCAATGTGATTTTTGGTTGACGAGGTTTTAACGAGGCAACTTGACATGCGTTGAAGACTCGACACAAGGGAGAGTGTTAAAGTAAATATACATGTGTGCCTTAACCTACAAATTAATGGGCTTCTCGTAACTAGTATATGGCTGGGCCTGTTATAATGTTCCAGATTATGTAATCTCTCCATATTTAAAAGGACTCTAGCAATGAGAATATACACATCTTATGCCCTAATTTTTGTCTTACTTACTTTTACTTCAACAAGATCTTAATTCTTTTTAGCAAATTTTTTAATCAAAGTTTTTATAGATTCTAACTAAAAAAGAAAATGCGTTTGTAACAAAAAAAAAAGAAACAATTTTTTAAAACTCTAGATAACTTCAAGCATTTCAGGTTTATCTTAGATAATTTTCTAATTTTATATTTTCATTTCAATTTTTTTTGTTCAAAATTCAGAATATGTGAAAATTTATAATATAAAGGACACCAATATTTTTTGGTGGTAGAGTGCATCAGAAAAGACTATAGTGTCCCTCCCTTCTCATTCTCTTCTTTTTGTATTGCACTTAATAATAATAATAATAATAATAATAATAATCATATTAAAAAATATTCAACAACAATAAATTTTAAAAAACACTCTCAAAATATTAAATTAACTTAAATTAAAAGGATAATTATTTTTTCAAAATTTCCTTTTTATGAGGATCTCCGACGAACTTCCGGACGACCAGTTTTTCCGGTAGTGCCGTCGTCGGTCGTCGGTAGACCTCCGACGGGAGGGCAGTTTTTTTTTTCGCCAAGCCCGCCGGCCTGCTTTCAGAGGGGCCACCACCGACAGACGACCAATTTTTTTTCATTGTTTTTTAACGCCAGGCCACCGGCGGCCGGTGAACTTCTGTCAGCCGACCATTTTTTTCTAAACGCATGGTCGCCGACCTACTTTCCGACGGGCAGCGTCCGACTGACCTCCAGTGGCCGACCAATATTTTTTTTAACGTCACGCCACCGGCGGTGGTCGGCGTACCTCCGGCAGCCGACCAACCCCTTTTTTAAATGTCAGACCTCCGTCGGCACATTTTTTTAACGTCAGGCCGCCGACCTACTTTCCCCCTTTATTCCCTTCTTTTTGTACCTCTCCCCTTTCTTCCCTTCTTTTTGTGTTGAATTTAATAATAATAATAATATAAAATATTCAACAATAATAAATTTTAAAAAATACGTACTGTTTGAGGAGAAAGTAAAAGACAGCAAATCAAATGTATTCATAACACTGATAGAGGGGCCTTTATATAGGCATTACAATGAGAGTCCTTCCATACATAGGATTCCTAGATAAGGTAAGACATCTAATAGGATCCTACTACCTCTAGAAGGATCTAGAACCTTCCATCTATGTATCTACAATCAGTATTAGGTAAGACACATCACGGGAATAATAATTCCCGGAACACTCCCCCTGTGTCGAGCACTAATACAACAATGGTGCAGAAGATGTTGCCTTCGTAAAAACCTATTCCAAGCCAAAACAAAACCCCATGGGAAAAACAAAGGCTTGATGAGGAAAAGACTGCAACGCACCAAGATAACATGTCATGTATACTCCCCCTGATGTATACATAACGACTCCCCCTGATGAGTACCTCAAATCATAGGAGTCGGATGCCAAGTTGCCCTCACAACTATACCAAGGAAAAACCCAGTGGGAAAAATACCTCATGGTCTAAGTTGAACAGAAGTACAACGCATCATTGTATGGATGTTCTCATAGGTCGCCTCGTTAAAAACCTTACCAAGTGAAAACCCAGTGGGAAAAACAAACCTTGGTGGACAAAAAGAGCGGGACACATCCAAAGTGCACAGTCACTAAAGACTTATTCGAAAATCAAGTTTTCTAAAGTCTTGACCTCCATGCACCAAATCAGTCATAACTTCTTCGATTCAATAGGTATCAACGAAACTGTAAGAACTTATGAAAACTAGACACCCATAGCTTTTCATTCACATACAGTACGTAACCTAGATCGACCTGAGTAGGTCACAAAACTCTAGCGAAGTTGACTCAGCAAATTACCGGACATATCCTGTCCTACTTTGCAACAATGGTCATATGTCGCTCAACATGATGGATGTGATCAAATGGTTGGTTTCCTTGGAAAGTAGACACAAACCTTTCCAATGGCACCAATTTCACCATTTTCCATCAAATGAGCTGCCCTTTGGGTCATATGGAAGATAGACCAACACATTCTGGGCAGATTCGGGTATCAGTTTTCAAGTGTCCTTTTTTATCGAGATAGAGCGAGCTTCAAGCTTCTTGTCAATCACAGACATTGCGTGAGCGCATCCTAGGCCATCATCACAGTGGCTTTACCGGATTATTACGAATGAGTACATCGAGTCAAACATGAGAACATAATACCGTACTTTTCAAGACTACATCATCACTTAAGTGAGCCAAGTCTTATGATGACTTCGACAAATCATTGGGAATCATATAGGCATTACTTTATCGTCTCTTAGGGAAACCGTCCCTTATATTGCCTTAAACCGATTGATGAATACACATCATCAAGTGTCCCCAAGATCCTTTCATTCTTAACATTAGATTTAGCGGAATCTCTTAGTCTCATAAGAGTACATCACTACAAACCCTTAGTTTTACACGCAAAAGCTTCATATCTCTTCCAAATCAAGTATATACTTAGTATGCGTTCCCGAAAATCACTTGTCGACGTGCTCCGTGGGCAGGAGCCACTTGATTTGAGTTTGATCCACCACGAGATCCTTTCATCACTTAACTTAGTTCCCCACTAAGATAAGATTTAACCACAAGCTGCACGTCAGTTTTTGGGAAACTATCTAACTGAAAAGAGAGTGGATGCTATAACATCCATTACGATAGCACAACTAAGTTTCGTGTCATCGTAGTTTATTCCAGTGCGTTCATGAGAAACCTCGCGCCATGAGGTGAGTTTAACTCTTTCTCTCACTCGCTTTAACAAAGTATACGGATATGTCTTATCTTTGGAGTGTCGGTACCACTTCAACAAAGGGCTATCACTTTGTTTATACTGAAATCGCATATGTTTCCATTTTAGGCCAAGGCTACAACGTTGTAGATTTTCAACGAAGTATGGTTCAATTAAACTCACATTCCACGTCCTCATGAACCGGCTTTATTCATAGAGTACTCTTTATGGATTGGCATTCATTGAGGCGTCCCCCAATGATGACTATAATCCAGAATCACATGAGACGGATGAGTTCATTTGATCATATGATCAAGTTTTCATGTACCAAGCTTGCATACATTCTTAGCGAGAGTATTTATCGAACCAAGTGGCATCCCAATACTCGATGAGATCCACGGCCTAGTAACACCATCTACCACAATTTGTGATGTTACCATATCACCATTTATAGGTGACGAACGTCCATGACCGGACAGAATCCTTGCAGACATGTTTGCAGCATGTATTTAATCTCGTCACTTTAGGGAACTTGGTGAGGCACAGTAGGGACAAACTACGACAATTCCAAGTCGTTCTACTCGAACATGATCGTTCGCATCTCCCCCTAACGACGGGAAGACTGGCTCATCAAAGTGACTTACGAGATCGTCTGCCAAGGTACATTTTAAGCGGACTATGAGTGAAAGCGCATGTCATATTCATCATTTATAACCCGTCATAATGCGTTGTGGTGACACACTTTGGCACATGAACATGTGGACGATAAAGGTTTTCATTGTTAACAATATCCAGTTAACAAAATGCATACTGTTACACTCGTAACTAAGCATTTGAATGATGATAGGTATAGGTGAATATGACATGTTGACCTATGCTACATAGCCGTAGCTACTGGTCTTGAGAATTCAACAAAACCGCCACCATGCACCACTGGGATCGAACATGAAGAAACGATTGAACCGATGATAGGCCGTTGGTTTTATCGAACCTCTAGTGCTTTCTTGAAGAGTTCACTCCCTTCACCAGCCCCAAACACCTCAAAATTTTCGTGAGCATGTATAAACGGGTGTTTAGGATTCCAAAACCATCAACCTTGTGGTTAAAAACCGATCGAAATGACATCGAACTAGTTGTTGGGACTATTTGGTGGTATGTGAAAACTTCATTTAAGTGGTTCACCTCCTTCCAAGTTTCCAAATGGTACCGAAGTTTGTGAGAAGGTAGCCTTGGATGTTAGGAAGTACTTGTTAAAATTTCACTTTAAGACTTGGTCTAAAAGTGGGTGAACCGACCTTTACAATGACTGGTCCGCAAGTTGGACAACCATAACTCAGGTTTCATCAACTTATCAATCATTGTCAAAGGAACAACATAACATATAAATGTTATTACTTGAGTACGACCATTTGTGGACACCATCATAGCATCATAAGCCACCCAGGCTAATACTTATGATCATGTATGTATAAGGACTCGGTGAAAAGGGAGGACTCAGCACCATGCTTATGCGAGTCGCTACATTATTCTCTTTAGCATAGGAGGGTGTCATCTCCTAATCGTGCCAAAGAATAGGCTTTAATAAATGAACATGGCTAAGAAGGATCATCGGGGGGTCTTTGGCGTCACACATGCTTATGAAAGCAAGACGCGGATGACATAAATATCATCATCGGTCATGAGCCCTGCTCACGACTCCACCAATGTACTTTGGTGTCTTTGATCCAACTAGTTTCTTTGTTCAAAGAAAATGATGTCCATGACAATACCGTGGTATATGGATCATCAAACTGGCCCAAACTCCGGACTATTAAAGCCTAAATGTGTCAATGTCCCAATACATCTTCTGGTTACCAAAACCGATGCAAGCCGGACCATATTGACTCATGAATATTTTTCTTTTCACATATCCAATACAAGTGATGCATAAGATTTTATTCTCACAAATCACAGTGAGATGCTATGAGTGATACACTTTGGCATATATATCATCGAGTCATAACATGGTTCAATTGTTACGGAACATATGTGACTAGAAAACGCCATTCGGCATTCAACAACTTGAGCATCATACCGCTCATTGATTGTGATGACCTACTCATCATAGTCACAATGGATTTATAAACCGAAATCCAAAAATATCATGTTCCTTGAAAATAGCTTAATACGCACTCAATTTCGCTTGCAAAATTTTACAAATATAAGCATAGCGAACACTCTAACAACATAGAGATTTTATACTTGATATGATCAAAATGATCTATCATTTTGAGTGCATAACATGGCAAGGTTATATGCCTAAGGGGCAAAATTACGACACAAGCATGGTGTAACACTACCATGCACACGCTCGACCTTCTTATAAGGGTGCGTATTTTGGGCTTCCCTAAGGAAACTGTTTTTCAACATTTGAAAGATGATAGTTTAGCGTACAACGCATACCAAAAACTGCATCATCTATGGCAAATTCGGCCGAAAAGAGGTTGAAAAACATGTGTCATAAGACCACTTGCAAATTCAAGATGGGAACCAAGTTGGTTGGGACAAAAGTTAGCACAATCGCTGGAAATAAAATTCCACGCAGCTTGACCTTTGTTCACTAAAACAGCGATAACTCCCTTGTTAGGAAGGCTATAGATGAACGGTCAGATGTTCTGGAAACTAGACTTCCGTATCTTTCTATCCATATATTGTGCACCACACGGATCATTAAACTCAGATCACAGTGCATGTTTTAATTGGCTGCTTTAGTATTTCCCAAGTTTAGTGAGAAAACAAGGTTGAGACCATATCCAATGGCATAAGTGTTGACGCAAAAACCATGACAATAACAGCCATAGGTGCGTTTAAACGCATCAAGTGTTCGATTTCTTATCTCGACTAATGATCCTTTCGGTAACTCCAACTTGGTAGACTTGCAGAGAAAGTAGGAATGTCGGTACAGCTAAGGCTGTTTAAAAACCACTTATTCCGTTTGAACTTTCAAAGCATAAACAAATACCAAGGAGGATGCGCCTAGTCATGATCAAAAGTGTAGACAAAATCCACCAAAGTGCATCAATCAACCAAGTATTTTAATTCTCAATTTGCAAGCATACGTCATAATAGCCATGTTATATGGATGCAATGCGGTGCATCATAATTAAGCATTTTGAACCATGAGACATAATGAATATACCATAACAAACTCGTCTTGACCATCCAATAAGATCGACTAAACATAGTCAAATGTATAAGGCACATGCCTTTACAAATACTCAGAGAAGTATTCGGACCTATAGTCATACGAACTATAATCGAGGTCAACGAATTCATGTATTTACCGCAATATGCCATTGCTTTACATGTTGAAACTCATGAGAATTACTCGTATATTCTTTCATATATCATGTTGCAAGGAGACAATACATGTCTACACCCACATGCAATATTTTATTTTAATAAGATGAAAGATGGAGTTTTCCAAGTATGGGATTGAGTCAAGACCAACGTGGTGGTCGCTCAATTCAACGTGACAATTCCGTCACAAATCGATTTTAACCACGATATATCCGTCGCAATCGATGTTTGTCCCATTTGTATGTCACAAATCCGTGACTAATCATGAACGAGTCATAACTTTACCGTTACCGAAAATGTTCATTTTTTTTCAATTGTTGGTTTAAAATCGACAAAACGGCGACGTCAAATCGCACCCAAAACGTGGTGTATGCAACAACCACAAATATCGACTTTCAACAATTATCCGTGACTCCCCCAGGACCGTCACATAGTTTACTTCGACATCCGAGAGTGATACCACCTCTTATTGTCTCATCCACCGTAAAGTAGCGTGGGAGATAAAGAACCCAAATACACAATTCTCCAAAAAGAAAATTTCCCAAAAGAGAGGAATTGAAAAACGAGAACTTTAATAAAGTCTTACGGGTACTTGGTTCCATATATGTTTTGATCCTTGAACGGGAGATTTTCTCCATATGAGCAACATATTTCCGTGGGTACTCCGTTCTATATTTACTTTGATCCTTGAACGGGATAAATATGGCTTTTTCTCCATGTTTTGCACATCATCACGAGCAACATATTTTCCTATATACACGTAAAACATAAACATGTAAGATTCATAAACATACAAGTTAATAATAAATGAATCATGAATTAGGAAAATAGAGAGTTGAGAAACGCCCGAAAAGGGCTACTGGGCTTGATAATCGGCCGACAAAGGACTCGGGCGCGGCGGTGCAGCAGCTCGGTATTGGATGAGGTCGGATCTCCAAATTTTCTTATAAAAATCTACTTCTGTTCGGCAGTAGATTCAGTAATCGATATTACTCAGAATCCGATCTCCACCGTTGAATATACAGATATTTGTGTTGGGAAGTTGCTGTCAAAATTTCACACTGATCCGACGGTTAACGAATTAGAAAACATGATTTTGGTACGACTGTGCTGTGCAGAAAATTTACTCGCGGAAATTCTCGTTTCTCGTTTTTTTTTTTCGCGTACAGTTTCATCGAGAAATACTGCTCCGAATCAGATCTTCACCGTTAAATTTGTAGTTCTTGCTATACGGTTGAGAGGGTAAAGATCTGAGCGAGCACTAAAAAAAATCGTGTCGAACCGCGACTGGATTGGATCTGCAACTGGAACCGGACCAGGTCCTGGCAGTCAGGTCAGACTTAGAGAAAGAAAAAAGCAGCCGGGTACGGGCGGGGGCGTGAATCGGGTGGTGCATCCGGCCGCTTGTCTTGGGCCAACTCCGTGGCCATGGTGGTTTGCAACGACGGGCGTCGCGGATCCGTGCGTGGATCTGGCGATGAGGACGGCATCGGAGGTTGTTCGCGTGGCCGGTTGTGGGGATTAGGGTGGCGGCCGCGGCGGGAATTAGGGTCTCGGTCGATCTGGTGTGGTGCGGTGGCAGAGGTTGCTCGCGGGGGATTTGAAAATCGAGGCTGATGGCTGGCATCGGGGCTTCTTGCTCCGACTTAAAGTGCAACGACGACGGTGCTAGGGTTTTCAGCAGATTTTTTTTTTTTCGGGATTTTCACAATTGGTCCAATTTTTCTTGCTCTGTTGGTAGAGTACGTGCTGATAACGTGTTTGAGGAGAAAGTAAAAGACAGCAAATCAAATGTATTCATAACACTGATAGAGGGGCCTTTATATAGGCATTACAATGAGAGTCCTTCCATGCATAGAATTCCTAGATAAGGTAAGACATCTAATAGGATCCTACTACCTCTAGAAGGATCTAGAACCTTCCATCTATGTATCTACAATCAGTATTAGGTAAGACACATCACGGGAATAATAATTCCCGGAACACGTACAAGATTAAATTCAATTAAAAGGGCAACTAATTTTATAAAAATAAATGTTTTTATGAGGATCTTCGACGAACTTCTAACCGCCCAGCGAACCTCTGGTGGTGGACATTTTCTTTCTCTTTAAACGCCAGGCTCGCCTGCCGGCCTGCTTTCCGGCGGGCCACCATCGGTTGCCGGTGGACCTCCAACCGCCGGCCAGTTCTTTTATTATTTTCTAACGCCAGACCCGTCAGCCTGCTTTTCGGCGGGCAACCGCCTGTGGTTGACCTTTTTTTTTGGTTAAATGCCAGACCGCCGACCTACTTTTCTCCGATGGCAGATCATTGTTGTTAAGGATAGGAGCGAGCCTACTTTAATGGTCCTTAATTTTTTTTTTTGTACGGTAGGCCTGTCGGCTGCCGATAGATTTTTGGGAACCAATATTTTTTTTTTTTCAAATAAGTAATTTGATTATTTAATTATTTTACTTCAGTTATATTACTGCCACCTCCATTATGGCATATGTAATATCTAGTATATAATATAAAGGACAATAGTATTTTTTTGGTGCTAATCCGCACCAGAAAAGACTTGTACCCAACGTCTTTCGTGGCCTTCTTTGTGTATTGAATTTAATAATAATAATATTAAAAATGTTCAACAACAATAAATTTTAGAAACACCATTCGAACATTAAATTAAATTAAAAGGACGATTAATTTATTAAAAAACCTTTTTTTTTTACGGGGATCTCGGACGGACCTCCGACCGACTAGTTTTTTCGGCAGGGCCCGCGGTCGCCTGCATACCTCTGACCACTGACCAGTTTTTTTTTTTACGTCAGGCCGCTGGCCTGCGGACCTCCGGCGACCGACCAATTCTTTTAACGCCACGGTGCCCGCCTGCTTTCCGACAGGCTAGCGCCGCAGTCGACGATTTTTTTTATAGCGCTAGGCAGTCGAACTGCTTTCTGGTGGCTAACAGGAAAACGGGTCACATCTTTTTTAATGCTAGGCGGTCGACAATTTTTTTTGTTTAAAGGCCAGACCGTCGACCTGCTTTCCCCCTGCGGCCGGTCATTTTTTATTTTTTTAAGGTCAGACTCACCGGCCTACTTTTCAGCAGTTCTTTTTTTATTATTTTTTATGACAAATCCGTCGGTCGCCGATAGAATTTTGGGAGCCAACATTTTTTTATTGCAAGTAATCTGGTAATTTAATTTTTTTAATTCAATTATATCACCACCATCGTTTCATTATGACACGAGCTATTTCTAGTTTATAATATAAAAGACAATGATTTTTTTGGTGATTGTCCGCACCCGAAAATACCACTTTACCCTCCCCATTTTGTTTGAATGTAATAATAATATTAAATGTTCAACAATAATAAATTTGAAAAAGTATCCTTAGAATATTAAATTAAAATGAACACTAGATCTTAAAAAAGGAGTTCCAGACGGGGATTTCCGGTGTACCTCGGCAGACTAATTTTTTTCAAGGGGCCGCCGCCGGCGCCGGACAATTTTTTTCTCCAGCTGCCCGAGCTTATTCGGCGGAGCTCGCCTTTTTTTTCCTAATGCTCGGGCTGACGACAGATCTCCGTCAGCCAACCAATTATTTTTTCTTTTTAAATGCGAGTCTGCTTTTTGGCGGATGGCGATCGACATACATTCGGCGGCCCACCCACTTTTTTTTTAAGGACTAGCCAGCCGACTCGTTTTCCTGTTGGTCGCCGCTGGCTGCCAAAGTTTCTTTCTTTTATATTTTTTCAACTCCAGGCCCGCCATTTTGTATTCGGGCCGACAACCGCCGACGACCAGTCATTTTTTTATGCCAGATCAGCCGATCTATTTTCCCACTTTTTTTATTTTTTTGTGGTAAAATAATTTGATAATTTAATTATTTTAATTCAATTATAATACCGCCGCCGTATCATTTTGACACGTGTTATTATTATTAAATAAAATAAACTCAAGCAACAACAACAACATTACCCCAATGCCTCAACGGCTCCCGCAAATAGCGGGGTAAGGGGGGATCGGATGTACGCAACCTTACCCTTGTCTTAACACAGAGAGACTGTTTCCGGATGATCCAAAATGAAAATCGCATCGAGAATTGCATGGAACGACTAGTACTTCACGAGAAAAAGAAGTGCAGCAACAAGTGGAAAAAATCGCACGAATGTCAAAGACCTTGGTGGCTAATCGCAATAATTGGGCTATAATTTTTTTACGTCCCATAACTTTTTACTTTTTCCAAAAACATCCCAAAAAAATTAATTTATCCAATTACGTCCCAATTTTACGCTAACTTTACAATTTACGTCCCAAAGAACGCCGGCAAGCACGAAACGACGTTGTTTCGCCCCCTGTGCCGCTCACGTGTTTTTTTAATTAGGGATTTCCGGTGACCTAGCTTATGTGGATTTACGTGGCACCAGTTGAGCAATGAAATAATAGGAGATGGACACATCATTAATTGTAATAGATATTAAACTAAAAAATCAAAAAACAAAGAAGAAAGAAAAGAAACTATTTTTCGCATCCTAAAAAATGATGCCCAACATTCCCATCGGTGAAATTTAATGGTGTTAAAAAATATCCGACATCCGATATCCGATCCGAAATATCCAAAAATCCGAAGTTCCGGATATCTGAAAATTTGGATATTCGAAGTTCGGATATCCGGAACTTCGGATTCGGATACTGGATAGTACTTTTCAGAAAAATCGGATATCCGAAATATCCAAAAAATCCTAAAAATTTTATTTTTTTATATTTTAAATAATAAAAGGTATTCGGATATTCGGATATCCAATATCCATATCCGAAGTTTTATTTGGATATCCGATATCCAAATCCGATTTTTTTTCGAATATAAAGGTATCCGAATATAATTATATTTTTTTCGGATACGGATATCGGATATCAAAATATACTATCCGAATTTTCGGATATCCGAAATTTCGGATATCCAGTTTTGAACACCCCTAGTGAAATTAGGACGTAATTGGATAAATTAATTTTTTTGGGTCATCTCCTATTATTGGGACCCGTAAAAAAATTATGGGACGTAAAAAAATTCTATCCCGATGTGTCAATTTCCTATTATTTCATTGGTCAACTGGTGCCACGTAAATCCACATAGGTTACGTCACCGGAAATCTCTAATTAAAAAAACACTTTGGGACATAAATTGTAAAATTAGCGTGAAATTGGGATGTAATTGAATAAATTAATTTTTTGGAACTTTTTTGGAAAAAATAAAAAGTTTTGGGATGTAAAAAAATTCTATCCCGCGATAATTCCACAGGAAAATGAAGAAACATGAGATTATGCGCAAGTGATTTTTTTCAGCCATTGGTTGCCGCACGCAGCGGACACTCGTAGAGCCAACTTTTGGCGGCGAAACCGGAAAGGGAGAAGAATGGATGCAATTGGTTCTCCTCTGTCCACATCTCCTTCGCCACCTTCTTTCAGGTACCCTCCATTTTACACAGTCTTTCTCTCTCACCAGTTATATAGTTTTTTTTCCCCAATCGGCGTGTTGCTGACGAGGAATTAACCCAAATCATTAATCGTTTCAAATTTTCTGTAAATTTTCAGCTCAAGACACCATTTCTACCTCGCCGTGGACACACTGCAATTCAAGATGGTGTTTATTGTTTAAGAAACCTTTCAGTACTTTATTGCGTGTGTGTTTTCTAAATTGTGTATAGTAATTTAGGTATTTGTATTTGCTTAAAATTTGAAGGAAAACGTTGAACAGGTTACGCTGATGGATCTTTTAGGCACGGCTGCGCGGCGCCCTTGCCTTCCCATGGTGGTGTGCTGTAGCAGTCGTGATGAGCTTGACGCCGTTTGCTCCAATATTTCAAATTTGTCCTCTTATATTTCAGTTTCCTCACTTGTATGATTGCTTCTTTCATATTTTCGTATTATTATTATTTCCCGAAAGAAATTATTATTCAATTAATTATATCTACTGTTTCAATGTTGTAGTATAGTGACCTTCCAGAAGCATGTAGAGTCGAGGTCTTGGATAATTTCCGGCAGGCAACTATCAGATGGAATAGGTTGGCGAAAGACGAGGAAGCTGAAGGGAAGGCAGAAAAAGAAGAGGAGCGAAAATCACACCTGATTGTTGTTACCGATGCCTGTCTTCCGCTTCTTGGTTCCGAGTTACCTGTTTGTGCTCGCATTTTGATCAATTATGAGCTGCCAACAAAGAAGGTTTATTTTTTGAAGCCGAGCTTTTCCTGCAAGTGTCTGTGTCCTTATTTTTCAAATTCATGCATATGCAACCCACCACAGGCAAAGTTAATCCACATTCTTCAGTTTGGAGAAATTTGATTATGTTAGGAAGGAACATTGGACGTTCTATCTCAAATATGAGATGCAAATTCATGCTAGTTAGCTTTTCAGACATGCTAGCATTTCATCTCAGTCACTCATGTTTATTTGTAACCTTTAACTCTGAGCTGCCTTATATTAGCTGTACTATTTCAGATTATCTTGGGAACATTCGGCATGTCATGAAATGAGAAACATCTTGCACACAACTAAACGAAGTTTCACAACGTGACACACACATTCATAGCTAAAACAAGTATCTGAACAGCCGCATGTTGCTTCAATAGTTTCAATTATGCCATTCTTTTAGAGTTCAACTTCAGATGTATGAAGATGCCTGTTAATGTGGAGACGCGTTTTTAGCCCTTTTTCGATTGGGAGTCCACATATAAATAGACTAGGGTCTGGGAATTCATTGTAACAGAATATTATTAATGGAATTGGGTGTCTTTGAGAAAGAAAACACATATTAGCTGATTGGTATTCTTTGAAGACTATTATTTAATATTTTTTGGTCGCATGAATAATTGCAATTTCATTTTTAGCTTCACTGGTGTGTACCTATATTTTTCCACAGGAAATATATATTAGGCGCACTGCAGCTTGTTTGTCAACAGGTAAGTCTTAAACTCAAGGAGTGTGGCTAAAGTTCCTAATCCATTGTACTCTTAAGTAACCAATTCAATTCAGCAAATCCAGTTTCAATATTTCCCTAGTTCTTTTTATCGTAGCTTGTTCTCTAATGGCATCTTACATGTAAATGATATCAGTTTTGTGTTTATTTGAGTGCGTAAAGATGGGATAGTGATTAACATGGTTGTCGGGGGAGAAGAAGCGATTCTTAAAACCCTTGAGGAAAGCAGCAGTCTGGTCATAGCTGAAATGCCTATACATGTAAGCTATGTAGCACGGACACGGACACGGACACGGACACGGACACGGACACGGACACGGGGACACGGAAAAACTCCAAAAAATAGGACTCGGACACGGCATAGGACTCGGCAAATTAAATAATATAAAAAATATATATATAATAGTAGAATCAATAGAAAATCATCACAATAACAAGACTTTCATAAACCAAATTATTTGTTTTGTACACCTTTGTTTTAATATGTCGAAATACCTTTGTGGTATTAATTGCATTATCTGTTGGTTCAGTACGAGCCAGAACTGTTCCCTGGAAAGCCGCGGCCCGCGACGAGATGGAGGTGAGTCGCGTCGGTTCGTCGCGTCGGACCTAGGGTTCGCGTCGGACTGCTGTCGCGATTGGCCTAGGGTTCGGGTGCTGTCGCCCTCTTCTTTCCCTGTTTTCTTTTTCTCTTCTGTTTCCCGTTTTCTTTTTTCTTTTTTTTTTTTAATTTTATTCCTGTCCAGCCCGTCCCCTTTTGTAACCCAAAAAAATACAACCGCGCGTCCGAACCGTGTCCCCGCCGCGTCCCAAACGCGTCCAAAATGCCACGTCAGCAGGACGCGGTCCGACCGCGTCGGACACGCACCCGAGCCGCGTCCGCGGCGAGTCCGAGTCCAAAACGCACCGGACTCGGACACTCTTCCTCTCCAGACGAGTCCGTGCTTTAGAGGTTATTATCAATTTGTTCCTCCCACTTGGCATTTTTTTCGTAACTGATGAGGTGTTTTCTTTGAACAGATCTTTGAGATAATTTGAGTACGTCACCCACAAGGAGCGCCAGAAGATATGTAAGGCTGCATGTACGTTTACAACAAAGTATGTTTCTTATAGTTAGAATGCTTTTTGTCTTGTATTATTATTATACTAGTATACCACCCGTATAAAATACGGGAACATAAGAAAAAATTCACATAGAGACACATAATACCTAATCATTCACTATAAATTTTATAGCACTTCTTTGTAAATTACATTAATTGTTCTATTTACGATTTCACCATTCTTGTCGCAATAAAAAAATCAAAGGCTTTCGTGCTCTTTACTTTGATACGGCTACATAAAACTGATCAGGATTAAATATGAGTCTTGGCAAATGCATGCCAACATGAGAGTGCATAACTACGGAAAAGCATAATTAGTGGAAATTGGTCGTCTTTGAAATTTAAATGCCAATCGACCATGAGTTTAATATCATTTGTGAAATAAATATTTTACTCCTAAATGTATAGTATAACATAATAAATGTTATGGAGGCAATTGTAACAAAATATTGCAAATATGCATCATCAAAAGCATATTAAAAAATAAAATAAAGAAAACTGAAGTCTCTCACATAATCAATTATTCTTGCAATAGCACAATAATTTTCTTCTTTTCTCACACGAATTTCCTATTTTTTGAGTGACTGAAAATTTAAAATAATTAAAATTCTTATCGAGATATATTTTAAAAAGATTTATAGTCAATTTTTATTCTCTATAACCCTCTTTTATTTAGAGAATATTCTATTGATAAATATGTTGTTATAAAAATAATTGCTTATATATTTTAGGAGGAAAAATTACACTATGGTCTTATGAGAAATTTTTAGAAATAGATTTGGTTCCGCGTCATTTTTTGGTCATTTTTTTGCCAAAATGGTCCAAATCATTAAGTATTTAACGGTTTCTATTAAATGGTCAAAAATGAGATAATTTAATCTTTATATTTGAAAAAAAATACATAAATTATTTGAATATAATTTAAAATACAAAAATAAATTCAAAACTTTCAAAAATATATAGTTGACTTCAAAAGTAAATAAATTAACAAATCTTTTAAAACTAAAAAAATAAAAAATCACTTGAAAATCACTCAAAATGATCCATTTTTTATTTTCTATAATTCTCTTTGTACAAAGACGAATCTACAAATTAGTATATTATTATTAAATTTATTGATTATGTATTTAGAAATATCTATTTGAAAGTTCATAAAATTAGTAATTATATAGTTTAGTAAATATGAGTTTTTTCATTTATTTTGTTATTTTATAATTAAATAAGATTTAAAACTAAGATAGACTAATTGATTTATTCTATATTTTTTTTGATTTATTTATAAATAATAATTAAAACCATTATTTTTACACTTTCAATAATATTTTATATTCATATTATTTCGATTTATTTAATTGATTATGACTTCAATCAACTTTTATTTTCTAAAGTTCTCTTTGTACAAAGATGAATCTATGGATTAGTATGTTATTATTAAATTAATTACTTATGTATTTATAAATATCTCTGAAAATTCATAAAATCAGTAATTATATAATTTAGTAAATATGAGTTTTTTTTATTTTGTTATTTTATATTAATTAAATAGGATTAAAACTAATATAGACTAATTAATTTATTCCATAGTTTCTTTGATTATTTATAAATAATAATTAAAACCATTTTTCTACACTTAATAATATTTTTTAATAAGATTTTTTGATTTATTTAATTTATTAGGACTTCGAGTACTTTTTAATTAAATATATTGAACACTTATTTTGCAATATCAAACATCTTTCATTTCAGTTGATATTTCTTTTATTGATACACCTAATTATAGTGACTAACTAATATAAAGTAATTAATTAGTAGAAATATATAATATTTTCGCGAAATTTTAGGTTTTAATTTTTAATATATAGTGCACGGCACGATACTATATTAAATTTCTTTGTTTCGGATTTTTATTTGTTAATTAATGAAAATCTGAGCAGAAGTAAGACTGAATATATGGAGTGTAGGTTTAGCGAAAACAGTGATAGAGAGGCAGGGATGATCACATTTGATGGGAAAGTGTTCATGGATCCACTTTCTTTCGGTATCTTGGATCTATTATCCAAAAGGATAGTGAGCTAGATGGCGATGTGGCTCACAGAATAAAGGCCGGGTGGTTGAAGTGGAAGAGTGCCACAGGGGTTTTATGTGATCCTGACATGCCTCATAGATTAACGGGTAAATTTTACCGCACGGCAATTAGGCATGCGCTGTTATATGACATCGAGTGTTGGGCTGTAAAACAGTGTCACGTTCAAAAGATGAATGTGGCGGAGATGCGTATGCTACGATGGATGTGTGCTCATACAAAAAAGGACCGGCTCAGAAATGAGGTGATTAGAGAGAAGGTAAGAGTTGCGGCTATAGAAGACAAGATGATGGAGAATCGATTACGATGGTTTGGTCATGTGAGAAGAAGACCTGTTGATGCCCCAGTGAGGAGGCTAGAAAGTTGGGGAACAAGTAATGTTGTGAAAGGTAGAGGAAGACCCAAGAAAACTTGGATAAAGATGATTGAAAATGATATGCGGTTTCTTGGAATTGGAGAAAGTATGGCGATAGAGAGGCAAAGTGGCGGGAAAGAATACGGATGATGGATGGAATCTGATTCTTTTTTTTTTATCTGTATTTTTATTCCTATTTTCTTTTATTCCATGTTATCTTTTAATTTATTTTTCAAGATTTTTCATTTTTTTTTTAAACATTCATTCTCTTTTTTATTTGCTTTTTTCTGGGACTAAAGCTTAGATGTTGTTGTTGTAATTAATGACAATCTGAAATATTTATGTAAATATAATCAATTCCTATTTATTCGTAATTCATATTCCTTAATTTGTAAAAATTAATAAGGTAGGTAGGAGTTATTTGAGGTATAATTATAATGTAATCAATGCAGTGATGATTAGGCCAGTAATTGACCCCAAATCATTTTGGGACTAAAGCTTAGATGTTGTTGTAATTAATGACAATCTGAAATATTTATGTAAATATAATCAATTCCTATTTATTCGTAATTCATATTCCTTAATTTGTAAAAATTAATAAGGTAGGTAGGAGTTATTTGAAATATAATTATAATGTAATCAGTGCAGTGATGATTAGGCCAGTAATTGATTATGTGTCAGCTGAAGGATGAGATGCTGACACATAAGCACACGAAGCACCAGCAGAAGACATGTGGCAGCCGAAGCATGAGAAGCTGCCACTTAGGATCAACGTATTCTGCATTAGTATATAGGTTATGTATTTAGAAACAACTCTTTGAAAATTTATAAAATCAGTAATTATATAATTTAGTACATATGAGTTTTTATTTAGTTTGTTATTTTATATTAATTAAATAAGATTTAAAACTAATATAGGCTAATTGATTTATTCCATAATTTCTTTGATTATTTATAGATAATAATTAAAACCATTGTTTCTACACTATTAATAATATTTTTTTAATAAGATTATTTTGATTTATTTAATTGATTTGGACTTCGAGTACTTTTTAATTAAATATATTGAACACTTCTTTTGCAATACCCTCAGACATCTTTCATTTCAGTTGATATTTCTTTTATTGATACACCTAATTATAGTGACTAATTAATATAAAGTAATTAATTAGTAGAAATATATAATATTTCTGCGAGATTTTAGGTTTAAATTTTTATAGTGCACACTACTATATTAAATTTCTCTTTGTTTGGGATTTTTATTTTTTAATTAATGAAAACCTGAAATATTTATGTAAATATAATCAATTCCTATTTATTCGTAATTCATATTCCTTAATTTGTAGAAATTAATAAGGTAGGTAGGAGTTATTTGAGGTATAATTATAATGTAATTAATGCAGTGATGATTAAGCCTGTAATTGATTATGTGTCAGCTGAAGCATGAGAGGCTGACACATAAGCACACGAAACACCAGCAGAAGACATGTGGCAGCCGAAGCATGAAAAGCTGCCACTTAGGCTCAACGTATTCTGCATTAGTATATAGGGGAGATCATATTTGGTTCAGTGTGCGATTTTGATGAATGGTACAATTTTTTTTTTGATTTGCGAGGAATTAAAGAATGATTACTGGAACATTATGCAGAAATTGTGTGGAAGGGGAAGCATAGGCACTTTGATAATTTCGTTGCTCATTGTTGCTTTTATTATGATGTTTTTTTTTTTTGTTTTTTTTTAAACTCTGGATGAGGGGTAGGCGCGTGAGAAAGAGCATTCATTGTCAGTCCTTCCCATCTATATTTCCAGTTCTTTCCAACCTTCAAGAAGTTGGACTATTGGCCAATTTGGTGAACCTTGTAATGATTTTGAATTGGTCCACAATTACAATGGATTTATACTACAAAAAGTAAAATGTACCACCTAAAAATACTTCTTTATGTACCTGTATATATGACGTCCTTAAGACGTTGCACTTTTCTTCCATCATCATATCATTTAACATGCATTTGACTGAAACATGATTATATATATTTGAATTCTCTCTCTCCCCCACTGCCCCTCTCTCTCCCCCCTCCCAATTAATGCCATACAGCAAAATGGATGAGAAATATCCTTCCCTAGGAGGAAAACATGATTATATATATTTGAGTACGTCACCCACAAGGAGCGTCAGAAGATATGTAAGGCTGCATGTACGTTTACAACAAAGTATGTTTCTTATAGTTAGAATGCTTTTTGTCTTGTATTATTATTATTATATCATATTTGGTTCAGTGTGCGATTTTGATGAATGGTACAATTTTATTTTTGATTTGCGAGGAATTAAAGAATGATTACTGGAACATTATGCAGAAATTGTGTGGAAGGGGAAGCATAGGCACTTGATAATTTCGTTGCTCATTGTTGTTTTTATTATGATGTTTTTTTTTTGTTTTTTTTTAAACTCTGGATAAGGGGAAGGCGCGTGAGAAAGAGCATTCATTGTCAGTCCTTCCCATCTATATTTCCAGTTCTTTCCAACCTTCAAGAAGTTGGACTATTGACCAATTTGGTGAACCTTGTAATGATTTTGAATTGGTCCACAATTACAATGGATTTATATTACAAAAAGTAAAATGTACCACCTAAAAATACTTCTTTATATACATGTATATATGACGTCCTTAAGACGTTGCACTTTTCTTCCATCATCAAATCATTTAACATGCATTTGACTGAAACATGATTATATATATTTGAATTCTCTCTCTCCCCCACTGCCCCTCTCTCTTCCCCCTCCCAATTAATGCCATACAGCAACATGGATGAGAAATATCCTTCCCTAGGAGGAAGACTGAATCTTGTGTCATGTTCTCTAGTTTCATATGAAAATCGCCAATGCCTTCCAATTCACGTTTGAAAAAGACATTAGAACTATAGGTTTTAAAAAGTTCTACTTGATGGCAGATAGAACCATTGAAATATGACTTTTACAGTTGATCTTAGTGATTCCAACCAATTTATTTACTTTTCTGTTGTCTAACCATTGGATTCATCTACCCACCATGGTTCTCTTGGGCTACTTTTCTTAGCCTCTTGTACTGTCTAAGACTGGAGTTAAGCCAAGGAAGGGGACGGGCATTCCAAGGCTCGAGTGTTTAGCCCTCGCAGCGTGAAATACGGTGTAAACTTTACAGATTGTCAATGATTTAAGTTACATAAAGGACCTGAATTATGTCTTACCCGAGTAAACTAACTCATTCCTATTCAAAAGTCTATGCAGTCCTCTTATTATTTGATGCCTAAAATTAGAAGATTGCTTAACTTAACTGTTCACTTCTGTTGTTGCCAAGAGTTGTATTTTAGCTTAGAGTTAAGTGGCAGCATTTTATGTTCTTGATGATTAAACTGATGGCTTAAGATACTGCAATATAAATATAGATGCCATGATATCCTTAAAAATAAAGAATTATTCATCCAGGATACCAACATTTTCAACACCAACTCTATTTATGTTGCTGTTGGTCTTTGCTCTGTACGATAACTGTCTGCCTAAGAATACTGAAAAAGGCTAGTGGGGACCAGGATATATATATATATATATATATATAGTGGCGCGTTCTATGCAGTACCAATATTAGATGCAGTACTTTACAGTACTAATCTATGCAGTACCAATATTAGATGCAGTACTTTACAGTACTTTATAAGGAGTAGAGTTAATTGCGATGCTTTTAGTGTGATGTTTAGAAATTAGACTAGGCCCACCTTTGGGCAATTTATATCATGCACCTGGGCAGTGGCGGATCTACATTATGACCTCGAGTAGCATGTTCTACCCTAATTTCTTTTGCCCTATTTTATTACTTTTTTCGCAGCAAATAGAGTTCAGACCAAACTCTTTGTTGAGTCTGCCGGGGTTGGTTGATGCTTGTGCTACCCCTCCATCGAAACCCTGGATCCGCCACAGTTGTGTCCATGGTGCACTCAACCGGAGATGACTTTTCAAAGAGAATATGTTAGTTCCTTGAATTTTTCTTAGGATTTTCAGGTCTTTAGGGATTTCTTATTTTATTTTACTTTTTTAGTTTTTTCTTTTTAGTTTTTCACCTTTCGTTCTTCCAGTTTTAGGGTTTTCAATTCTTAGGGTTCATTTAATTATTTTAATATTATAATTTTTCATTTTCTTTGCAGTTTATTTTTTTAGTATTTTCAGTTTTTTAGGATTTACTTTTAGCGTTTTCAGTTTTTAGGGTTTACGGGAGATGGGACCATGTTGCATCGTAGACCCGGGTCAATGATATAACAATCCCCAGTTTCGGTCCTGCTGAATGAATGCTTTGCATGTTCTTGAGCAGGAGGCCCAGCTTTAGGTCCCCACAAATTGTTTGAGGGTAGATTCATTGTTCATTCTTTTTTTTTTTGTTAATCTCATCCTTCTCATTTGCTTGTTGCTTATAGCTTTAAAAATCACTCATATTTTATCCATTTACAGGACATTATATTTGCTCTCTCCGTCCACTGCAAATTGACTGGTGTGCTCTGAAATGATTATTTGGTAGTTGACCAGTTTGTTTGAATCTATTTGTCAATGATAAACTGCTTATAGACCGACCGTCTTTTATTAATTGAGAGTTCTTGATTTCTCAATAACCTAGCTGTGTACTGGAAGCTGTGTGTTTTGAAATCCTCCGTTAGCACCCAGTCGGAAATTCCAATGTTTGACACACGTAGTTTAAGGATATCATGGGAAAGTAATCTCAATCATACCAAAGTAGTTTGCATTTGATTTAGAATAGGTCTTCCGCATACTGCCTCGTGAACAATTTTTGCTGCATGTATTGCCTTTTTTTTCCCGAAGAATTTGATGGGCTTTTTATTTTTCTATTGCAGCATTATGGAAGTGGCTGAAACAATTTTAAGAAGCGATCACTCATATGCTGGATCCTTTTGACATGCGAGGAAGTGTCGAGTACAACAAAATCTCCTCCGACGATGATTTCAGCTAGACAATAATAGGTTAGCCCTTTTGTGATGAAATCGTTCATAATACTTTCTTTTTGTTATAAGGAGTTGTCCATTAACTCTCGACTGCATCAATTCCAGTAAAATAAATATGAATAAAATAACATCAACAATTGTGAAACGTATCATATTTTAGTTCATTTTCTTATTTAACACCTTCTGATTTGCGGATTAAGGTGCGGCACTATGAAACAAAACAACCCATCCTTTGTGCTCCTGTTCGAATTAGAGAAGTCGAAAAATCTTTTCGGATTGATGGATAAAGTCACTACTATCATCATTAGGTTATAAAATTGACAATTCATTACCGCTATAGCTTTCACAATTAAAAAGACACATCGTCTGAAGGGTTTTATCCATGCTTTGCCCATTTCAAGCAATGACACCACACCCCGATGAGTGGGAATATAAGAAAGCAGAAGGTCATGTCTGGCTTAAGGGACGGTCAAAAAAGGTTGTATGAGATATGGTCCTATATGATGTGTATGGTTTTTATATTATTTGTGCTGCCATTAAGGCAGCAAGCAACCTCTGAATGAATTATGAAACTCAAGTGGGTAACTTGTGTGATGTTTATCAAAATGAGAAACATATGGTTTTTCTGTTTCTGCGGAAACATGGTTGTTTTTAGTTCTAAGGGGAGTGTTGTTAAAACTTTTGCCTGTACAGATGAAATTAATTTATTGAAGCATAAATGAACTGTAGTTTAGATCCGAAGTTGGTAAAATTTGCCAATAAAGTTAAAAAGTTGAATAAATAAAAGATGTTTAATATTCCGTCTCCTTGAAAGTTTTACATTTGGGTTATTTTTACAAGTTTTTAGGTTAATAATTGGATGCAATAGATTGGTAGGATGTGTAAGTAGTGATCGTGAATGGTGTAGATTAAAAGGTTAAAAATATTGATAGTAAGTGCATGGTGAAATTAAGTGATGTCATTGTGATTGTTTGATGTGAGTGTGAAAATTATAAACGTAAAACTTTTACAAGGATAAAAAAGTGGTAAACGTAAAGTTTTAAGTAAGACGGAGAAAGTATTATTTTGTAGTATTTTTTTTTAAGTCTGGGTTGATTTTGTTTCCTGCTTCCTGGGACCGAATGTTTTCAGCAGGTGCCCTAAATATTCCGAGTAGCAGTTGTTCCTGTTATTAGTTGTCAAAAGTGAGTCACTCACTCCGAGTGTATAAAGCATGAATGATCGATGAAAGTAGCATTTTGATCAACATAAAAAAAATGAACCACATTCTAACTTCAAAAGTTAATCCAGAAGTTACTGCTATTGGAAAAGTTAATTTTCCTAGTTTTTCCAAAATTCTTTCAACTATTAAAATCTACCTAAAAATTAGGTAAACGAACGTTATTTAGAATTCTCTTAACAAGAGTTTCGGCTTGGTAAAAACACTAAAAGTTGCTACAATTTTTTTTTATCAGACGCATATTTTGTTAGAGGGCTGTGCATGGGCTTAGGCCCATGGGCTTTATCAAAACCCAGCATGAGCCCATTAGACTGCGGACACCAATTCTAAAAACCCAGCACAATAGATAGCCAATGGGCATTAGTAAACGGGTTTTGGGAGACGTGGGCAGGTCGATGGGCCTTGGTATGACCAATGATATTATAGCTACCCCATAAATCAAAATCCTCAAAAAAGGAAAAGGTATAGGCTGCGGTTAATAAATAAATAACAATGATAGTGACCACAGTAAAATATAATTTAATTTTAATTTGGTCTTATAAAATAGTGCACATAAGTTGTGTTTGTAAAATAAAAAAATAAGTGCCCCCTTTGCCACTATTTATTAAGACAAAAATGAACATAAGTATACTCAGCCAAATTTATAATCACTTTTCAAACTCACATTTAACAAGACAATTGTGTGAGAGAGAAGATGGGCTTTTCTTTATCCAAGATAGCCCATGTCGGGCCTTTCTTTTGCAAGTGTCGATGCATTTTATTTGAGGCCCAAGTCACAGGTGAGGTACTACTTAGAACAAAATTTGCCACGTGCAACTCGTGCTGTTTATGTCAACTTATATTGACCCCTTATGCTGTCTTTTGATCATTTGCACGTACAAAGAGAAGACGCGATATACTATCTCATAACTGAAATAAAATGAGTTTCTATATTTCAGACAAAAGATAAATAACTTTGCAATCAGTATTTTCAGATGTGCCTATAAAAACGGAAACTGTAAATGGGGTATATGATAGGTACCCGGAGTTTCAATGAATTACCTAAATTTAGAGGTATGATATTCGATTTTTGAGAAGGCAAAAAACCTGAGACTAGGCTCAGCGTAAAATTACAAATTGCATGCAATTTTTTTGTACCCGTCAACAAAGTATATTTGTATATTTTAAAGATTATTGTTTTTTTATCGTAAAAATTATCTTAAACCTCATAAATAGTTGATATGTATTTTTGAATTTTAGTAAAGTAAGTAAGTGGATAGGAAACTAGGATTTTGCTTGTGGTATATCACCAAATATGACAATGACATATTTCCCTAAGATTCTATTCATTTTGAGGCCAAGAAATAAGATAGTAGTAACAGTGACAAAAATTTTGGCTTCCAAACTCCAAACAAGACAGACAACCTCTCTTCTCACTGCCACCTTCCACCTTATCCTGCCTACATCTGTTCCTACACCACCAAACTCCCAAACAAAGGACACACATTTTCACCTTGAAAACACACACCCAACAGGCGGTCAGAGAGAGAGAGAGAGAGAGAGAGAGAGAGAGAGAGAGAGAGAGAGAGAGAGAGAGAGGTTGTATGCCATTTTTGTGGTTTAAGGTTGTGCAGCTTTTCTTCAGATATGTAATAGTAGTTTCAAACCTCACAATTATCTTTCTTCATGTGCAATATTTTAATTTCATAACTTTATGTGTGTCTCTCTCTCTCTCTCTCTCTGTGTGTGTGTGTGTGTGTGTGATTTTTCTATTTCTATTTTTAATCAATGAAAAGAAGAAAATGAATATGTAAAATATTTATCTTTATTTATTTAATTATAATTATTAATAACTTTTTCCTTTGGCAGTGTTTGAAGCTCCAACAATACAAAATCATTCATATCTTTTTTCTGTGTTCATGGCTTCAGCATCTTCTGCTCCTCTACTTGGTTACCTTGACTGCCCAAAAATCAAACAAGATTCAGTGTTTAATGGCTCAAAACCAAGTCTTATTTCTTTATCAGAGGTCTAAACTCTAAATTATATACACACATGTTCATGCTATATATATATATATATTATACTTTATGTTTGATATTTGTGGTCAATTAAATAAAACCCATTTATTTATTTATTATCCATTACAGGTTGTTTTAGAGATCAAAATGCTTTACACAATAGCTTTTCCCATGATCATCACTGGCCTACTCATTTATGGCAAATCCTTAATATCAATGCTCTTCTTGGGAAAATTAGGCAAAGATGCATTGGCCGGCGGCTCGCTAGCCATCGGCCTAGCCAACATCACGGGCTACTCGGTTATTTCGGGCCTAGCCTCTGGCATGGAGCCCATTTCTTCTCAAGCTTTTGGAGCCAAGCAATGGTCCCTCATGACCCAAACCCTACAAAGAACCATTCTTCTTCTTTTGCTTGCATGCGTTCCGATTTCCGTACTGTGGCTAAATATCCAACCAATACTCGTATTTTGTCATCAAAATCCGAAAACTTCTAAAATCGCTTCCACTTATCTTACTTTCTGCCTCCCAGACCTATTCTTCCAATCTTTAATAACTCCACTGAAGATATATTTGAGGTCTCAGAATATCACTCTCCCTTTGATGTTCGGCGCTGCTTTCGCTCTCGCCCTGCATGCGCCGATTAACTATTTCTTAGCCGAACGTTTCAGTCTCGGCGTTAAAGGCGTTGCTTTTTCTGTAGCCATAACGGACTTCGTCCTTCTTGCAAATTTGATGGTCTACTCGTGCTCTTCGGCTAGTTGGAGAAAATCGCGGCTTAGCAGCTCGGCTTCAATCCGATGCTTCGATCCAGAATGGACATCGATTTTAAATCTGGCATTGCCGAGTTGTTTATCCGTTTGCTTGGAATGGTGGTGGTATGAGCTCATGGTACTTCTTTCGGGCATTTTGTCGGACGCCTCCGAGGCGGTCGCCACCATGGGAATTCTCTTGCAGGCCACGTCGCTTGTCTACATTTTCCCTTCCGCTTTGAGCCTAGCCGCGTCGACGCGCGTCGGGAACGAGCTGGGAGCCGATCATCCGGATAAGGCGAGGCTCTCGTACTTAATAGCGTTGTCTTGTGCTGTTTTGACGAGCTTGGTCGCCGTGATTTTCATGGTGACACTTGGGGACGTGTGGGGCCGGGCTTTCACGGAGGATGGGGCGGTTGTGGGGCTGACGGCGGCGGTTATGCCGGTGGTGGGGCTGTGTGAGCTGGGAAACTGGGCGCAAACCACCGGGTGTGGGGTGTTGAGGGGCAGCGCCAGGCCGAGCGTTGGTGCTCGTATTAATTTGGGCTCGTTTTATGGTGTGGGCTTGCCGCTGGCGATTTTTATGGGCTTTGTGTTGAGGATGGGTCTGTTGGGCCTGTGGTTGGGCCTATTGGGCGCTCAGGTTGCCTGTGCGGTTCTGATGGTTTGGGTCTTGAGCAGAACAGATTGGGTATTGCAGGCAAATAGGGCAAGGGAGCTTATTGAGGTGGAATATAATGGACAAACTAAATGAAGGATAAACTCCTCTAATATCATATAGAAAAGGTTGTTTTCAGGTGGTTTCAACATTTCTGTTTGTTTTTGTTTTCTATTTGTGAATAAATAAAATAAAATATGAGAAAAATCGACTGTCATTTCTGTATCAAGCTCCTGGTTGTGGTGAGTAATTTATTTTCATTTCCTAAAATTTGAATTTGTGCCACAGTACAAATTATCTGTCAACTCCCAGTATCCTGTTTGGTTTAGAAGTTGGCAATCGAATTTAGGAGCGACAAAAAATACTGAGACATCAAGTTCACGATAACGCAAAATTATCGAAGATATTGAAAATTTTGGTATGCCGAATTTTTAGCACGGTATGATACCGTACGGAAAATTTTCTGTACGATAATTCTATAAAAATTTAATACTTTCGCTATTAAATTATCGAAGATTTATTTTTGCTATTTTAAGATTTGTTTATATTGTTTACGATTTATTTGTAATTTTCATAATTAATTACTATTTAGAATTTATTTTGGTATTTGTTAGAATTTATTTGATATTTTACTAATTATTCTAACTCGTTATGTTACAAGTCTTGCTTCCAATGTACTATAGAGATCATGATCTATTTTTTGCATTGTCAAATGGAATCCTAAATTTTAACATGTGAGAGCTCAACGACCCACGATGGTCTACTTCCACTCCATCCGAGTTAAAAAAGTCTATGTTGTAAGTAAATTATACTGAAATTCGAACATTTATATGGTTCCTAGGGGTGTTCAAAAATATCCGATATCCGATCCGAAATATCCGAAAAAACCGAAGTTCCGGATATCCGGAACTTCGGATTCGGATATCGGATAGTACTTTTCAGAAAAATCGGATATTCGGATATTCGAAATATTCGAAAAATCCTAATTTTTTTTATATTTTAAATAATATAAGGTATTCGGTTATTCGGATATCCGATATCCATATTCGAATTTTTTTTCTGATATTCATATATCCGATATCCGAATCAGAATTTTTTTCGAATATAAGGATATCCGAATATAATTCATATTTTTTACGGATATTCGGATATCCGATATTCGTATCCGAAATTTCGAATATCCGGATATCCGAAATTTTAGATACGGTTATAGGATATCAAGCTCTACTATCCGAATTTTCAGATATTCGAAATTTCGGATATCTGAAATTCCGGATATCCGGTTTTGAACACCCCTAATGGTTCCCACCGAAGAAAATGCCTTTCCGAAATTCCGAATATCCAATTTTGAACACCCCTAATGGTTCCCACCGAAGAAAATGCCTTCTTCTCATTAGTGTGAAAATACCAAAGTAGAGTCACTAGACTATCTTGAGGATTGAAAATTGAAAATTCGGTAGAAAAGAGGACTTGCGATACCTAATTTCACGTCCCTCCTCTCTATCTCTCCATCTAACATGTTGTAATACATATTGAAGGCTCATTCGATAAAATTAGCTGCAGATATTAGATATTAGCTGCTACAATAGCTGACATTTGATGAATAGTTGTTAGATGTCAATCAATAATTGATCGAGTTGGCTGTAAATGTGGCTGTTTGATATACTTGTTCAGCACAAGCTAAATGTTGAAATAATAAAATTGTTGGAATTTTGGCCCAATGTGGTCCAAATGAGATCTCCTATAATTTCTGGCACTAATAGTTGTTGGTCCGATCCCATTGGCAACCCTTCATTAATATGAGCCCTCCGATATTAGATTTTAATCCTGACCGCTCATCTCACACTACCTAAAGCCTAGCCTTAGTCCCTCATCTTATTTCACCGCCTCTCTCTTCTCACTTTCTCGATTTCCTCCAGTTTTTTCTTCCCATTTCTTCCGCCCGCCTCTGATGGATTTCGCTCCAATCTCCATCGGTTGTTGCAACGTACTTCTTTTTCTCTTCGTCCCCCACCAGTACAAAAGGGGTTCGACCTGCCACATGAAGTAACACACTGTAATTACTTACGTTCTGAAATCTGAGTGAAATCGACACCCTACTCTTCACCTTTGTGAGCAGTGAGAAATATTTGAGGCCTGATCTTGAGTTCTAAGGTTTGATCGAAGGAGCTACATGGGGCTGTGCTCGGCCGATGTTGGATCAGTGTCTTCTTTCTTTGTGGAAACAATTGCTAGGGTTCCGGCTCTTAGGAGATCTGAGTGACTACAATCGTGTTCTAAGGGAGTTTCCTACACTAGTCAATAATTATTTTAGTATTCCCTCGTTTTTCCGTTAATTTGCAATCATACATATATATGTACTCTAATTTACTCTAATATTACGCTATTCAATGAGGATCGGGGGATCGAAATCAAAGTGGTGCTAGGAGAATGGCAATCGGCGGACCGAGACTCCAGTTCCACTGAGCTTATCAGTAAGGAGGAAGTCAAGGAAGCCCTTCAGAAGATGGAAAGAGATAAGGCTGTTGGCTCGAATCAGATTCCTATTGAGGTATGGAATAGCCTGGGAGAGGCTGGTGTCCACTGGCTAGCTGATCCGTTCAACATCATTCTTAGGGATGCTAAGATGCCGGCGGAGTGGAGGCGTAGTATAGTGGTGCCCTTTTTCAAGAACAAAGGCGATGCCCAGAGTTGTAGTAACTATCGGACAGTAAACTACCCAGTCCTACTATGAAACTTTGGGAAAGAGTGATTGAGTGTAGGGTGATGAGAGAAGCTGAGGTCTCTGAGAACCAATTTGGCTTCATGCCTGGGAGATCGACGACCGTGGCCATCTACCTCATCAGACGCCTTATGGAAAAATATAGAGAGCATCGAAAGGACCTCCATATGGGGTTCATAGATCTAGAAAAGGCGTATGATTGCGTTCCGCGTGAAGTTATTTGGAGGAGACTAGAAGAGAGAAGGGTGGCGTCCTTGTACGTGAGGGCGATTCAAGACATGTACTCACTAGCGAGGACTTGCATGAGGATCCCAGTTGGTGAAACTCGTTATTTCTCAGTTGAAAAAGGGTTGCACCAGGGGTCGGCTCTAAGCCCTATTCGTTTTGCAATTATTCTAGATGTCATTTCGGGAGGAATCCAAGATGGCGTCTTGTGGTGCATGTTTTTGCTGATGACATTGTTTCAGTGGCTGAGTCGAGGAGGGAGGTGAACACGAAGTTAGAGAAATGGAGGTCAACCTTGGAATATCAAGGCCTGCGTGTGAGCCAGTCGAAGACCGAATATCCATAGGCGGATTTATTAGTTAACTGCACTGTAATATCCGCAATTTCGAATTTCGGTAATTTTCTTTTTTTCGGCGCAAGTCCGTTTTGACGACTTTCTCATGACCGTTTCGTCATTCTGAGAATGATTAATTCTGCACTTTTTGTCATCCGAGTTCGTTTCGGTATCGTTTTGTTGAGTTCCGAGCTTTTTAGCGACTTTTCCGCACTTGAGTTCGATTCTTGCGAATCTCGTCCGAAACTGTTGCTTCGAGTTTCTAGTAAGTTCATTTAATGTTATTATTCATGTTACGAGTTTTGGTTTGGTGTTTCGATCACGTATCGTGTATTTCGGATGTTTTGGGCCATTTTCGTAATTTCCCAAAGTTTGGGGTAATTATTTCCATTGTCGAATTTCGAGCCTTCGGGTGGTCGGAATCGTATGTTCTCATAGCTCTTGGATTCGTCTTTGCGAGTACGTCTTAACCGTACCTTTGATTTATACTCAGGTTTGGGTTTCGGGGTCGTCCGGGCCGTCGGAGTGGTCACAGCCGAGTCACGGCCGGAGCGGGGCCTGGCCTGGCCGAGTTACGACCGTAAGAGCCGAGAGTTACGGCCGTATGGCACCTGGCAGCTTCCGGACGAATGCCAGTTACGGCCGTAAGGCGTGATCGGGTACGGCCGTCTGGCCGGGCATTTTCAGACGAAGGCGATTCTGGCCGTAATGTGTGCGATTACGGCGTAAGTGTCCGGCAGTCTGGCGAGTACATTTTGACGAATGCCGGTTACGTCCGTAAGACCTGCCGAGTACGGCCGTAAGGGCCGAGTTACGGCCGTAAGGCACTGCCGATTACGGCTGTAACCATGCCGACTATATATAGCCTGGGCTCGGCCAGACTTCATTTCTTACGCCTTTTTCTTCCTTTTTCGGCGGCTGGCGACGGGAGGCTCGGGAAATCGAGTTCTTGGCCGGTTCTAATCATTTCCAAGGCATTTTGGAAGATCCTTGTTGATTATATCATCATCCAATCCGTGTTCTTCGTCGAATCAAGGTATATTTCTTGATTTTCCTTCAAGTTGACTTTTTGGGGAATTTGTTCTTGATTTTGATTCTAGTCCGATTTTGATACATCGGTTGGTGTAGTATGATGTTATTAATCGTGTTTTATGGGTTGTATATCCATATTTCGAGTTTGTTCAACTCGATTAGTGATTCGAGTGTTCTTGGGAGTTATCGAACATGAGTGTTTGATTAAATGTCCCAATGAGTTTCCCTTCGATAGTTGTTGGGATTTCCGTTGTTTTTGGCCTCGATTCTCGTTGTAATCATGTTTTATTGTTCCTTCCGGAGGATTATAGGTGCTCGAGGATTTCCGAGTTGAATCTCGTTGGTGTTTGATGATTCGTGTGGTGTTATTCCATCGTAATTTCGGTGCTATCGCGTTCTAGATAGTGTTCGGGAATTTGAGGGCTACCCGGCCGTATCCTTTCATTTTTCCATTGCTCGTGATATCGAGGCAAGTACCTTGTCCATACAATTCTTGTTTTGTGGATATGATAATTAGTGACCGTCTCTATGTGTTTATTTGATCGTTTGTTTCGAACTTTCAAAAGATTCGGTTTAGCCTTGTTAAAGGCTTGCTTTCAAAACGCGTGTGTTTTGTGAATGGTGTAGTTTGTAAATGACTATGTGATTTCTATGGATATGTTTGGTGTTGATGTTGCACTTGGTATGGCGTGTGGACCTATATTATTTCATTTCGGTGCGTTGTGGTTTGACGTGGTGTTTTGCTAAGTGTTTGATGCCTCTGAGTGAATTGTTTGGATATCTTTGTTGCATTGTGCTATGTGTGTGATTGTGTGGATGTGGGCGAGGTCTACGGTGGCACGTGGCATGTGATCATGTGGCCAGGATGCAACAAGCGATTGATCCAACCGTGAGAGCCTAAGAAAAACTACGGTAACACGTGGCATGTGATCATGTGGTCAGGATGCAACAAGTGATTGATCCAACCGTGAGCGACAAAAATGTTGTGATTTGTTTAGCTAGCCAGCTCGGGAGGGTCCTTTGAGGCCTCGGGCGGGATCAATGGTATTACCCTGTTCCGAAGGCGATGCATGTGTGTGATTTGTTTCGCTAGCCAGCTCGGGAGGGTCCTTCGAGGCCTCGAGTGGGATTTGTGGCTTCGTCCCGGTCCTAGGTGATGCGCGTGCGCGATTATGTTTTGTTGATTTTTATGCCCGTCGAGGACACGTAATGTTGGGCTCTGGTCCTGTGAATTGTTGTCGGTTTTCTATTTGTGAAAACAAAACCTTTGGGTTGTGACCCCTGTTGATTTTTGGAAAGAGAAGGATTTGATAATCCTAAATTGTTTTCTATTAAAACTCTCGATGGTATTTTAAACTGTTTTATAAATTGTTTTCCCTTGATTTGTGACCTTTCGATTTTAGAATGTTTTACCAAACTCTTGCCTCGGGAAGTACTTTTGTTACGTTTGGATCTTTGAGGATTCCTGGTTATTATTGTTCTTGGAACTTGTATTGTATGGCTCGTATTTTGCACTTTGTTCTTGCACTAGCAAAACAGTGGAGTTTTGCTAACCCCCGAGTATTCGGGGGTGGATGTCTGTTTTTGCATTCAGGATTGGGAGCATAACACAGGGTCGGCACGAAGGATGATGAAAGATGAACGATACTAATCACACGAGGATCCGTATGAGGTTATTGGTTTAGTTGTATTTTATTTCCGCTGCAGTATTCTTTCCCCGTTGTACGAGAGTGTGTTGTATTCGACCCCTGCGTGGGCATGTATTGTAATTGAGTTGTATGTATTTATTGAAAGACCAAATCGGTCTACTGAGTCATTTTAGCCGTAAAGGCGTTGTTGAGTTGTTCGGTTTTGTTACCAGCCTGGTAGGATCTTGAGGAAAGGTTCTACGGCGTGTAATATCCCTGAGCGGATTGGGGGTGTTACATAAATGGTATTAGAGCTTAGGTTGTGGAAACCTAGGCTTTCGCGTCAGTGGTGTCTGTTGAGTTTTGTCTCGTCGGATTTTGTCTGACTGAGTCGTGTCGCGACGCGTCGTCTGAGTTGGTTGGTCGTGATTAGTATCGTGGGGCGATCATCATCTTCGTGCGACCTGTGGATGTAAGTCTCCCTTCTTTGTGTTGTGCCTCGTGTGATACGAGCTATTTTTATGATTATTTGTTAAGTGATGGAATCCTCTTATGGATTTTGATTTCTTGATATGTGGTTATTTGACCCTCATATTTCGTTTATATGAGGAGTAGTGTTGCTGGATTGTGCATGTTTGACTTTATTTCTTTTATCCGCTGCGTGAGTTCTTTTGTAATGACTTTCGGTATTTTACCGACGGAGTTTTATTTCGAAAACCGATTCCCTTAACCGAGTTTTTGGCATTATGGCCTTGATCGTTTTGGCGAAATTCTTATGACGGTATTTAGCATTTTGTAAATGGCTTCTGTGAGTTTTTGAAATATTACCGTCATCGGCCTTTTTGGCATTTTTGTAAATGATTTTTAGCCTGGTGGGTTCCGGCGCGGGACCCACAGCGCTATAATGTTCCCTGTGATTACCTGAAATTTTTGGGCATTCTAGCCTTTTTGGCATCGTCCTTTTTGGCATTGAATTATTTTCGAAAACTTGAGTATCTTAGAAATAAATTTCGAGACGTACTTTTAAAATGAATTATTTTCTCGTGGTACATCCAAGGTGCCACAATATGTTTCAAAATTCTTCTACCTCGAGGACCAAAATGTTTTGAGATATTTTTAATGTTTTAGAAACATTTTTACTTAGACCCGAGGGTCGAATATTCTGAAAGTTTTTCACTAAGAGAAAGTGTCCTCATTTTATCAAATGCGAAATGGTTTTTCAAAGTCTCAATAACGATGTTTCACGTTTTTACTTTTTTTAAAGGTGATTCTCAAGATCAACCGGTGTTTTTCTAAATTATTTTTCAAAGGAGGTTTTCGTTTTTAAAACCTATCCATTCCCGTTTGAGGGCTAGGTATGTATGTATGATGTTGGCTTTGTCGTTATGATGTTAACTCCCGAATATGATCGAGTTGGTGGCATGAACATTGAGGCGTTGCCACGTATTTGTTGTACTAGCCCTCTGTGAGAGGTGTGAACTGGTATTTAATGGTTGTCGCCTCGTGGTGGATTGCGTGTGTCACACGAGTGTGAGATGTTGAAGCTTGGGTTTGTACGTTGGTGTACATGTGATTGTTTCATGATGTTTGTAATTACGTGCTGGTTATCGTTCGGGCCGTTGAGGTCGCCGAACGATACCGTCGTTGCTGTGGTGTATGTGTATGTATTACTTTACGATGGTAATCGTTGTAAATGATATGTGTTATGATTCTTTGTTGTGCTGAGTTGGCATCTCCGCTATGTTGTTTTGCGACATTATGCCCCATTGTATCTAGCATTTGTATTTTCGGTATGCCGAGCTGAGGTGTTTCAACCGTGAGGCGCCGGAGCATGCACGTGTAAATTGCCCTTCTCGTCAGTAATACTTTTCAAGTGTGGACCCGAGAGACACAGGATCCAGTTTTGCGAGTTGGGTTCCGAGTCTTTCGGGGCGCGAACTTCAGTGCAGATATCAGGATCGGCTCTAAGAGGCCCTTGGGAAATGTTTTCGTCAGCTGCTTTTGTGTTGTTGCCTTGTTTCCATTATTGTGAGTAGCGGGGACGACCTTCTTTTATAAGAGGTCGAATGTAATACCCGTATTGTTTTTGGACTTCTGCATTTTCTCTTTCTCAGGTCTATCGACTCGCTCGTGTTCGTTGATACTTTCTGAACTTGTTCTGTATTTCAGTTTCATCGTTCGAACGAGCTGTAATCTTGTTTTGGGTCGATCTGGTATCGCTGTGACTTTTCCGAGTTCGGTTCGATTCTTGTGAACCTTGTTCGGAAGTAACATCTTTTGGTTCTACTAGTTCTTTTATTCGAAGTGGATCGGATTTGGAACTTCTGTATTTTCGACTCTGTCGACTCGTTTATGTTCGTTAACATTTTCTGAGCTTGCCCTGTCCCTTACTTTTGTTAATCGAACGAGGGTGGTATTGTTTCGGAATTACTCGTTTGTCGTTGTGACCTTTTAATTGCTATTCCCTTTCCTGTGGATCTTATGTGAGTGCGCATCTTGTTGTTTTCACCGGATCATGTTTTGTCTCGAGTCGAGATGTGAACCTCGGAGTTGTCGGTTGAACCTTATTGTTCTTCGTGATCCGAACATGATTATTCGATTTTTGTTGTCTCGATCGTTATGGTTCGATCGTTTGATTGTTTGATTTTTGTTGATCTCGTTTCGTGATCGTTGAACATTCAGACTCCTTCGTAATTCCCTTAAGTTCGAGAAATTAGTCTCGTTTTCGATCTTACAACCCTTGGGCGGTGAAATTCCGTATTTGTTCATCGTTTGGCTCGTGTTTTGATTGATGTACCGTTGGGTTGGTCAATCGTATTGATTTTCGTTGGTTGTGTTTTGTGATTGTTCGGATAATCGACTTGATTGTATTATCTATTTGATGACACTTGTCACTTGTTGATTTTATTATGTCTCTACCGGTGGCATTGTGTTGGTCGTCGTGGAGCGTGTTTTCACGCCGTATATTCCTTTGCGTTGCTTGTAACGTTTCGCCGATGGGCGTAAGTTACGCATTTCTTGTGTATCTCGTTGAGTTTTCCTGGCGGGGATATTGCTTCTCCCTACTTGTTTTAAGTTTCGGGACGAAACTTCTTTTAAGGAGGGTAGAATGTAATATCCGCAATTTCGAATTTCGGTAATTTCCTTTTTTTCGGCGGAAGTCCATTTTGACGACTCGCTCATGACCGTTTCGTCATTCCGAGAATGATTAATTCTGCACTTTTTGTCATCCGAGTTCGTTTCGGTATCATTTTGTTGAGTTCCGAGCTTTTTAGCGACTTTTCTGCACTTGAGTTCGATTCTTGCGAATCTCGTCAAATCATTGTTTGAGTTTCTAGTAAGTTCATTTAATGTTATTATTCATGTTACGAGTTTTGGTTTGGTGTTTCGATCACGTATCGTGTATTTCGGACGTTTTGGGCAATTTTCGTAATTTCCCAAAGTTTGGGGTAATTACTTCCGTTGTCGAATTTCGAGCCTTTGGGTGGTCGGAATCGTATGTTCTCATAGCTTTTGGATTCGTCTTTGCAAGTACGTCTTAACCGTACCTTCGATTTATACTCAGGTTCGGGTTTCGGGGTCGTCCGAGCCGTCGGAGTGGCCTGGCCTGAGTCACGGCCGAGCGAGGCTGGCTGGCGAGTTACGGCCGTAAGAGCCGAGAGTTACGGCCGTATGGCGCTGGCAGCTTCCGGACGAATGCGATTACGGCCGTAAGGCGTGATCGGGTACGGCCGCACGAGCGCTGGGCATCTTCAGACGAAGGCGATTACGGCCGTAATGTGTGCGATTACGGCCGTAAGTGTCCGGCAGTCTTTGGCGATTTTTGATGAATGCGATTACGGCCGTAAGACCTGCCGAGTACGGCCGTAAGGGCCGAGTTACGGCCGTAAGGCACTGCCGGTTACGGCCGTAACCCTGCCGGCTATATATAGCCTGGGCTCGGCCAGACTTCATTTCTTACGCATTTTTCTTCCTTTTTCGGCGGCTGGCGACGGGAGGCTCGGGAAATCGAGTTCTTGGCCGGTTCTAATCATTTCCAAGGCATTTTGGAAGATCCTTATTGATTATATCATCATCCAATCCGTGTTCTTCGTCGAATCAAAGTATATTTCTTGATTTTCCTTCAAGTTGACTTTTTCGGGAATTTGTTCTTGATTTCGATTCTAGTCCGATTTTGATACATCGGTTGGTGTAGTATGATGTTATTAATCGTGTTATATGGGTTGTATTTCCATATTTCGAGTTTGTTCAACCCGATTAGTGATTCGAGTATTCTTGGGAGTTATCGAACATTGAGTGTTTGATTAAATGTCCCAATGAGTTTTCCTTCGATAGTTGTTGGGATTTCCGTTGTTTTTGGCCTCGATTCTCGTTGTAATCATGTTTTATTGTTCCTTCCGGAGGATTATAGGTGCTCGAGGATTTTCGAATTGAATCTCGTTGGTGTTTGATGATTCATGTGGTGTTATTCCGTCGTAATTTCGGTGCTATCGCGTTCTAGATAGTGTTCGGGTATTTGAGGGCTACCCGGCCGTATCCGTTCATTTTTCCATTGATCGTGATATCGAGGCAAGTACCTTGTCCATACAATTCTTGTTTTGTGGATATGATAATTAGTGACCGTCTCTATGTGTTTATTTGATCGTTTGTTTCGAACTTTCAAAAGATTCGGTTTAGCCTTGTTAAAGGCTTGCTTTCAAAACGCGTGTGTTTTGTGAATGGTGTAGTTTGTAAATGACTATGTGATTTCTATGGATATGTTTGGTGTTGATGTTGCACTTGGTATGGCGTGTGGACGTATATTATTTCATTTCGGTGCGTTGTGGTTTGACGTGGTGTTTTGCTAAGTGTTTGATGCCTCTGAGTGAATTGTTTGGATATCTTTGTTGCATTGTGCTATGTGTGTGATTGTGTGGATGTGGGCAGGGTCTACGGTGGCACGTGGCATGTGATCATGTGGCCAGGATGCAACAAGCGATTGATCCAACCGTGAGAGCCTAAGAAAAACTACGGTGACACGTGGCATGTGATCATGTGTTCAGGATGCAACAAGTGATTGATCCAACCGTGAGCGCCAAAGATGTTGTGATTTGTTTAGCTAGCCAGCTCGGGAGGGTCCTTCGAGGCCTCGGGCGGGATCAATGGTATTACCCTGTTCCCAAGGCGATGCATGTGTGTGATTTGTTTCGCTAGCCAGCTTGGGAGGGTCCTTCGAGGCCTCGAGTGGGATTTGTGGCTTCGTCCCGGTCCTAGGTGATGCGCATGCGCGATTATGTTTGTTGATTTTTATGCCCGTCGAGGACACGTGATGTTGGGCTCTGGCCCTGTGAATTATTGTCGGTTTTCTATTTGTGAAAACAAAACCTTTAGGCTGTGACCCCTGTTGATTTTTGGAAAGAGAAGGATTTGATAATCCTAAATTGTTTTCTATTAAAACTCTCGATGACATTTTAAACTGTTTTATAAATTGTTTTCCCTTGATTTGTGACCTTTCGGTTTTAGAATGTTTTACCAAACTCTTGCCTCGGGAAGTACTTTTGTTACGTTTGGATCTTTGAGGATTCTTGGTTATTATTGTTCTTGGAACTTGTTTTGTATGGCTCGTATTTTGCACTTTGTTCTTGTACTAGCAAAACAGTGGAGTTTTGCTAACCCCCGAGTATTTGGGGGGTGGATGTCTGTTTTTGCATTCAGGATTGGGAGCATAACACAGGGTCGGCACGAAGGATGATGAAAGATGAACGATACTAATCACACGAGGATCCGTATGAGGTCATTGGTTTAGTTGTATTTTATTTCCCGCAAGATTCTTTCCCCAGTATGCGGAGTGTGTTGTATTCGACCCCTGCGTGGGCATGTATTGTAATTGAGTTGTATGTATTTATTGAAAGACCAAATCGGTCTACTGAGTCATTTTAGCCTTAAAGGCGTTGTTGAGTTGTTCGGTTTTGTTACCAGCCTGGTAGAATCTTGAGGAAAGGTTTTACGGCGTGTAATATCCCTGAGCGGATTGGGGGTGTTACATGCACTGGGCTCTAGCCCAGTGCAAGCTCAAAATTTTTAGTTATATTTATATATATTTATAAAGCCCAATCCAATTTAAGCCCACCGCAAAAAAAAATATATGTGCACAATTCAGCCTGCAGACGGGAAGAGAGACGAGAGTTGCTGTGTAATTGTTCCTTTTTTCATTGTTTCTTCTTCTTACCTCTTTCTCTATCGCGAGTCTGTCACACCAGCGGCGGCGCGCACCACCATATGCTCTATTCCGTTGTTCCACCACGTCTCATCTCATTATTCAAGTTCAAGGTATGGAATGGAGCCCAACAACTTAAAAATCTAAAATTCCCACAACAATAAATAAGTCAATTATACATGCGTGTTGCCTGGAATGAACTAAACTAATATTTTGTTAAAGTTTATGGAGAATTTTAAGTCCATCGACAATGAGGAATTATTGGGCAGTCATAGAGAGGGATTTTTTTTTAACTCTAACTAATAATTTGATGGGTAAACTACAATTGAACATCATTATCATTTTGATGTTTTCAATGGAGCAATAGATCATATCTTGATGAAGTTGAATACAAGATTTAATGATGTATCTGTTGAATTACTTTCTCTCAGTGTAGCCTTAGATCCTAAGAATTCTTTCAGTTCATTCAACAGTGATGATATTTGCAAGCTTGCAAAAAAAATTCTATCCCGAAGATTTCACTGATCAAGATATTTTTTCTTTGGAGTATGAGTTGAGACACTATAAGCATGATATGACAGTGATGCAAGAATTTCAAGTTTCTACACCTGTGGAGTTGAGTCAAGTACTTGCAAAGAGTGAAAGGTCAAAAGTCTATGTTATGTTAACGAGACTTATTCATCTAGTTTTGACGTTGCCTGTTTCTGCTGCTACAACTGAACGAGCATTTTCTGCTATGAAGCATGTGAAGACAGCACTTCGTAACAAGATGGGAGATGAAATACTTGAAGACTCGCTAATGCTATATATTGAGAGAGATTTTACTAAAGATATAGATATAGATTCTCTTATTGATGCATTTTATGTTTTGAGGTCTCGCAGGACACAGCTTATGTAATTATCGATTTTTCTGGCATATATAAAATATAGCACGTTGAAGTTTTTATTTTTCAGCCCACCCCAATTACAAATCCTGGATCCGCCCCTGCGAATATCTATGGTGCAACTTAAATGGAGAGTCTAACATGGAAGGGGTAGAGGTTATGATTGGAGATTAGAGTGTTGGAATATTTATTCCACATATTAATAAATAGTGTTTTGATGATTAAGTTGCTAAACAAAACAAAACAACATCGAGGCGAAGCAAAACATCGAAGCAGACGAAGTCGCAAAAAGCTGAACAAAATACATGCTTAGCGCACGCTAAGACTCAAATGTTAGCGCACGCTAACGGGACATCTCTGCAGATCAGATGAGTTCGAAGTAACCTGAAGTGAAGTCACCTGATGAGGATATCACACGCTACACACTATATTATAACGCATGCTATCGAGTCAATATTACCGTTGTGAAGAGATTCAAACACAGAATGACGTATGCAATGAAGTAAGCTTAGCGCACGCAACAAGTGATATTTAGCGCACGCTAAATATCAAGTTTGAATCAAGTCAATCAATCCGTTGAGAAGAATCTGATGTAAAGTCAAAAAGTATAAACGGATACATGACGCATTCAATGATGCAAGATTAGCGCACGCTACAAGAAAGTGTTAGCGCACGCTAACTGTGAAGGACAGTAGCCACTGGACTAAAACTAGAAGATGCTAACGTACGTAACATGCATTACACAACGTAAGCTAAGGCAAATATATGCGATAGCGCACGCTATGGAAGTCAGCCTAACGCACGCTAATAAACAACTGGCAGTAACGGCTAGTTTGTGGAAGCAGGCTATAAATACCAAATGAGTTGGTATCATTCCACACAACAACATTGATCAATTTATATACACTTGGAGATATCATTGTAAACATTATAGTTGTTGTTCTTGAGCTTAAATTAGAGTGATTGAGTGTTATGCACAAAATCATACACGAGTGAGAAAAAGAAAAGATACGATTGGATTCGGTGTTATTAGGATCAAGGATCCGACATTGTTAGAATCGCAATCTCTATCTTAGTGAGGTTTATCTAGTACTAATAGAAAGCTAGAGTGGTTGATTCCTTGTCCAATAGAAAAGGAAAACGGTATTACTCGGACCGATAGAAGACAAGCTTGTAACGGTAATCCCTCGACCGATAAAAGAGAGGTGCAGAGGTTTTGATCTTTAACCTATTGAAAAAGATACATCGAGAGAGGACGTAGGCACGTTTGGTCGAACCTCTATAAATCCGCGTGTTACTTATTTTCCGCACTCTATTTTACGCTTCCACACAACGACGCAAATACCGATTTTGCCACAACAATTGGTATCAGAGTGGTACCTCCAATGCACGGCTTAACATCCGAGGAGTCGATCCAAATGGCATTTCAATTTGCTCCCGTCGAAGGCCTTGCTCGTAACCGACCACCATTTTTTGATGGCTCGAACTTTATGACATGGAAGAAGATGTCAATATTCATCCGAGCATATGACATCGAGCTTTGGAAGGTGATTTGTCTTGGTCCGAAAATTCCGACGATCCAACAGTACGCTTAAAACTTTCGAAGAATATGACGATTTCGATTGGAAAAATGACCACTACAATAGTAAGGCAACTCAACTTCTGTATTGTGCCTTAAATCCCGAAGAACACAACCGTATATCATCGTGTGATAGTGCCAAAGAAATTTGGAAAATGCTTGAGGTAACACACGAAGGTACGTCTCAAGTCAAGGAGACGAAAATAAACATGCTCCTTCACGAATATGAACTATTTCAGATAAAGGACGACGAATCCATCACTATAATGCTCGACCAATTTTCGGTCATCACAAATAGATTAGCATGTTTCGGAAAACCACTTTCGAGTAGTGAGAAAGTAAAGAAAATTCTCCGATCACTACCTCGAGAATGAGACGGTACGGTGACGACAATAATGGAGTCTAAATATTTAAATACTCTTGATTTTAGTGCTCTCGTTGGTTCTCTTATCAACTACGAGATTGTTCTAAAATCTCGGAATGCCAAACCGAAACCGAAGAAAAGATCGATATCCATGAAGGCTAAGATGTCGAGAAAGAAAGAAGAAATCCCAGTGAACGAAAGCGACGAAGAATCAGCATATTATGCCAAGAATATTAATAAGTTCCAACACTTATTAAACCGGAGGAAGCAGGACATCCAAAAGGGCGAATCTAAGAAATTCGACAACACTTGTCGATTATGTCGTAAACCAGGCCACTTTGCTAAGAATTTTCGGGTTAAACCCAAGGAGGTTTTAGTTGCAACATGGAGTGACGAAGATCCTGATGATTTCATGAATCAAAATAATCTCGCGCTCATGGCCCGGAGTTCATTCGACGATTGCGACATCGAAAGCCAAGTAAGTAACTCTTACGAGGAACTTTTTGAAGCATTCGAGTTATTACATACCGATTATCAAAATGCTTTAAATGAGATTAAATCCCTCAAATCTAAATATAAATCTTTGGAAATTGAAAATTCCAAAATTCTTGAGAAGGGAAAATTTGTTGAAACCGATCATTCAAAATGCGTTGAAAACGTGAATATTTTAAAGAATGATCTTGTTAAAATTCAAACCGAGCTCAAAAATTTAACGAAGAAATTTTCTCTCGGAAACGAAAAATTCAAAAATATGCTATCGGTTCAAAAATACACGTTAAATAAAGAGGGATTGGGATTCAAACTACATTTTAAAAACGAATCCGTAAATTTCAAAATACCCCGGTGGGAAAAATATTTGAAAATTGGGCATCATATTTCAAACTGTAAGAGCCCAAGACGGACGATTCAAGTTAAGAAAATTTGGGTTCCTAAAGGAACAATTGTCTCAAACATTGTCTATATCTCGAAAGAAAAACCGACTTTCGGTTGGATCCCCAAAAATTAATTTTTGATATTTCACAAAGGGGGAGATAATATTTTCAGAGGGAGATATTTCCTATTATTGCATATTTTTTATATTCATGCATATTTTCTTTATATATTCAAATTGGTATCCTCTATATTTTTTACACTATTTTGCTGAATACAAAAAGGGGGAGAAGAAGTTGAATCGGATAAAAGCGTCATGAAAGATATGACCAGAAAAATAAAGAATAAAAAGGAGAAGATAATAATAAAAATCGAAGAAGTCGAAAAGGAGAAGAAAGCATACAAAAAGGGGGAGAAACGAAGGAGTTGAAAAATGAAAAACGAAGAAGTCGAAAATGACAGAAAAAGAAAAGAAAATGGGTGAAACTAATGAAACGATCGAAGCCGAAAACTTTGAAACGTACATATACATATATTTTTATTTTGCAGGTTTTATCCAACTCAAGAGTTGTTTTGTAATCATAAAAAAGGGGGAGATTGTTGGAATATTTATTCCACATATTAATAAATAGTGTTTTGATGATTAAGTTGCTAAACAAAACAAAACAACATCAAGGCGAAGCAAAACATCGAAGCAGACGAAGTCGCAAAAAGCTGAACAAAAATCATGCTTAGCACAAGCTAAGACTCAAACGTTAGCGCACGCTAACGGGACATCTCTGCAGATCAGAGGAGTTCGAAGTAACCTGAAGTGAAGTCACCTGATGAGGATAGCACACGCTACACACTATATTATAATGCACGCTATCGAGTCAATATTACCGTTGTGAAGAGATTCAAACACACAATGACGTATGCAGTGAAGTAAGATTAGTGCACGCAACAAGTGATATTTAGCGCATGCTAAATATCAAGTTTGAATCAAGTCAAGATGCAAAGTCAAAAAGTATAAACGGATACATGACACATGCAATGATGTAAGATTAGCGCACGCTACAAGAAAGTGTTAGCGCACGCTAACTGTGAAGGACAGTAGCCACTGGACTAAAACTAGAAGATGCTAACGTACGTAACATGCATTACACAACGTACGCTAAGGCAAATATACGTGATAGCGCACGCTAAGGAAGTTAGCCTAGTGCACGCTAATAAACAACTGGCAGTAACGGCTAGTTTGTGGAAGAAGGCTATAAATACCAAATGAGTTGGTATCATTCCACACAACAACATTGAGCAATTCATATACACTTGATATATCATTGTAAACATTATAGTTGTTGTTCTTGAGATTAAAATAGAGTGATTGAGTGTTATGCACAAAATCATACACGAGTGAGAAAAAGAAAAGATACGATTGGATTCGGTGTTATTAGGATCAAGGATCCGGCATTATTAGAATTGCAATCACTATCTTAGTGAGGTTTATCTAGTACCAATAGAAAGCTAGAGTGGTTGATTCTTTGTCCAATAGAAAAGGAAAACGGTTTTACTCGGACCGATAGAAGACGAGCTTGTAACGGTAATCCCTCGACCGATAGAAGAGAGGTGCAGAGATTTTGATCTTTAGCCTATTGAAAAAGATACATCGAGAGAGGACGTAGGCACGTTTGGCCGAACCTCTATAAATCCGCGTGTCACTTATTTTCGACACTCTATTTTACACTTCCGCACAATGGCGCAAATACCGATTTTGCCACAACACAGAGCGTGCGTCAAACGGATAGATTCAAGTATTTAGGCTCTATCATCTAGAAGGAAGGTGATATTGGGGATGATGTCACTCATCGTATCAATGCCGGTTGGCTAAAATGGAGAGCAGCGTCAGGGGTGTTGTGCGATAAGAAAGTCCTGTTAAAGTTGAAGGGCAAATTCTACAGAGCGGCCATCAGACCCGCGATGTTATATGGTTCCGAATGTTGGGCTTTGAAGAAGGTGCATGAGAGCAAGTTGGATGCGACGGAAATGAGGATGTTGCTTTAGTCGTGTGGCTGTACGTTGCTGGATAGAATTCTGAATGAGGTTTTTAGGAGTGAGCTAGAAGTCGCGCCAATTTTAGCGAAGGCTAGGGAAGGGAGATTGAGGTGGTTTGGACATGTTCGTAGGAGGCAGGCTACAACTCCGGTAAGGAGGGTCGAGAGCATTTCGGTAGAAGGGGTGAGGAGAAGAGGCCACCCAAGGAGGTCGTGGGAGGAGCAGTTGAGGTTAGATATGAAGTCCTTAAACCTAGATGAGGCCATGACCTTAGATAGGAGGTCGTGGAGGCGCCAGATCAGAGTCGTGGATTCCCTTTAGGGAGTGGCTCAGTAGTAGAGAGTCTCAGGGTTGTGTTCTTTCGGCTAGTTTTGGCATAGAACATTGCATTATTATTTTATTTTTCTATTGTCTTTTGCGTGTGGTGTTTTCTTGAAGGAGAGCTCGAGCGGAGCCAACCTCTCGGTCTAGAAGAGTGGAGCACATCAAGATCCGAGTAATCAGAATCCTCGCAGGTAAGTCCCATGCGGAGAAAGTCATGGGCGCATGTTTGGTTCTGAGAATTTTCAAAACATATGTTTCTTTTTGTATATATCACCCACTCTATATGTCGTGCACTAAGCCGAGGGTCTTTACGGAAACAGACTCCCTACCATAGAAAGTAGGGGCATGGTCTGCGTACATCCTATCCTCCCCAAACCTTGCTCTGTGCGGGATATACTGGGTATGTTTGGTTTGATGTGTGTGTGTGTGTTTTTGTGTGTATGGAGTGGTTCAAATGGGAATCAATCATTAAAATGAGAACTTGAGTCTCTGCATATTTACTATAGATTTACTACACATATAGTATATTGTAATGCATATTTATTTTCTCTCACAATGAAAAGTGAATTTGTAGGAAATTCATGCAGTGAATTCAAGAAAATGAATATGCATTACAACTTATTATATGTGCAGTAAATCCATACTAAATATGTACTCGACCCACGTTCACATTTTAAGGAATTTCAATATGAACCAATATATATATTGTGCATTTTTGTTTTACAGATCAAATTCCTGTCGGGTATACGGAGGGCTTGTTGTAGTTGTTCCAGAAGTCACTTTATGTTTTTGCTATCCGATTATTTCTGTTCTGCTTCTAATTATTGTTAGTCTGCCTTTAATACCTAAACCCTATCCCTTAAAATATAATATGTGTAGTAGTTATGTTCGAGTAATCCGTGTTTGTATTATTGATCATTGTTCATTATATCTTGGATCCATACCTAATAAGAATAACTGAATAAATAATATACTGAAGCTAATTTCGATATTTTTTGTCAAATCCTAATCCAATTATTAATTTTATTAGCTTTCATGAAACAATACTTTAAAAATTAAAAACATTTCTTTTTTAATTTTTTGGAGTTTCTAAATCATAAAGGTGGTTATGTGCCGCATTATGCAACCACATTTTTTTTACATCTACCCCAATAAAAAAAGTGAGAATCAATTAATACTAAATCATAAAATTAACAAGTTAGATCCTCATTCATAAGAGTAGAAGTTACTAATAATATATTAGTTAAAAACTAAAACACCCGGACTTTCTACCGAGTACACATCTAACATGCCCACGATCGTTGCACACGATCGCATTCCACCGTGTGTAGCGACATGCCCTCGCCCACGATCGCTGCACACGATTGCGTCCCATCGTGTGCAGCTAGCGTGTCCAAGGCTAAGTTTGTGCTTCGATCGATTTTAAGGTATTAGTAATTTTGGTAACAGTGACTTCTATTATTATAGATGATGATATATAACTTGCATCTTTTATTGATTGATATTAAAAAAAATATATGGTCCATAAATAAAGACTCAATTATACGCGTATATTCTTTAGGCCACTTAAGTTTTTTCCAATAACTGTTTGTTTCCTAAGTTCAAAACATGATTTTCCAAAAAAGTTGAATACAAATTTACCTCGTCAGAAACCTAATGTTTCATACTAATTGAGAATATATAACTCATATATACACAATCATCATCCATTATACAACATATGATACATCATTTAATCCACCAGCCTCTCCCATTTATTGTTTCTCAACCATAACCAGAATATAAGAAAACTGTCGTCATGTGATCATATAATGGTCTAACAAATTTCCATATGCAAGACAAAGAAATAAGAAACTAGATTCGAATTTACCAAAATCGAATTTTCTAGTCAGATGCATTCCTCAGACCAGGACCAGTCTGAAGTTCATCCATTCAATACCGACCTTAAGATCACCCACAAAGACCCAGATAAAGTCAAGCACATGTCCGACAAACGAGCGACTTGGGGATATAATAGGTGACAAGCAATACCACCTCGAAGGCCCAAAGGAAGCTAACATAAAAAGCAATCGGTGGATACTTATTCACTATGCAAAATAGACATTGCTAGAATTTTCAATACGGTATGATACCGTACAGAAAATTTTTGCTACGATAATTGTAATACCCAAGATTTTCGTGTCGATTATTTTTGGATTTTTCCGGATATTTCTCGGTTGCCGAGTATCGGTATTAGTTTTCTCGATGATTCATTTTTGTGTTTATATGGTCGCGTGTGATTATTTGTTGCATGGTGTTTCGTTTCGGATCGTTGATGTTGTCCACGAGCGTTTCGTCGTGTTCGTTCTGTGTGTTTTCGGAAATCGAGTCGTCGGGTCATAGCGTTTGGGCACTGGCCGGACGGTCGCGGCAGGAACCGGCAGGGCGGCTGGGTACTGGCCGGACAGTTGCGGCAGGAACCGACAGGTATCGGCATAGTGCACGCTACTGTCGGATGGCAGCGCGCACTAATTAGCAGGCATAGCGCACGCTATCGGTCGGCCAGCGCACGCTACTTGACTGGGCAGACAGGTTTCTGAGGTTCTGGACTCGGGTAGAATCGGCAGGTAGCGCACGCTACTATCGTTCGTAGCGCGCGCTAGTCGTCAGGTGTAGCGCACGCTGTCGGCCGGCCAGCGCACGTTATCTGGACGAGCAGTTTAGTCAAGAGAGTTCTGGACAGGTCGGCTAGCGCACGCTAGTGTCCGCGCAGCGCGCGCTATCGCGGTCGGACAGGAAGGTTCTGGTCGACAGTTTTTTTTAAGAAAAAAATATCCAGTGTGGATGGGGGTTGAGGCGGGACCCACCAACCTGTAGATAAGAAAAAAAATCAAGAAATACACAGTATCAGACCCGAATTATGACAAAAAATGGGCCATAATTCGGGTCCAAACATCAAAGGAGTCTACGGTCCGCTATAGAAATACAAAGTGCACTACAAAAACCGTGGGCTAATGTGCGGACCCGTAGACCAAGATAAATCAACCTCGAAATATGACCAAAAATGGGCCATAATCCGGAACCTAAAATCTAAAGTGTCTACAGCCCGCTATAGCGATACAAGGTGCACCACAAAAACCGTGGGCTAATGAGCGGATCAATAGGTAATCAATCAAACGAACAATAATAAAACCTATCTAAACCTAAATGTAGGATAACTAAGATGATCCATCCGTATAAGGGAGAAAAAAAATGGAGGAGCAGTATCATAAGTATAAGTCTGAATGCCGAGGGACGACATGCCGAGCTCAGAAAGGTAGTCAGCCGGCCTGTTGCCCTCCCGGAAAATATGAGTAACTCTGAACTGAATATCACGGAGAATGTGACGGATACGCATAAGAGTGTGACGAACCTGCCAAGAGCCCCGATGGCCATATGATACCAGGGTCACCACAGCAGCAGCATCGAGCTTAATCCACACATATCTCGACCTCTGGGAATCTAAAATCAATCCAATCGCCAGCGCCTGGATCTCTGCATCAAAACTCGAAGTGGCCTGAAAAGAGGAATAGAAAGCAAGAAGGAGCTCTCCGTGATGATCTCTAATCAGACCCCCCTCCCGCAATCTGAGTGTCTCTATCGAACGAACCATCTGTGTTCAGCTTGATCTAAGGGGACTCGGGTCGAAGCCAAACCACCGGGACCGGGCGACGAGTCTGAGCGGGGAAAGATGGAGCTCACTGAAAACGATCAGGCGACGAGTAACATGCCCAGAACTGAGAGGAAATAAGCCCCGTAGCAGCCAATAAAACAACATGGCGCTCCACCTGCACAATAACATGAGTGAAAAGAAAAGTAACCGCCCTATGCTTTGCACTATTCCTTTCTGTCTAGATGAACCAAAGGATCAGACAAGGAATAATGAAAGTCGCGTGCCTAAAGTGTGTGCCGTGTGCGAAAAAAATCAGGAGCTCAAAAAAATTCTGAGTATGGGGTAGGGATAAATGTGTCCATGCGCCAAAATACTCCCACACGTCATGAGCCACATCACTCTCCAAGAAAATGTGGGCAATGGTCTCGGTATGGTAGGTCTGGGTAAGGGTATGCGAGCAACACAAACATCTAGAAGCCAATGAAATGCCCATTCTCTGTAGAATGTCATCAGTCGGGATCCGTTGCATGTGAAGTCGCCAAATAAACACCGAAATGGTCGGTGTGAGTAAGGCTGTCCAGATGGCCCCGTAAATAAGATTAGCCTGACCCCTAACCCTGATGTGAGACCAAGCCGACGACAATGAGAATGCACCCGACAATGGGAATCGCGGAGATCTCCTGGATGAACTGAGGGGGAAAACCTAGCTCATCTCCAACAATAGACTCCAACCTAACCATGTCCCACGTCCCATCAACCCATAACTCATTAATCCTAAGATGGGATCTACCAGTAATATAATAATAAGAAGAAATCGGCCTATCCCCAATCCAAGTATCGTCCCAGAAGCTGACCTCCCCACAGCTACGACCAAGAGTCCAGCGAATGAAATCCTGAGCCTCAATACCCACGCGGAGGAGACGGCACCAAGGGTGGCTGGAACGAGCTTTAAGAGCAGTACGCATAGGCGTAAAGAGGCCAGCAAAGCAGTTTCTGCAGAGCATAAACTGCGCCCACAGAGACGTGCCTGCGTGAAAGCGCTACCAGAGCTTATAACTAAAATCTCTCGCCATATCCGAAAGGCTCCGAATCCCGAGGCCTCCATCAGAGGCCGAACGACAAATCTTCCGCCAACAGACCCGGTGCGTCTTCCTCTTCGGACCAATAGCACCCCAGAAGTATCTCGCAATGATCTGCTCGAGCTCCTGGATAATGTACTGTGGAGGGTCCAAAACCTGAAGAAGGTGAAGAGGAATCATGAAGAGAGTGCTCTTAATAAGAGCCAAGCGTCCCCCAAAAGTAAGGTGGCGATGGGACCAACCAGAGATCCTATCCAACATCCGTTGCTTTACCCCATCAAAGAGTTCTCGTTTCATAAAGCCTTTGTAAAGGGGCACACCAAGATAGGTGATGGGGAGGTCGCCCTGGCGAAAACCAGTAAGATCATGAACTCTCTGATGCCAACGAGGCGCATGCTTGGGAGCGAGAATAAAAGTGCTCTTCTGGATACTAACCATCTGGACAGAAGCCATAGAGTAGTGATCCAGGAGATGCATAAGGTCAACAAGACCATCATCCACAGCCCGTGTGAATATAATGATGTCATCGGCGTAGGATAAGTGCGAGACGGGGAAAGGCCGTCCGACTGCCCTATACCTCATCAAAGGATGGTCCCGAATGAATCAATCCAAGCAGAGGGATAAATAATCAACGGCAAGCACGAAGAGCGATGGATAAATAGGGTCGCCCTGAGGTAAACCCCGGCTAGAGGCAAAATAGCCGGCCGGACTGCCGTTCACCAAGATAGAGAACGTGCAACTCTCGACGCAATGATGGATGAACATAATTTATCTAGCCAGGAACCCCATCCTCACGAGGACCTCACGTAAAAACTGCAAGTGAACCCTATCATACGCCTTAGCCATATCAAGCTTCAGATCAAGGTTCGGGACACCATGAATGTCCGCGACGTGGAGGTCGTGAATAAGTTCTTGGGCCAGAAGGATATTATCTGTAATAACCCGCCCGTAAACAAATCCACTTTGGTTTGGAGAGATAATAAGTGGGAGGAGAGGAGCAAGCCGAGCGTTAAGGAATTTCGTGATAATCTTATTGGTCACATTACACAGACTAATAGGCCGGTAATCTGACCAACCGCTCGGAACAGGCTTCTTCGGGATCAAAACGACAATAGTCGCCGTGAAAGCTGGAGGCATGGGATGAACCTCAAAGAACTCGAGCACAACCCCCTCCACGTCGGAAGAAACAATCTCCCAACAATGCTGAAAAACAAAGACGAAAACCCGTCAGGCCCAGAAGCGCTGTGAGGATCGATATCAAATACCGCAGCACGAATCTCCTGGGGAGAGGGTGGGACACACAAACTATCAGAATCAAAAGAAGAAGGGATAGAGGGGAAACAAGTGTCATCCGGAGGGACGAGAACATCACCATCGGATGTAAGCAGAGTCCTAAAGAAATTCACAGCGGATGATCGGATGTCCGACTCTACAGCGATTGTCGTACCACCATCCTCAATGCAGTGAATATGCGACAGACAATGCTTCTGCTTTGCATAACCCTGAAAAAACCGGGTGTTGCGCTCGCCCATAGAAACCCAACGAACTTCGGCCTTCTGTTTCCAGAAATCTTCCTCCATAGAGAGACGAAGATGGTACTCAGCACGAAAATGGTGCATAGCGGTTCTATTCTCCGGAGTAGGATCCGAATCATATCGTCGCTCGGCCTTGTTGGTAGCCCTCAAGGCCTCATCCACCTTTGAATGAAGATTTCCAAAAACAGGCCAGTTCTACTATTTCAGCCTGCGTTTAACCTTGAGGAGTTTGGCCTGTAGGTTACACATGATAGATAATCCAGTCGGGGTAAGCCAGACCTCCCTAACAGTGTCCAGGAATGTGTGATGCCGGATCCACATACTCTGGAAACGGAATGACTACTTATGACGAGTCGTAGAGAAGCAACAGTGGTTAAGAAGGGGCGCATGGTCAGACCGAAGTCAAGGCAGGTGAGTGACAGTAGAAAGTGCAAACACGTTCGACCATGCTTCATTAAATAAAGCATGATCTAGCCTTTCCCTCAAACCACTGCGCTCCCAAGTGAAAATATCGCCCTCGCAGCCCGCGTCAATCAACTCACAGTCAGCAATAGCCTGTGCGAAGTCCAGAATCTCTGGAGAACGGTCTGTGGTACTACCCTCGCGCTCATTTGAATGCAAGAAGATGTTGAAGTCACCGCTGACGATCCACGGCAACCCCTCTACTTCCAAATCAATCTCACGGAGGGCGTCCCGAAGGGCGTAACGACCAACACGGACAGTGCTGGCATAGACATAAGTGACATAAATTGATTGGGGAAGAAGGGGAGAAGAAATAGAAAGATGAAGGACTTGATCGGTATCTAACAAAACCTGGTGGTGAAAATGAGGGGAAGAAAAGAACCAAATTTTTAGACCAATTATAGAGTCCCGACGCAAAACCTAAAAAACGAATATAAAAATAAAAATTTGCATTGGAACCCATGGGGTTCTAAAATGCCAATAAAAGAGAATATATGAACACGGTGGAGATGTCGAATACGCTTCTGTGCTCCGGTATTAGCCAGACCACGGGTGTTCCATGTAAGAATGGGTATCGACATAAACTAACCAACTGACTCTGACGAAGACCTAGGGCGCTGACTGGAGCGCCCCCGTCTCCGAGGTGTGTCCTGCCGGGCAGATGTTCCCCCTTTCAAGGGCGATGAAGATCGTCCCTTGGAAGATGAGGGTCCGCGAGAAGCTGCTCTTCCTCGTGTGGAAATCAAGGAGTCAAAAGCAGCTTTGCCCCTAGTCGTGGCACCAGGGGCAGCAGTAGAAGACATCAACGTCTCTTAACCGGAGGCTTTAGTGCCGTCGGAAGAGGCACCATCGCCGAGAAAGAGAGATTGGACTCAAAAATCTCAAATTATGTGCGGTAGGACCACACTCAGTCTGAGATAGAGAGGGAAAAGAAGAAGGGGGAGCAGGGGGAGGCTCGTAAACCACCATGGCCAGGGTCTCAGGCTCCACGATGATCGGATCATCGATGCAGCCCTCACCGTCATTGGGGGGCGAGGTAAACTCAAGGAGTCTAGAAAAGTGAGGGACGGTGGACTCTGTGTCGTCCTCTAAAACACGCTCATGTTCGCTATGACGACCACTGCTATCGCTACTCGACACACTATCTTTATTACCCACACTAATGATATCATCAATACCAACTAAATTCTCCTCCTCTCTAGCAGAGGAGTCAAAAGATGCAAATTATGAGTGCTGTCCAGTGACAGCCGTGCCCTTGGGGATCATCCCCGTCTCTCTAGGTCCTTTTTTGGCAACAACCTGTCAAACAACATGTTCCTTCCCTTTAGAGACCTTAGGAGCTGTCTGCGAAGTATTAGCCTTAGAGGCTTTAGTAGGGGCCGTATGCGCCTTCTGCTGTCTAGAAGTGACAGCAATAGGCTTCTTTCGCTGGGGCGGAGGAGGCCGCTCTTTGTTGCAAACTATGTAGTCAGCAGGACCGGGTCGTGCGACCCCGACCGAAGGTTCTAGGCCGAGACTGGCCGATGGCGCATGCTAGTCCGGAAGCCTAGCGCACACTAGGGACGCGCCAGTATAAATATGTCTGAGCAGTCATATTTTCACTCGTTTTTCATTTCCTTTTTTTTCTGTCCGCGACTGGAGTCTTGGGGAAGTCGAAGGTATGTTGTCAGGCGATGAATCCACGAAGTGCTAGAGTTCATATCATTGATTAATCCTTCCATAACATCCTTTGATCAAGCGAATCAGGGTAAGGTTTCCTAAAAATCCTAGTTTTGGGAAATTGGGGGTTTTGCTTGGTTTTGTCCGATTAGCCCGTAATAACTTAGATTTGTGGTGGATCGATGATTATTAAGATGTATTCTATTATTTTCTTTGTTGCTCCATGGTTGAATTGTCTAGGATTCGTCGTTTTTTTGAATTCCTAATCGACGCCTTGAAGGTGTCCGATAAAAGGTCTTAGAGGGGTATTCGGGCGTTATGCGATTATTATTCCTCGTATGATTGTTGATTTATTACTGATATGTCTTAGGAACGAAATCTTTGTGAAGAACTCGAGTCGGAACCCTTCCGTTCGTTGTCTTCTTCGGGGTCCGAGGTTTCCTGGTTGAACCGTGTTCTTCAGAGTATTCGGTATCGGTTATTGAGGCAAGTATTCTACTTATACGACTTGTGTCTTGTGTATAGAGCTTATGTATTGGATTTATGATGATTTGGTTTATCTTCGTGGATATGTTTCGTACGAATTGAATATTCGAAAGGTTGTGAGTATTTATGATATTCTTGCTTGTGTAATGTTGTGAAGTCGTGTTAGTCATGATAGTTGCGTATTTCGTGTTGGACTTGATTGCTCGGGTTTCATGTCTTGTGTTGATTATGATTATTGTGTTGGATTGACTATACACTTGGCCATGTATTTTGGTGTATGATTGGATGTTCAAACATATTTGTATTAAGGCGTGCTATTCGTGGTGAAGTGTTTTGCGTTGTTTGATATGTGTTGGGAAGCGTGTGTGTGCGCGGTCCAGGTACGCTCCGTGTGGCCTCTGGAGTTCGGTACATGATGTGTACGAACAGTGTATGTGGTCCAGGTACGGTTCGTGTGGCCTCTGGAGTTCGGTACATGATGTGTACGAGCAGTGTATGTGGTCCAGGAACGGTCCGTGTGGCCTCTGGAGTTCGGTACATGATATGTACGAGCAGGGTATGTGGTCCAGGTACGGTCCGTGTGGCCTCTGTAGTTCGGTACATGATGTGTACGAACTGTGAATGTGTGGAACCGGGTATGGTCCATCGTGACCTTCGGAGTTCGTTACTTGACGAGTACGAACAATGGTTGTATGGACAATGTTTTGATGTTAAATCTCAGACACATGATGATATTTTCACTAATGTATTTTGAAACAAGAACCGGGCTGAGGCCTTGGTGATTTTCGAAAGAGGTTTTGAAATTTTGGGACTCGAGGTCCAAAGGAATCTATACTTTAAAAACTCCCGAGATACCGAATTTAACTTTAAAAACTTCATCACTTGTTTTCTGATTAATAAAACCTCTCGGGAATGATTTGATAATTGATTGTGTTACCTGATGCGTGATTGCTTTCTGCTTGATACTTTTCGTATACTATTATACTTGCACTAGTAAAACAATGGAGTTTTACTAACCCCCGAGTAATCGGGGGTGGATGTCTGTTTTGCATCCAGGTACATGCTGGTTTGGGGGAGCAGTCATAGGATCGGCACGGGGAGTGACGAGCTACGATACTAATCAAGAGTTGAGAGTTTGGTCGGGTTATGTTGTGTCGACCAAGTTATTGTCAGACTTCCGCTGTTATGTATCTTTACCCCTGCGTGGGTATTTATTGTAAAGAGTTGTATTTTGTCTCATTTGCATTAGTCGTGTGACCTCATCGGTCCGCGTGGTTGTATTGTAGTTGACCTTAATGGTCTACGTTGTTGTAATGATTGACTTCAGTCGGTCCAGTTTTGGTATCTTTGTGTTGTTTACCCTGATAGATCCTCATGGAGAGGGTCTACGGCATGTAATATTCTCATATGGTCTGGGTGTGTTACAGTTATGGTATCGGAGCTTAGGTTGTGGAAACCTAGGCTGTCGGGTTGAGTCGAGTCGTGATTTGTCGAGTAGTATGTTGTCGTGTCATCTGAATTGTCGACTGACAAGTTGAGTTGTGCGTAGCCACGATGTGTCGGATGTGTTGTCATATGAGATTAGTATCGTGGGCGACCGTCATCTCCGTGTGGCCTGTGGACGTAATTCTCTTCTTTTATGCGTAGTATCCGTGTTTCATGATTTCATTTATGTGCGATAATTGTGGTGCTTAACATTTTTTGCTCGGGTGTTGTGTAATGGAATTGTATTTGATACTTGTGATACACTATATGTGCATAGAACCGGAAGTATTGATGGTTTGATTTTGAACCACCGCGTGGAGTGGTATGATGTGAAAGCTGTAAACCTTAATGTTTTCCAGAGATTGTATTGATGACAGAGTTCGTGACGAACTCATACAGATGGTTTTGACGTATGTTTGAACTTGGTGTTCACGAATTGTATTCGATTAAATTTGTAATTTCGATTGCCGATTAGGCATGTGGTTTCAAGTTCGATTATTTTTAATTATGTCCGTTGCGTGTGAGTTTAAAACGGTTTTCTAAAAGATTTTATGAGCTTAAGTATGTTTGTAGAAGAATCGATTTTTGAAAATATTTCGATGGCGCGGATAAAAAACGATTTTGTATGAATTTCGAAATCGGTTGAACTTTGACGAATAAGTCATGTATTTTCAAATGACACCTTCAGACGGTATCTGAAAAATGTGTTTTAAAATACTTCGGACATTGCAACCGTTACCGTCATTTTGGATATGATCGAAAGGATTTTGGAAAACTTTTATTTTGCAAAACGACTTTGATTTTTTTTCGAAATTTAAAACGTTATGTATTTGTGTTGGGATTAAGTCGTTGCGACAAGTTTGTTATGTTGATTATGCATGTCGAAGAATTTTGCAGTATTTCTAATGCCGGGACATATTGTCAGGAATCGAACCTTAACCTTCGGATTCGTTTCGGGGCTGCTGGGACAATTCTGTTGTCCTACAACTAGTGATTATGGCCGTAAGATGTTTACCATTACGGCCGTAAGCTCTTAGGTGTTATGGTCGTAAGCTCCGAGATGTTACGACCGTAAACTGTATGTTATTACGGCCGTCAGCTTGTGACTGTTACAACAGTAACTTTGTTGTTACAGTGATATCTGTGCTCTTTGTCGATCGTTTGATTCCATGGATATTATTGACATGCTATGAATTGTTACCTTTCTTGTTAGCGAATTCTGGTTGTACACTTGGGTGTTGTGAGTGCGAGGTCTATTTTAATTGTATTATTATATGATGTTATCCTGATGGGATAGTTGATCTGTGGTAATGATTAGTGCTAGTACAAGCGGTTTTCCACTCGGGGATGGTTTGGCGAAACCTCTGGGAGTCGATGCTAATGGGCATGGCCACAGATTTTCATGTGCGTTTTTTTTCTATTCGTGATAGTGTGGCATGGTATCATGTGGTTACCCTGTAGGTCATTTTGACGATAACGGTTATCGAGTAAATATGATATTTCAAAATGTTGTTTTGCAAATGACTTCAATCGAAACAATTATGATAATGGAATCATGGTTTTGATTAAACGACCAAGGTATTAAAAATATTTTTTTTCAAAAATTTCATTTTGGCAAAATCTTTCCAACTCAAGAATTTTAAAATATTATCATTTGAACGAATACCTCGAAAATTTTTATTTTAAATATTGTTATAAATATTTGACCCCAATGATATGTATATGGTTTTGACAGTGTTTGTTTTGATAAAGGTCATACATTTCTTTTTATGTGGCAATGGGGATTATTTATGGAATTAAGTTCTATTGTCGTAGTGAGTTCGTATATTCGTGTAATGACTCGGAGTGAATATTTTATTGGATTGTTGTTCGTTGTCCTATGTTGATTCTGTGATATTTGTTTTATTGTGTTATTCTGAATGGTTGTCCATTCAGTATGCCGAGAGGTCGAGGCCGAGGACATGGTCATGGTGGTGGTTGTAATCGAGAGCATGAGAGGGCGACTCGCTCGTCGTCGAGTGCCAATCAACTCAGTATAGATGGTCGAGATGACCAGTCGCGTGATTAGGGGCAATCAACCCGAGGTAATGTTGATGTTGGTGCCGCCACCGTCCTACGTCAGGTGGTTGATCAGTTGGCACAGATGAATCAGATCGTGCACCGGGATGAGAACCCAAATGGGGGATAATGGAGATAGTAAGTGGTTACGGGACGTGATGAGAATGCACCCGCCCCGTTTTGTAGGATCTTCCGACTCGTTAGGTTGGGAGAACTGGCTCTTCCAGTTGGACAGAACATTTGATGTTGTAGCTTGTCCCGATGAAAGGAGAGTACCCATTGCCCAATACCTGCTCGACAAGGAAGCTGCAAACTGGTGGGAGGCCGTAGCACCTAGTGATTCTACGGCTAATTATGAGCTAGTCTACTTATTTTTGCTTTAAATTAATTAGTTTTTAATAATTTTATTTTTATAGGATGAAGATGTAAATTTAGCCTTAATCGGATTGAATTACTGATTTACTCAAGAAATAACATGTTTATAAAATATTCTCTTATTGAGTTTTTATGTATTCATGTTGCAAAGCTTTTCGAGACGAGTTCAGCAGTCTCTCCGAATTCAAAATCAGAGTTATATATCAAAAGTTATCATCCGTAGAAGATTTGGGGCGAAAATGCAAAAGTCTAAGAAGTTTTGGGCTGAAAATGAAGTTTGAAACTCCATACGGGCGTAACATCTGAAAGTTACGGCCGTAACTCACACAGCAACTAATGTGCAAAAAGCCGAAGCAAAGTTACGGCCGTAACATCTGAAAGCTACGGCTGTAAGTCCTCATAGTTACGGTCGTAACTCCTAAAAGTTACGGCCGTAACTCTTGACAGATTTTTGATCATTTTTTAATCTTTTATACTTTTGGTCTATTATTGAGGGGATGACTGTCCTTGATACGATCTAATGTAATAATGCTGGAGTTTTGGAGCTATTAGATGACTTTAGGTGTATAAATAGACCCCTTAAATCCATCATTTATCATCATTCATCTTATATTTTTCCTACTTTGTAATATTTTGTGTGAAGAACAAACTTGTGTTCTTGAGTGATTTATGTAATAGTGGTTTAGCTTATGTTATTGAGGGAGTTTATGGCTTCTTTCTCCTTTATCTACTAAGGGAGTTAGTATCAATTCTTTCCCTTTTTCAACTAATAATGGCCACTCAAGCTTGTAATATGTTGAATAAATCCTTCATGGGCTAAGATATCCTTAGTTGGGATTATAAACAAAGTTTGTCATGTTATTTAAGTTTGTATAAAGATCTATTATGGATTACTTATTATTGTGTGTGACTTTCATTTTTTTACCAATCTTTATTTATTTGGCCAATAAATGATGATATTTATGGTCTTCACATGTTTCGAAAGAAAATATGTTTGATTATATCAAATGATTTTCACTCTAAGTTGTTCTAGGGGATAGAAATATACCTCTAGACCTTAGATGATTCTTTGAGTTATTTTCATAAAACCTAATGCTATGTATTGAAAGTCAATCAACATAGAAATATAGTGGATTGATTCAATATATAAGGGGCATTTTGACATTCTAAAGAGGAACCGTCTTTTTAAGGAAAATCGAATCTACACAACATAATAAGTAAATTCATCTTATGATCTCCTATGCATATTCTATAACTAATGATGAACTAAGTTTGTAATCCCATCTATTTCATTTTACCTTTTATTAATCTATTATTAGTGCAATCTTTTATTTCCTATAATTTTAGAACTATTATTGCATTTTTCTTGCAATTGTCAAACCTAACTCTTAAATTATGTGTTTCACTCATCTTAATCTCAATAACAAATAGATAAATATTGTATAATTCAATATATAACCTAACTTCCTCGTGGGATCGATATACCGGACTCAAAAATCCACTTACTACTTGATACGATATCGTGCACTTGCGATAGTTACACAAAAGACGTGTCAAGTACGGATAGAGTTATGTTTATTAGAATTGTAGGATAATAATGTAAGACCAAGTTGGTCTATTGATTTGGTATTTTATCACGTCGGTATGTAATTTATCGTGTGGTTTCAATGTTTAGCCTGGTGGATCCTCACGGAGAGGGTCTGCGGCGTGTAATATTTCCGGTTTGATTCTGGGGGTGTAATATTCCCGGTTTGATTCCCGGTTAGTGGAGCCAATGGAAGTGGAAATGGGTCTAAGGACCAAGTTAAATGAGATCAATATTTGACTAACCTTGATAATTCTAAACAGAAATATGTTTATTATGTTTCACTTATTCCTGAATCATTCTATGTATAAAATGATGATGTTGCTTGGTGGATCGACTTCGGGGCAACGAACCATGTATGCAAGGATAAACGGTGGTTTGAAACATTAACATCGCTTGAAGATTGATCAGTGCTGAAAATGGGAGACGATGCTTTTATACCTATTTGTGGTGTCGTTGTCGTTTGTCTTGAATTTACTTCTGGAAAGATTGTTAGATTTTTTGATGTTTTGTTTGTTCCTAAGATTCGAAAGAATCTTGTTAATGGTAGTAGTTTGAATTCTGATGGTTTTAGACAAGTTTATGAATCGGATAGGTACATCCTATCTCGAGGTGGAATGTTTATTGGCTTTGGATATTTAAATAATAGAATGTCTAGTTTGAATGTCATTGATAAGTCTTCACCGGTTCAAAATTCTGCATTTGTATCTTGTACCTCTAAGATTGATGACTCTATGCTTTGTCATGCTAGATTCGGTCATGTCAATTTTAGAAGGATGCATGAGATGTCAAAAGATGGATTAATTCCAGCTTTTGACATGAATCCAGAAAAATGTAAAACATGCATGCTTACTAAAGTGACAGAACAACCGTTTCCTAGTGTCACTAGAAATTCGGTTATTTAGAGCTTGTACATAGTGACCTGTGTGATATTCACTCTACTCGTTCATTGGGTAATAAAAAGTATGTTGTCACATTTATTGATGACTGTACTCGGTTTTGCTATGTGTATTTGTTGCATTCTAAGGATGAAGCCTTAGAAAAATTCAAAATATATAAAATCGAGGTGGAATTGCAATTGAGCAATCCGGTTAAATGTCTTAGAACTGATCGGGGAGGTGAATATATGGATCGCATATACTTCCAATCAGTGGGTATCATTCATGAAACCACATCACCTTACGCGCCTCAACAAAATGGAATTGCCGAACGCAAAAATCGAGTTTTAAAAGAAATGGTAAACCCGATACTTTCTTACTCGGGATTGAGTGAAGGATTCTGGGGAGAGGCCATATTAACGGTCTGCTATTTGCTGAATAGGGTTCCAAATAAAAAGAACAAAACAGTCTCATATGAACTTTGGTTCAAGAAAAGGCGAATTTAAGTTACTTTCAGGTTTTGGGATGTCAGGCAGCTGTAAAACTTCCCGAGCCCAAAAGAAAAACTTTGGGTGAAGGTGGAATAGAGTATATATTCATTGGATATGCTGAACATTCCAAGACATATAGGTTCTATGTAATAGAGCCTAATGATTCGGTATCAATTAACACCATTATCGAGTCACGGGATGCGATTTTTGATGAGATGCGCTTTTCATCAATTCGAAGGCATAAGGATCTGACTTTTGGCACTAATGAAGTGAAAAATCCAGAAAGTTCAGATGGTGTTGCTGCCAGAAACACAAGAGCTTCGGAAAAGCAAAAGAGGCCGAATTGCGAAAAATTTCGGTTCCAACTTCCAACTGTTTTTGGTAGAAGGTACACGGGACGAAAGTGGTCTTCAATACTGTTATTGTTACAGCATTGAGGATGATCCTAGGACCTTTCAAGAGGCCATGAAGTCTTGAGATGTTATCTTTTGGAAGGAAGCTATTGATGACGAAATGTCATCAATTCTTGAAAGTAACACTTGGGTGTTGTGTGATTTGCCTCCGGGTTCTAAACCACTTGGTTGCAAATGGATTTTCAAAATGAAAATTAATGTTGATGATACTATTGACAAGTTCAAATCCCGGTTGGTCATTCAAGGTTTTAGACAAAAATACAGTGTTGACTATTTTGATATGTATGCTCCGGCTGCGCGTATTTCTACTATTAGATTGTTGATTGCCTTGGCAAGTATTCACAATCTGGTTGCCCATCAAATGGATGTTAAAACAGCCTTTTTGAATGGTGAACTTGATGAAGAAGTTTACATGAAACAGCCAGAAGGTTTCATTATGCCCGGTAAAGAGCATATGGTATGTAAGCTTGTGAAATCTTTGTATGGGCTGAAACAAGCGCCCAAACAATGGCATCAAAAGTTTGATGAGGTTATTTTGTCCTCTGGTTTTAAGTTAAACCAATGTGACAAATGTGTTTATAGTAGATTTAATGATGCTACTAGTGCTGGAGTGATCATTTGCTTATATGTCGATGACATGCTGATTTTCGGTACTGACCAAAATCAAGTAGATAAAACTAAGAAATTGTTGTCATCTAAATTTTTCATGAAATACTTGAAAGAGGCAGATGTAATTCTTGGAATAAGAATTAAACGGGTGAACAAAGGTTAAGTAATGACTCAAAGTCATTATATTGAGAAAATTCTCAAACGGTTTAATCTTAGTGATTGTTCTCCTGATAGCACTCCTATGGATTCCAGTGTGAAGTTAATTCCAAACATTGGCATTCCCTTTTCCCAATTGGAGTATTCTAAGGCCATTGGTAGCTTGATGTATGCCATGGTAAGTACCATGCCTGATATTGCTTTTGATGTGGAAAAATTGAGCAGGTACACTAGTAAATAGTAATCCTAGTGCTCAACATTGGCAAGCATTGAATAGAGTGTTTAAGTATCTCAAGGGAATCATGGATTGCGGCTTAAGTTACTTGGGATATCCTTCGTTTTTGGAAGGACATTCAGATGCAAGTTGGATAACAAACCTAGAGGACCATTCCTCAACTACTGGTTGGGTATTCTTGCTTGGGGGAGGTGCCATTTTCTTGGCTTCCAAGAAGCAAACTTTCATTATAAACTCGACAATGGAATCTGAGTTTGTTGTGTTAGCTGTTGCTGGTAAAGAAGCAGAGTGGCTAAGGAATTTAGTCTACGAGATTCCTTTGCGATAATGAAGCAGCCTTGGCTAAGACATATAGCCAAGTTTATAATGACAAGTCTAGACACTTAGGTGTTAGACACAGTATGATTAGAGAACTAATAATGAATGGTGTGATTTCGGTTGAATTTGTGAAATCACAACAAAATTTGGCAGATCATTTGACTAAGGGTCTGTCAAGAGACTTAGTGCACAAGTATGTGATTGGGATGGGATTAAAGTCCATCTAATTCTGTAATGGCGAGACACCCAATTCCCTTCTAATATGACATTAGGAGTTGAATTCAATGAGGAAAGCTCACACTCATAGATTGGAACACATAAAGTATTCATCCTAGATATGTGTTCGGTTCTGCAGTTAACCAGGTTGAATTTTAACTTCTTAATAATTCCTTTGATAAGATGTATGTGCAGATACATGAAGTAAAGGAATTACCTACGTGATTGTGAAGTGTGGCCGCATTTTAAGAGGTTGGGGACTTGGCCTTGATACAGTCATGAGAGGTTTGGACACACGGCTTAATAATAGTGTATTTTATCTTCAGGTATTCAAATGGGTTGAAGGTTTCAATTCTTAGAACACCCTGATTCTCGAGTATTTGGAAGTATATGATACTAAGATGGAAATTCAATCATTTCGACATTTTCATTTATGTATCGGTTTGGTCTGGTTGGATTAATGTTATGTTGGTTCATGGGTTACACTAAAATAGGGGAGGATTGTTGGTGATTTTAGTATCATCAGACATTTTGTGTAATTGGAACTAATACGTGAGCTAATTAAGGGGCTTTAAAATTTGTACTCTAATATATGTTCGGGTATGTGCGGGGTGCACGCATGTATAAGATCGAATTAGAAGCTGGTACGATAAATGTCGGGGGTCCGGGGGCAGCGCCCCCGGTGATGGGGTCTAGGGGTAGCGCCCCTAGCGGGGTCCAAGGGGCAGGAAATTCCGAATTTTAGAGGGTGACTATGGTAAAATTGGCTGATTTCGTCAAGTTTGAAAACCATCAATCATGCCACTAATTTTGGATCACTGATTAATTCAAATGACGACCAACCCTAACTAAACCCTAATCTCGTCATGTCAAATGACGGCTAACCCTAATAAAACCCTAGTCTCGACATGTATAAATACGGCTCTTCTCTTTGAGCACACATCTTTCTCATCTCTCTCTTTTATCTGACGAATTTAGAATGTCTCTAGCAATTTGGCTTATCACTATAAAAAAAAACTACTTTAGCCGACGACCCGGAAAAAAACGGCCGACGACTATAAAGTGTCGTCGGCTAAACTTCGCACTTTAGCCGACGACTTGGCCGATGTCGTCGGCGAAAGTTCGAAATAGTCGTCGGCTATATTAAAGAGGTTTAGCCGACGACCGAGATGACGTTTAGCCGACCGGAAAAAAAAAATTTAGCCGACGACTTGATCTCGGTCGTCGGCTAAATACCTTTCGAAAAAAAATAATAATATTGCAACAGTTTAGCCGACGACCTAGATCTAGGTCGTCGGCTAAACAATTTTTAAAAAAATAATATACTTTAACCGACGACTCGATCTAGGTCGCCAAACTCCTTCCGAAAAAAATATTATTGTAATAGTTTAGCCGACGACCTAGATCGAGGTCGGCGGCTAAACACTTTTCGAAAGAAAAAAATATACTTTAGCCGACGGCCTCGATCTAGGTCGTCGGCTAAACTCCTTCCGAAAAAAATAAAATTGTAATAGTTTAGCCGACGACCGAGATCGAGGTCGGCGGCTTAACACTTTTTCGAAAGAAAAAAAATAATATACTTTAGCCGACGACCGCGATCTATGTCGTCGGCTCAACGCCGTCCGAAAAAAAATAATATTGTAACATTTTAGCCGACGACCTAGATCGAGGTCGTCGTCTAAACCCTATTTCAAAAAAAAAAAATAATATACTTTAGCCGACGACCTCGTTCTAGGTCGTCGGCTAAACTCCTTCCGAAAAAAAATAATATTGTAACATTTTAGCCGACGACCTAGATCGAGGTCGTCGGCTAAACCCTATTTCAAAAAAAAAATATACTTTAGCCGACGACCTCGATCTAGATCGTCGGCTAAACCTCCAAGTGAAAATTATTTATAGTTCAGGGAACACCTAAAGAAGGCCCCTCTCAGTTATTTATAGTTCAGGGAACCTCCAAGTTCAGTGAAAATTATTTATAGTTCAGGCCCCTCTCCCCGCTAAAGAGCACATTTCTATTCCCGATCCTGTCAGTTATTCCCGAAAAAAGCTTGTGAGTTGCTACTTTGAGTTGTGCTAGCTGGAGTGACGAAGGTTTCTACCGGTTGTTATAATCACTATTTCGATTAAGGTACGTATTTTATTATATTTTATATTGTGATTTCGAAACTTTGTATTATTCATGTTACATTCGATAGCTTTTATATAAAACGATTAAGTTTTATGATGATAATCATTATGACTAATTGTTTGTTGTGATTTCATTTATAATTTGAACAATATTAGTTAGTTGTATTAATATTGGAAAATGTATACATTTTCAGGATGGACAAGAGTTGGATTGGGTTACGAAAATGGGATCCAAGTGTAATGGATGGGATGAAGCAGTTTATGAGATTTGTAAAAGAGCACGACAGTGGTAATATGTTGCACTATTGTCCATGTAATAAATGTAGATGTCGCAGTGATATGTTTCGTTTTCCATTTGATGAGGTCTGGGAACACCTAAAGAAGAATGGTTTTTGGAGTAAATATACATGTTAGATATACCACGGTGAAGCACCGAATTCTGTTATTCCGTATGATCACGGACAATTTAGTGGTAACGACGGGTTCACCGATCCTAAGAGGAGGTTGATTGATGATGTGTTTGGTTTTTCCGAGACGTTTGTACCAACTAAGCAAATCCCACGACCCCATAGACCGTTGCCTTGCAATACTGCTGGGATTGACAGGTACAACAAGCTAATTCAACTCCAACAAACCCCTCTATACCCAGGGTGTAACATGACTGTTCTTGATTGTGTCATGGAAACGATGAGATCAAAGGTGGAAAACAAATCATCCATCAAGTCTGTAGATGATTACTTGGAGCTTACGAGTAATATGCTTCCACAGGGTCATCATCTTCCTAATACATATTCAAAAATGAGACGAATTTTGAAAGATCTTGGTCTTTCCTAAATTAAGATCAACGTCTGCATGTATGATTGTGTTCTATTCTGGGGGCATCCTAATGAAGAACTCACTAGATGTCCTGTATGTGATACAGAGAGATATAAGATCACTCCTTCTGGAAAAGAGAAACCGGTGAAGGTACTTTGGTATTTTCCACTGAAGGACATGATGGAAAGGCTTTTTATGTCTCCTCACACGGCAAAAGCAATGAGATGGCATGCCGAGCCGCACACTAATGACAGGGATACTATGATACACCCTTCAGATGGAGAAGCGTGGAAGCATATAGATAGGGAGTATCCGAATTTTTCTTCAGATATCCGAAATGTGAGGCTCAGGATTGCATCTGATGGTTTCAACCCTTTTGGTAACATGAGTCTTTCATATATCATATGGCCTGTTGTAGTGATTCCTTACAATCTTCCTCCATGGATGTGTATGCGGAAGGAGTATAATATGTTGACCTTGTTAGTGTAACACCCCGAGATATTCGGAATAATTACAGCGCCGTAAACCCTTTAAGTAAGGATTTACAAGGCTAATTAAAAAAGAAAGTAAATCTAAGACATCAATACTGCGGAAGTTCAAGTTTGTGAAAACGTACAACTGGTTCAACGAGTAATTAATACAACCATATCGAATTAATATCAATAAGACATGCGTACTCGAGTACAGAAACCAAACCAAGAAATCAAAACTCCAATAACACTAAACATCAAAACAAATGTCCACCCCCGAAGGGGTTAGCAAAACGATGCTAGTACAAGTATCATACTAAACAATTCGAATATGCATCAACAATACATAACAAGATACACCACACGGACTTTCGCTACCGGAATCCGACAATGCGAATCTACAAGATTCCATTACACAGCATGGGTATTCCAATGATCCAGCGCCCTCAGCATAGATCCCAAGATGATCCCGTCGGACCAACACGAGGTGGAAATAACCCGTCCAATGATCCAGCGCCCTCAGCCTAGATCCCAAGATGATCCCGTCGGATCAACACGAGGTGGACATCCGATCCAGCGCCCTCAGCATAGATCGTACGACGTATACAAACACAACTCAAGCATACACATATGCCAAATCATTATGTTCATCAACATGAACATATAAACACTATATAACGAATACCATGGCAAATCAACGAAGTAAATATCATGTTTAACATCATGAATAATCATACGCATGTTCCAAAAATACCAATATTAACATATCACGATACTTGCCTCGAAGATGGCAAGAACGATATACTTCAATGACCTCAACCCACTCGAAGGTCGCCTCCTTCGATCAACGTAGCAAGCTCGAACCTTAACAAAAGGAATGATATACAAATCATCTCAAGTGGAACAATGGCCTAACAATTCGGCCTACGGCCGAAAAGCTCAAAATAAACAAGCTGTCTGGATTGCTTAGCGCGCGCTACGTACTTTATGTAACGTGCGCTAATCCGATCGTTAGCGACGCTATCGTATAAGACTAGCGTCGCTAGCCACGGATCGGCACGACTCGGCTGGTCTCATAACGTACGCTACGTACGTTTCGTGCGTTAACCGAACCTCGATAGCGCACGTTAACTCACACCTGTTAGCGTGCGCTAATCTTGCATGGCAGAATACTACAAACCTAAAACTGGGTTGAATGGTGAAGAACTCATGAATTCTACCGTGATGATACAAGTTATCCTCGGGCATAACATGCTACTAAGGTTTGTGGAAGTTTTATGATTATGAAATACAAATATATGGATAGTCATCTCAATATCATAATCCATCTACGATCTTCAAGAAATAATCTAAGTTCCGATCGTCTTACGTTCCAAAACACATGATTCCAACGTGTACAACGTATCAACTGGGTAATATCCGATTACTGATCATAAATCAATTTGAACATGCTTAGGAGTTCTTATAATAAGAGGGTTCAAAGGTTCATTCGATATATAGTGCCGATACGTCGAAAGTATCCTTCTAACGTGTGATGACCGATTATAACGAAATACTTGCTATCCAAACATGATTCAAACTTCCTTAGGAACATTACTAATCCTTGGTGAAGAATCACCTACCTCAAATTAGTGAAGAACACGGATGAAAATGAAGCAATCCAACACCGAAGGCTTGAGCACCAATCTCCAATGATATATGATCTTCAATCTCGAATTAGGAGGTTGATACGAAGTGTTTAGGACTAAGGGAGTTATGTTCTAAGTGTAAGAGTTCGGGCTATGGGAGGAGAAAGAACTGAAATCACGAATAGGATGCTGTCCTATTTATAATAAATGGCCATTAGCGCGCGCTAGACCCTGATCGTAGCGTGCGCTAACGGCTCACAGTCTAAACTGTACTCGGCACTTAGCGTGCGCTACGCATATACCTGTAGCGTGCGCTAAGGCGTTGACTCGGCCTTTCCCGAAAGCCGTCCAGGTTCATTCGACACAATCCGACAAGGGTCCCCGGCCAGATCTCACCTACCGCACGTCTCAATCGATCTGACCACGCATAGCGTGTGCTAATGACACTCTGTAGCGTGCGCTATGAATCCATGTTAGCGTACGCTACCCGTAGCCTATAGCGTGCGCTACATGCACAGAATTTCAATCTCTAATATCACATATACGAAAATATACGCTCGACAACATCGGACTATGAAATACGGAGAATAGTACTCAGACAAAAGTACAATCATTACAATAACACAAGTTCCAAATACATACAGAAATCTCGGGTATTACATCCTTCCTCCCTAAAAAGAAGTTTCGTCCCGAAACTTAGGATGAAAACAACTCCGGATATTTAGCCTTCATACCATCCTCCGTTTCCCAAGTGGCCTCTTCGACTCTATGTCGTGACCATTGTACTTTAACCAAATGTATTGGTTTATTCCTCAATTGTTTGATCTGGCTCTCAAGTATCTTGATTGGTCTCTCTTCGAAGGTGCCATCATTAGCTATCTCGATCTCGTCAAAATCAATGACGTGACTGGGGTCCGGTACATACTTCCGCAGTTGGGATACGTGAAACACATTGTGAACATGACTCAGCGATGGCGGTAAGGCCAACCGGTATGCTAAATCCCCAACTCTCTCTAGGATCTCAAATGGTCCGATATATCTCGGACTAAGCTTGCCTCTTCTCCCAAAACAGAAAATCCCTCGTGTAGGAGACACCTTCAATAGCACATGATCCCCAACGTCGAACTCTAGAGGACGGCGACGCACATCGGCATAAGACTTCTGTCGACTCTGGGCAGTCAACAGTCTTTCTCGAATCAAAGCTATCTTCTCTTGAGTCTGAATAATCAACTCCGGTTCCGTCCCGATCAAATCCGAAGAATCATCCCAACATAGGGGTGATCGGCATCTTCTCCCGTACAAAGCTTCAAATGGTGCCATCTTAATAGAAGCATGCCAACTGTTATTATAGGTGAATTCGATCAAGGGCAAGTGAACTTCCCAATCAGTTGACCAATCCAACGCACAAGCTCTAAGCATGTCTTCTACAGTTTGAATAGTCCTTTCGGACTGACCGTCTGTTTGGGGATGATAGGCTATGCTAAAGTTGAGCTCAGTCCCCAAAGCCTTGTGAACTGCTTTCCAGAAGTGCGACACGAAACGACCATCTCGATCCGAAATAATGGTCTTCGGCGTCCCATGCAATCTGACTATCTCCGCAATAAATACTCGCGCCAATCTCTCGGGTCCCCATGTATCTTTGATCCCTAGGAAATGAGCCGAATTGGTTAGTCGATCAACTACGACCCAAATCATGTTCATTCCTGCTCTAGTCCTTGGCATACTGGTGATGAAATCCATCGAAATGTCCTCCCACTTCCATTCAGGGATCGGAAGCGGCTTTAACATCCCGGAAGGTCGCTGATGTTCAATTTTAACCTGCTGACAAGTCAAACACTTCAAAACGTACTCCGCTACGTCCTTCTTCATATTCCCCCACCAGAAGTTTTGTTTTAGATCCTTATACATTTTACTGCTGCCTGGGTGAATAGAATAGGGCGCACTATGAGCTTCCTTCAGAATAGTTCGTCTCAGATCATCATCATCGGGAACGCAAATTCGATTCTGAAATCTCAGAACTCCATCGTCTTGTAACACGAATCCTGGGGCTTTCCCTTTCTTTACTTCATCACATAATCGAAGGATCAGAGAATCGTCCAACTGCTTAGACTTGATCCCCTCGACTAGTGATGAAGTCAGTTCCATCACATAAAGTTGTCCTTGGATTCCTGGTGTCCATACTTCAATCCCCTCGCGGATCAGTTCCCGTTGAATACTGGTTTGGGATGTAAGTGCTTCCAACACTCGAAGAGAAACGGGTTTTCGGCTCAAAGCATCGGCTACTACATTTGCTTTCCCCGGATGATAGAGAATCTCCAAGTCGTAATCCTTGATCAATTCCAGCCACCTTCTCTGCCTCATGTTTAATTCTTTCCGATCAAAATGTATTTGAGGCTCTTATGATCTCAGAAGATCTCGACAATGAGTGTCGTACAAATAATGTCGCCATATTTTCAAGGCAAAGACCACATTGCTAGCTCCGGATCATGAGTCGGATAATTAACTTCAGACGGTTTCAATTGCCGAGAAGCATAAGCAATCACTTTATCCTTCGCATCAACACACAACCCAAACCCCGATTTGAAGCGTCAGTATACCATGAATCCATCGGTTCCCTCCGGTGCTAATATAGGTGTCGCCGCCTCCTCTTAAGTTCGTCAAAACCAGCCTGGCATTTCTCATTCCACGTGAACTTTTGAGTTCTCTGTAACAGCTGGGTGAGCGGTCGAGCAATTTTGGAGAATCCCTCTACAAAGCGGCGATAATATCCAGCAAGTCCTAAGAAGCTTCGGACTTCTTTCACGTTTTTAGGGGCTTCCCACTCCAAGATTGCTTCGACTTTCTTCGGGTCCACCTGAACTCCGTCAGAGGATATCACATGCCCAAGGAAGGTTACTTCCTTAATCCAGAATTCGCATTTAGAAAGCTTAGCATACAGCTGTTCCTTTCTCAAGATGCTCAAAACCACACGTAAATGTTCAGCATGTTCCTCTGCGTCCCTCGAATATATCAAGATGTCGTCAATGAAAACGACCACAAATTTATCCAAGTACTCCAAGAATACCCGATTCATCAATTGCATGAATACTGCAGGAGCATTGGTAAGTCCAAATGGCATCACTACAAATTCATAATGCCCGTACCGAGATCTGAAAGCGGATTTCGGTATATCTGATCCCTTGATTCTCAACTGATGGTATCCTGATCGCAAGTCAATCTTCGAGAATACCCTTTCCCCTTGCAGTTGATCAAACAAGTCGTCGATCCGAGGTATCGGATACTTATTCTTGATTGTCATCTTGTTGAGCTCCCTGTAATCAATACACAGTCGGAGGGATCCGTCTTTCTTCCGGACAAAAAGAACGGGCGCTCCCCAAGGAGAAACGCTAGGTTGAATATAGCCCTTCTGTAACAATTCCTCCAGTTGCTTCTTGAGTTCATACATCTCGGTTGGCGCCATGCGGTATGGTGCCCTGGAAATAGGGGCTGCTCCAGGCTCTAATTCGATGGTGAATTCCACTTCTCTTTGCGGAGGTAACCCTGGTAGTTCGTCAGGAAATACATCTGAGAACTCATTCACAACTAAAATAGACGAGAGCTCTACTCCTTCCTCTTTCCTCATAGCATAACACCAAAGTCCATGACATCCCTGTTTCAGCAATTTTACGGCTTCCATTGCTTTGATTAATTTTCCCGAACTTCCCGGTCTCCATCCTCGGAATAAGTGTTCAGACCCGTCATCAGCAATGATAGAAATGACTCTCTCTCGGTAATTCAGGATAGCTCCATAACGGTTGAGCCAATCGTCTCCGAGAATTAAATCGTCACCGTAGATGTCAACAACAATGAGATTCGACGGCCAATCTCTCCCTCCTATAGATACTGGAAAATCTCTAGCCTCTAGGGTTCCCACAATTCTCTCTCCACTCGGCAATCCCACAACATACGGTTCACAATCAATTAAGCACGAGATTTGTAAACGATTTACACAGTTCAATGATACAAAAGAATGTGTAGCTCCTAATCAAATAAAACACTAATCGGTTGCAAAAGGATCCGAATCGCACGATGCAACAAAGGTGTTCGATCGCCGATCTCCTCATTTCGTGACAGCGCGAGGAACGGACCCAAGATCGGATGTCTCTCTCTTCCCAACGCTTTTGTCGAAATCCACTCATTGTGTCTGGTTCACACTTGTTTCCTTCGAATCAGTGCCGGAGTGCGGTACCAAAAGATCTAGTAGCGGCTCCACGAAGGCCGCACGGTGCCCTTCTTGCCCACAATCGTAACAAGTCACGTAAGATGCGGCAATCACGCCGAATATGCCTCGCTCGACCACAATTGTAGCATTTCCTTGATGCGTCCGAAGCTGCTGATATTGTCCTAACTTCTTTCCGCCTTTAGAAGGATGTGGAGGTTTCCTAGCCGAATAAAAGGAAGACTGGCCCTTGCGGGCCCCACCACTCTTGTTTTCTACAAAGCCGGTCACCTTCGCTTCTTTGCCTCTACCGATTTCTCCACCGCCGCCTCTTTCATGTCGTAGCCGCCGCTTTGTCTTGATACTGCCGCAACGTAGTACACTCGAATCCGACATGTACTGCCGAATCTCCGCTTCATCCGCATATCAAAATGAAAAATCTTTTCGCCTCCGTTCGACCAAGTGTCGTACAAGTCACCGATGATTAAAAGTTTTAATTACATCATCACAGATGCCTCCAAACTCGTGGTGAGAAAAACTCTCGGATCTTTGCCTCTCTAACGGACGAGGACAATCGTGCTTCCATCATTAGTTTGAATTGTCGCCCAATCCGCATTATGATCCTCGGGTCGAATAGCCTCCCACCAATCAAAGGCCTCCCGGTCGGAAAATCTTGGGCAATGGGAACCTTAGGTCCTCGGGATGCTTAAGACCCGCGAATATCTTCTCCAACTCCTTGAGCCGGTGATCCCAAGTAAGTGCCTCGGCAGATCCGTCAAATTTTGGCGGGTGCAATTTAACCACTTGACAAGCCATCTGTCTCCCGGTTATCCTCGTGGTGTCTTGCCCCATCGCCGTTTGCATGCGATCAACGACACAGCGCGGCGGTTTATCTCGCGCCACCACTGTTGAAGCACTCGGCATGTTAGGATTTGCGTCATCATTCGCGATCCTTGCGCCCTCGAGAATGGGAATCGGTTCGACTAGCCGATATTTCGGGGTAGTTGCGGAATCCTCATGTCTCATGTTACCACGTCGCGTCCACGACCGCGTCGCGTCCACGTCCTCCTCTCAACATACCGTAAACGCAATTTCTCAATATCCGAATAAAATTTTTGAAATAAAGTCCGTCAATACTCACAAAACAAGAATTAAGTAAAGCGGTAGTATAAGAGATTAAGAAACTTACAACCACGGTCCACATGACGACTTGGTGAACGGTGATGTTACAAACGACCGTAAATCAAATAACGTAAACAGACCCAACTAAAACCCGACTGCCAAGATATCCATGAATCTTAGCTCCGATACCATATTCTGTAACACCCCGAGATATTCGGAATAATTACAGCGCCGTAAACCCTTTAAGTAAGGATTTACAAGGCTAATTAAAAAAGAAAGTAAATCTAAGACATCAATACTGCGGAAGTTCAAGTTTGTGAAAACGTACAACTGGTTCAACGAGTAATTAATACAACCATATCGAATTAATATCAATAAGACACGCGTACTCGAGTACAGAAACCAAACCAAGAAATCAAAACTCCAATAACACTAAACATCAAAACAAATGTCCACCCCCGAAGGGGTTAGCAAAACGATGCTAGTACAAGTATCATACTAAACAATTCGAATATGCATCAACAATGCATAACAAGATACACCACACGGACTTCCGCTACCGGAATCCGACAATGCGAATCTACAAGATTCCATTACACAGCATGGGTATTCCAATGATCCAGCGCCCTCAGCATAGATCCCAAGATGATCCCGTCGGATCAACACGAGGTGGAAATAACCCGTCCAATGATCCAGCGCCCTCAGCCTAGATCCCAAGATGATCCCGTCGGATCAACACGAGGTGGACATCCGATCCAGCGCCCTCAGCATAGATCGTACGACGTATACAAACACAACTCATGCATACACATATGCTAAATCATTATGTTCATCAACATGAACATATAAACACTATATAACGAATACCATGGCAAATCAACGAAGTAAATATCATGTTCAACATCATGAATAATCATACGCATGTTCCAAAAATACCAATATTAACATATCACGATACTTGCCTCGAAGATGGCAAGAACGATATACTTCAATGACCTCAACCCACTCGAAGGTCGCCTCCTTCGATCAACGTAGCAAGCTAGAACCTTAACAAAAGGAATGATATACAAATCATCTCAAGTCGAACAATGGCCTAACAATTCGGCCTACGGCCGAAAAGCTCAAAATAAACAAGCTGTCTGGATTGCTTAGCGCGCGCTACGTACTTTATGTAACGTGCGCTAATCCGGACTGTTAGCGTACGCTATCGTATAAGACTAGCGTGCGCTAGCCACGGACTGGCAGTCTGACTCGGCTGGTCTCATAACGTACGCTACGTACGTTTCGTGCGTTAACCGAACCTCGATAGCGCACGTTAACTCACACCTGTTAGCGTGCGCTAATCTTGCATGGCAGAATACTACAAACCTAAAACTGGGTTGAATGGTGAAGAACTCATGAATTCTACCGTGATGATACAAGTTATCCTCGGGCATATCATGCTACTAAGGTTTGTGGAAGTTTTATGATTATGAAATACAAATATACGGATAGTCATCTCAATATCATAATCCATCTACGATCTTCAAGAAATAATCTAAGTTCCGATCGTCTTACGTTCCAAAACACATGATTCCAACGTGTACAATGTATCAACTGGGTAATATCCGATTACTGATCATAAATCAATTTGAACATGCTTAGGAGTTCTTATAATAAGAGGGTTCAAAGGTTCATTCGATATATAGTGCCGATACGTCGAAAGTATCCTTCTAACGTGTGATGACCGATTATAACGAAATACTTGCTATCCAAACATGATTCAAACTTCCTTAGGAACATTACTAATCCTTGGTGAAGAATCACCTACCTCAAATTAGTGAAGAACACGGATGAAAATGAAGCAATCCAACACCGAAGGCTTGAGCACCAATCTCCAATGATATATGATCTTCAATCTCGAACTAGGAGGTTGATACGAAGTGTTTAGGACTAAGGGAGTTATGTTCTAAGTGTAAGAGTTCGGGCTATGGGGGGAGAAAGAACTGAAATCACGAATAGGATGCTGTCCTATTTATAATAAATGGCCATTAGCGCGCGCTAGACCCTGATCGTAGCGTGCGCTAACGGCTCACAGTCTAAACTGTACTCGGCACTTAGCGTGCGCTACGCATATACCTGTAGTGTGCGCTAAGGCATTGACTCGGCCTTTCCCGAAAGCCGTCCAGGTTCATTCGACACAATCCGACAAGGGTCCCCCGGCCAGATCTCACCTACCGCACGTCTCAATCGATCTGACCACGCATAGCGTGCGCTAATGACACTCTGTAGCGTGCGCTATGAATCCATGTTAACGTACGCTACCCGTAGCCTATAGCGTGCGCTACATGCACAGAATTTCAATCTCTAATATCACATATACGAAAATATACGCTCGACAACATCGGACTATGAAATACGGAGAATAGTACTCAGACAAAAGTACAATCATTACAATAACACAAGTTCCAAATACATACAGAAATCTCAGGTATTACAGTTAGTCCCGAGGCCGGGATATCCGGGAAAGTGTATCGATGTGTATATGAGACCTTTGATAAAGGAGCTGAAATTGTTGTGGGAGCAAGGTCATCCCACGTACGACAGTTATTCGTCCGAGACGTTCTACTTGCACGCCATGTGTATCGGCACTATTAGTGATTTTACTGCATATGGAATGCTGTCTGGATCTGTTATTAGCGGATATAGAGGTTGTCTAGTATGTTTGAATGCAGATTGTGCTAGGTACCACTGTAGGAAAGTTATCCGAATGCGTCATCGGATATGGCTTGAGAGGGAACATGAGTGGCGTATGGATGCTGCAGCATTTGATGGCACTGTAGAAATGGGCAAGCCACCACGACAGTGGACAGGTGATGAAATACTATCAATTCCTAATGAGTACGATTTTGGTCAGCTTAGCAACCATCCTGATGTGATTGCAGCAACCCCTGAAAGGCCCGACAGGTATAAGTATTGGTCACACAAAAGTATATTTTGGGAATTGCCTTACTGGTCCAAGTTACTGATAAAGAACTTCTTGGATGTCATGCACATTGAAAAGAATGTTTGCGAAAGTGTGGTTGGGACAACCTTAGGTTGGGATGGAAAGACCAAAGACGGGCCAAAAGCACGCAAAGGTTTGGAAGAAATGAGCATAAGAAAACATTTGTGGTTGAAAACTGTCAAGGGAAAACAAAAAATGCCTAAGGCAGCTTACACCATCAGTGCCGAGCAGAGAATTGAGATATTTTGCTGGATAAAGACTGCTAGGTATCCTACCGGGTATGCTGGAAATATAGGAAGATGTGTTAATTTCAGGGAGAACAAGTTAAATGGTTTTAAGAGTCATGATTGTTATATCCTACTCCAACACCTATTTCCGGTATTTATTCGACCGTACTTACCAAAACAGGTGGTCGAGCCGTGTGTTGCATTGTCAAGATTTTTCCAGAAATTATGTACGAGAGAAGTCAAGAGATCTGATTTGCGTAAAATGCAAGATGAGATCATCTATATCTTGTGCAAGTTTGAGCGAATATTTCCTCCAAACTTTTTTGACCTCATGCCTCTCCTCATGATCTACCTTCCCAGGCAGTTATTGGTCACTGGTCCAGTGCGCTACATGTGGATGTAACCGGTTGAAAGGTAACATAATTTTGTATGATATATATATATAGTCAAATTAAGTATGATTTTTAACACAATGACAATATTACAGGCAACTCGGTGATTACAAAGACTCCGTGGCCAATAAGTCTGCACCAGAAGGATGCATTGCAGAATCTTACCTTGCGTCGGAGTGTATTACGCATATCAAGTTGTATTTGGGCACCTTCGAGCCCCCTTCCCACTCTATTCCAGCAGATAAAATACAATTCAATCTTTCTATCATATCCACTGAGGTTGACGTCTATGGGAGGTTGCCAGGAAGACAATTAGACACGTACGAGTCACGAATTGCACATTGGTGGATATTGCTCAATTGTCCAGAAGTTCAGTACTGGAAAGACATCCACTTGTCATGCAAAATGGTGCGAGGTGACACTAGATTCCACAATGACACTTTTGCCGACTATTTTGGAGAATGGGTACGTATACATTCAGTTGCTATTGCATTTTGGACTTAAGATATTTTTTTACATAAAAAGTTTATTTACGACAGATGACACACATACAAGATGACGGACACCCTAACTGGTCTCGTGAACTTATGCTTCTTTCTATGAAGCCGGTTATGTCAAGAATTTAATCGATGGCCAAAGTCAACGGTGTCACATTCGTATGCCTTGAGAGAGACCAAAAAAGAAGATGTCAAAATTCTGGGGTTATGATAGATGGTGGATATTACGGTGTTCTTTTGGAAGTGGTAGAACTAATTTACAGGGAAGACATGACAATTTACTTGTTTTGCCGATCGTGACCCAGCCTCCCGTCCCGCCGTTCGTGACCCAGCCGATCGTCCCGTCGCCCCCTCTTCTGGTTTTGCCGATCGTCCGCCCGCCAGCCCGCCAGCCCTCCGCCCGCCAGCCCGGCATCCATGGTCCCATCGCCCGCCCGCCCGCCCGACGCCCTCCGCCCGTCGCCCGCCAGCCCGATCGCGGTAACCCTTGTCCTTATTTTTTTTTGTTGAATTTATTGTATTTGTTTAATGAATTTGTTTAGATTATGTGATAATTAGATAAATTGTTTAATGAGTTGTGATGCAATACTTGATGAATTTAGTATTTTCAATATTTTGTGTTTAATGAGTTGTGAATTTGATGAATTTGTTTGAAAAGGAAGGGATTGTATAGCCGGCGTTAATCGAAAGATTAATGTGGTATGGCATTGATAATTACTGTTGTGTTGAATTGTGAATTTGATGAATTTATTTAGATTATTTGATGAATTTGTTTAGAAATATTTGATGAATTTGTTTGAGGAGGAAGGAATTTTATAGCCGGCGTTAATCGAAAGATTAACGTGGTATGGCATTGATAATTATTGTTGTGTTGAGTTGTGAATTTGATTTATTTGTTTAGATTATGGATAGAATAAGGAAAGCGCTGGGGAAGAAGTCGACAAAGTCGACCACTCCCGATTCGGGGGGGAGTTCCGCAGCCACTAGTAAGGCGGATCCCGGTACACTATACATATCTCAGAGCAGCGTTCGTGCCCGCCAGATACTAGAAGCTACCGGCATGAACGCTGACGGTTTTTATAGGGCGACAGATGAGCCCGCTGCACTAGCGCGGCGTTTATCCTTTCAGACACCACGACCGACCCCCTCGCAGCCGGAGACTCGTATGCCTCCCATCCACCGACCCACGTCTAGCCCTCACACATCAGGAGATGTACGGAGTTCCTCGTCCGCGGTGCCCCACGGTCCGCCGCCGACTCTATTCATGCCTCCGATGGTTCCGACTATTCCATAGGTCGATGAGACGGGAGCCCGAGTTCCCGTTCGATTGATTAGCCCTGACGAGGCGTACGTCTATGAGTCTTGGCCAGACAACATATTTTGGCGGAGTTGTCGGGTTTCGAAGACGAAACTGTATGAGGAGATAGAGAGGGAGAAGGAGAAGGGGAAAAATGTAGTCGAGGAGGAGAAGAAAAAGAAGAAGACTCGTGGCCCAGCAAAGGGTCTGGCGCTCGACTCGTACGTAAGTAAGCATGGCCGTTATGAGATTCCTCTGCAGAACACACGGCCGGTGATGTCTTCTGACGCTGCGGCGTCATATAGCCGTAATGTTGGCTTTGTCATTCGGGACAGAGTCCCCGTTTTGTGGCCCGATTGGGGGGACGTGCCGCAGTGCGTGAAGGATGCTTTGAATAATGCTATGTCGGTAAGTTAATAAATATTTAATAAGTGTTTTTCAATCAACACGTAGTTCTTGAAAATGCAATATGTGATGTTTTTAAATTATTGCGTATTTATGCTGTTCATAGGTGTGGTTTGTCATTCCCGACTCTCTACTACGCACTTGGTGTGACGAGGTGCAGTCTACCAAGTAAGTCATTTTAATTTATTTTGTATCTACATTGTTTGCATATTTTTTTTTCTTACGAATGATATATGTTGTGCAATGTGTGTTGTAGGTACAAATCTTGGAAAAATGAGATGCACATGTTCTGGACACCCTGGGGTGATACCTGAGAGGCTACCCCGGAAGAATTCAAGTTCCGGGAGTACGAGTGGAAGTGGCTACGCGCCCATTTTCGCGACCCAGAGTTCATGGTATGACTAAAATACCCTCATTTCATTCTTCCTCTTTCAGATTTTATTTTTTTGAATTTTAAATATAAACTCCATTTTTTTAAATTAATGTTTCAGAATATAAAAAATACTTGAAGTTCCGGTTTTTTTAAATTAGAAAAAATCGGAACTTCATGTATTGTTTTAAAATTCTGGAATATTATTAATATTAAAATATCGGAATTTTTTTATTCAAAAGTGGAAATAAATTGTTTTAATAAAAATAAAAACTAGAATATTATTTTTCATAAAAAATTAATAATCTGAATATTGAATTTTTTTTATTTAAAAAATTGATAGTATTTAATAATAAATTATAATATTTCGCTTTTATTTTTTTGAATTCTAAATATAAACTCGATTCTAAAAATATTTTTTGAAGGCGACTAGCTTGACCAAGACGACCAATCGTGGCCGGTCCGACCACCATCACATGGGTTCCCTGCGTTAGCGAGTTGCGCACGAGGCCATTTCTTCGATTCGGCTGACGCATTTGCCTACGTGACTCAGAAAGCATTTTCGAACCGTCCCGAGGAGCATGTAAGTCTTTTTTTATTTTATTTTAGTAATAAAATAAATGCCTTTGTATCATACTTTTATTGATATTCAAATATTTATTTTCATATTAACTTAGGAGCGTGTGCGGGAGGAGTCTCAGAGGATGCTTGCTGAGATTGCTCGGGAGCAGTATCCGGACTTAGCGGAGACTGACCTCGATTCTACCATTAGACAGATCGATCAGGCCGATCCTTATGTTCGCGCTAGGGTGTGGGGTACCGTCTACCCTCCTAGAGGTAGTCGGTACCGCACTAAGATGATGGGAGCCGAGGGTCACCATGTATTGAAAGATACCCCCGACTCCCAGCGCCCTCGCGGACGGGATGCACCGACTGCCTATCTCGAGGAGCAGTTGAGGGCGAAGAGGGAGCTCCGAGCTGAGAATGAAAGGAGGACTCAGACGCGGTTACATGAGAGCGAGCAGCGGACTGAGTCGCGGTTAGAGAGTTTCCAGAGACAACAGCAGGCCATGATGGACTATATGGTGACGCTGACTCAGACCATTACTCAGCCGGATCACAGCACTGCTCCACCGCCTTCTCTCTTCGGACAGACCCCATCTTCACAGCCTCGTGACGAGGATCTAGGGATGGTGGTAATCCTTCTACTACTACATTTCGACATTTAGATGATTTTGGCAGTGGATTGTAGTTGTGTTGTTGTAGTACTCTTGTATATTTATATTTGTGTTACAATTGTGTAAGTGGTTTTATTGACGCTACTAGTATGTTGATGAGATTAATGTTCTTGAATGTGTTGTGCGTTGTGATGCATATAATGTTGGACATATTATTAATGGTATTAGTTGAATGTGTTGCGCGTTGATTGTTGTTGATAATGAGAAAAATTGCAGGTGCAAAAAATACAGGTTTTGGGATCCCAAAATCTGAATTAATTTTTTTTTTTTAAAAAAAGGGTTTTAGCCGCCGACATATAATACGGTCGTCGGCTAAAGTAATTTATTTTTTTTTAAAAAAGGGTTTTAGCCGACGACATATAAGACGATCGTCGGCTAAAGTAATCTAATTTTTTTTTTAAAAAGGGTTTTAGCCGACGACCTATAAGACGGTCAACGGCTAAAATAATTTTTTTTTTAAAAAATGATTTTAGCCGACGACATATAAGACGGTCGTCGGCTAAATTCTATTTTTTTTTTAAAAAACCGGTTTTAGCCGACCGGCTTGTTAAGGTCGTCGGCTAATTTTTTTTTTTCCAAACAGGTTTAGCCGACGATCGTGTAGTAGTGGTCGGCTAATCGTTGAACTTTAGCCGACGACTGCAAAAAAGTCGTCGTCTAAACCTTGGCCGACGAATATCGGCCGACGGTTTTTTAGCCGACGGCTGGCAGGATTAGCCGACGACTTTGGGGTTTAGCCGACCACTTTAAGTCGTCGGCTAAAGTCTGATTTTTGGTAGTGTATGTTTATGTGCCAAGATTCGTAAGTGTCCCTTTGAATTATCATAGACTGGATTTCTTGTAACTCGGGCATATTGTAAAAAAATCAGTTCGAAAAGTGATTACGCGATCAATTGGGAATCCGGATCTCCACCATAAACCCTAAATACCCTAACAATAACTTCACAAAATAAAAAAGTGGCATGCGATTTATACCAGTGGCATACACCGCCTTGGCATGCCGTCATTCACATGTCAATTTTCATGTTCTACGTGTTGATGTGTTCTCACGCTCAGAGTGTTGGTCCGTCAGCTTGTAATTTTACACCGTGTTGGTGATTTTAGTGTCACCATTCATTTTGTGTAATTGGAACTAATATGTGAGCTAAGGGGTTTATGATTCGTATTCTAATATATGATCGGGTATGTGCGGAGTGCACACATGTATAAGATCGAATTATAAACCAGACGCTTAATGTCGGAGTCCGGCGCGCCCCTTGACGGTCTAGGGGCGCGCCTAGCTGGGTCCATGGGGCGAGCCTCGCAGTGGTCTAGGGCGCCTATGGGTCCATGGGGCGAGCCTCTGCAGGGGTCGAGGGGTCAGCCTGCAAAAGGTCTTCTAAATTTAGACGGGATTTAGTGATATTTCCGATTTTAGAGGAGACTGTGGTAAAATTGATTAATTTCGTTAACCACCCGTCAACCCTAATTTCGGACCACTAATGACGGCGCCGTCATCAAAACCCTAAAATCGACCTACTTGTAACCCTAATCCGACATTATAAATAGGGCTCTCCTCATGAGTCTGTGAGACACCCTTTCTGAGCTCTTTATCTTTCTGATAAACACAGAATTTCTCTAGCAATTTGGCTTACGTTTCTGTGCCTGGATTCGTAAGTGTTCCATTGGATTATCCTAGGCTGAATTTCTTGTAACCCGGGCATAGGGTAGAAATATCAGTTCGGAAAGTGTTTACACGATCCATTGGAAAATCCGGATCTCCACAAAACCCTTATACCCCAACACACCGAGCCTAAAAACTCAGTTTTTTTTTGCCCGTTCCAGGACTCAGAACGTTGTACCTCCAGGATTAATAGAAATTCATTGCGAGTCTGGCGGCCACCGTCGGGCTCAAGCGCCAGATGGCTACCAGACTTGCCACGAGTTCATACTAATCTTGGAGGTACGGAGTTCGAGTCCCGAGAAGGGGAAAAAACTAAGTTTCCACGCTCCGGTAAAATCACGAGCTGATGAATCAGCGTTCTAAACGTGAAAAATCATCACCAGCTACCGGACCAGCGCTCTAAACGTGAAGACCTGTCCGCGAACCCCATTAGTGTGATTCTTCTTACTTGGTTAAAATTGAATTGTATTTTTCTGGCCCAAACCATCACAAGAAAATAAAATAGCCAAAAGAGTACTCTTCCAAGAATGTTTTTTTTTTTTTCTTCTTTTTTTCCCCTAACTTGGAATCTCTAGTCGTGGTAATGCACAAAATGTCCAACACAAAGCACTAAGACTGAGGGTGAAATGACAAATTGGCTTCACTCCCACACTAGCCCACAAAAGACCGTGACTGATATTTGATCATCACATTCTTTCACTCATTCTTTTTTTGACTCAATGACAAATTACCCATGTCTTGACGAAAAACAAACCATCACATCTTGACAACAAAGACATGTCCTTTTGTTATTGTGTATACATCTATCTACATCCCAAGATATGCTGTCCGAATGAAATGAGGTATATATAAGGAGAGATTAAATGTATGCTGCATAATTTTTCAAGAAGTTTTGAGTACTCGAGCTGTGTTTACTTTCACTAGTCTTTATTTCAAGAATTGTGAATAATTTATCCATGACTTAGGGAGAGTTTGAAAAAAAAAATCTATGAAAAAGTGGTTTATTGTATTAAAGAGGGAAAATTATTTTTTAAGGACCGTAACTTTAGGAGGTGGCAAAAGTAGGAATTTGTAACAAATTTATGAAAGTAGGACCGTAACTTTTAAAAATGTGAAAATAGGCGCGTAACTTTTTAAAATAGCAATTTAACGCCAAATCGTTCTTATCATTTCTCATGCTCAAATTGCACGTGGGAATTCTAATTAATATAAACATACTTTTAAATTCTACGTCTTTTTTACTAATTTTATTTTTTTAAAGTTAAATTCCATGTCATTTTTTTGAAAGATTTTTTGGACATGATAATGAAAAATGCGTTTCTGGGCAACTAATCTTGTCGTTTTTTTTAAATTGCACATATTTTGTTCCTTTTTGGACATTCCACCTGTTTAATTACTGTGCATAAAAGTAATCTTTTGCAACAATTAAAATATAAAATACAACATAAAAAGCTAAATAAACTCGTTTTAGTCATTCAGTTAAGTATATTTGTTTTATTGTTTTAAAATAATATATATATATATATTATCATTATATTATATTATATTACATATTATATTGATTAATTATATTTTTAAATTGTATTTAACAGAAGAAAAGTTACTTTCCAACTTGCATAATTTCGTTTCAATTTTTATACAAACTTCTCCGTATTAATTATAATTTTTTAAAATCCAAAGTAATTTTTTTTTAAAATGTGGGGTATTCACTCGCGAAAATTATAATTTTTTATGTTTTATGTTCTAAAAATAAAAAAAAATTCAATGGTTAAATTTAAAAATTTGCCCCTCGTGGGCCTGTTCTAAAGAAAAAAAATATTTTTAATGGTTAAATTTAAAAATTGTAACTATTCAATTTAAAATTGAATATTTTTAATTAATATAACAAGGCTATATTGGTCTCCCTTTAAATTAAAACTGATAATAAGACATAATTATGATATTATTATAATGGGACATATTTATAAATTACCTATTAATTTGTGATATATTATACAAATTTTCTTTTAATTTAGATTTTTTTCTGAAATATATTAAAAAAATTCCCATGAAAGTCTGATTTTTTTTATTTTTAGAACATAAAACATAAAAAATTATAATAAGAATTTAACATTAAAAATGAAATTAGTAAAAAATGACGTAGAATTTAAAAGTATGTTTATATTAATAAAAATTCACGCATGTGCAATTTGAGCCCGCAAGAGGGCAATCTGGGCTTGATTTGGCCTTAAATTGTTATTTTAAAAAGTTACAGGCCTATTTTTGCTACTTTTAAAAGTTACGGTCCTACTTTTGCCAGTCCGAAAGTTAGAGTCTTACTTTTACTACCACTAAAGTTACGGTCCTTAAAAAAAATCCCTCTATTAAAGATGAAAGAGAGTTGATAAGAGAGTTGATATATAATACTCTCTATTGAGAGATAGGTTTGATTTTTACAATATTGAATTATGATATTTTATTTTTTTAGATATTGAATCGATAAAAAAACTTTTATCTTTAGTTTCGTTTTTCAAAATATTTTATCCTATTTTGTTTATAGTTTTTCATAATTTAATTAAAAAGTTATTCATCACCAAAATTTCATACCGAACAATAAAAACATCTATTTATATATATAAATCGTGAAAGTGCTCTATTTAAATGAAATTGTGAAACTAAAAACAAAATCACAATTCTTAGCTTTTTCAAATGGAGCTCTTATGAATAACAAAATTGATCAAATAGATGTTAACCTTCTGCCAAGAATAGCTAATGAATGGCTAATTTTTCAAATTCCATCCTCAACCTATATAGACAAAAGTCAAACCCACTTCAACATTCATCAATTTACTTCAATTTTCACCAATTCATTTCAACTTTTTTTCCATTCCATCATGAATCCATTCAACAACAAAGATCCCAACTCGTCGTCATCCCAAATTCCAATCTAACTATCTCAATTAAGCTTCAGACATATGCTAAATTGTTATTTTTCCAAAACCAATTCACCCTAGATTCACGCAACCCAACCATGTATTGCATGTTTACCCAAGCGTTTCATCGTCTTTGGTGGAATCATAGTGTAGTTTCCGTTCGGTAAGTTTTTGCAGCTGCCGAACTATTTAGGTTGTTCAGCAGAGCAACTTACGACTCCAAGCTTTATAGTGTTATGATCGTAAGTGTCTCATCTGGTACGACCTTATGGTACTATACGTGCAGCCGTAAGTATGACTATTTCAATTGTTAGAATTCCAGAGATCGAGTTACGACCATTAGCTTTCACTATTACGGCCTTGAGCTCGAATTACGACCATAATCCATGTGAGTTACGACTGCCACGTGTCACAGTATTTAAACGCGTGACAGTAGCTTTTCTGCATTTTTACTTTCATTACTCTTTTTTTCTGTTGACGGGTAGGGCGGTTTAGCGAATTGGAATTCAAACGTCGGCCGCTATATCACCATCTAGCACCATTTTGGAGTTCCTAACATAGATTACACATGGTTTAGCCGTCTCATTTTTTCCAAATTGAGGTACTGATTACGGGGGTATTAGGTAGAAATTATTCTTTGATTCTGAATCGACTAGCGTTATCTCGAGTTCATAATCGAGTCATTGAGCTTATTTGTGTTCCTTTGACATTTAGTGAATTAAATCTAATCTAGAGCGAGTTTTGGGGAATTTTGCCTCTATATTATTAGATGTATTGTTTCAGTGGGGCATTTGCGAACACCCCCAAAATCCCAATGGATTATTTTAGTGTTGTGTACCTCATACAAGAAATATACTAGGCTAACTTGACTAAAAATACATCACATTGACCAAAAGAAAAATCATAGTATCATAGTTCCTACTATGATATCCAACACAATATTCCAATATAGAATTCCAATAACACAAAGGGCCTATGTAGCCAAAAATACGAGTATAACAACATCCACGAGCCCCGCTCGGATAACACAAGATAACAACTAACAAGTGGAAAAATACTCCAACAAAACTGACAACCAATATAAACCCCTAAACAAATCGGGAGTAGTATCGCTCGAATGCCTCGTCGCCATCGTCATGCCTCTGTGTCTTAACCCCCTCATCGCAAGTACCTAAAACATATAAATATTTTCCGCCCACACAGGGCCAGTCATCCAGATAAGGAATATTAGATACATGCATAACATGATATGCATCCAAAAAAGCTATATAGCAATAATACGAGATGCTCACAAGCAACGGTAAAAATTGAACATTTGCAAAGCACTATTCTCACGACATACGATCAACACCTGTTCATCGGTGAGAATACAAATGCTCAACGGCGAATAGTCAGTACTAAAGACAAAACAACGAACTGCCAAAGACGAACCCAAAGTTGAAACACGTAACAACAACGATGCCTCAAGACTCCAAACAGAACTGCAATACATCACAAATGACCTGAACGCCCCAACTGAAGTTGTAACATATAATCAATGGCCTGAAAGCCCCACTGAAGAGGTAACATGAAATCATCCAATGATCGTGACCTGCTGAATTGCAGGTGCTGGGAAACTAACTACGAGAAGTTGAAGTCCCAGACTTACGCATAATGTGTACCTAGTGGCTGTGACTTGTTGAATTGCAGGTACTGGGAAACTAACTGTGAGAAGTTCAAGTCCCAGACTTATGCATAATGTGTACCTAGTGGCTGTGACCTGTTGAATTGCAGGTACTGGGAAACCAACTACGAGAAGTTCAAGTCTCAGGCTTACCCATAATGAGATCACCTAGTGACCTTGACCTGCTGAATTGCAGGTGCTGGGAAACAAACTGCGAGAAGTTCAAGCCCCAGATTTATCCATAGTGACCGTGACCTGCTAAATTGCAGGTACTATGAAACTAACTGTGAGAAGTTCAAGCCCCAGACTTATACATCAATCACTAGCCGAGACTGTTGGGTTTGGTACCGCCACTTGAAGGGAGGTTGATAGTGCGGTGTGAACTCTTTTGCGATTGCGGAAGCGTATGTAAATGCGGAATATAAACAACGGAGGATTTATAGTGGTTCGGCCAAATATACCTGCGTCATCTCTCCGTATCTTTTTCTATAGGCTTAAGATAAACCTTTCCGCCTTGTCTTCTATCGGTCCGAGGTAAACCGTTACACTCTTGTCTTCTATCGGTCCAAGATAAACCGTTACAATCTTATCTTTATGTCGGTCCAAGATAAACCGTTTTTCTTTTCTATCGGATTCGGAATCAACCTTTCTACCTTCCTATCGATACTAGAAAAACCTCACTTCTTGTGTTGGCCGACATAATGCAGCACACAATCATTCTTGTGAATTCTAACAATTCGGTACTAGAAAAACCTCACTTTGGATCACTCGTTATGGCCTGGGCAAAGGCTTCTAGGAATCCTGCACTCAGCCACGATCAATCGAGGCAAAGATTCTAGTCTTTGGTTTGATATGACTACACCATAGAGCTGCCATCCAGATGGAAGAATCACAAACGCGAACAAATGCGTCAATACTACGTAGAAGTTGCCAGATGAATCTTCAAGTTCGAAAGCAACATAGCCGAGTTGTGAGGACAATAATCACAAATAATAATACTGTTGTGATGTATATTCTTCAAAAAATGATAGTTGTATATCTCGAGCAAATGAACGAGATAAAAGCAATATAAGGATTTGTTATTGCAGGAGAGCTATGAAAGAGATGCTAGGGAAGCCGCCAAAATGAACGAACCTATATACGGGAGATTGAGCAAAAAATAATATCCATTGATCTAGATGTTCCAAAACGGACGTCATGGCGACGACAATACTTTTTGTTATTTGGAAGAAAAAGAGTGCAATGTGGTATTTTTGTTATTTCTAGTTTGTACCCACTTTTCAATTATGTATTTTTATGCAATGTGGTATTATGTATCATTGTATTTTTTATTCAATATATTTAATTTTTATAGTTATTTCATACTAATCAAAATAAATACACAAACATATAATATCTTCTGCAACAATCATTTTCTCACTATACAATATTAGTACCACAACAAATAAGTGATCATTTATTTTAAACAAATTGAATACGTTCGAGAAAGAAAAAAATATAAAAAAATGTACATGAATAGGTCCCCCATTCATCTGATATAAATACAAAACATCTACTGATGCACTGCAACACTGTTAGAGGGTCCCCTTTGAAAATTTACCAGAGAGGGAAAGAGGAGAGAGAGAGAGAGAGAGAGAGAGAGAGAGAGAGAGAGAGAGAGAGAGAGAGAGAGAGATGATATAACTAATAAAAAAAAAAAGAACTGGCATTCCCAATTTCCCATCCATATGTTGTGTTGTTACTTGTTGTGAGTGCCTCATGCCTCATGGCATGTTTAGAAATGTACAACCAAAAAAACACAGAGAAAAAATCTGCTGCTGGGGCTGCTGCCCCTCCTCCTCCCATGAGCCCAAGAATCTCCTTCTCCAATGACTTTGCAGACCCTCCATCTCAATATTCTCACTCCAACCCCCACCACCACCACCACCACCACCAAGTCAGGGCTGCTGCGTACAGGGAGGCCCCCGTTTCCTCAGATTTCCAGTTCCCTGTTAGGAAACACTCCATGATGAGCGCTGATGAGCTCTTCTCCAAAGGCAGGCTTCTGCCGTCCAAGGAGAGTTGTTGCAGCAGCAATTCCCAGAAAACCACGACGACGACTTTGAGGGATGAGCTTCTTAATGAAAACGAGGGATCATTTTCCATCATGAGGCCACCCAGCAACAAGAATCCCACGAGCTGGAGGGGTCTTTTGGGTATTCGGTCCAAGAAATCTGAGAGGGCTTTAGAAAAAAGAACGGCTGCTTACAGTAATAATAATCATAATCATGATGGTGATGACGATGATGATGTCCGGTGCACCAAGAAGTCGCAGGTGCGTGTGTGTGTGTGTGTTTACACTTCTAAATAAATAGTTGTATATGGATTTTGGTATTTTTTTTTTCTTTTTTTATAATTTAATATAGACTCTCTCTCTCTCTCTCTCTCTCTCTCTCCGCGCAGGATTTTGTTGATTGACGAATGAAGGAGGGCGTAAAACAAGAATCAATCGTGTCTTGGATTTGTAGAAGGCTTTGCAAATTTTGGGGGAGGAAATGGAAATTGGGGATATCTCTTGGGTTTTTTTTTTGTATTTTTTTTTTGCATGAGGTGAATTTGGTTAGATGAATCATGTAAGTGGTAATCTAATTGTATTAGTGGGGTTGAAACTTTTAATCACTAGCATTTTTTTTTCTTTAAGCTTTATATTGTAGTTTGTTTCAGATTTTAATTGGCTGGTAGGAACCAAAAAAAAAAAAAAAGATTTCACTTTTTAGAACTCATTTTTCGACAAAATTATAACATGTAACGTGATATATACCGTGCATGGTATATTAATTAGAGATGGTATATCCCACCACATATTGTACGATACTACTGTAATTATTAGCATAAATCACACTGATATATAGAATAATCACAACTGATGCATAATATAAATACAATGAAAATATGGTGAAATAACATAATCACAATTGGTGCATAACATAACCACCACTATTGTATCATACATGGTACATCATGTTGTACAATATAATTGTCTTATTAGTTGTGATTACGTTATATTCAATATGATTATGTGATATACCAGTTGTGATGCAATGTCGTCATTTTTTTTATTGTAATTACGAAATACACCAAAATATAATTATGTTATACTATAGATATGATTATATTATACGGTAGTTGTGATTATATAAGTAACTAAAACTAGAATTTATCTTACAACCCTCCTCATGTTTCTGATATACAACTATTTAAGCAAGCATAGTTCATTTAACTCAAAATTTCTCCAAGAGTCAACCCTAATGTCAGAGCCATGATACTTTCGGTTCATACTCCACTATTTATACGTCCTCATCTGATGGACATTTGTTGTCACCAATTTAGACCAATTTTTAAATAATATTATATCTACAAATGAAATGATATATTATAACAAATGTTGCTACATTTTGCACAAAAACATTTCATTACTACATAATGTCAATTTTATTCGTAGTCAATCCTACTCGTCGGATAAATCTGTAATAGGATTGGGTATCAGCGGCACCCAAAATTTTATAATCGGGTACATTTAGTGTATGAATATAGCATATTACCCGATTACCCGACTCAGCTACCCGACCCGCATATCTATTTGAATTATATGAACATATTATATATTATACATAGATATTATATTGTATTATTTACTATATTATATATTGTTACATAAAATATAATATTTTAAATATTTATTATATTAAATTAAATTTATTTACATTATATGTACACATATTATATATTAAAAATATTTATATTATTAAATATAGGATATATCAAATACTCGTTGGAGTACCAAATCACTCAATGAAGAGTATCAGAAATCGATTCAAATCAAATAAAATATAGTATGAAAAAAGTATATCCATACCCCACTCTACCCATTGACATTCTTAATAATTAATGAATCAAAACAATCACAAAAGTCCTAGTTATACCATTTTTCTATAACAATAATATTAAATTTTAATTTTACAGCCTCATTAATTCTTAGTCTTCGTGAAAATAAAAAGTAGCTAAAAATTTGGGTCAGAGATTGCATCACCTTTTATACTTGAAAGTACGGTCACTTTTTTTTTTTTGTTTTTTGTAGTATTGGTTTTACATTCAAGCAACAACTACTAAAAATTTTGGTTTGGTTTGGTTCAACAACTACTTTAAACAAACTAGTGACCTTGGTTCAGTGGCCACGGGGCTTCTACTTTAAGTGGGAGATCCAAGTTCGGATCTCCCTGTGGATAAGAATTTTCATGGGTTTATGACTCTTTAATCTTTGATTAAAGAAGAGACCATAGTCTCCCGGAATACACTGGTGGAACAATTAAATATTGAGGGTTTCGAGCGGCAGTGTGGGAGGCCAGATTTCGGTGGGACCTACGGTTGGAATTGAGGGGGTCCAGCATGGAAAAATCACTTGGAGGATGACTTCTTGTGCGCGGTAGTTGATGATATTTAAGAATTTGGAGCCGGATACACATCTCGCGATTTAATTGGTAGCAATTTTGTGGGGACGAAATTGTAATCCCGAGTACTAATCAGGTGTAAGCTTGGAATCTCGTTATAGGAAAAAAAATACAGTAAACAAATATTCAGTCTTTATGTCGAGATGGTTAGGATTGAAAAGTAGCCAATTATTTCTACATAATCCACCCTACAACACGTGAAGACAGGGGAAAAAAAAAAGGAAGAAATCCTTCTTAAGAAAAATTATACTATAATACTATATCAAAACCTCAATGAATTAATAAAATCGGAATCCAGAAAATATTAATTAATTGAAATTATTAATTAGTTCTAGATAACTTTAACACTAAATTTTTTATTCCGAGAACGATAAAAATATCATCTAATCGAGATTATTAATTTGTAAAAATTCTAGTGTGTTACTAGGCCGTCCATCCAATTTATTTGTTCCATTGGGATTTTTCTTTTTCTTTTAATTTATAAATTTTGACTATTGATTTGTTAAAAATTAGGATCATTGAACGTTCGGTTCTGGTTAATCGGACCGAAAAATCGATAAATCGGAATCATTTTAGCCCTAAAGTTGGAACCGCAAATCGAACCATTTTATATATTCGGTTAGCCGCAACCGCACCGAAATAATTCGGTTCCGGTTCGATTAGCCCGAAAAAAACATTTATTTTAAAACGATAATAGTAGGAAAAAATTAAAAAAACTATTTACATTTTACAAATTCAGAAATTGTAACTAAAAATATCACAAAACAAACAATGCAATAAACTAATTAAGTCAAACATCATAAGCTATTAACAATAATATTTAAGTTTCAACACTCAACAATCAAGATTCAACCATTCAATTTTAAATAAAAAAAAAACATCACAAGTTCATGAATCCATCGCCTAATCATTGTAAAAAATAAATGAGGGACTAGGGTTAGAAGTTAGAATTAAGTAATAAAAATATAAAAAAATAAAAAATATATATGTGTGGTTCTCGGTTAATATTCGGTTCCCAATTAATCGAGAACCGCAAAATCTCAAATAGGGAACGGAAGATCGAACCATTAAGCGCATTTGCGGTTCTCGGTTAACCGGAACCACATTTCGATTTGGTTCCAGTTCTAATCGAAAATTGAGAACTATTTAGACAATGCTATTTAAAATCAGAATCGGGAACCATTTAGACAGACCTATTAAAAATCATACTATATATTAAACTCATGAATATAGATTTAGTAGATTAATTCATTTTATCTCTATTGCATACGGATTATCACCGATGTATTAAAAAAAAAAAAAAAGTGGATAGAGCGTGTAGTAAGAGTCAACGGTCAAGATGACAGCTAATATCACAGCTCTGGTGCATGTGGCAGAGCGTCACGTTGTAGGTAAAATACAGAGAGATTTAAATTGATTTACAAAAATGAAATTTGGTAATAAAAATTAATAAATGAAAAAAGAAAAAAGAAAACAAACATCTGACAATGTGCAAATGGGCATTCTTACATAAATGTAGAGTGATGTCAGCGAAGTACTCTCCCAAATACAGTTTCCTTTTTTGGTCAAGAAAATTTCCATGGCACTGCACAAACCTTCGTGGCCACCCCCACCCCCTGCCCCACCCCCCACCCCCTCATCTCATTTTTACAATTTACAATTTTTTTTAATTAAAAAAATATATTTTTTCTTCTACGTAAAAGAGAACATCAATTTTTGACCACGGTATCTACTAAATTAATTTAGGTTTTTATTTGTATATTGTTAACAAAATTTTATAAATATATATGTATAAGGAATTTTTGCAAACTAAAAAATTAAAAAGTTATTTCTAGCTTCAAGCAAGATTTTCCCAATTTTTTAGGTTTCTATTTTTTAATTTTTCAATTTTCCAAAATTTTCGGGGACTTTTTTGTTACTTGTTCAAATTTTCCGATTTTTTTTTTAAATTTTTTTATTATTAAGTTAATGAAATACTACCTCCGTTCTTTTATAAGCTAACATCCTGACTTTCACGTCGTAACGCACAACTTTAATTATTAATATCTTCAATTCTTTATTTTTAAAAATTATAAGACGTTGATATTTTGAAAGTATATTTCGAGATGAATCTAACAAGATCTTACATGACTATATTTTTTCATATGTATAAATCTCAAAAGATGGTCAAAAGAGAGTATATGAACAGTGTAATAGTCAATACGTTGCAATAATAAAGTAACGGAGAAAATATTAAGTTACAAACATACGAGGCAAACGGACAACAAGCTGCGCCGCAACACCTCGTTGGATTGCGAAAAATAATTTGAAAATAATTTGAATTAAGATTTATCTGAAGATATTTGTACACTTGCATGGTGCTGTACCAATGCAATAGTTTTAATTTAGGGCGATTTGCAACTACTACCCTCAAGTTTGGGGTATTTAAAAGAAAAATAGGGAGAATGTTTAAATTACAAAAGTACCCTTGAGGTTTGATTCTATGTTAAATTATGAAGGGTGTCTATACTATTTTTACAAAATGTAAGGGATGTTTGAAATGTCTTTACTTGTGAACTGTGTAAAGTTCAGTATAAAATCCGACCGCGAGGTCTCATGTCAGACGGTGTCACAGTGAGACCGGAAAAAACTAAAAAACTAAGATTTCGGTTCTCCTCTCGCGGAATGTATACCATGAGACAGTCTCGTATGAGTTTTTACCTTTTTGTTACTAGGATAAAACCTCGGTTTTTTTTTTTGTAATTCACCCTTTAGTTTATGGCTGTGCCCTACAAAGAGAGGTCCTAGACTCGGAGCAATATAAGGCGTAAAAAACAAACTGTTGAGTCTGGTAAAATTCTATAAATTCAACAAGGGAGTAAAAGGGTATATAACACTAACAGAAACATCTAAACCACATTATTCTCTCTTGTTTTTAACCCTAAACTCGCAAGTAAACTAAAGTCACGATTGTACAGGTCAAGGAGAAGAACATTACCAAGGAGCATCAACCTCTTCTTGGAACTGAACCCCATAGCTCTCTGCTTTTACCTGTAAATTCTCTACGTCAAAAGTACATTTAGCAGAGAACTCTTTCAGTTCGACAAGCTTCGCTTCAAGTTTCCATATCTCATCTTCGGTGCGACTTCTCTCCTTCTGGGCTTCAAAGTACCTTCTTACATCTACAGCACTTTCCGAATCACAGGCCAAACTGTGCAGCCGGCGTAGACGAGCCCGCAAAAAGCCCACATTTAACCCCAGAAGTTCGAAAGACCTCAAGGACTTTTCCCTAACTTCGAAATCCTTCCTTGGGGTTGTTATCTTACAGCCTCGTATAAATTCGGCAATATTACTGGTCTCGGCAACCATACCAGCAGCTAGCTTATCGTAGAGGCCGGGAAGAACATGGTCATGAAGATATGCATTCTTACTGCAGCATAGTTCATAGTATATTCGACGGATGTCTTCAGGCAGCTCGGAGTCCAGGCATACTCCATTCACGGTGATGCGGAATTCCTCAAAGGTTTTAACATCTTTGAAACGAAAAGAAGATCCGTTGGACTTGGTACCCTCCAAGACCTCAGATGCAACTTCATCGCTATCGTTTCCAGAATGTTCTTCTGACTGTACGAGGTGGGGCCTTAATGGAGGCCCTTGGCTGTCTTTATTCTTCTGGACAATTGTTAAGGGAAGAGATTTGGGATGCTTCTTCTTGCTTTGTGCATCCAGAGTTACATCTGTGTCAAAGTTCCAAGATACTTCAACATAAACCCCAAAAATGTATATAAAAGAAAGGAGTACGCCCATGAAAGAGCATGCAATACTTTAAAGAAAAAAAAAGGGGGCTCGGTAAACTAACCAGCATCATTTTGCTTTGTTTGAGGATCCAATATTAGAAGACTAAGAGCACCATCGACTTCAGTCAAATCGTTTGACCTTATAATGTATATCTACAGAATGAGATTTAATATTAGTAAAGGCTATGATGTCAAGAGTTTCATCACCGAGTACAAAATGGTAGAGTATTCATCCAATTGTACAAGGTGACCAACATGATGTAAATTCGATTTCCAATACAATGGACAAGAAGTTCCACAAGTAGGATGATCATAAGATGAGACTATGCAGACTCTTTCACCATTCCGCACTGCAAATTCACAATTTTCGGACAAATGTCTCTAAACAGTTTCTCCATTTGGGTATGTCCTTCTTATGTGGATTTCAGCAATATATCAGCCAATATGGTTTTATCCTATCTCATTTGCCTAAGAACAGGACAAGGACTGATTGAACAAGAAAAGGGTCACCAGTTGGTACTTGAAGGGATTGATAAGTTTCTTGTTAAATCTAGTGCTGGGAAAAAATACAAGTATTGTGTCCATGAACATGAAGATGATAAGCAGCTATATTCGATGTGCATATTGGCAGCACATGAAGGGAATAGACGAATTGATTTAGTTGAGGAGAGTTGGGGGTGACAGGTCGGAAGGTATGTATAAAAGGGAAGGGTCTGTGAAGTTGATGCCAAATTGGCAGTTAGGAGATTTATGTTACTGATGTTTATCGAAATATGCGAAGGCTGCACGTAGTGGTGGAGGTGCAAAGAGGGCCTAAGGGCATTTGTGAGTAGTGGAAAGAGCTCTAGGTGATGGATAAAATGGTAAGGATTAGGCAGAAGTGATTAGGTTGGCGTGGACACTTGGGAAAGTAACATAGTTCCTCTGCATCGAGGCTGATAGAGTACACTTATTTCCCATGAATTTCCACCATGTATGATCTATTTTCAAAAGCACCACAGTACAGTCTACATACTTGTTGGAGTAGGAATCGTGTGTTGCATGGTCGTCTATGACAACTGACTATTTTTAGACACAGGAAAACACAATAAATTTCAGAATCTTTTTTCTGGAAATAAATTTACCAAATCATCTGTGAAAATTAAGTCATGGTGAATGATGGATAAAGATCGACTTGATTAATTTCTAAGTAAAATATCTCGCTTGCATAACCTTAAATCTGCAAGGCTCAACTAATTGGAAGATCAAAACATCTCCTTCAAGCAATTTGTTTCCAGCAACGAACTTTCTCCAACCAGCACTTAGACCCGTCTTATTCGCAATATATTTAATCAGAAACTCTTCCCCATCTTCATCTTCAAGAACGACCATAGTGTCCCTGCTAGGTAAATGTATCTTGCAAAAGGGCACAGGAAGACCCTGCAGGCAAATCGCACTCAAATGGAAGGTGAAAACGTATCCGACAACTCTGCTCAAGATAATGTTTCGAAACCCCCTCCAAACTTACCATCCAGAAACAACTGCCAACATGTGATCTGACTAAAATTTTCAAAAAAGAAGGTTGGTCATTGCCCAAACTCATCAGAACCTCCTCCGCTCGCAACAAGGTAGGTGAATTCGATTGGACAGGGCTGCTTGACCCACCAACCGTGGCATTTCCTTTACTGATTTACACAAGCAGGTAATTGTCATGAGCATGTGCACAAGCACTTTTAGAAAATATTCATGTAGTTTACACTTGAGCTAACCTCATTAATCTTCCTCCACTGTCAGGTGTACCCTGCTCAAAAAATTATAACATCGATTTATTAAGTGCAGAAAAGAGCAGGCACAGAACATGAACGGCTAACATACTTCGAAGTAAATCACATCCATGACCAACATAATTGGCTTCTATCCGAGTGACTGTAAATAAAAGCTAGCAACTCATCATGTCAATGCACTACTCCACCATGGTAGACAAAGTGAAGGTGGAATACTTGATTAATTATTCTGCTTTGCTCTCTCCTCTTTCAAACAAGAAGTTCTCGTTCTTCCTATCAGATAAGCATTTGGTTCCTTTCACTTCATCAACCAGGAGCCTATTGCTTTTCAGAAATTATTTCACGAGTTGAAATACAAGATGCGTGTGCTTACTAAATAGCACCTAAATTGTTCTGTCCTAACTTAAGTTTTAAGAAAAATAATGTTGAAATCGTACTTTTGTTTTTCAATTGACTTGAAAAAAAAAATAAAAACAGTGGCATGAACAGAAGAAAACAATAAGATTAAGCCAAAATAAAAATGAGAGGCTAAAAAATGAATAGCAGGACAACACAATGGATGATCGAGAGAAAATCATACTTTGATGAGTATTATGAGTTCAAAGTGAAATGCTTTATCAAAAGAGTTTTTCGTAGATGAATTTTAATAATGGAAAAAATTATAAAGCTAAAACTAAACTATGATCTTAGTGGGTAACTGTATCTGGTTAGATGGGACTGGTTCTTTTATAGTCAAGAGCCCATGGGTTCATGAAAAGCAAATTCACATGTCTGGTTGTCACTCATCTCGCTATTTCAGTTCCAACAAGCCATATAGCAGATAAATACTCTTTAGTCTTGACATAAGGAATTGTACTATATCTAAGACAATCAATGATCGGAATTATTGTTATTTGATTGTTCGTGATATTGCATATTCAGTTATCTCCATGGTGGTCACAGTGCTCTGTAGCAAAGTGTAAAGCAACCTCAGAGTTCATGAGCGTTGCAATTGAGAAAACTCACAGAACATACCACGTCAAGTCTCTAGTGGATTTAGTCAGAAGTGCCAAACCATTGTCATCAATACGTTGCCACTAAAGCTGCTTTCAAGTCAATAAAATACAATCAAGGACCAACCTATATCAAAATAGGTTGTCATCTTTCTTAAGCAACTGAAGTATTTTATGGAAGTTTCGGTGGAGGCCCAAAGATGAAACCAGCTCACTTTTTTGCTTCCCACACACATGATGGCTTACATATGTGTGTGTGTGTGTGTGTGAAAGAGAGAGAGAGAGAGAGACAGAGAGAGAGAGAGAGAGAGAGAGCTATTGCAGTAGGTCAGAACTTAGCATGCATGCACCAAAATGAAGCAAACACCGATCCAAAACATCTTATTTAGTTTAACCCTTGCCAAGAGGAAGACCATTACAAGATGGAAATAAAACTACTTGCAAGAAAAAGAAACCTGGCCCCAAATTAAAAACCATGATACAATCAACCAATGTACCATTTAACACCTAGCAAACTTAAAACCAGAATGTAATCAACCAATTTAATGCTTAACCATACTTAAACCCCTGCTTTCAGCCTCAACCTGCCTGCTAGAAACACGTACCGCATTTCAGAACAACTTGACAGATCACATACGAACAAGCAGATCAACGTTTCGAAAATGAAACGGGAGATAGGCAACTCACATTTTTCGATTTAGAAGAAGAGGATTTCTTCTTCCTCCTAATAATAGGAGAAACCTCGTCGATCATTTCCTTCGGCTTCCTCTTCCTCTTGCCCTGGAAAACAACAAAACCGGATCGGGTATCAATTACGTATTTCCACCCACGCAACCATCAAATTCACAATATCTCCAGGCACATAAAATACTCACGGAAACAAGCATCGGGTGATAAGCGGACAATGGAGGAGCCTCCAGCGCCGGGATATTCTCCTGCATCGACTCATCCCCCGGAGAGGCACGAATCTGGAGCTCCTCCAATTGATCCAGCTCCAAGGATTCCGCTTTCACCACCTGTTCTTCGCCGCCGCGATTTTCCTGATTCTGGTGGACTATTTTCAGTTTCATTTTTCAGGTATTCAGCAAACGGATTCCCTCCGGGTTTTACAGTAACAACAGGGCTCCAGGTTTTTTGTCCTTCTACTTTATCAGGTGAGGAAAACGTGGTAAAGGGAAAGACAAAAATGCTTGAAGGATTATGGGGAAAAACTGAAGACAAGCGTGAAATTCAGATACAACCCAGACGGGCGCGGGTGTTGGCGTCAGAAGACTCGGAACGAAAAAAAAAAAAAAAAAAATAGTAGGGCTGGGATAGTTCGGTTTCTTGAAAAAAAAGTAAGAAACCGAAGTTCCAAATGTGTTATGGAATTCGGGTTCGGTTCCTGACTTTTCTCGCGAAGGCGAACTTCTGTGAATCAAGTAATTTTACCAAAAACCGAAAAAACCGAACCGAAATTCTGATTCAAAATTGTCAAAAATAACCGAAAAACCCGAAATAAAATTTGTTAGGTTAGGTTTTTTTAATTTATATAGTGTATAGAAAGTAGAAACATCTAAAATAAAATAACTATGGGTAGTATGGTTAGCCTGGGTTTTAATTTTGTGTTCGCGTATAATGGGTTTTAATTTTTTGTTCGGTTATTGTCACTAATTTCGGATAGTACGGTTATTGAAATTTTAAAATTACAATAACCGAACCCGAACCCGAAATTTATTGCAGGACCCGAACCCGAAATTTATAAATAATTTTTTTCTTAAAACCCGAATCGAACCGAACCGAAATGTCAATTTCGGTTCGGATATTCAGTTATTCGGGTCCTAAGTCCCAGCCCTAAAAAATAGATGCTTTCAATATATTTTTTTAGTAAAATGGCTAATCAAATTGGGCTCGCCTTTGATGCTAACATTAATTGGTGCCAATTAGGCTAACATTGTAGGTGGCAAAAATATGAGACTAGGCACATACTTATAGCAAAAGGTGAAATCCTTCGCTCCCACGACTTTCATTCCCGGCTTAATAGGGATTGGTAGAGAAATTAAATCATGGTGACTCAACGGCTCACTAAGTGGAAGGAACAGTGCCTGGTGCCCACAAGGAGTTATCCCCACATTCGAGGGATAAAACTCCCACATCATGGCGGGTGACTAACTCGCGTCTCTTGTAGATCTGCCAGGCAGGTTGAAATTGTCCATGCGAACACACTCTATCGATACTTAGTTCAAGCGGTACATGTATTATAAAAATTTTGAGTGCAGATAATCTAAACAACTTATTTAGAGGATGAAATGAGAATACATGTGCACTCAAAATACACATTCGAGTACATATATATTCTATAAATACTGTTTTAGTTCTGCATGTGTTTAAATATTTTAAGAGTACGTATGTACTCAAAACATAAACATTTTAGTATATATATATATATACATTTGGTTTCTGCTAGCAATAGCATGTGTTAGCACATGACCCTGGTATCAGAAGAGCTTTTCCAATCAAATTTGCAAGGGTGAATGATTTGTAACTGATAATTCGGATGAATATTTTTAAGTCTTAAGGCGCATTTACTTTTTACTTAATCGAACATCTTGTCGAACTTAATCGATCGGTATATTTTCTTCATTACTTTCTACTTAATGATCTTAAAAATGTCTTTTTTATTAAGCAATTTTTGGGGTGCCTTTACCATTAAGATAGAAATACTTCCCCAATATACCAAAATTACCCTCTTTAATAATAAAAGAATTGAGTATATATAGTATAAATTATCATATAATCTTAATTATAATTGAGTATATATAGTATAAATTTAAAATATATATTAATATTATACATTTAAAATTCATAAAATATAAGCCATTTATTGATAAAAAATTAATATAACTATATATATATATTAAAATATAACTTAATATATTTATAAAAATATTGTCTGATTATTTAAATATACCTGAAAATTATAATATGATTTATGAATATATATATATATATATACATATTATAATATAAATTAAAATATATATTAGTTTATATTATCTAAATTGATTTTTTTATATTGATTATTAAAAAAAATTAATATAACAATATATAATAAAATATAACTTAATATATTTATAAAAATATTGTCTGAATATTTACATATACCTAATATTTATAATATAATTTATGAATATATATTATAATATAAATTAAAATATATATTATGTTATATTATATAAATTGATTTTTTTATATTGACTATTAAAAAAAATAATATAACTATATATTAAAATATAACTTAATATAATTATAAAAATATTGTCTGATTATTTAAATATATCTGAAAATTATAATATAATTTATGAATATATATTATATTATAAATTAAAATATATATTATGTTATATTATTTAAATTGATTATTTATATTGACTATTAAAAAATTAATATAATTATATATATTAAAATATAACTTAATGTATTTATAAAAATATTGTCTGATTATTTAAATATATCTGAAAATTATAATATGATTTATGAATATATATTATAATATAAATTAAAATATATATTATGTTATATTATTTAAATTGATTTTTTTATATTGACTATTAAAAAATTAATATAACTATATATATATATTAAAATATAACTTAATATATTTATAAAATATTGTCTGATTATTTAAATATACCTGAAAATTATAATATGATTTATGAATATATATTATAATATAAATTAAAATAAATATTATGTCATAAAATTTAAATTGATTATATAAACTAAAATGCTCAATCCGTCCTTTATCAAAAATGACTTATTTCATATTGAGGGGTAAAATGGTCATTTCTGTCATTCAGATAGTTCATTCAGAAAAGAAAGAAACAACAGGATATTTTTTTCAAATCAGACAGATTAATCCACTCAGACAGCTTAATCCATTCAGGTATTAGTGAAAAAAAAAGTAAACAGCTCCTAACTCTTTCAAAATATCCTTTAACAATCATCATTTAAATAATGTTTATTTTTCCACCGCTCTCTTTATTCATTTTTCTCTCTAAAATTATCAATCTAAGTTATCGGCACTAATATACTCTTTTTACTCCTCACACTCTCTCTAGCCATTTTGTCTCGAATTATCACTCAAAGTAATGGTCACAAAAGACGATCTCGAGACCCCATCTCTCTCAGCACCTTTGGGAGAGAGTTTCATAATCTATTTACCCAATTTCTCTTTCCAAAAGTATCACCACATATAATTGACAACAACATTCAATATTTTAGTTTTGATTTCTCTAACCACTCTTCTCTCTGGAATTGCCTTATCAAGCAATTGACAGTGATAAGCGGAAAGTATTGTATAATTTCTTATCCTAACTTGGGGGTTTGTATTACATTTATTTTTACACATTCGGTTATTTTTTCACATATTTAAGTTTTGGATGTAAATTATTTCACTTAGGAAATTTATTGCTTATTTTAAGAGGAGTGTATTCAATTTAGATTTGGGTGGATTAGTAATAATGCATGGATTTTTAAAGATTTTGCCGGATTAGAAATAATGCATGATTAATAATAATCATCGTAGAATATTATAAAGTTGATGGAAAGTCTTTCGGATTTATGAATGGATTTTTAGAAATCCTTCAAAATCTCATTGATTTTGGTGAGATTTCAAAACTTACAAAAAACACTAACAAATCCATCAAAATCCACCATTTTAATGAATCCAAAAAAATCAATGGATTTTTGAATACCCTCATATTTTAATGGATTGTTTTAAATCCAGATTGAATATACCAAGATTTTAAATGACATTTTGAAATCCTAATTGAATACACCAAGATTTTAAATGACATTTTGAAATCTAAATTGAATACCTCAAGATTTTAATAAATTCAAAATAATTCAAATTCAAAAATTCAAAAAACTCCTACAAGATTCCAATTGAATACACTCATCTAAAAGTGATTTAGGGCGAGATTGGGCCATCAATCGATCGTCCTAGTTGAATTGGGCATTAGCTGCACATGCTCCTATTAGATGACAAGTGTCAATTCTAATTTCTGGATTCACTTACTTGGGCTCAAGAAACGAGTACTACAACCCTAATGATCCATGATGAGAGGCGACAACCAATAACAGTTTAAGGAGGGCAGGATGCGGCAAGAGGAGCATCAAATAATACTACATTCGTTCTTTTATAACTACAATATTTGGATTTTTATGTTTGTCAATATATAACTTTAATCATTAATATCTTCAATTTTTTGTTTTCAAAAATTATAAGATGTTGATATTTTGAAAGTATATTTCGAAATGAATATAACAAGATCTCACATGACCATATTTTTTCATATGTATAAATCACAAAAGATGGTCAAAAGAGAATATGTGAACAGTGTAATAGTCAACACGTTGCAATAATAAAGTAATGGAGGAAATATATATCACGTATCATATCATCTTACGACGAGAGCATCAAGAAAGTCTCGCACGTACGAGAGCAAGCAAGGTTGAAGGTTGTAATTCGTAACCGTTGCAGTTCTAATTTCACAAGTAGCAATAACTGATTTTTAATTAGTTGGGTAACAGAAAATCAAGATCTTATGGGTCGAGCTTGTGAACTTAATATTTTGTCTATTCGATCGTTTTATTTTTTAATGTACCTGGCAAATTAGATTTGAAGAGCTTATTTTAAATCTTTTGCATAAATAGATTTAATTAAAAAACTTGTTTTAATTAGATTCACTTAAGAAAAGATAGGAATTAATAGAGCTTATTGTCAAACTTCAAAGTAAGAATCAAAGGGATTTAGAAAAAAGTAAGCACTACATTAAATCATAATTGTATTGGAACAGTGGTTAACAAAAATCAGAAATGGAATATTCATCTTAATTGACTTTCTAAATTAATTTGCTTTTTTGTTTCTCTTGCATTAAATCGTTTTTCTAATTTATTTTATTCTTATTACAACGGGGGAAGACGACGCGTTCGAAGTAGAGTGGGCGGTAGATTGCTGGTGTCGCGCTCGGTTTTAGAGCTGATCTTGTACGCGATGAAGGTTCAATCTAGCGGTGGTAACTGGTTGAAGGTGCAGTGACAAATCAATGATGATGCACGACGTGCTACGATTTCTGAAAATTTGATTTTTCTTTTTTTCTTTTCCTTTTCAAATTTCGGATTTTTTGATCTTTCAATAAAGAGGAAAACTTACTTATTTGGGAGCTATATGTAATAGCATGTTGAGGTAAAAAATAAAAATAAAAAACAAGAAGTATGGCAAAGATTTTTATTCGCATTAGTAGAACGTCTATATATAAGTTGAGAGTACAAAACAAATGTTCGATTAAAAGGACCGAGCAACAAAGCAACGTCGGGAGGTATTATCCAATTTGACAATGGACGATGGCTCCATGGCTTCTCTCGAAATATAAGAGAAGCCTCAGTTATTCAGGCAGAATTGTGGGCTATTCTAGATGGCTTAAAGCTCATGCGGAATGCAGGACATAATAAAGTAATCATCGAAAGTGATAGTGCAGCTGTGATTCATATGCTCAATTCTGATATACACATGGACATTTCTTTAGTATGATTCGGCAAATTTGGTCAATCGTGGATAATCATTTCGAAGCATCGTTCTGTCATGTTTATAAGAAGCAAATCAACATGCAGATTTCATGGCTGCGTGGGCTGCTGATTCCGAGCAACGTTTACGCATTTTGGAAGACCCCCTCTAGAATCTTCAATGTGCTACTTAATAATCGTTAACGGACTATTAGGTCTAAGAGTGGTGTTGCTTAATCTTATCTGGAGTTGTACTCTACTATCTGTTGTGCCCAAAAAAAAACTAGCCTTCATAATTAGTCCTGTAAACGAGCCGAGTCGAACTTTCACAAATCTCGGATCGTTAAGCATTAAAACACAGTGGATCGAGACAATTTCTACCATTCGAGACAGACTGTTGACTGTTCAGAGTCGACAAAAATCCTATGCTGATATCCGCCATCGACCCTTGGAGTTTGAGGTGGGAGATCATGTTCTACTCAAGGTATCGCCGACCGAAGGGGTTATCGTTTCGGGAATAAGGGAAAGTTTAGCCCGAGGTATATTGGGCCATTTGAGATTCTAGAGTCGGTGAGTTGGATTATCGGTTGGCATTATCCCCATCCCTTAGTCACATTCACAGTGTGTTTCACATCTCTCAGCTGATAAAGTACATTCCGGACCCGAGTCATATCATTGATTAAGGGATATTGAGGTGGCGGATGATGTCACGTTTGAAGAAAGGCCAGTGGAAATCCTTGAGCATCGTGAAAAACAACTTCGGCACAAAACCATTCCGTTAGTTAAAGTAGAGTGGTCGAGGCATGGAGTCAAAGAAGCGGCCTGGGAAACCGATGATAGCATGCATGCTAAATACCCGGAATTATTTATCTCTTAAGTTTCGGGACGAAACTTATTTTTAGAGGGGGAGAATGTAATATTCATACTTTTCTATTCTCAGTAATTTCTATTTTGATATATTGTCCGTTTTCAGCGACTCGTTTGTAACTATTTTGATATTTTGAGAGTGTTTAATTCTGCATATTTTGACATCCGAGCATGTTTCGGAATTGTTTTACTCGATTCCGTGTTAATTAGCAATCTTTTTGCTTTTTGGTTCGTTTCACATAATCATTATTCGAAAATTATTGTTTTATGTTTCCCATAAGTTCGTTTAACATTGGAAGACGTGTTGTGAGTTTTGGTTTGGTTGTTCGAACTTGTATCGTATTTTTCGAACATTTTAGGCCGTTTGGTAATTTCTTAAAGTTTAGGGTAATTACCTTCGTTATTGTTTGTCAAACATTCGGGTAGTCGGATTCGTATTTTCTTGAAGCGCTTAAGTTCGTCGCCTTGAACCCTTCGTAAGCGTGTTCTCAGACTTCGTAGATCTTCATGTTTCGACTCGGTGATATTCTTTTCCAAAATATTCAGCACTCAGCAGTTCTGGACTGTTTGAGACATATACGTTATCGGTGCTACATAACGCACGTTAATCTCATCTTTCTTACGTACGTAAGTAATTTAATAGCGTACGTTATGGCTAAATAGGATTGGGCAGAGACTTCTGCCAGGCCGTTGCATACGTAACAGGTAGTGCGTAGCGTACGTTAGGTGCTTAATGTACGTTAAGTTCCCTAACTTACGTACATCAACGCGGAGTGTTTTCTGTATGGGTTTCTCTCATTTTTTCTCTTGTTCTCCTAAACGACAATCTGGGCGATCTATTGACGAGGATTGGTCAGAATTTCATCATCCAATATCATCACCGAGTTCCTAACGTGATTTAACCAACATTTAACCTTCCTTCTCCATCGAATCGAGGTAATCCTTCTCAGAACCCTAAACTTCGGGATTTTGAGGTTCTCACTTTTTCCTCCGTTATTATCGAAGTGCAGCGGCGGCAGATTCTTCGTCACCAGAAAAGAAATATGTATATATTGTTGGAATTGTTAATAATTTTAATTTTATTTTGTAAAATTAAATATCATAGGATCGATCTACGTCCCGAGTATATGATCGTGGTATATTCACTTTCTCTAAACTGATTCCCGGTGAGTGAGAAATAGTGAATTAAAGTTTGTCACTTAATTATAAATAAATGAGTGATGACTATCCCACATGGATTAATGAGCCATCATTATTCAATTTTATAAGGAGTATTCATTATTCATGTATTAATTAATGGCACATATGAATGAGCTTGAAGCCCACACGCGCGCGCCGCCGCCTGCCCGCCTCGCCTCGGCCTCGGCCGCGAGCTGCGTGCCGTGGACCTTGGTCTTGACCTTGACCTTGACCATGGACTTGGATCTTGTATTTTGCCGATTGGTATTTGGGTGGTCGAGGTCTAGGCCTTGGCTTGCTTAAAAATTTTTTGGACTGGCTCAACAATGTTGTTGGCCTCGTATGTGCACATAAGGACGTCCAAGTACATCCCTCGAGCAGTTAAGGAGCTGAATACAGTCCAGGTACGTCCTGACTGTTCAAATTCAGCCAGTACACGTTTGTAACCTCCCAGGTGTAATGAGGAGGAGTAAATGGAAGGTCTTGAATGTAATATCCGTGTATTTTATGTGTGTTATTTTGGGTTGCATCTTGTTGTAATATGGTTATTTGGAGATGAGTGTATTCATGAATTTATATTGGAATGATCATGGTTGGTAATCGTTGAGTTTTATGATTTTCGGTACGTGTTCATTCTGGCTGGACTGTCGGATTTGTGGCATGAGGGTTACGTCAGTAAGAATGCCGAGTTAACGGTCGTAAGTGTGTGTTACGGTAGTAAGGCGTTACGGGTTACGGTCGCAATGCACCCGTACAATTAGGGCAGTAGCTCGGCAAGACTAGTTACGGCCGTAAGGAGATGCTGGTTACGGCCGTAAGGTAGAGGCCGGTTTCGGCCGTAAGGGAACGGCCGAGTACGGATGTAAGATGATGAGCATTACGGCCGTAATTACTGGCCGAGTAGCGGCCGTAATGCGCCCCAGCATTTTGAGCAGTAGCCGATGGGAACCCGTTACAGCCGTAAGGCCCTGCCGCTTACGGCCGTAACGCACTCGGCTATAAAAGGCTGAGTGACGGGTCTAGAAGTCATTTTTCCCTTTCTCTTCCTCCTTCGCAATTCTTCGGTATATTTTGAGAACTCTGGTCAGGAGTATCATTGTGCATCATTTTGGGGAGTTTGCTTCGTGTCTAACATCATCCTCCACTTGAGTTCCGTCCGAATCAAGGTAAAATTCGTTTAAATTCATAGTTCTTCATATTTTGGGGCTTTTGCTAAAATCTTCAATTTTAATCCGTTCTAGATCTGATTGGTGTTGGATTATGATGTTATAATCATAATCCTTCATTTTTCTCCGAAGTTCATGTATTAAATTCCGAGGTTTCTTCCGTAGTTTGAATCTGAACCATGTTGTCTTAGAAGTGTTTGATTAAATGTCCCTAAGGGTAAAACTTGGAGTGAATTCTTTCGTTTTCATGGTGTGGTGTTTGATTTGGTATTTTGTTGAACTTGGATCGAATTGTTGAAGGAGTTCGGACCGTACGTCTTTCCGTTCGTTATTCTTGTGTCGTTTCCAATCGAGGCAAGTACTTTGATTGTGTTTATTGTACTTCGTGTGAATGTGTGAAAAACGTGATTTTGTGAAAAGTGGTAATTTCATAAAATGTGATTCGTGCTATTTGTGAAAAAAGTGCCGATTTCAAAAGTGTAACTTATGGTCGTATTCCAAGTAAAACCAATGAGGGTCCCCTGGGTTCCATAGACCGAGGCTTCTGCGGTTCACTTGGTAGGGTTGTACAACTAGAAAGGGCCTGACGAGGACTCTCTGGGAAGTAGTATGTATCTCGCGTAAGTTACAGTACCAGTATAGCCCCCGTTGTTATTTTGGTAATGATGATTGTGGTATGGTATTTCGGAATATCTGTGATGGCACTGTGATTTTTGTTGTTTATCATATTCTAGAATGATTGTACTTGCACCGGCATCTTGTTGATCCCTTCGGGGGTGGATATACTTGTTGTGTATTCAGGTACAGGTCCAGTGGGAGAGCCAGCATAGGGCGGACATGAGCTTGGTGGGCAGCATTGATATCATACACTATTTTGAGTTGGTGGTTGTATTGTCATGGTCATAGTCGTGTTTTGGTTTTGTACTCGCGCGGGTACTGTCATGTGACGTATTGTAGGTCACAAGTCGTCCAGGTACAAGTCGAGAGGGGGGGTGAATAGACTTGTAGAAACTCTTAAACTCTTTTTCATGAAGAGTGAGTTTCTTCAGCTGATAGGTAAACAAATGACTTGAAGTCGTTGTTTTTTAATATATGCGGAAGTCAGCTGATGACGAATAGAAAGCAACTTAATGAAACACTTAACAATGAATGCAGCAGTTAAAGTATGATGCAATAAAACAGTAAAGAACGCAGGCGATTATAGTGGTCTCAGAGGTGGGGTAATCCTCTACTAATCCACTTTTCTCCAAACCAGTTGGAGATGAATTCACTATAATTCTCAACCAGTGATAAATATTACAGTGATTCAAACAAAACTACAACAGCTTCCAACCAGTGGAAATCCGTGTCGTTGTACCACACTTGACTACCTTGCACCTCTTGATCCTCGATCCTCGGATGCCTTTTGATGAGTCGATTTTTGATCGTCTCATTCTGTTCTTTCGAATCGCACTTTCATTTGTTTTCAAGTGTTTTTGCTCTTTTTATGCGTGGTATGTTGTGTTTTTGTTTTGTAGGTATCCGGACGAAGATTGTGGTGAAATATGCGCTTTTATGGCCAATATTGGAGTTTACGACGATCAAGAGCTAAAACGGGGCCTAAAACGACGAAAGATTTAAGCAGTATCGGTCAAATCTCCTAAATCCCAGAAATTCCACTCCGAATTGTGATGTATTCTCCTTTGATATAAATTCCTCGTGAAATTAGCTTCGAAACGGTATATCATATGCTAAAATCCGAGGTGTATTGATACAAGAACGAAGGATCAAGCCGAAGAAGACCAAAAACCGGACTTGGCTGCACCAGGCGACTCAACTAGGCTGCACCAGGCACTCGGCTGCAACAGGCAACTCGGCCGTGCCATGGGACACGGCGGGTCTCATTCCAGTCAAAACTGCATTTTCCGGATGAGAAAGACTCGACCGTGCCTTTTGGGACACGGCCGAGTCGCGATCGGCCGTTTACACTTCCTCGCGCAGTACAACACGGCCGTGTCATGGGACACGGCCGAGTCTCAAGACAGATACCCTTTTTCTTATCCAGCGCAGTGCGACACGGCCGTGTCCCAGGACACGGGCCGTGTCAATTTTCGGTTCATGTCACTTTCCTTGACATTTTTGCACACCTTTAAGCCTTTGTCTTGATTTTTTTGGCTATAAAACAAAGTGTGGAGACCCTAGGTGAGGGAGACTTATCTGGTGGAAAAGATATTTTGGTGAAAAACACAAGATTGAGGGAGAAAACACCAAAAAGTGAGGATTGAGTGAGATTATTTTCATCATCTTCCTTGTATGTTCTTGGAGTGAAAAATACTTTTTTTGAGATATAATAATTCCTTGTATAATTTTGTTGTGAGTTCTTGAAAGAAGATCATCAAACCTTCATCGGGAATTCGATTTCGGTATTTACAAGGGAAGTTTTTACCATGTTTTGTTCTTCAATTTCCATTATTGTTGAATTAATCATGTGTGGCTAAACACTTCATATTGGTTTTTAGATATAGCCACGCACATGTTTTCGATTGATAGTTCCTTTTGATTTTCCGGGTAAAGTTTGGGATTGTTCCTCTTGTTCGTTCTTCATATAAGAACTTTTGAATTAGATCATCAAACCTTTTTCATTGTTGTTATTATTATTCAAACCGAGGGTTTTTGTCGGTGTTCGCCATCAAACGACCCGATAGAAACGATTGTGAATGTTCTCGAGCTTTTTTCGCGCGATCTTTTAACGATTTACCTCATCAAAAGTAGTCGGTTAATTGATTGTTAGCTAGAGTTTCATCCCCATCAAAAGAGTATCCCTTAATTTTCGTTGAGAACAATCGTGATTTTTAGAATTACCGCCATCAAACGGATTTCTTTTAATCGTGAGCAATCGATAATTCCAAACCTTATTTATTTGAGTATCGGAATTAATAATTGATTACGTGTGTGTCGGTGAATCTAAATTCCCATATCATTTTCATTATTGTTATCTCTCATTTATCCGACGATCAAATTGGTGTTGTTATCACTTAGTTTATTTTAATTTCATGCGTTAGTATTATAATCCAATCGAACCAATGATGTATTTTAATTTATTTTACTTTTGTTCATTCGATTATTTGCCGAACATTATCGAATTTTAAACCGTTTCCAATTCCTCGAGAGATCGACCTCGGAGTTACTTGCCGCTTCCTACAAGAGCGATTCGTACACTTGCTAGAATTTAATTTGAATCCATCAAGTTTTTGGCGCCGTTGCCGGGGAATTGGCGTTTAATTTTTAATCTTGTTTTAATGATAGTTGAATTGTTATTCTTGATCAATACTTTTTCGATAAAATTCGCTCTTACTTCCTTTGTTTATGCTTGGTAGGAGATCGTTAGGTAACCCGATTCTTCCGCCGATAGACGAAGTTCAAAGGATTAGAGCACCAAAAATAATGGCCACAACATCAATGGCAAACGACGAGGTGAATCCGGACCTTGAAGAGCGACTTTTGATCCAAGAAGAAAACACTCGTCAACCGAGGGTTGAGAATGTTGCACAAAATATAGATGAGGAAGAAATTCGTCAACCAAGGTTTCCGAGATATGATAATATTGGGCGCAATCAAGGGATACCGGAAGCTCAACAAGGGAGGTACTTTTATCCGAGACAACCACCCGTCGGAATGCAATATGGATCGAATTATTATCCTGGACCTCAATATGGGATGGAGGCGAACCATAACATGCCGCAACAACCTCCGGTCGAACATCTTATGAGGGACTATGCAAAGCCCGTAGTGAACACCGCCATTTCATGCATCCAATTAGCACCGGCCGCAAGGAACTACCACATAAGCGGATTTCACATCGAGCAATTGCCCTCATTTCACGGATTAGCACGAGAGGATCCGTTACCATTCATCCGAGATTTCTATGTGGCGATTGATAATTTCCCATTGAACGGGTTGAGCGAGGATCAACTACGAATGAAGTGTTTCCCTTATACACTCAAGGACGGGGCGAAACAATGGTTGATGACTTTGGCGCCCGGATCACTAAGAACATGGGATGAAGTTTACGATAAATTCATTACCAAGTACTTCTCCCATTCAAAGACTACACAATTGAGAACTCAAATCTCAACTTTCGGACAACAAGACGGAGAGACATTTCACGAAGCTTGGGACCGATTCAAAATGCTACTCATTCAATGCCCACACCATCACTATCCGCTTCAACTACTTAATCAATTCTTCTATGATGGGTTGACACAATATTGCCAAGGTACGGTGGATAACTCCGCCGGTGGTTCGTTTTGGGGGTTAACGGAGAGACAAGCTTATGACGTATTTGAAATATTGGGAGCTAATTCTCAACAAAAAAATGTGCATGTTCGTAGGGGAGTTGTGAACCATGTAAGCGAGAAAGACGAGATGCAATTTAAAATCGATGAGTAACGAAGGAACTAAGACAACTAAAGACTCAAAATAAATCTTCGAGCTCACGAGTTTGCAAAAATTGTTGGGACCTGGACATCATGCTAATTATTGCCCACATATTTTTTCAGAAAAACAAACCGAACAAGTCAATTGGGCTATGGGACAAAGCACGGGAAGGCCCGAGTGAGAGGAGAGGAGAAATAATTATGGTGGAAATGCAAGAAATGTTCCTCTCCCGAACACTTATCATCCTGGGGTAAGAAACCATCCGATTTTTTCATGGAGAAACAACAACCCGATGCCGTGCGACACAAGCGCCCAAGCTCAATACAACGGAGGAAACCGAGCCCTACAAACAACACAAAGTGAACCACCTCCACAACAAAGGAACTCTCTTGAGGAGAGTATTGTGGCATTCATTAAAGAGAGCAGGGAAAACCGAGTGGAGAACAATAAAAGGTTCGAATCTTTAGAAGTTTCGATGAAGAAAATGGAGATTCAAATTGGGCAACTTGCTACCGAGGCATGCAAACAAGAAAGGGGTAAACTACCAAGTCAACCCGAGCAAGTTCAAGCTATTACCACCATCCGAAGTGGTAAAGTGATAAATAAAGAGACAATTTCCGAAGCGAAAGAGAGGGGCGGTGAGAAAGAATAATTGCCGTGTCAATCGGAGAAATCTATGGTGATTGAAGAGGATGAGTCGAACGATGAAGAAATCCGAGTAACTGCTACCCAATCTTGCGAGACTCGAATTCCTTGGGACAAATCTAAAGATCCAATCGAGAAGCCAATTGAAGAGAATAAGAGTGAACCGGTCAAATCAATGCATCAAAAGGAGGACCTAGAAAGCTTTGACATGGAAGTTCTTTTCGTGGAGAAAGAAGTTCCCACTGTGAACTTAGGAGCGAGTATTAATTGAACACAAAAACCAATATACTCGCCACTAGATTTGGGGGAGGTGATAGCCCCGATGGATTTCGTGATACCAAACATAGAAGAAACATCACCAACAAAAGTCACGTCACTTATTCTTCAAGGAAGACATTTCATGGTGACGATGATAATGAAAATTGAAATGGTGACAAAAGCGCTCACAATGGAAATCCATGAAACCACTATCCATATCCTGACAAAGGAAAACGAGCGAAAAATGACGAGCTATATGGATGGACCTAGCACATTTCCATTTAATCCCGGATAGAAGAATCCGAAGAAGTCGAGCTAAAGACTATAAAAAAAGCGCTGCTTGGGAGGCAACCCAAGGGAGTTTTAATTTTTATCGCTTTTATTATTATTATTACATTAATTTTGTTTTTGTCTGTGGCGTGTGTAGGTAATCTAATAAAGGAAGTATTCATCTGAGGAAGAAACCTAGCCTATTGAAAGTAGAGACCCGAGCACAAAAGCATGGTGCCCCGCGATCAAAAACCACACTTCTTAATCCGGTATTGTTATTTTCTTTCTTTTTAATTTGCGTTTTTGTATTTTTCCTGACTTAATCTTTTTGCTTGGGGATAAGCAAATGTTTAGGTTTGGGGGGGTGCAACTTCTTCAATTTTTATTTGTTTGCGTGATGTTTGTTTCCTTTCTTTATTTTTTTCTTGCGTGATGTTGTAGTTGGATTGCAATAACCTTGTTAACTGTTGGGTATATGGATGATTAATCGTGTTTGTATTTGGCTCGTAGAGTTTAATAAATCTAATTGATTGCTTGACCTTGCGTGTGAATGTATAGTTTTTGGTTACTTGATTTGACGTGTAAGGAATGAGTATGGTAGTCCAAAAGCCGTGAGTCCTTGTACCTGATTGAACCGTTCACTTTTAGCGGTGAAATTCTTTCATGAGTGATTTCTCTTCTTATGGATTGTATTCTTTAGAACTTGCATTATTCTGTCGGATGACGTGTTGATATTTACATACACGAGAAATGATTGGGGCTGCCCATTTTTTGTCTTGAACCTACTTATCTAAAAATATCCACCAATTCATATCAATATCCTTTGCTAGCCTCGTTGAGCCTTTAGCCGTAATTTTGTTCGAAAAACCCGCATCTTATAGCTCCATATCCAAAAGCCATAACTTACCCAAGTATTGGTCCTTGTAAGAGCATGAGAGGGTATATTTGAAAAACGAAGGTGTGCAAAGTTTGTGGTGTATAGAGGCAAAAATCTTCTCTCCCGTTCCCCTGAAAATAATAAGCCCCACAAAAAAAAAATGATCCTAATAATAATAGTGGGATAAGAAAGATAGGGGAGGAGAGGAGTGAGCCTAAGAAAAACAAAAGGGAAGTTGATGGGTTGTGAGGAATAGGCCAATATCATAAGAATTGCACTTAAAAAAGCCTAGAAAAAAAGGGAGATATATATACGGGAGAATTGAAGTAGAATGATCGATCTTGCTTTGAGTGTTTATTTCATATATGTGAGGATCGTATATGCTCTACTTGGACTGAACTTGTAACTACTAGCGAAATTTTCCCAACCTGAGCCACAACCCCATTACAACCAAAAGTAAGACCCTATGACTCGTGTTTTGTGAATATTGATGCGTTTGATGAAGAGAAGAAGTGCAAGCATATAGTAGAACTTTCCATTTGAATCGAGTTGAGCGTATTGACCTATCTAAACACTTGAGAGATGAGTGAATCGATATAATTCAGTGAGGGACTATTAAGACTTGTTTTCTTTCATGTTCGATCAAGTGCCATTGCTTTCCACTCATTTGTGAGTTCAGGCTTCCATGATGAATTACGAGACTTTACGATACTTTTACATTATCGGTTGATTGTATGTATACCTGATGATTAACTTGATTATTCAATCCTTCTCGTTTATTTGTCGTGTGTTTTATTTCTTTTTGCTTGAGGGCAAGCAAAGTTTAGGTTTGGGGGGATTTGATGAGTCGATTTTTGATCGTCTCATTATGTTCTTTCGAATGGCACTTTCATTTGTTTTCAAGTGTTTTTGCTCTTTTTACGCGTGGTATGTTGTGTTTTTGTTTTGTATGTATCCGGACGAAGATTGTGGTGAAATATGCGCTTTTATGGCCAATATTGGAGTTTACGACGATCAAGAGCTAAAACGGGGCCTAAAACGACGAAAGATTTAAGCAGTATTGGTCAAATCTCCTAAATCCCAGAAATTCCACTCCGAATTGTGATGTATTCTCCTTTGATATAAATTCCTCGTGAAATTAGCTTCGAAACGGTATATCATATGCTAAAATCCGAGGTGTATTGATACAAGAACGAAGGATCAAGCCGAAGAAGACCAAAAACCGGACTTGGCTGCACCAGGCGACTCAACTAGGCTGCACCAGGCACTCGGCTGCAACAGGCAACTCGGCCGTGCCATGGGACACGGCGGGTCTCATTCCAGTCAAAACTGCATTTTCCGGATGAGAAAGACTCGACCGTGCCTTTTGGGACACGGCCGAGTCGCGATCGGCCGTTTACACTTCCTGGCGCAGTACAACACGGCCGTGTCATGGGACACGGCCGAGTCTCAAGACAGATACCCTTTTTCTTATCCAGCGCAGTGCGACACGGCCGTGTCCCAGGACACGGGCCGTGTCACTTTTCGGTTCATGTCACTTTCCTTGACATTTTTGCACACCTTTAAGTCTTTGTCTTGATTTTTTTGGCTATAAAACAAAGTGTGGAGACCCTAGGTGAGGGAGACTTATCTGGTGGAAAAGATATTTTGGTGAAAAACACAAGATTGAGGGAGAAAACACCAAAAAGTGAGGATTGAGTGAGATTATTTTCATCATCTTCCTTGTATGTTCTTGGAGTGAAAAATACTTTTTTTGAGATATAATAATTCCTTGTATAATTTTGTTGTGAGTTCTTGAAAGAAGATCATCAAACCTTCATCGGGAATTCGATTTCGGCATTTACAAGGGAAGTTTTTACCATGTTTTGTTCTTCAATTTCCATTATTGTTGAATTAATCATGTGTGGCTAAACACTTCATATGGGTTTTTAGATATAGCCACGCACATGTTTTCGATTGATAGTTCCTTTTGATTTTCCGGGTAAAGTTTGGGATTGTTCCTCTTGTTCGTTCTTCATATAAGAACTTTTGAATTAGATCATCAAACCTTTTTCATTGTTGTTATTATTATTCAAACCGAGGGTTTTTGTCGGTGTTCGCCATCAAACGACCCGATAGAAACGATTGTGAATGTTCTCGAGCTTTTTTCGCGCGATCTTTTAACGATTTACCTCATCAAAAGTAGTCGGTTAATTGATTGTTAGCTAGAGTTTCATCCCCATCAAAAGAGTATCCCTTAATTTTCGTTGAGAACAATTGTGATTTTTAGAATTACCGCCATCAAACGGATTTCTTTTAATCGTGAGCAATCGATAATTCCAAACCTTATTTATTTGAGTATCGGAACTAATAATTGATTACGTGTGTGTCGGTGAATCTAAATTCCCATATCAATCTCATTATTGTTATCTCTCATTTATCCGACGATCAAATTGGTGTTGTTATCACTTAGTTTATTTTAATTTCATGCGTTAGTATTATAATCCAATCGAACTAATGATGTATTTTAATTTATTTTACTTTTGTTCATTCGACTATTTGCCGAACATTATCGAATTTTAAACCATTTCCAATTCCTCGAGAGATCGACCTCGGAGTTACTTGCCGCTTCCTACAAGAGCGATTCGTACACTTGCGAGAATTTAATTTGAATACATCACCTTTACAGTCTCTAACTTCAACCAGTGAAGTACCCCGAACTCAGGATTATAGACAAGAGTTTTTGTCTTCTCCAACTAAGAGCTTCTTTAAGTATGAACTTTTAGAACCGCTCTTTTCACGATGCTATAGATTGCTTTTTGATTGCTTGAATGCTTTGATCGCTTGAAAGTATGTTCGCGCCGGTGATTGCTCAGTTTCAAATCTTCGGATATATATATAGGTCACGATCTCTGAGCTTTTTCCTTGTAGCCGTTGCAAATCTTTTGAACAAATCCGTTCATTGGAGGGAGACTTCTTTGTTTAATCTTTCTGAACGTTGCAAGGCTGGATTCGCATTATTTTAATCTATCTTCCGACCGTTGTGAAGACTCTGCATGTGATGCGCCGAATCTTTTGATTATAAAACGTTTAAAGTCTTCAAGGTGGGTCTGGATAGCTTTTTTAATTCATATCTCTTGCGGGAATCACTCCAATTTTTCTCTTCACGTTGCATGTGACTTTCCGTAATACTTGACTTTTCAACGCATGCTGACGTGGACTTGGAGTACTTGGCTGACTTCGACTAGGCTGATGAGCAGTTAACATCTCTGCAGTCTGGACCTCTCTGATGTTCACTGTTTGTGACTTATCTGATCAGGTGACTTGTCTGAGGTACCTTGGCTGCAGTCTGGTCAAACTTTTCTGATAAAATGTGTTGACCAGAACTACTCTGACTCAACTCGACTGATCCTCTCTGATGGACTTAGCTGTACTTAGCCGATTTTAGCCTAACTAATTTTTGGCCTACAGAAGATACTCATTTGGTTCTTCTTTACATTTTGCCAAGTTTTATACTTAACATATTTGGCCTATGGAAGATACTCATTTGGTTCTTCCTTACATTTTTGCCAAGTAATAAACATTTGATTTTATATTAATGACATCATCAAAATCTAACAAGTATTCCTAACAAATTCCCCCTATTTTGATGATGGCAAAACTTTAACCAAGTAATCAAATGATCAAGTCTGCACTTAAGTGCAAGACACAAACTAAAGTCAGTCTAGTTTTTGAGACAACTGGGAATTGTCATTCAAAAAGACTGTTATAAAATTAATTTTTACAAGTACATGTCTGAATTTTACAAGAAAATTTTAAGTACATAAATCATTACAAGTAAAAAATAATTTAAGAGTCATATGCCTCTTCCTCTACCTCTTCGAATAGGCTGTTTGGCAGGTCTGAAGGGTTTAGCTCCAATTGGTCTTATCTTGACTGGGGCAAGACCATATTTCCTTCTTACGACTAGAGCAGCAAAGTCTTGGTCTTCTTTTGAAGAGAACTTGTGCTCTTCACATAGCTTCCTAATTTCTCTTTGAAGCTCTAGTTCGTTAAGCTCATTGTCCAAACGGGTCGGCGCTTCCTTTGCTCTGAATGTGGGAATCATAGGATAAGCCTGCCATTTGGCTGCATACTTAAGCATTAACTTCCACAGAGTAGGCCATCTAGTATCCATGTAGTTGATGAATGACTGTTGGGGCGAGCATTCTTTATCATCAAGTATCTCCCAGAGATAGAACTGCTCTATGAATTGTTTCTTGGCATCCGCCCAACGAGTCATGAATTCTGTTGGCAAGAATTCTTCAACAAACCACAACTGTTTGCCTTCCCATTCGAATCTTTGTAGCTCTTCTTGCTTTCTTCTCTTCTTCTCCATGGACTGCTCTTCAGGTAGACTGGGGGCAGATATCTCCTTTCTTTTCAGGCTTGATGGTCCTTCAATTTGAAGAATATCTTGCCTCTTTTTTGTTCTTAGCTCTGCCCTTATCTCTCCTTGATTACTTCCTTCCCCCTGAACTCTATCTTCCCCCTTTTTTCCAGCATCAACTAGGGTAGTTAATTGCTGCTCCATTCTGCTCATCCAATCAGACATGCCAAATGGCATTATGTTGTTGGTAGGGGGAGGGGGCTGAGGAACTTCTCTCTGCAACAGAGTGTCGATCTTTGCATTGATGGATTGAAGGTCAGGAGTGACCTGAGATGCCAGCAGCTCTCCAATTGTATCTTTCACTATCTGCCTGATCAGCTCAGTCATGGCAGGAGATATCTGAGCTGGTGGAGAGTGCTCTCCTGAGCCTTCTGCAATCGAACCACTGGACTGCAAGCTTCTGTCTGCAGCTGGTACTCCAGATGAGGTCTTCTCTAGGGTCCCTGATCTGGAGTCCTCAGCTAACTCCGCGTCTAGGCTGGTGTACCGGGCATGTACCACAGTCCTATCTGCAGCTTCTTGTGTCGGCTCTGGCTCCGGCTCCTTTTCTTCTTCTACCTTCTCTTCCTCTTTCTCCTGTTCCTCCTCCTTTTCTTCTTCTGCCTTCTCTTCCTCTTTCTCCTTTTCTTCTTCAATATTTTCCTTTTCTTTTTCCTCATCATTTTCTTTTTCTTTTTCAGCTCCTTCATCTCCTCCATCATCATCATCATCATCATCATCATCATTATTGTCATCATCCTTCCCGTCTTTTTCTCTTTCATCATCATTTTGCTTTTCATCATCATCATCATCCTCCTTTTCTCCTTCATCTTGTTCTACTTCTTCTTCTCCTTCTTCTTCTTCTTCTTCTTCTTCTTCATTCAACTCTTCTGTCTTCTCTACTTCATCAGGTTGATTTTCAACTAAGATATTTTCTTCTTCTCTGCTCTCCTCCTGCTCTTCTTCTTCATCGTCCAAACCAACAACTTCTTTATCTTCTTCTCCATCTACCTCCTCAATCTTAATTTCCTTTTCAACTTCCTCCTCAACAACTTTCTCATAAGATCCGTCAAAAATACTAAGCATAATGCAGTGGATGAACTGGTCCATGTTGGTTTTAAAATTGGACATGAACCAGTCCTCCTGAAGGATCAAAATTGTGTCTGATGTTTTACAAAAATCTATCAGCACATCCTCCGTGGCTTGGGGATAGTCCCAACCACAAGTGTCAATAAAAGATTGAAGTTTGACAAAAGATAGGGATTTCAAAAATTTCCATTCTTCAAAAATTTCAAGGAACGATTGTTTTAAGGCTAGAGGTTTAACAAGTTGTAGTTGTTCGATGGATAGATTGAAAGTATTATTTTCTAAGAGGTTAAAGATATAGTTGGCTTCAGGGATAGAAATTATTAGACCTGCTTCTTCTTCCTCAGAGATGTAGGCTGGGGGGGTGAGTACAGCCACAATCTGAGTCTCGTGGGTGCCTGGGGCAGGCTGGTCTTCCAGGTGAGTTGGTGACCTGGCTGAGGGGCTGGCAAGATGATCAGACTGCTCTTCCTCACTAAATTGGAGTCTCCTTGGCCTCTTGGGAGAGGGTTCTGGTGATGACTGCATGATAGAAGGTCCTTCAGGGGCTAGTACCCTTCTCTTAAATCGGACTGCTATGGGAGTGTCGTCGGACTCGGTGTCTGACTCGACTGCAGTTGGGATGTCGGCTGCAGGTCTGTCCGACTCCTGACGAATAATATCTCGGATATGGCCTTGTGTCAGGTAGGTCCTTCAGCATATGGGCTGCTCTCCTTGTGCCTCCCAATTTTCTCAGCTTCTCTTGGTCCAGATGACCAAGTATTTTGTTGGGATGGAAGGGGTCAGTGCTTCCCTTCGCCATGCCTGTCTTTTCCAGCATCCAACTCAGCTGCATTCCAAACGCCAGCTTTGTCTTAAATCTCTTCTCATCAACAAGCCATTCGGCTTTATTGACCTCTCGAACGAGTTGCCTGAATATGTAATCTGCCCAGTCAATTTCTTCTTCCTGAATTAGTGCTCCCAGCACCATAAATTTCGCCGACGACAGTTGATCATAACTGCCGGCCATCCCCATGATTATTTTGTTGGTTATGTCCAACGCAAAACGATAAACTTTCTTAAGCTCACTCCTCTTGGCAGTGAGTTTCAACTTTTCGGGCACATTCTCCACCTTAATCTTCTTCCAGATTTCGGCAGAAGACTGCTTGAGAGCTTCGAAGGCTATGCCGCGGTGCTTCATACCGAAAACAGTACGGATCGACTCTCGAGATATGTCGACCTGAATTCCTCCGATTGTGCTCCGAATTCCGTCTTGAATTATACAGGCTTCGCGATAGAACGCGATAACATCCTCCTTGTACAGATGTTGAGGGTTGATGTCTAGAAATGGGTAGATCCCATTGAGTTTCATCGCGCGGATTAGGTTAAACACATCGTAATCCTCCAGATTAGCTTCCAATAAGACTTCAAAATCGACGACCAGCGAGAAAATAATCTGGTCCTTGACCGCATTCAGGTTGACGCCTTCGAAGTAGGATGCCATCTCTGCAAACAAAAGATTTTAGTGTATTTGGTGTTCAAGGAATTTTTGCTCTGAAAAATCTAGGGTTTCTGGTAAGCGTAAAAGGGTAAAGTAAAGTGTTTTCTTTCCTTATAAAAAAGATGAAAAGACGTATGGATTAATTTATAATATATTTGAAACGGTGGTACGCCTTTTGATATTCTTTTGAATTTCAAATTTGAATCGGTGGTCCATTTTAAAATTTGACGGTTGGTTTTGATTGACCACCGTGGAGGTTGATTTAATAAGCGATTGACGCGTGTAAAAAAATGCCACTTGTGAAACAAACATTAATATATTTAAATGCCATTTGTTAACCAAAATTAATATAATAATATTATAAATATGGCAGATAATAATTAAATATTCAGAGGTCGGTTTAGAAAACTTAGCTGGTCTGATTTGTTGACTGTTGACCGCTCTGCATCAGGTGAGTTGACTTCTGCTTTGATATTACGATCAGCTAGGTTGCTTTGTCCGTCCTTCGTCTTCTTGCCTGCATCAGCTAGGATCTGATTCTTCAGCTGGGTCCGTCCTTCCTCTGAAATGCTTCAGCTTGCTTCAGTACTAGATTCCCAATCTAGTAATCCAAGATCTATGTCTTTCTTCTGGCAAGGGTTTGGTAAAGATGTCATCTATCTGATAGTCTGTGCTGACTCTTTCAACTCTAACCATTTTGTTAAGCACATGGTCTCTGATGAAGTGGTGCTTAACATCAATGTGCTTCGTCCTTGAATGCAACACCGGGTTGTTGGTTATTGCAATAGCACTATTGTTGTCACACCAGATAGGAACTTCATTTGCAATGATATTATAATCCCTTAGCTGCTGTCTAATCCATAAAATTTGTGCACAACAGCTACCTGCAGCTAGATATTCTGACTCTGTAGTGGAGATAGAGTTAGAAACCTGCTTCTTGCTAAACCAGGATATCAGTCTGGTTCCTAGGAATTGGCACGTTCCACTAGTGCTCTTCCTGTTGATTTTGCATCCTGCGAAATCTGCATCTGAGTATCCTGACAGCTCGAAATTATCATCCTTGGGATACCATAGTCCAACATTGATTGTAGACTTAAGGTATTTTATTATCCTCTTGGCTGCATCTAGGTGTGATTGCTTCGACTTGGACTGGAATCGCGCACAAACTCCTACGGCATAGGATATGTCTGGCCTGCTTGCAGTGAGGTACAGAAGAGATCCAATGAGTCCTCTGTAGTGGGTTGAGTCTACTGATATGCCTGCCTTGTCTGCATCCAGGTGAGTACTTGTGCTCATAGGAATTCTTGCGGGCTTGGCTGATTCCATTCCATATCTCTTGATCAGATCTTTGGTATACTTGGCTTGGTTGTTGAAAATTCCTTTTTCCATCTGCTTAACTTGCAGTCCGAGAAAGAAGTTAAGCTTTCCCATCATACTCATCTCAAATTCTCCTTGCATGAGATTGGAGAATTTCTCGCATAGCTCTGGATTGGTTGATCCGAATATGATGTCATCCACATATATCTGGACTATTAATATGTGGCCTTCGTGCTCTACTCTGAATAGGGTTTTGTCAACTTTCCCTTTGCAAAAACCATTTTTCTCAAGAAACACATACAATGTTTCATACCACGTTCTAGGTGCTTGCTTAAGTCCATAGAGAGCTTTTAACAGCTTATAGACTTTGTCTCCTTTGACAAAACCTGGGGGTTGCTCTACATAGACTTCTTCTTCTAGGATTCCATTTAGAAAAGCACTCTTTACATCCATCTGATATACTTCAAAATCCTTGAATGCAGCATATGCGAGGAATAGTCTGATGGCCTCTAATCTTGCAACAGGTGCATAGGTTTCATCAAAATCTATTCCTTCACACTGTGCATAACCTTTTGCTACAAGTCTGGCCTTATTCCTAATAACAGTTCCGTCTTCATCACTCTTATTTTTGTACACCCATTTGGTGCCAATAACTTTCTTGTGATCAAGTCTGTCTGTTAGTTCCCAAACTTTGTTTCTTTCCATCTGCTCCAATTCCTCTTGCATGGCATTTATCTAAGAGTAATCTTCTAGGGCTTGTTCTGTAGTTTTAGGTTCTATTTGTGACATAAAGCATGAGAACATAGCCATTCCCACTGGTAGGGTTGACTGTCTTGTCTTAACTCCATCGATCCTTTAGATGATTTCTTTGGATTGGGTGATCTTTCACCACTTGGGGATGTCGTCCTCTTACGGGTTTGTTCCCCTGTTGGATTGCTCGGTGGATTACGCATCACCTGGGTTCGCCCCGCAATCGGATCAGCTACCGTCTTGTCATCTGCAGGTTGAATCTGATCTGCAGGTGAGTCTTTATCAGCTACGGCTGGGTCTTCATCAGCGGCAACTGGATCAGATAGGTTCGGTGATCCTGTCTGATCTGCAGTTGGGTCTTCAGCAGCTGCAGCTGGATCATCAGGCTGGTCTACAGGTGAGTCCACCATTCCAGTGTCATGTACAATGACTTCTTCAAGGGTCACTGATTTGAGCTTGTTCTCAATTAGCTCAACTTGTTTCCTGTACTCAACGGTAGATTCATCAAAAACAACATGGGGTGTTTCCTCCACATCTAAGGTTCTTTTATTAAAAACTCTATATGCCTTGCTTCTTTGTGAATATCCCATAAAGAGACCGTCATCAGTTTTAGCATCAAAGGCATTTAGTTGTGTTTTACCGTTGTTGTGGATGAAACACTTACAACCAAAAACATGAAAGTAAGCAACAGTAGGAGTTCTATTATTCCAAATCTCATAGGGAGTTTTGCCATGTCTCCCTACTATCATACTCTGATCGGGTGTGACAGTGTGTTGATAGCTTGACCCCGAGAACCTTTGGGCGGTGTCCGCTTCGCAATCATGGACCTTCTTTGCTTCATTCAGGGTTCTGTTTCTTCTTTCAGCAACACCATTACATTGGGGCGTCCCTGCCGCAGAGAGCTCATCTTTGGATCCCATTCTGATCGCTGTAATCAGTTATCGCCTTGTTGAGAAACTCTCCTCCTCTATCTGATCTGATCTTGATGATGGATAGAGATTTCTCATTCTGGATCCTTCTCAGCAGCTCAGGTAGCTTGGTCAAGGTTTCACTTTTCTTATATAGGAAGATAATCCAAGTGTACCTTGAATAATCATCTACTATTACAAGTGCATGCTTTCGGCCGCTCAGAGTCCTTGGCTTGATAGGACCAAATAGATCCATGTGGAGTAGATCTAAGATCCTTGTTGTGAGAGTTGTCGGCTGGACTGGCTTGAACGATGCTCTGGTCTGCTTTCCTTTCTGACATACATCACAAAGTGCTTTCTTCTTGAATGCTTCATTTGGAAGTCCTCTGACCAGCTTCTGAGAACTGATCTTATTGATGGCTTTGAAGTTTAGGTGACATAGTCTTTTGTGCCACAACCATCCGTTCTCAGCTACTGTCTTGGATAGAAAACAGGAGTTAGGTGTTCCTGTGTTCCAATCAATCATATAGACATCTCTCCTTCTGAAACCTTGTAGCTTTACTTCTCCAGATAAGATATCTATCACCATACATTTCCAGATAGTGAAGACTACTAGGTTCTTCTCACACGTAAGCGGCTTATGCTCAGGAGGTTGTACTTGAGCCCTTTGACATAATGAACTTTGGATATCACAATATTTCCTCGGTGCAGCTCTCCAAAGCCTTTTGTTTGTCCTCTAGAGCTATCTCCAAAGGTTACATCAGGACCTCTTTCTTTGGTGTATTTGGACAGCATCTTCTTGTTCCCGGTCATATGCCTCGAGCATCCAGAATCTACAAACCATTCTTCACCTCCAAAATTTGAGCTTGTGGAGATGTGGTTGTAGTCCTTCCACCTTTTCTGCAATCAGACAAACAGAGATTTAGGTACCCAAATCTGTGTGGGTCCTTTGGGGTTAGCTGGTTTCCTGGAGAATTGATTTCTCCTTGGATTGTAAAAGTTGTTATTATTATTATTATAACCCTCATAAGGTGTGTAAGTTCGAGGTCTGAATCTCCTATTGGGATTGTATACTGGATATTCCTCAAAATTTTGATAGTGTGGGCCATGTCTAAATCTTGGCTGAGACCATTTATTGAATCTTTGAGGTCTCCACACTTGTTCATTTTGGAAATTGGGATAACCTTGAGGTTTCCATCTGCCCCTCCCATTTTGAAATCTGTTTTTAGGGAGTTGTTGGTAATAGTGGGCATGTTATGCAGCCGCTTTGCTTTTGCACAGCCCATTGCCTAGTCGCCTGTCTAGGTGGCTGCCTTGTGTAACCTGACTGTAGCCTAGACATGTGACTTGGCTGTTGCCTGTTTTTAAATATCGGTTTATATGTAGGCTCAACAGTCGAGACAATTGTTTCTCCCTTGATAAACTTTCTTTTAGAACTAGAGGGAGTGTGAGGATCATATCCAAGGCCTGATTTGGAATATAGTGGCCTTTTATTGGTACACAATTCTTCCATGGTTGAAGACGCCTTCAGGGAGGTTATTTCCTGCGCCTGAGTCTTATTTACTTGTTTCAGCTTAGTAAACTCAGCTTTGGCATGAGCAAGTAAAGCTGATTTTTCTTTAAGTAAAATGGTTAGTCGGTTTATCTCAGCTGTATTAACATCAGCCTGATTTTTAAAGTCAGCTGCAGTTATCTCAACCTTATTCAGATCTAGGCTGAGTTTTTCGAAATCATTTTTCAGTTGCCTATTCTCATCTTGCAGCTGAGTCTTCTCTCTTGATCTGATTTGGTGTGCGATTTGAGTGTTTCAAAATCTTTAAATAAGCGATTTACCGATTCGTGCAGATCCATATCTTGTGACATGGCCGAGCTATTATTTGAACCGGTGGGTTTAGAAGTTACCTCTTCATCGCTAGGTTTGCCATCGAGCGATCATACTCTTCATCTTCATCAGAAAAGAATCCGCTGCTTGATTCGACATGCTCCTGGTCTTCTCCGATGAGGGCCATTCTTCTATCTTCTTTTCTGCCCACCTCCTTCTTGGTTTCGTCCTTCTTGAGCTCAGGACAGTCAATTTGGATGTGTCCTGTCTTGTGACAATTGTAGCACTCTACTTTCCAGCTTCCAGCTTTCTGGTTCCTTCTTGGATTCTCCTTATAATTTTTCTTGTATTTGGAGTAGTTCTTTCGAAAGTTGCTGAACCTTTGCATTATAAACGCCATTTCTTCCTCAAAATCTAGTGGATTTGGAGGCTTTACATCAGATAGGCTCTTGGCAGGGGACTCGGCTGCAAATGCTATTCCCTTCTCTGCAGGCTCAGTTGAGGATGAACTTGGAAGCTCAAACTCATAAGCCTTCAGATCAGAGAACAACTCTTGGATCTTTATCTTATTCAGGTCCTTGGACTCTCTCATGGCCACGGCCTTCATGCTCCATTCAGGGTTGAGAGATCTGAGAACCTTCAGTGCCATTTCCCTGTTGCCATAGGTTTTGCCGAGGGAGTTGATCTCATTAATAATCTCAGTGAACCTTGTGTCCACTTGATCTATGGATTCGCCGTTCTTCATTTTGAAATTGTCAAACTTTTGAATAGCGATTGACAATTTATTTTCTTTGATTAGCTCCGTTCCCTCACACATTAAAGCTAATAGATCCCAGATTTCCTTGGCATTCTTGCAGTTCTTGATCTTGACCATAGTGGATTTGTCAAGAGTCTGATATAATACATCTCTGGCCCGGTTATCAAGATTGGCCAGTTTCCTTTCTTCGGGAGTCAGCTCTGTCCTCTTCTTAGGAATCTTCTCTGGCTTCCCTGCTGCGATCTCCTCTGCTGTGTTGTCCTTCTCGAAGATGAATGGACCATCCTCTATGATGCACCACATATCGTCATGAATCGAAGATAAGTGTGCCTGCATCCTTATCTTCCACAGATCATACTCGTCAACTGAAAACACAGGGAGTCTAGAATGCATGTGTTCCATTATAAAATGAGAGTAAAGATATATATCTGATATAGATCTGGTTCGTGCAATAAATGAACCAACCTCTCCGATACCACTTGTAGGTCACAAGTCGTCCAGGTACAAGTCTAGAGGGGGGTGAATAGACTTGTAGAAACTCTTAAACTCTTTTTCACGAAGAGTGAGTTTCTTCAGCTGATAGGTAAACAAATGACTTGAAGTCGTTTGTTTTTTAACATATGCGGAAGTCAACTGATGACGAATAGAAAGCAACTTAATGAAACACTTAACAATGAATGCAGCAGTTAAAGTATGATGCAATAAAACAGTAAAGAACACAAGCGATTATAGTGGTCTCAGAGGTGGGGTAATCCTCTACTAATCCACTTTTCTCCAAACCAGTTGGAGATGAATTCACTATAATTCTCAACCAGTGATAAATATTACAGTAATTCAAACAAAACTACAACAGCTTCCAACCAGTGGAAATCCGTGCCGTTGTACCACACTTGACTGCCTTGCACCTCTTGATCCTCGATCCTCGGATGCCTTTACAGTCTCTAACTTCAACCAGTGAAGTACCCCGAACTCAGGATTATAGACAAGAGTTTTTGTCTTCTCCAACTAAGAGCTTCTTTAAGTATGAACTTTTAGAACCGCTCTTTTCACGATGCTATATATTGCTTTTTGATTGCTTGAATGCTTTGATCGCTTGAAAGTATGTTCGCGCCGGTGATTGCTCAGTTTCAAATCTTCGGATATATATAGGTCACGATCTCTGAGCTTTTTTCTTGTAGCCGTTGCAAATCTTTTGAAAAAATCCGTCCGTTGGAGGGAGACTTCTTTGTTTAATCTTTCTGAATGTTGCAAGGCTGGATTCCCATTATTTTAATCTATCTTCCGACCGTTGTGAAGACTCTGCATGTGATTCGCCGAATCTTTTGATTATAAAACGTTTAAAGTCTTCAAGGTGGGTCTGGATAGCTTTTTTAATTCATATCTCTTGCGGGAATCACTCCAATTTGTCTCTTCACATTGCATGTAACTTTCCGTAATACTTGACTTTTCAACGCATGCTGACGTGGACTTGGAGTACTTGGCTGACTTCGACTAGGCTGATGAGCAGTTAACATCTCTGCAGTCTGGACCTCTCTGATGTTCACTGTTTGTGACTTATCTGATCAGATGACTTGTCTGAGGTACCTTGGCTGCAGTCTGGTCAAACTTTTATGATAAAATGTGTTGACCAGAACTACTCTGACTCGACTCGACTGATCCTCTCTGATGGACTTAGCTGTACTCAGTACTTAGCCGATTTTAGCCTAACTAATTTTTGGCCTACAGAAGATACTCATTTGGTTCTTCTTTACATTTGGCCAAGTTTTATACTTAACATATTTGGCCTATGGAAGATACTCATTTGGTTCTTCCTTACATTTTTGCCAAGTAATAAACATTTTATTTTATATTAATGACATCATCAAAATCTAACAAGTATTCCTAACACGTATATCGGTCGTTGTTGACTGTTAAAGATGTTGTTGTGTCAGTTGTGAGATGTTGTATCAGTTGTGATCCTACGGGGTGATATGTTGTTTGGTTTTTGTATTGTACGTCGTGTTTGAAGTCGATTTGTTTTTAAATAAGTGAATGTTGTGGTTTTTGTGAATTTTTAACGAGTTCTATGTTGATCTAAGCCTGGTAGGTTCTCCACAAAAAATTTACGGCGCTGTAATATCTCCGTAAATTACGGGGGTGTTACAGAATATAGTATCGGAGCTTAGGTTTATGGATACCTAGGCTGTCGGTGTTTTTGGGTCTGTTAAAGTGAGTCGGTCGTTGTCTATGATATCATTGGCATGCTACCACCCCGTGTTGCCTGTGATGGAAGCCTCTTCGGATGTTGGTTGTTTCTTTCCCTCGGGAGTAATTATTCTTGTCATCGTGTAATTTATTGTTGTAATCGTTTCCTTGTTGAACTATTTCTTATTCTTCTGTATGCCGAGAGGTTGAGTTGTCCGTCAACATGGCCGAGGTCGTGGTAGAGTAGCGATATCCGAATCCGAGATGTCCGCTTCAGATTCGGCATCTCATTCTGTAGCTGGATCAGATCCGATTCATTCGGGAGGTGCAGGTGGGAGTGGAGAGGCTGAAGTGACTAATGTTCTTCAACAAGTTGTAACATAAGTGCACCAATTAGCTCAAGTGGTGCATAACATTAACACTGGCAGGACTGTTGAGGATCGATGGCTTCAAGAAGTTATGAATATGAATCCTCCCAGATTCAATTGTTCCGGTGATGCGAACAACTGGTATCATTGGTTAGTTGAGCTGGAAAATATCTTTGACGGTATTGGCTGCCCTGAAGCCAAGAGAGTTATAATTGCTCAATATCTGATGGTTAATGACGCTTCGGACTGGTGGCGAGCTGTTAATCCCAGGGACCGTGATGTCACTTGGGAGGAATTTAGAGAACTAATAGAGGCACAATATTGTCCAGCGCCTGTATGATTAGCCACAGTTAGTGAGTTCTTTAGAGCTCAATCGAAGATATTCCTATCTCTGAGGCGACCAAGACATACAACAAGCAGTTAGTGTATGTCCAAGATCGGGTCAGGGATGAAGTAGATAAGATACTTCATTTTGATGCTAGGATGAAACTTGAGGTCCGAAAGTTTATGGCGGGCCTTGGATGTACCACTTTGAGAGAATACCAAGATAGAGCACTCGCTTATGAGATGGTGACAATTCCAGTACCTATGGTTTTGAGCTCGAAGAAACCAAAATTTTCTGGTAGTTTCCGAGGCAGCGGATCGCGTAGGCCTTAATCTTCTATGCAGTCTTCCATTGGTTCACCTCAGCCCAGTGGATGAGTGCCGAGAGTTTACTTTATTTGTGAAAATCCGGGGCATGTCAGTTCTCGTGTTCATTTCGCCCCGTCGATTGTTTTAATTGTGGGAAGCAGGGACATCGGGTGTCATATTGTGAGACAGCGGGTAAGATCTTTGATAAGCAGTCTCCTACTCCAACAGGCACTGTTACGGGTCAGCCTGTTGGAATATTTATTCCAAATATTCATTAATAGAGTTTTGATGATTAAGTTGCTAAACAAAGCAAAACAACAAAGAGGCCAAGCAAAACAACGGAGGAGACGAATACGCAAAAAGCTGCCCAAAATGCATAGATAACGCACGCTATATATATTGTATAGCGCACGCAATCGAACAAGGATAACGTATGTAATAGAGTAAGGATAACGTACGTAACAAGGACTTACATGCAGAACAGACGACTAACCTGATGGAGATAGCGCATGCTACAACTGATGATTAACGTATACTATCGAAGTAGTTTAATGTACGTAACACATGGAGGTTAACGTACGTAATGAGATTTCAAATCAGATGAACGTTGGAAAGAATCTAGTCAAAGTCAGCATATCAAACGAATAGTTTGACAAATGAAGGGAACGGATATTTGAGTTAATGCACCCTATGAAGCATGGTTAACATACGCTACATGAGACAGTTAATGTATGTAACAGAAGGCATAACGTACGTAAGGGAAGAAACGAAGCCACTGGACTGAAATTGGATAACGATAACATATGCTACATGGAGTATATAACATACGTAATGAGGCTTAACGTATGCTATGAAGAAGTGCTAGCGCACGCTAGCAAGTCAAAAGAATCTAACGGCTAGTTTAGGCTCCAATGCCTATAAATACCACTTCTAATGGTATTCATCCACACAACAACGCAAATCATTCGACTAAGTGATCAAATATTGATATTCTTGTTGTTGTAATTGTGCTTATACTGATAGTTTGAGTGTTTATACATTCAACAGATACATGAGAGGAAAAAAAATATGATTGGATTCGGTGTTATTAGGATCAAGGATCCGACATTGTTAGAATCGCAATCGATATCTAAGTGAGGTTTATCTAGTACCGATAGAAAGCTAGAGTGGTTGATTCCTTGTCCAATAGAAAAGAAAAACAGTTTAACTTGGACTGACATAAAGACAAGTAAGAGAATAGTTTACTCGGACCGATAGAAGACGAGCTTGTAACGGTTATGTTGGAGCAATATCGGTATTTGCGCCGTTTGTGCGGAAGCGTAAATATAAAGTGCGGAAAATAAATCACACAAGGATTTATAGAGGTTCGGCCAAACGTGCCTACGTCCTCTCTCGATGTATCTTTTTCTATAGGATAAAGATCAAAACCTCTGCACCTCTCTTCTATCGGTCGAGGGATTACCGTTACAAGCTCGTCTTCTATCGGTCCGAGTAAAATCGTTCTCTTACTTGTCTTTTTGTCAGTCCAAGTTAAACCGTTTTCCTTTTCTATTGGACAAAGAATCAACCACTCTAGCTTTCTATCGGTACTATATAAACCTCACTAAGATAGCGATTGTGATTCTAACAATGCCGGATCCTTGATCCTAATAACACCGAATCCAATCGTATCTTTTCTTTTACCTCTCGTGTATGATTTTGTGTATAACACTCAATCACTCTCAATTTAAGCTCAAGAACAACAATTATAATGTTTACAATGATATCTCAAGTGTATATAAATTGCTTAATGTTGTTGTGTTGGATTAATACCAATGATGTGGTATTTATAGCCTTCTTCAACCAACTAACTGTTACTGCCAGCTTTCATTAGCGTGCGCTAGCCTTCATACCTTAGCGTGCGCTATTGCTTGTAGCTTTAGTCCAGTGGCTACTGTCTCTGTCTGTTAGCGTGCGCTAATACTTCCCTGTAGCGTACGCTAATATTGTATTATTGCATGCGTCATATATCCGTTTATACTTTTTGACTTTGCATCAGAATCTTCCCAATGGATTGATCGACTTGATTCAAACTGATATTTAGCGTGCGCTAAATATTACTTGTAGTGTGCGCTAAGCTTAATTCACTGCGTACGTCATTCTGTGTTTGAATCTCTTCACAACGGTAATATGGGCTCGATAGCGTGCGTTAGTAAACATGTGTAGCGTGCGCTATCTTCATCAGATGACTTCACTTCAGGTAACTTCGAACTCGTCTGTTCTGCAAATAACTCCCGTTAGCATGCACTAACCTTCATCTCTTGCGTGCGCTAAGCATGTATTTTGTTCAGCTTTTTGCGTCTTCGTCTGCTTCAATGTTTTGCTTCGCCTCGATGTTGTTTTGCTTTGTTTAGCAACTTAATCATCAAAACACTATTTATTAATATGTGGAATAAATATTCCAACAGGTTATCCCTCGACCGATAGAAGAGAGGTGCAGAGGTTTATCTTAAGCCTATAGAAAAAGATATCGAGAGAGGACGTAGGCACGTTTGGCCAAACCTCTATAAATCCTTGTGTCGATTTATTTTCTGCACTTTATATAAATCGCTTCCGCAACGCGAAAGAGTTTCACAACTCTATCTCCAAACGGCGATACCGACCAATAGTTTTCCAACAATTGGCATTGGAGCGGTACCTCCAATAAAAGCTTAACATCCGAGGAGTCGTTCCAAATGGCATTTCAAATTGCTCCAATCGAAGGCCTTGCTCTTAACCGACCACTATTTTTTGATTTCTCGAACTTTATGACATGGAAGAAAAAGATGTCAATATTCATCCTAGCATATGACATCGAGCTTTGAAAGGTAATATGTCTTGGTCCCAAAATTCCGACGAACTCAAATGGAACTCTCAAAACCTTTGAAGAGTATGATGATGCGGAGTGGAAAAATGACCATTACAATTGTAAGGCAACTCAACTATTATATTGTGCTCTAAATTCGGAAGAACACAACCGGATATCATCGTGTGATAGTGCCAAAAAAATTTGGAAAATGCTTGAGGTAACACACGAAGGTACGTCTGAAGTCAAGGAGACGAAGATAAACATGCTCCTTCACGATTACGAGTTATTCCAAATGAAGGACGACGAATCCATCACTATAATGCTCGACCAAATTTTGGTCATCACAAATGGATTAGCATGTTTTGGAAAACCACTTTCGAGTAGTGAAAAAGTTAAAAAGATCCTACGATCACTACCTCGAGAATGGGACGGCACGGTTACGGCGATAATGGAATCTAAAGATTTAAATAATCTTGATTTTAGTGCTCTCGTAGGTTCACTTATAAACTACGAGATTGTCCTAAAATCTCATAATGCCAAACCAAAGCCGAAGGAAAAGTCGATAGCCATGAAGGCTAAGATGTCAAGAAAGGAAGAAATCCCGGTTGATGATAGCGACGAAGAATCGGCATATTATGCCAAAAATATTAATAAGTTCCAACACTTATTAAACCGAAGAAAACAGGACATCCAAAAGGGCGAATCTAAGAAATTCGACAACAATTGTCGATTATGTGGTAAACTAGGCCACTTCGCGAAGAATTGCCGAGCTAAACCCAAGAAGGAGGTTTTAATTGCAACATGGAGCGATGAAGACGAAGATGATGATTTTAATAATCAAAATAATTTCGCTCTCATGGCACGAAGCTCATTCGACGATAGAGACGTTGAAAGTCAAGTAAGTACATCCTCTCACGACGAGTTATTTGAAACATTTGAGTTATTGCATACGGATTTTCAAAATGCTTTATCCGAGATTAAATCTCTCCAAGCGAAAAATAAATTATTGGAAACCGAGATTTTCAAAATTCTTAAAAAGGGAAAGTTTATCAAAACCGATCATTCGCAATGCGTTGAAAACGAAAATATTTTGAAGAATGATCTATTGAAAAGTCAAACCGAGCTCAAAAATTTAACGAAGAAATTCTCGTCTGGAAACGAGAAATTTGAACAAATGTCTCAGTTTAAATATATACTTTGAATAAACAGGGGTTGGGATTCAAACAACTTTCTCAAAACGAATCCGTAAATTTCAAAATACCCCGATGTGAAAAATGTTTGAAAATTGGGCATCATTTTACGAATTGCAAAAGCACAAGACGGGCGATAAAAGTTAAAAAGATTTGGATTCCGAAAGGAACTTTTATACCGAATATCGTATATGTCTCTAAAAAAACCCAACTATAAGTTGGATCCCCAAAAATTAATTTTTTAACAAATTGGTACTTTACTCAGGGGGAGTATATTTTTAGAACGAATATTTTTGTCAGGGGTTTTTTATCCTATCATGCATATTTTTATATACATCAATTGGTATTTTATTCGTATTTTATTACACTTTTTGCTGAATACAAAAAGGGGGAGAAATGAGTCGAATCGAATAAAAAGCGTCATGGAAGAATGACGAGAAAAATAAAAAGTAAAAAAGAGGAGAAAATAACAAAAATCGAAGAAGTCAAAAAGAAGAAAAGTAATATATATATATATATATATATATATATATATATTGTACATATCAAAGTTTTCCGACTTTGTCCGTTTCGTTTGTTTCACCCAATCTTTTCTTTTCTGTCCTTTTTGAATTCGAATCGAATAAAAAGCGTCATGGAAGAATGACGAAAAAATAAAAAGTAAAAAGGAGGAGAAAATAACAAAAATCGAAGAAGTCGAAAAGGATAAAAATAAATATTTGTACGAATAAAAAAAGGGGGAGAAAAGAATACTTGAAGAAGTTGAAAAATAAAGGAGAAGTCGAAAAGGACAAAAGAAAAGATTGGGTGAAACTAATGAAACGGACAAAGTCGGAAAACTTTGATATGTACAAATATATAAATATTTTTTATTTTTCAAGTTTTATCCAATTCAAGGGTTGTTTTGTAATCATCAAAAATGGGGAGATTGTTGGAATATTTATTCCAAATATTCATTAATAGAGTTTTGATGATTAAGTTGCTAAACAAAGCAAAACAACGGAGGAGATGAAGACGCAAAAAGCTGCCCAAACTACATGGATAACGCACACTATATATATTGTATAGCGCACGCAATCAAACAAGGATAGCGTACGTAATAGAGTAAGGATAACGTACGTAACAAGGACTTACCTGCAGAACAGACTGTTAGGCGTATTTTTATGCGTTTATTTATCATTAGTTTATATCCATTTTGAGCCTAAAAATGCATAAATGAGCTTTTAATGCACTATTTTTATATGTTTTGCAGGAAATTGGAGTCCGGAAGCCTAAACGACGAAAAACGGGCGAAAACGACGATTTTTGGCGAGGGGCCGCGGCACAAGGAAAGTGAGCCGCGGCACACGAAGGCAACCAGCAATTGCCGAGTGAACTGTACTGTGAGCCGCGGCACAGCTTAAGTGAGCCGCGGCCCAGGAAGAAAATATGCGCCCAGGCATCCGGCGCTGAGCAGCAGGGGCCGCGGCACAAATTAAGTGAGCCGCGGCCCACGAGGCGGTTTTGATGTTTTGGCCGCGGTTCTGGGCCGTTTTTGGAGCCTGTTCCCAACCTAATTCCCGGACGCATTTTGGAGGCTGATAACAGTTATAAATAAGGGTTTAAGGGCTGAAGACAAGGGGGGATCGGACAGAGGAGGAAGCATCGATAGCTAGAGAGAAGAACACAAGGAGGAGATTTGTGGGCGACGACAAGACCACGGATCCCTACGGTTTTTCTTAATTTTTCCGCATCTTAGTTCCAAGATCTAATTCGAGTAGGATTTTGATTGTAGCCGATTACATGACGGTTTGATTTATTTATTATTATTATTTCAATTCATTCGTTATTCTATTGAATTGGATTCTTCTTACTGTTCGTAATGCTTTTTAATTGTCTGGCCAACAGTTGAATTGTTTTGAATGTCTTTATGGATTCGGGAGATGAAATTTAGGCATAGTTCTTGTGAGAATAATCATGATTTTCGTGAGATAGGGATATACTCATGGGAATTGTGAAGCCTATTTATTGTGGGAATTCTTGAACTGTTTTAGCTATTAATTATCTAATTCGAATAGGGATATATCGAGTTAATAATTCGTAGTATTTTCTATCGACCTTGGGAAAGGCTTTAGAATAATTTAGGAATTTCTGGCTTACAATCAATTGAATAAAAGTGAATTGAATTGAATAAAAATCATTCCTGATTGTTTGAGGTGAAAATCATAATCCTACACCCTTATTATTATTATTATTATTATTATTATTATTATTACTATTATTATTTATTTTTCTGCAATTAGTTTAGATATAAATTCTATTTAATTGTTCTTCAAATAAAATTACGAGTCGACTATATTTTGGTACTTAGTGAAAACAGTCCTCGAGGGAACGATATCTTACTTATCACTTTATTACTTGTTGACACCGTGCACTTGCGGCATAGTGTGAGGGATTTCCTCACAATAAGTTTTTGGCGCCGTTGCCGGGGACTGATTTTTCGCTAATATCAATACCAAGCGACTCTAATTTTAATTTGAAGTTTTTTTTCTTTAGTCTCTATATTTTTATTTTTTATTTTTTCATTATGTTTTCCTTTGATTATCATAACCTTTGGCATTTTATAAATTTCGATGATCTTAATAATTTGCCTAATAGGGTCAGTCAACCCCTCCCCCAAAACAAAAGACCATGCTTGAACATTGTGTAGACGTTCTCGAAAATCCTGATAGTACCCCTCTTGAGCGAGAATGTGCACGTCGTGGTCTTGAGATTCACTATGGTTATTTTCCAGTCCATCTATTTAGTAGTGAAGTAGAGGGGGAGGTTGAGAAGAAAGACATGCTAAGTTTTAGGGTCAATTCTCCAGCACCTGATAATTACATAAAGTGTGATGAGCCTGTAGAAGAGGTTATCGTTGATGATGTTTATAAAGAAATTTCATTAAATTGTCATCAAACTTCGACTAATAAGGTGAACACCTTTGTGCCAAAAATTTTATTAACGGTGCCGCGCATAATTTTTCCTAAATCCATAATGGGAGAGATTGACCCCATTACTTTTGATTTTGTTGAGGCTGATTCTTCGAGTTCTAATGAGGTTGTTCATGATAAGTCTTTATTATTTACCCATTCGAACTCTGCTTATTTTTTCATGCCTTATCATTATTATATTCTTCCATCATTTTTTGGTTGCCCGCATAATTATTCTTACTCATTATTTTTGGCAACCGGACATGAACCAAAGCCTCCCTTATGGAATAAGAGGCTTATAGATTGTAAGAAGGGGGTATTTGGCAATCTCCCTAGAAAGAAGCCACGTTGATTTTTTGTTTGCCACGTCGTGCTCAAGACGTAAAATAGAGCGCTTGATGGGAGGCAACCCATCATTTTTACTTTTTTTCTAGTTAGTTGTTTTTATTTGATTTTTCGTTAATAATTTTTTTCTTTGTTTTGTTTTTTTTTTTCGTTTGGATTTGTGTATTCTTGTGGCCCTGATTTCTCTAATATTTTTATTTCTAACCCCAATGATTTATTATCCTTCATATTATAGTCTTTCTTGACTTAATGTCTACAATTATTTCATGACTAGAGACTAAGTTTGGGGGTCCCTCGTGATGTTGAGCATTATTTGAAGTATGGATTGACAGTCGATTCTACTCAGACATGTGCTGGCTTTCAAGAAGACATTTGGAATAAGTTTCACTTTTCCTTATCTCTTTTATTTTCACATGAGTTTTATTATTGATGATGTTATGTGTAGTGGAATAAATTGAAGCATGCGATAATTTTCTTAATTTTTCTTGGGTATAAATTGCGATTGCTTTATTGTCCTTGCATGTTGTTGATGGTTTTGTTCAAAAACGTGAATTTTTCGTGAATTTTTCGTGCTTCCGTGTGTAAAACTGATGTTACGATACTGATGTCTCTTGGAAGAAACGGTTGACTTTTGGTCGAGCTGTAGTCAGCGATATCTGTTTCTGTTGAGTATTCAATTAGGTCCGAAATTTTATCGCTTTTGTAGAAATCTTAGCAGATAAGAAAGGAGACATATGTGTTTTCAAATCGCCGCCTATATGTTTGGTTATACTTTTCGGTTAGCTAGTCGTCCAATAACATGAGTCGTGTTGGCACTTAATTTGAGTTTAGAGCCGGACAGTTTTTCCCAAGAAAAAGTCGAGATATTATTTGTTCTATGATGGGAAGTCTAGTAACCGGGGGTATTCACGTGACCCGTTGTTTACTCTTGCGTAAAACGACAACCCTGATTAGACTAGTGGTTTAGAGATTTCACATTACCGATGATGGGAAGCCTAGTAACCGGGGGTATTCGCGCAACCCGTTGTTTACTTTCGCGTAAAACAGTAACCTTGAATCGGACATGCGGGAATTGCTATTCGAGTTTTTTCTCCGCTGTAGAGGGGGACTTAGTAACTAGAAGCATCCATGTGGCCCATGAGTGTCTTTTACGTCAAACGGTTCCCCAATATATGAGAATGGAAATCCACCATAGGATTATCCCGATGAAACATCCCGAGATCCGAACCTAGTGGTAAACTCGAATCTATATTAATGATCATACATAAGGGAATGCTGTCCGAGGAGTAATGTTGATTATGAAATTCTTGAATTTTTGCCACTAGACTGTGGGACTGGGCGAGTTAGCTTGTTTACTCTAACCCTTCATATTGCGGTCGGTTAAATTCACGCTTGTTAATCTTTGAGCTTGATTTTCCTCATTAACGATTGGTTAGGACTGAAAATGATTACTTCTTGGAATCAGTGTCCGTGGATGTGACTCACTATTACGATACTCGTATTATTCTTTGAGATTTTTAGAGTAGTATTGATTAAGTTAAGCACTACAGATCTGCACGATCATTCATGATACTTTTTATTTGAAAATTGATTTTTGCTTGAGGACAAGCAAAGGCTCAAGTTTGGGGGTATTTGTTAGGCGTATTTTTATGCATTTATTTATCATTAGTTTATATCCATTTTGAGCCTAAAAATGCATAAATGATCTTTTAATGCACTATTCTTATATGTTTTGCGGGAAATTGGAGTCCGGAAGCCTAAACGAGGAAAAATGGGCGAAAACGACGATTTTTGGCCAGGGGCCGCGGCACAAGGAAAGTGAGCCGCGTCACACGAAGGCAACCAGCAATTGCCGAGCGAACTATACTGTGAGCCGCGGCACAGCTTAAGTGAGCCGCGGCCCAGGAAGAAAATATGCGCCCAGGCATCTGGCGCTGAGCAGCAGGGGCCGCGGCACAGATTAAGTGAGCCGCGGCCCACGAGGCGGTTTTGATGTTTTGGCCGCGGTTCTGAGCCGTTTTTGGAGCCTGTTCCCAACCTAATTCCCGGACGCATTTTGGAGGCTGATAACAGTTATAAATAAGGGTTTAAGGGCTGAAGACAAGGGGGGATCGGACAGAGGAGGAAGCATCGATAGCTAGAGAGAAGAACACAAGGAGGAGATTTGTGGGCAAGGACAAGACCACGGATCCCTACGGTTTTTCTTAATTTTTCCGCATCTTAGTTCCTAGATCTATTCGAGTAGAATTTTGATTGTAGCCGATTACATGACGGTTTGATTTATTTATTATTATTATTTCAATTCATTCGTTATTCTATTGAATTGGATTCTTCTTACTGTTCGTAATGCTTTTTAATTGTCTGGCCAACAGTTGAATTGTTTTGAATGTCTTTATGGATTCGGGAGATGAAATTTAGGCATAATTCTTGTGAGAATAATCATGATTTTCGTGAGATAGGGATATACTCATAGGAATTGTGAAGCCTATTTATTGTGGGAATTCTTGAACTGTTTTAGCTATTAATTATCTAATTCGAATAGGGATATATCGAGTTAATAATTCGTAGTATTTTCTATCGACATTGGGAAAGGCTTTAGAATAATTTAGGAATTCCTGGCTTACAATCAATTGAATAAAAGTGAATTGAATTGAATAAAAATCATTCCTGATTGTTTGAGGTGAAAATCATAATCCTACACCCTTATTATTATTATTATTATTATTATTACTATTATTATTTATTTTTCTGCAATTAGTTTAGATATAAATTCTATTTAATTGTTCTTCAAATAAAATTACGAGTCGACTATATTTTGGTACTTAGTGAAAGCAGTCCTCGAGGTAACGATATCTTACTTATCACTTTATTACTTGTTGACACCGTGCACTTGCGGCATAGTGTTCCGCACAACACAGACGACTTACCTAATGGAGATATCGCACGCTACAACTGATGATTAACACACGCTATCGAGATAGTTTAACGTACGTAACACATGGAGATTAACGTACGTAATGAGATTCCAAATCAGATGAACGTTGGAAAGAATCTGGTCAAAGTCAGCATATCAAACGGATAGTTTGACAAATGAAGGCAACAGATATATTGAGTTAACGCACACTACGAAGTATGGTTAACGTACGGTACGTGAGACAGTTAACGTACGTAAGGGAAGAAACGAAGCCACTGAACTGAAACTGGATAACGATAACGTACGCTACATGGAGTATATAACGTACGTAATGAGGCTTAACGTATGCTATGAAGAAGTGCTAGCGCACGCTAGCAATTCAAAAGAAGCTAACGGCTAGTTGAGGCTCCAATGCCTATAAATACCACTTCTAAAGGTATTCATCCACACAACAACGCAAAGCATTCGACTAAGTGATCAGATATTGATATTGATATTCTTGTTGTTGTAATTGTGCTTATATTGATAGTTTGAGTGTTTATACATTCAACACATACACGAGAGGTAAAAGAAAAGATATGATTAGACTTCGTGTTATTAGGATCAAGGATCCAGCATTGTTAGAATCGCAATCGATATCTAAGTGAGGTTTATCTAGTACCGATAGAAAGCTAGAGTGGTTGATTCCTTATCCAATAGAAAAGGAAAACAGTTTAACTTGGACCGACATAAAGACAAGTAAGAGAACGGTTTACTCGGACCGATAGAAGACGAGCTTGTAACGGTTATTCCTCGACCGATAGAAGAGAGGTGCAGAGGTTTATCTTAAGCCTATAAAAAAAGATAATGAGAGAGGACGTAGGCACGTTTGGCCGAACCTCTATAAATCCTTGTGTCGATTTATTTTCTGCACTTTATTTAAATCGCTTCTGCAACGCGAAAGAGTTTCACAACTCTATCTCCAAATGGCGATACCGAACAATAATTTTCCAACACAGCCCACTTAGAGTGTTGGACGCAGTAGCGACAGGGGCAAAACTGAGCATAAGGGTACTCCAAGTACTGGATCGGCTCCACCATGACTGTACGAAATGAGACGGACTGATGAAGTATGGGCTGCAACTACGTCAAGTATTGTTTATATTTGTATGCACCCGGTAGATGTATTGTTTGATTCTGGAGCTACTAACTCCTTTATATCATTTTCTTGTGTGAGTCGTTTGGGTCTTGATGGTCTCTCTACATGTGAACCTTTTATTGTTGGACTGCTGAGTGGGGAAAGGATAGTTGGGGATCGAGAGGTTTTCAATTGTCCTGTAACCATCAGCGGTAGATATTGGCCATCTGATTTAATTGTGATTGATATAAAAGGAGAAGATTTGATCATCGGTGACAATTGGTTAGATCGTCATGGAGTGATAGTAAATTGTCGTCGGAAAGTAATTTCAATAGTTGCACCGGATGGTACCTAACACGTTTTCAAAGGGTAGAAACCTGGTACTACTGGGAAGATTATCCAAGCCATGAGGGCGATGAAGTTGTTGATTCAAGTCTGTACTGGTTATTAGTGTTACGCGATGAAAAAGAAACTGGTGGAGTTCAGTTATCTTCTATTCCAGTGGTGAATGAATTTCCAGACGTATTTCCAGATCATTTACCTGGGTTTCCGCTGCATCGTGAGGTGGAGTTTACTATTGAACTAGAGCCTAGTGCGGCACCAGTATCTAAGGCGGCCCCATCGGAAATGCAAGAGTTGAAGAAGCAACTGAGTGAATTGTTGGACAAGGGTTAGATTCTACCAAGTGTTTCCCCTTGGGGAGCGCCGGTGTTATTCTTCCGGAAGAAAGACGGATCTTTACGATTATGTATTGACTATCGTGAGTTGAATAAACTCATTATCAAGAACAAGTATCCGTTGCCAAGAATTGATGATCTATTTGATCAACTGCAAGGAGCTACGATTTTCTCAAAAATTGACTTGAGATCGGGATATTATCAATTGCAAATTTGGGATTCGGATATTCCGAAAATGGCATTCCAAACGAGATACGGGCATTACAAATTCGTAGTTATGCCCTTTGGTTTGACGAATGCTCTGCACCATTTATGCAACTTATGAACAAGACCTTTATCAAATATCTCGATAAATTTGTGGTGGTGTTTATTGATGATATCTTGATTTATTCATGTAACACCCCGAGATATTCGGAATAATTACAGCACCGTAAACCTTTATATAATAATTTACAAGGCTAAATTAAAATAAGAACTGATCAATACGAACAATACCACCAACAGTTGTGGAATTTAATAACCAATTTAATCATCTAAAACAATCCATTAATACAAAGTTCTCAAATCACCATAAAGAACACACATACTTGAGTACTTATTACAAGAAGAAAAAGAATACCAAAACAATCAGATGGATAACATCGCTATGCCCCTTCGTCATCATGCCGACACTGTGGTTGCTTCCCCACTCCTCGGCTACCTGAACATTATACAAATGTCCACCCCTGCAGGGGTTAGCAAAATGATGCTAGTACAAGTACAAAAACTATACATAACCAAATATGCAACAACAATGCATAGCAAAACACAAAACGTGGGCTTCCTCTACCGGAATCCAACGATGCGAATCCACATGATTCCATCAACACAACACAGGGTAATCCAATGATCCAACGCCCATAGCATAAATCCCAAGATGATCCCGTCGGACCAACACGAGGTGGAAAAACCCGTCCAATGATCTATCGCCCTCAGCATAGATCCCAAGATGATCCCGTCGGACCAACAAGAGGTGGACAACAAATCCAGCGCCCTCATCATAGATCACACGATCCCATTGGATCAATACAACATATACAATACAACTATGCATACACATACTATGTTCATCAACATGAACAACGTATAAATCATAATATGAATGACACTATGACAATTCAACTTGGACGACCTCATGTTCAACAACATGAATGACAATATGCATGATCAAAATCATAAACATTGAACCAAAATAAAACTAAGTACTTGCCTCAGAAATGATGACAAGGATTGATACTTCCAATAACCTTCGTCCTGCTCGAAGAGCTCTCACTCGATCAATTCACAAAATCCGAACCTTAAATATACAATAACACCAATATAACTAACGGTTCCGAATAATCATTTCTAAATATTATACGAACACGGAAAGGTTTAATCTATCCTATCATGATAAACGCACTAATCTGCCCCAAGCCATACCGGTCAAATCATCAATACGTTACTTATCCGAACAATAATCTCATAATATTCCATTCAAGACTAAACACATATTTCGATTGAATTTTTCAATTATACTTCATATTAGTTCTTCCTACAATGATTCTAACCATACCCATCAACAATCCAACACAACATGATTTCGGAATTAACTTCAAACACACCATAATCATCATATAAAACTCGTTACTAGGTTCAACATTATCATCATCTTCTTCTACAAGAGATAAACCCTAAGTTCCATCCATCTAGTTCCCATATACGTGTTGTTCGATCGCATAGTTCATAACAAACTCCATAACCTCAGTAATATATTCATGAACATTTCTAAGAACATGAATTCTCGACGATTAGAGTATCACATACCTTACTACGGGAGGAAATGACGAAATTACTTGATGAAAACCCAACTCCGGAAACTTGAGTACCAATACAAGATGCTTCCCAACTTCAACAACTAAATATAGATGATAAAATGAGGTTTAAGAGGTGGAATGAGCTCTCTGTTCTAGCACGAATCGGACAAGGGGTGAAAGACAATGAGATGGGGTGCTATCCCATTATAATATTCTGAACTTTACGTACGCTAACAGCAAGGCTTTACGTACGTTATTGCCTTAACGTACGCTATTTGCCATGCTTAGCATACGTTAACATCCGGCAGTAGCTCACTGCCTCGTTTCTGGCCTCTCTTACGTACGTTAACAAATACCTTTACGTACGTAATCTGATCAACATAGCGCACATTATCACCCATGTCTAACGTGCGTTAAGCTTCATTGACCTGCTTTATCAAAAATCCGTCCAGGTTCACGCGGGGAGAATCTGACATATTTCTTTCTGGCTCTACATGCCGACCTTATCTGATCTACCTTTGGTTGTTGCTTACGTATGCTACGCTTCGTCCATAGCATACTCTATCTACATAACTTAACGTACATTATGCTCACCTTATAGCGTACGTTGTGACATAGCTGCATGCATGAATTTGTAAACTCTAAAATGCGGTAATACAAATACGGAAATCACACTTCGATCATTAATACACAAAATCAAATGATACAAGTTCGAATACCATTAAAATACACAATAATTATTCGGTATTACATACTCTCCCTCTAAAAAGAAGTTTCGTCCTGAAACTTAAGACGAAAACAATTTCGTGTATCTCGAGTTCATACTATCCTCAGTCTCCCAAGTTGCTTCTTCGACTCCATGTTGAGACCACTGAACTTTAACTAAGGAGATTGGTTTATTCCTTAACTGCTTGACTCGACTCTCGAGTATCTTGATTGACTTCTCTTCGAACGTGCCATCATTAGCCACCTCAATCTTGCCAAAATCGATGACATGACTGGGATCCAGTACATATTTCCGTAATTGGGATACGTGGAACACATTTTGAACATGACTCAGCGATGGCGGTAAGGCCAACCTGTACGCCAACTCCCCAACTCTTTCAAGAATCTCGAATGGTCCCATATATCTCAGACTCAGTTTTCCTTTCCTCCTAAAACAAAAAATTCCCCGAGTAGGAGAAACCTTTAAAAGCACGTGGTCCCCAATTCCAAACTCTAACGGGCGACGGCGCACGTATGCATAAGACTTCTGTCGACTCTGGGCAGTCAACAGCCTTTCGTGAATCAAAGCTACATTCTCTTGAGTCTGTACTATCAACTCTGGTTCCATCCCGATCAAGTCAAGCGAATCATTTCCACTAAGATGCCACATTTCGAAGCGTTATACGGGAGAAGATGTAGATCACCCCTGTGTTGGGCATGCCAACTATTGTTGTAAGTGAATTCAATCAACGGAAGATGAACTTCCCAATCAATTGACCAATCTAAGGCACAAGCTCTCAGCATATCTTCTACTGTCTGAATAGTCCTTTCGGACTGTCCGTCAGTTTGAGGATGATAAGTTGGGCTAAAGTTAAGCTCAGTTCCCAAATCTTTATGAACCGCCTTCCGAAAGTGTGACACAAAGCGACCATCCCAATCTGAAATAATGATCTTCGGCGTACCATGCAATCGGACTATCTCCGCAATAAACACTCGTGCCAACTTCTCTGGTCCCCAAGTATCCTTAATGCCTAGAAAATGGGTCGACTTGGTTAGACGATCAACTATCACCCAAATCATATTCATCCCCGTTCTGGTCCTTGGCATATTGGTGATGAAGTCCATCGATATATCTTCCCACTTCGATTCGGGAATCGGCAGTGGCTTTAACATTCCGACAGGTCGCTGATGTTCAATTTTAACCTGTTGACAAGTTAAACACTTTGAGACGTATTCCGCTACATCCTTCTTCATATTTCCCCACCAGAAATTCTGCTTTAGATCCTTATACATTTTACTGGTGCCCGGGTGAATAGAATAGGGCATAGTGTGAGCTTCCTTCATGATTGTGTGCTTCAAAACATCATCATCGGGGATGCAAAGTCGGCTCTGGAATCTAAAGACTCCATCATCATAAATTACGAATCCTGGGGCCTTTACCTTGTCCATTTCATCACATAATCGAATCATCAGGGGGTCATCTAACTGTTTAGATTTGATTTCGTCGATCAATGATGAAGTTAATTCCATCACAATAATTGCACTTGAACGCCTTGTAACCATACTTGAATTCCTTCACGAATCAACTCTCGCTGAGTGCTAGACTGAGATGTAAGCGTTTCCAACATTCGAATAGAAATAGATTTGCGGCTTAGTGCATCAGCTACCACGTTCGCTTTGCCTGGATGATAAAGAATTTCCAGTTCATAATCTTTAATCAATTCCAGCCATCTCCTCTGTCTCATGTTTAATTCCTTCTAAATGAAAATATATTTGAGACTCTTATGATCTGTGAAGATCTGACAGTGAGTACTCTACAAATAATGTCGCCAAATCTTCAAAGCAAAGACAGCGGCTGCTAACTCTAAATCATGTGTCGGGTAGTTGGCCTCATACGGTTTCAACTGTCGAGAAGCATAGGCAATCACCCTATCTTTCTGCATCAACACGCAACCCAGACCCTGATTTGAAGCATCATTGTAAACTACGAACCCTTCAGTTCCGTCTGGTAGTGCTAATATTGGTGCCGTTGTTAGTCTCCTCTTGAGTTCATCAAAACTAATCTGATATTTCTCATTCCACATGAACTTCTTCTGTAACAACTGAGTAAGCGGACGAGCAATTTTGGAAAATCCTTCCACAAAACGACGATAATACCCAACAAGTCCTAAGAAACTTCGGACTTCCTTCACGTTCTTACGAGATTTCCACTCCAAGATTGCCCCGACTTTCTTCGGGTCTACTTGGACTCCATCGGCTGATATCATGTGACTAAGGAATGTTACTTCCTTAAGACATAACCCACATTTGGAAAGTTTTGCATAAAGCTGTTCATTTATCAAAGTATTCAAAACAATATGCAAATGTTCTGCATGCTCCTCTGGATTCTTCGAATAAATCAAGATGTCGTCAATGAAAATGACCACGAATTTATCCAAGTACTTAAGAATACTCGATTCATCAATTGCATAAACACCGCAGGAGCAATAGTAAGACCAAATGGCATTACTATAAACTCATAGTGCCTATACCGAGATCTGAATGCGGACTTCGGTATATCAGATTCTTTAATCCTCAACTGATGTTATCCTGATCTCAAATCGATTTTCGAGAATACCGTCGCTCCCTGCAATTGATCAAACAAGTCATCAATCCAAGGCAATAGGTATTTATTCTTGATCGTCACCTTGTTCAGCTCCCTGTAATCAATACACAATCGAAGTGATTCATCTTTCTTTCGAACAAAAAGAATGGGCGCACCCCAAGGAGAAACACTAGGTTGAATGTAACCCTTCTGCAATAATTCTTCAAGCTGTTTCTTTAACTCATACATCTCTATTGGCGTCATACGGTATGGTGCTCTAGAAATAGGTGCGGCTACCAGTTCCAATTCAATACTAAACTCTACAGCTCTACGCGGAGGTAATCCAGATAGTTCGTCAGGGAATATATTTGAGGATTCATTCACAACTGGAATAGATGAGAGCTCTACTCCTTCTTTCTTCTTCATGGCATAACACCAAACTGTTTCAACAATTTAATCGCTTTCATGGCTTTGATCACGTTCCCTGAGCTTCCTAGTCTCCATCCTTTGAATAAATTTTCAGATTCGTCATCAGCAATAATCGAGATAACTCTTTTTCGATAATTTAAAATAGCCCCATAACGATTGAGCCAATCGTCTCCAAGAATTAAATCGTCTCCATGGATGTCGATCACAATAAGATTGATGGCCAATTCCTCCCTCCTATCGACATAGGAAAATTCCTAACTTCTATATTTCCCACAATTCTCTCTCGACTCGCAGACTCACAACATAAGGTTCACAATCGTGCAAACACGAGATATTCAAACGATTAACATAGTTCAATGATATGAAAGAATGTGTAGCTCCTGAATTGAATAAGACACTAATTGGTTGCAAAAGAATCTGAATCGTACCTGATGCAACAGCAGTGTTCTGATCATCTGGCCTCCTTATCTCATAAAGATGCGGAGGAATGGACCCAGCACTGGATGCTTCTCTTTTTCCAAAATTCTGCTGTTGTAGACCAATCTGCTGTGTCAGGTTCACACTCGTCTCTTTCGGAACTTGCGCTGAAGTACGAGCTCCAAACAATCTAGTCACATTCCCTCAAAATGTCACACGGTGCCCTTCTTGCCCACATTCAAAACCGATCACAGAAGGAGCGAAACAATCACGCCGAACATGCCCTGGTCGTCCACAGTTATAATACTTCTTCGTTGCGTCTGTAAGTATCGATTTCGTTCTGAACTTGTTTCCGCCTCGGGAAGGGTACGGAGGCCTCTTGGATGAATGGAATAAGGATTGGCCCTTGCGGACCATTACTCTTGCTCTCAGTGAAGTTTCCAGACACTTTCTGCTTCTTCGATTCCGCAAGTCTCTCCACTTCTGTCTCTTTCATCTCATAATCCAGGGCTTTATGCTGATATTGTCGGAGAGTAGTACATTCGAATCCCGACATGTATCGTTGGATCTCCAGCTTCATCCTCATGTCGAAGTGAAAAATCTTTTCTACCTCGGTTCTGACCAGATGTCGCACAAAGGTGAGCTGGTGATTAAAAGTCTTAATCATATCTGTCACAGATGCTTCCAGATCTTGTGGTGAGAAAAACTATCGGACTCTTGCCTCTATAACTGGACGAGGACAATATTGTGCTTCCATCATTAATTTGAATTCTGTCCAGTCAGCATTATGATCCTCAGGTCGAATGGCTTCCCATCAATCGAAAGCTTCTCCAGTCAGAAAATACTAAGCGATCTGAACTTTTTGGTCATTGGGACAATTAATTCCCGCAAATATCTTCTCCAGTTCTTTCAGCCAGTGGTCTCATGTAGGCATCTCTGAAGAACCGTCAAATTTCGGTGGGTGCAATTTGACCACTTCTAAAAGCCACTTGTCTCCCCGATTTTCTTTGTTACGCTGCTGGCCCATCGTCATTTGCATGCGGTCAACCACCTGAGCAAACTGGGTCATTTGAGTGACCACCTGTTGGAGCACTTCAGGCATGTTAGGATTTGCATCTGCCTCTCAGTTCGAGCTCGGTCATTATTAACTGATTCATGTTGCTCGCCAAAACTAAAATCAGCTTGATTAGACAACGAATCCAGGACATACGATGAATCTTCCTATATAGCATTGCCACATCTGCATCCACGACCGCGTACGCGTCCACATCTTCCTCTCAACATACTGTAAACACAAATACCCAATACCTAGAGCAAATCTCCTAAAATTCATCAATATCCACAAAATACACAATAATTAAAATGATAGCATCTAAGAGTAGAAAACTTACAACCAGGGTTCACACGATGACGTTGGCTGTACAGTGATGTTATGCGCGACCGATAAATCAAACAACATAAACTGACCCAACTAAACCTAACTGCCAAGATATCCATGAATCTTAGCTCCGATACTGTAGGTCACAAGTCGTCCAGGAATAAGTCTAGAGGGGGGTGAATAGAGTTATTGAAACTCTTTTCCACAAAGGATGAGTTTCTCAGCTGATATATATGCGGAAGTCAGCTGATGACGAAAGCAAATATCTAATGGAACATTTAAGTATGAATGCAGCAGTTAAGTATGATGCTAAAATAGTAAAGTACGCAGGCAATTTATAGAGGTCTCATAGGTGGGATAATCCTCTACTAATCCACTTTCTCCAAACCAGTTGGAGATGAATCCGCTATAATTCTCAACCAGTGATAAATATTACAGTGATTCTATAACTTAGCTACAACAACTTCCAACCAGTGGAAATCCTGTCATTGCAACTCCTTTCTGACTGCCTAGCACCACTTGATCTTCAAATACTTGGATGCCTATCAGTCGCGAAACTTCAACCAGTGAAGTATCCCTTACTCAGGTTTTAAGACAAGAGTGTTTTCTCTTCTCCAACTAAGAGCTTTCTTCGTATATGAGTGATAATACTGCTCTTCCGATGCTATAGATTTTTGTTTGCTTTGATCGCTTGAAAGTATAGTTCGCACCGTACTGCTCAACTTCAAATCTTCGGATATATATAGGTGTCAATCCTTTGAGATTTTCTTCATAGCCGTTGCAAGTCTGTAACAAATCCGCCCGTTGGAGAAATATGCTTCTTTGTTTTTCTTTCTGAACGTTGCAAGGCTAGATTCCCATATTTTAATCCATTTTCCCACCATTGTGAACTTCCATGTGATGGCGCCGAATCTTTTGATTTTAATATGAATAAAGTCTTCAGAGGTGGGTCTGGATGATTTATTTAAATCATATCCTTCCGGGAATCTCTCTAATTTGTCCCTTATCGCCCGCATGTGGCTTTCTGTAATTATTGACTATTCAACTCATGCTGACGTGGACAGGTTTACTTGGCTGATCACTTAACTGATCTCTCTGAGGTCAAATTGTCTGATGTGCCGTCAACCTTATCTGATGTGCCGATTTGTCTGAAGTCTTTTGACCTGATTGAACTTGACTGATCTGATGGTCAAACTTCAGATGACTTGACTTTTCTTCTTGACTGCAGTCTAGTCCAACTTCGCTGATTAAATTGTTGACCAGAACTTCTCTGATAAGGGTTGCCTGATATAGCTCGTCTGTGGTCAACCTTATCCGAACAGTTGAGTTGACCAAGACTCGGCTGATAGATACTTATCTGTGATTTGTACTTAGCTGATTTTTAAAGCCTAACTTATATGACCTATAGAAAATACTCATTTGGTTCTTTTTTACATTTTGCCAAGTATCTAACTTAACACAATTTGGCCTATGGAAGATACTCATCTGGTTCTTCCTTACATTTTGCCAAGTAATAAACACACATTTGAATAAACAAATACAATGATGACATCATCAAAATATAAGAAGTATTCCTAACAAATTCCCCTTATTTTGATGATGGCAAAACTTTAAGCAATTATTAAAATGAATAACAGGTCTGCACATAAGTGCAGGACACAAACTAAAATCAGTCTTTGTTTTGAAACAACTAGAGGTTGTCATTCAAATGACTGCTTATATAATTTTTCTGAGTTTGTTTACAAGTACATCAGCTTCGAATGGACAAACAAATACAGAAAATAAAAAAAAATATTACAAGTACCTTAAAAACAAAAATTACAAAGAAAATCATATCTGCCTCTTCGGACAGTTTGCTTGGCCTAAATAACTTAGCTCCAATAGGCCTCTTATAGACAGGTGCCATACCATATTTTTTTTTGATGATCTGGGAGGCGAACTCTTGCTTGTCTGCGGTTGAGAATTTATTTTTCTCACAGAGAGCTCTGATTTCTTTCTGCAGGACTAGCTCATCCAATTCATTGTCCAAATGGGTAGGCGCTTCTTCTAATCTAAATGAAGGGATCATATGATAAACACCCCTTTTGGCTGCATATTTACGCGTGATCTTCCAAAGAGTAGGCCATCTGGTCTCCATGTAGTTGATGAATGACTGTTGGGGGAAGCTTTCTCTGTCCTGGAGTATTTCCCAGAGATAATACTTCTCTGTTAACTCCTTCTTGGCCTCTGCCCAACTAGTCATAAATTATGTAGGCAGAATTTCTTCCGCATGCCACATTTGTTTGCCTTCCCGTTTGAACCTTGGATCTTCTCCTTGCCTTGTTCTCCTCTTCTTCTCTGAAGGCTGATCTCCAGTCTGCTCAGGATCAGCTACTTCCTTCCTCTTTTGGCTTGATGTCCCAGATTCAATTAATGGGATATCTTGCCTCTTCTTCGATCTGAGCTCCTGAGCCTATATTTGACCTGATACTTCTCTTACTTCCCCATGCTTACTTCCTTCCCCCTTTTTGCCAGCATCAACCAGTATAGTCAATTGCTGCTCGACTCTATGCATCCAGTCAGACATGCCAAAGGGCATTCTGGAGTTTGTAGGAGGAGGAGGTTGAGGAACATTCCTCTGCAGTAGGGTATCAATTTTGGCATTTATGGTCTGCAGGTCAGGTGAGATTTTTGTGGAAAGCAACTCTTCAATAGATTCTTTGACAATGTTGCGGATCAGCTCAGTCATCACAGGTGAGATAGGTGATGCCTGAGGAGAGTGCTCACCTGAGCTTTATGCGCCTGCAGGTAGATGTGAAGTTGACCTACCTGTCTGCAGACTCCTATCTGCAGGCCGATGATCAGATGGGGTCTGTTTTGTGGTCCCCGATCTGTCATCATCTTCTTCATCTAGGCTGATGTAGCGGGCAGGTGCCCCAGCCTCATCTGCTCTGGCTTCATCTTTGTCTTCTTTTTCTTCTTCTGCCTCCTTTTCCTTCTCTTCTTCCTCTTTCTCTACTTCTTCTTTCTCTTCTTCCTTCTCTTCCTCTTCATCATTCTTCCTTTCATCCTCATCACCTTTCTTATCCTCATCATTATCACCATCATCATCATCATTATCATTGTCATCAACATCAATTTCTTTTTCTTCCTGCTCCACTTCTTCTCCTTCATCATCTTTTTCTCCTATCAATTCCTCTGTCTTCTCCTGTTCTTCTTCTCCAGATTGTTTTTCAACTTCATCTTCTTTTTCCTTTTCTTTTTCTTTTTCTTCAACTATGATGTTTTCTTCTTTTTCTTCTTTTTCAACTCCTACTTCTTCCTCCACTATCTCTTCGATTCTAATTTCTTTTTCTTCTACTTCTCCATCCTCATTGAGAGAACCATCAAAAACACTTCCCATAATAATATGGATGAGCTGGTCCATGTTGGTTTTAAAATGGGACATGAACCAATCTTCATGGAGTATCAAAATTAGGTCTGACTCATTGCAAAAATGTATGAGTAGATCCTCCGTAGCCTGGGGATAGTCCCAGCTACTTCTTTCAACAAAAGCTTGCAGTTGAGTAAATGGAACAGATTTCAAAGTTTTCCATTCCTCAAAAATATCGACAAAAGAATGTTTGAGAGCATGTTGTTTTACCAGTAAAAGCTGCTCTATAGACAGATTTAGGAAATTGTTCTCGAGCAGGTTGAAAGTGTAGTCTGCTTTAGCAATGTAGATAATCAATCCTGCTTCTTCTTCAGACATGAAATAAGGGGTTAGAATAGGAACCATTTGAGTTTCTAGGCTGGAGGGAGCAGACTGATCCTCCATGTGAGAGGATGCAGGAGTGGATAAGTATTCTGGCTGCTCCTCCTCTTCGAAATCTAGTCGTCTGGAACTCTTGGGGGAGGGTTCAGGTGAGGAATGAATCACCGATGGCTCTCCAGGGGCTGCTCCCCTCCTCTTGAAATGAAGAGCTATAGGTGTATTGTCTGAGTCTGAATCAGACTTGTCTGCAGGTTGATCGCGGGCTGCAGTTTGCTCTTCATCAGACTCGTCTGAGCTTAATGGATATATGTAGGGAGTTGGCTCACTAGACATTTCCCTTAATAATTGAGTTGTTTTCCTCTCTCCGCCCAATCTCCTTAGAGTCTCTTGGTCCAAGTGACCAAGTCTCTTGTTGATATGGAAGGGGTCAGGATTTCCCTTCGCCATTCCTAACTGCTCCAAAATCCAACTAATTTGGGTCCCAAAGGATAGCTTGGATTTGAATCTTTTTTTGTCATCTAGCCATTGGACCTTGTTTACTTCTCGCACCAGTTGTCTGAAAATGTAGTCCGCCCAGTCAATTGGTTCATTCTGAATTAGTGCTCCCAGCACCATAAACTTGGCTAACGACAACTGGTCGTAGCTGCCCGTCATCTCAATCACTATTTTTTTGGTAATATCCAACGCATGGCGATACTCTTTCCTCAGGGCGCTTTGCTTGGCGGTCAGCTTCAACTTTGACGACTGCTCGTGAGCCTTGATCTTCATCCACGTGTCGGTTGCGTTTTGCTTCAGGGCTTCGACGGCCATTCCATGAGATTTCATTCTGAAGGCCTTTCTAATGGTTTGCGGTGTGATTTCCACTTTTTCTCCAAGAACTGAACTTCTGATGCCCGATTCCAGAACTCGATCTTCCTTATAGAATGCGATAATAGCCTATTTGAAAAGATATTTAGGGCTGATATCCAAAAATGGGTAAATCACGTTCGTCTTCATAGATCTGATGAGATGACACACATCGTTGTCTAGGTTGGTTTCGAGTAGCCCTTCGAAATCGACCACCAGAGAGAAAATGATTTGGTCCTTCACAGCCTCCAAATTAACTCCTTCAAGATATGATTCCATTTCTGCACAAGAAAAAGTTCTCTAAGTGTATTGAAAGTTCGGAAGGATTTTTGCTCTTTGAAAACTAGGGTTTGTAAGCTTGAAAAAGGTAAAGTGAAATGATTTTCCCGTCTTTAAAAATAAAAAGAAACGACGTTTGTAATTTTAATATTAAATTAATTTTGAGTTGGTTCAAATTTTAAAAGCGTATGACGGTTGGGATTTCTTTTTTAATTTGAATTAGTGGGGTCGTGTGAACGTGTAAGCGTGCGAGCGTGTCATCGTGTAAACGTGTGAACGTGAGATTTCCACATGTAAATAAATAATAAGAAAATATTAAGGAGTCGGTCAAGATTAGAAAACTTAGCTGGTTGACCGTTTGACCGTTTGACTGTTTGACTGCTCTGCATCAGGTAACTCTTCTTGTCCGCTTCAGGTAGGTTTTGATGCTTGTGGTCAGCTTAGTCCGTCCTTCGTCTGATCTGCTTCAGTCAGCTTTCTCGTCTGTACTAGATTCCCAATCTAGTAATCCAAGTTCCCTGCTCAGCTCCAAAAACCTTTCTTCTCGTAAAGGTTTGGTGAATATGTCAGCAATCTGGTATTCTGTGCTGACTCTTTCTACCCTGACTCTCTTAGTAAGCACATTATCTCTTATGAAATGATGTTTGACATCAACGTGCTTCGTCCTTGAGTGCAATACTGGGTTGTTGGTGATTGCAATTGCACTATTGTAATCACACCATATTGGGACTTCATTTGCAATGATGTTGTAATCCCTTAACTGTTGTCTGATCCCTAAAATCTGGGCACAACAGCTACCTGCAGCTAGGTATTCTGACTCTCTTGTTGAGATAGAGTTAGATACCTACTTCTTGCCAAACCAGGATATCAGCCTGGTTCCTAGGAATTGGCACGTTCCACTAGTGCTTTTCTTGTTACCACTTGTAGGTCACAAGTCGGCCAGGAATAAATCAAGAGGGGGTGAATAGACTTATTGAAACTCTTTTCCACAAAGGATGAGTTTCTCAGCTGATATGTATGCGGAAGTCAGCTGATGACGAAAGCAAATATCTAATGGAACAGTTAAGTACGAATGCAGCAGTTAAGTATGATGCTAAAGCAGTAAAGTACGCATGCAATTTATAGTGGTCTCAGTGGTGGGATAATTCTCTACTAATCCACTTTCTCCAAACTTATTGGAGATGAATCCACTATAATTCTCAACCAATGATAAATATTACAGTGATTCTATAACTTAGCTATAACAACTTCCAACCAGTGGAAATCCTGTCGTTGCAACTCCTTTCTGACTGCCTAGCACCACTTGATCTTCAAATCCGTGGATGCCTATCATTCGCGAAAGTTCAACCAGTGAAGTACCCCTTACTCGGGTTTTAAGACAAGAGTGTTTTGTCTTCTCCAACTAAGAGCTTTCTTCGTGTATGAGTGAGAATACTGCTCTTCACGATGCTATAGATTTTTGTTTGCTTTGATTGCTTTGATCGCTTGAAAGTATAGTTCGCACCGTACTGCTCAACTTCAAATCTTCGGATATATATAGGTGTCGATCCTTTGAGCTTTTATTCGCAGCCATTGCAAATCTGTAACAAATCCGTTCGTTGGAAAAATAGACTTTTTTGTTTTTCTTTCTGGACGTTGCAAGGCTGGATTCCCATATTTTAATCCATTTTCCGACCATTGTGAAGACTTCCATGTGATGGCGCCGAATCTTTTGATTTTAATATGAATAAAGTCTTCAGAGGTGGGTCTGGATGATTTATTTAAATCATATCCTTCCGGGAATCTCTCCAATATGTCACTTATCGCCCGCATGTGGCTTTCCGTAATTATTGACTATTCAACGCATGCTGACGTGGACAGGTTTACTTGGCTGATCACCTAAATGATCTCTCTGAGGTCAAACCGTCTGATGTGCAGTCAACCTTCTCTGATGTTGACTTCTCTGATGTGCCGACTTGTCTGAAGTCTTCTGACCTGATTGAACTTGACTGATCTGATGGTCAAACTTCAGATGATTTGACTTTTCTTCTTGACTGCAGTCTGGTCCAACTTCGATGATTAAATTGTTGAGCGGAACTTCTCTGATAAGGGTTGCCTGACATAGCTCGTCTGTGGTCAACCTTATCCGAACAGTTGAGTTGACCAAGACTCGGCTGATAGATACTTATCTGTGATTTGTACTTAACTGATCTTTAAAGCCTAACTTATATGGCCTATAGAAGATACTCATTTGGTTCTTCTTTACATTTTGCTATAACTTAACACAATTTGGCCTATGGAAGATACTCATCTGGTTCTTCCTTACATTTTGCCAAGTAATAAACATATATTTGAATAAACAAATACAATGCTGACATCATCAAAATCTAACAAGTATTCCTAACAGATACCATATTTTGTAACACACCGAGATATTCAGAATAATTACAGCGCCGTAAACCCTTTATATAAGAATTTACAAGGCTAAATTAAAAGAAGAACTGATCAATACGAACAATACCACCAACCATTGTGGAATTTAATAACCAATTTAATCAACTAAAATAACCTATTAATACAAAGTTCTCAAATCACCATAAAGAACATACGTACTCAAGTACTTATTACAAAAAGAAACAGAATACCAAAACAATCGGACGGATAACATCACTATGCCCCTTCGTCATCATGCCGACACTGTGGTTACTTCCCCGCTCCTCAGCTACCTGAACATTAAACAAATGTCCACCCCGCAGGGGTTAGCAAAACGATGCTAGTACAAGTACCAAAATTATACAGAACCAAATATGCAACAACAATGCATAGCAAATCACAAAACGCGGACTTTTTCTACCGGAATCTAACGATGCGAATCCACATGATTCCATCGACACAATACAGGATAATCTAACGATCCAGCTGTTAGGAATGTGCCCTCAAATGCCACTCAGAGGATGAGAGAGCAAGAGCAATTGTATTGTAATTGTGAATATTATAATAAGGCAGTTATTATTTCTATATTATTGTATATCACTGGCATTGTGATTTGGTATATAGAATAATAGTCCTTGCATTTGAGAGCGAACATTCTACTCCATATGGAGATAAGGAGATAGGCACTAGAAGTGTTTAGAGCTCGAATGCTTAACTAGTTCGCAAGTCGATAAAACTTAACTGGGCTGTAAGTTTAGACAAGACTTGTATAACGTGTACTTTGACATGTAGAGTGCCTGTTTTCACTAACAGTTAGTGGGAGCACACGTTATAGGTAGTGGTGTTCATAACCGGGTACCCGGTTTTTCGGGTACCCGAATTTACGGGTACCCAATTTTTCGGGTAATGAAAAATTCGGCCCGTGACCCGACCCGAAAAGTGGGGTACCCGAAAAAGCGGGTACCCTATTTTTTCGGGTCGGGTCATAGGGTACCCGACCCAAAATTTAATACCACTAATTTTAATTTTTTATAAATAATTTGTAATTTTAATATAAATTTATTTTAAAATTTATTATATAAATTAATTCCCCGAGTACTAAATACATTATAAATATTTTTCGTACAATAAGTGTTGGGAAAAACAAACACCCTGTATCGAATCAGCCGGGATACCCGATCCCTGTATCGATTGTTATTTGTTATTGAGAAGGTTTTGACATATATGCCAAATACAGTAAAGGAAAACTGTATCGAGGCTTCAAGGCTTTATCCTATATCGAAGACCTGCCTCGAATCAGCCTAAGTGAAGCTCGTCAGTACAGCAAGAAGACTTGTAAAAAGACCAAGTATGGAAACTGTCTCGATGCCCTAAATACAGTCATCTTCCATACAGTTCACAAAAGGACAAGAAAGAACACAAGTCAAGTCCCGTTGAACAAAGAAGTATTTAAATACTCAAGGATAAAGTATTTAAATACTGTCAGTCTTCAAATCTTCAGAATCCCGCGAAATCCGGATCATGTCATATTCCCGTTGAAGGAAATCTTATTCAAACGGATATCTCAACGGATACTTTCTTCAGAGACTATATATATCCTTGAAGACATTGAAGATCAGACACACGAACCGAACCAATTCAAGTAACCTAATACTCAAGCTATCAAAGTTATCATCAGAGCAAACATATCTCCAAAGCATACTGCAAGTTAGAACGAAAGAGATATGCAGTGCTCAACATCAAGAACAGCTATCATCAGCTCAAGAACTTGATATTCAAAGTTGCTGTTCTTACCTGGTTACCTACCTTTTACCTCTGTGTAAAAAGCGAGCTCTGTGTGAACTCAACAAGTTATTCTGACCTGTGTGGGACGAATAAGGACGAAGCTTTGGAACTGTGTGTGAAGAAGCTAGTCAAGAAGGAAGCTTTAACCAATCTGTGTGAACGGTTGAAAGTGACGTTCTTTGTATCAATCTGTGTGAACGATACAAGGATAGGTTTGTTTATAATAACGTACATTTGTACGCAGTAATTATAATAAACTTATTACTCCTGAGTGGAGGACCAGTGGATGTAGAGGGGTTTACCTCGAACCACTTAATTTAGTGTGTCATTTACCTTCTGCCTTTAGTGTTTGATATTTGTGTGATATATTAAGTATACACCAAATACTTCGTTGCTGTATCCACGGCAACTAACTGTATCCAAGACTTCCGCTACGCACTCAGATTTAGATTCCGTACAGTTTGTTGTTTAAACGATTTTCCAAACTGTATCCAGTATACTTTAGTGGCCAACAAGTGGTATCGGAGCGGTTGATTCTAAAAAGAATCAGTCGTATTTCTTTTTAACCAAATCAGATTCAAATCACTTATTTTCAAAACAGTCTCTTTTATTCCTATATTATCAGTATGGATACTTCTATGATTAACAAAGTCCCTATGTTCTCTATTAACGAATTTGACGACTGGAGAATTAGAATGGAAGCTCATCTTGCAGCAATGCACGAAGAGATGATTTTTGTTATACAGGATGGTCCGATCAAGATCATGAAGGTCAATCCAGCCGCAAGGATTGAGGGCCAAGCCCATGCTGAAATGCTCGAGAAAGAACGCGAGCAATGGACAACCGATGAAAGGAAGCGAGCCAATCTCGACAACGTGGCTAAGAACGCGTTATTTGTCACTCTTGACAAAGGCACGTTCTCAAAGGTAAAGAGCCGCAAAAGCGACCAAAGAAATCAGGATAAACTCAAGTTAATTTGTGAGGAACCGAGCTCTCAAAAGAAAACAAGATTTCAAAACTTACTCGGAATTTGAATCTTTTGAAATGAAACCAACGGAAACACTTGAGGAACTTGACCTCATTTCTTGGTATTGTTGGTGAACTTGAAGCGTTGGGCAAGATTTACACCCAAAAGGAGAAGAACTTAAAAATTTTCAGATCTCTCGGCCCGATGGGACATTAAGACCACGGCTATGCGTGTATCCCGTAATCTTAATGAAATATCCACTTTTGATCTCTTCTCGACCTTAAAGCTTTTGAGTATGACATTAACGAGAGAGAAAGTCAAGAATCTCCCTCAAAGGTCACGGCTCTCGGCAGCATATCGAACCGTCGACACGGCATGCCTAGCTCGTTGAAGCCCGGTCACAAGAACGCCGATGGCAACGACATCCTGTCACAAGATGAAATGGCGCTTCTAATGCATAAATTCAAAAGTTCATCAAACACTGGAAAGACTCCTACGAGCCCAAACACATCAACAAGGTAAGTACCGAAACATCATCCGGTGATGCTAACTCGTGTTATAGCTGCAGGAAACCAGGCCATTATGCAAACAAATGTCCTCATCCCAAAGTCCAAAGATTGCACGAGGCCGAGCAACAAGAGAGAGATGAAAGAAGACGTGCTTGGAAAGACAAGCTCAAGGCCCCGATTGGAGAATCGAAGCCTCCCCACACCATCCAAATCAGCAGAATGTCTTCGGTGGTCATCGAAAGTGATTCATCCGACGATGAGTTCGATGATAAAGCATATATGTGCTTTATGGCCAAAGATGTTCCGAAGGTGAAGACGGCGACGATGAGGTAAGTTCAACCTCGGTTATTCCACCTAATGCATCTCATACTTTCGAAAATATGATGAATGAATTCAAAAACATTCAAAAGGCCCATGAGACTCTAAAAGCGAGAATATACTGACTTCAATTAACAAATCTAGAGCTGAAAGATGAAAATGACTTGTCAAGATAAACTATGAAAATATGTCTCTTGATTGTGAAACCAGCAAGGTCGATTTTGAAAAACTCATGGAGAGCAATCATCAACTTGCTCATGAATTAAATGAGGTTAAAACCCATAATGAGAGCAAGACAAATGATTTGGTTCTACTACAAACCAAAATTACAACTCTCGAGAAGCGAAAACCGAACTTGAGACCATTCTCAAGTCTTTTGAAAAATCGTCCAAAAGAATGGAAGAAATTCGAGCACCGGGCAACATGCTCATGATAAAAGTGGCTTAGGATACGACTCATGTTCGAATAAAGGTAAAACTAGTCTTGTGTTCGTCAAGAGTGTGGAACACATTCCGAATCGGAAGATGCTCCTAGTCCCATAAAGGAACTGCTGTACCGAGAAAACCAAAAGCCGCAATTCCGCCTCAACTCTACTATTCGAGACAGTGGAACCAACAACCACTCGAAGGCGTAATCTACTGATGCTCCACAAGCATATCATCAAAGCCGACAGTCATTCGAGAAAGAAGACGGTATCCAACCACCAAAGGCCCGCAAAGTACCCTCGGATAAAGTGCGCCTAGGTATTGGATACGAGGAGCCGCGTTATCCCTCAAAGCAGATGCCGATTCGGTATCAACAACGGCATTGGGAATCCAACCGGAGACCCGAGAAGACAAGTCATTAGGCCTAGGAAAATGGCTCCACCTCCTAGACGGCACTCATCGGAATAATAATAACCCCGATTTTTACATGCATAGTAATTATCATGATTATAACAACTACGGATATGCCCCGTAGATATCGCAATCTTGCACCGAGTACATCCTACAAGAAACCAATTGCTGTCAGAAAATCTGGGTACCTAAAGGAACTAACATATATGGACCCAAAATCAAAGGGGACCTAAATCTACCTAATTTCTTTGTTACAGGACATTCTAGAGGAGGATACAGGTACTTCGATAGTGGATGCTCGTCACATGATCGAGACAGAGCAAGCTATCGACTTTGTAGAAGGTCGCGGTCCAAAAGTTCGCTCGGTGATAAATCTAAAGGAAGAACAAGAGGAAAGGAAACCTACTTGTCGGGAAATTCAAGGTCACCGATGTCGCATATGTTGAAGGCTTACAATATAATCTACTTAGTATTAGCCGATTACGTGATAAACAGTTCTCGGTGAAGTTCTATATAGATGTGTAGAGTCAAGAACATCCAAACCAAGGAAGTTGTGCTTACGGGAAGCGAGATCGGGTAATATGTACATTCTTGATTGGAAGCCTATGAGCTCCTCAATTCCATGTTTTGTTGCCAAAGGCACTGCAGATCTTAGCCGGCTATGGCACAAGAGGATGTCTCACGTAAACTTCAAGACGATCAACAAGCTTTCAAGACAGGTATGGTTAGAGGTTTGCCGATGTGTCATTCAAGAAGGACAGCGTCTGCGGACCATGCCGAGAAAAGGCAAGCAAATCAAGTCAACCCTGAAAAGCAAATCCTACCTTTCAACCCAAAGAGTGTTGGAAATGCTACACATGGATCTCTACGGTCCTGTAGACCCGGTAAGTTTGGGAGGTAAGAAATATTGCATGGTTGTTGTTGATGATTATTCCAGGTATGCTTGGACGATCTTTCTTAGCAAGAAGAAGGAAACAACATCAAGGCTGCCCGAGCTCCTGAGAAAGTTGCAGAATGAAAAAGCATCGAGTATCGTGTGCATTCGTTCCGACAGAGGTACTGAATTTACTAACCGCTTTATAGAGCAATACTGTTCGGAGAATGGAATACAACACGAATACTCAGCTGCCCGTACACCTCAACAAAATGGTGTTGCCGAGCGAAAGAATAGGACGTTGAAAGAAGCAACAAGGACAATGATTGCCGCAAGCAAATTGCCGCAGCGTTTATGGGGTGAAGCAACCAATACAGCGTGCTACACTCAAAACCGCTGTATCGTCAACAAGCACCACAACAAAACAGCTTACGAGGTATGGAATAACAAAACTCCATTAGTTTCGTATTTTCACATTTTTGGATGCAGGTGTTATGTATTGAACAATGGGAAGGACCAACTTAGAACCTTTGATGAAAAATCAGATGAAGGAATATTCGTAGGATACTCTTCCGTCAGCAAAGCTTTCAGAATCTTTAATAAAAGGAGGCTGACGATCGAGGAATCAGTTCATGTAGTGTTCGACGAACCACACCATGACCCTACAGGAGTAGATGATATCACTCAGGACATTCACCATCTATCTATCTTGGATCCACCTACACCCATAGAACCTGTAGTTGATTTAGAAATCAACCCCGCAGCTGTAAGAATCGATGTGGATGAAGCTGACGCTGTACATGTGAAGCCTGTACCCACGAAACTTTCGATACTGACGGGATCCCGAACTAGAACCCGACCGAAGATGGTTGAGAGATCACCCGCAAGAGCTGATCATTGGAAACATTAATGCGGTGTTTCTACTCGTAGGAGAATACAGTACACAAGGAAATGTACTTTGTGCACAAGAAGAATCTAATCTTTGAAGTCTCACGGTTTCTGAATGGAAATCTCAATCCGAACTTAGGAGACTCAATATGTGCACTATCGCCGTATTCTTAGCCCGATCCGAACTGTTTCGACCATAGACGCTCTTAACAACTCTCATTGGATAACATCTATGGAAGAAGAGCTTAACGGTTTCGAAAGAAACAATGTATGGTATCTTGTACCCAGACCGACACACCAATCGGTTATAGGAACCAAATGGGTATTTCGAAACAAAAAGGATGGAAATGGACTTGTCATTAGGAACAAATCCAGACTAGTAGCACAAGGCTATTGTCAGGAAGAAGGAATCGACTATGATGAAACCTTCGCCCCTGTAGCGAGACTAGAAGCCATTAGGATATTTTTAGCCTTTGCCGCCCATAAGAGTTTTATCGTATACCAAATGGACGTCAAGAGTGCTTTCCTGAATGGAGAGCTTGCAGAAGAAGTTTATGTTGAACAACCACCAGGGTTTGCCAACACAGACGGTATCGATCTAGTTTACAGACTAAGGAAAGCCCTGTACGGACTTAAACAAGCCCCTAGAGCCTGGTACGAAACCCTGTCCCAGTATCTAACCAACAACGGATTTGAGAAAGGTGCTGTCGACAAAACATTGTTCAAGATACAGGAAGGTGATGACCTTCTAATGGTACAAATCTATGTCGATGATATTATTTTTGGTTCAACTAACCTTGCTCTATGTCAAAGGTTCTCACATCTCATGCAAAGCAAATTTGAAATGAGTATGATGGGGGAACTTAGTTATTTCCTAGGTTTGCAGGTAAAGCAGTTACCTACAGGTATATTCATCAACCAGGAGAAATACAGCAAGGAGCTTCTCAACAAATTTGGAATGAACAATTCCAAATCCTCGCCAACCCCCATGAGCACTTCCGTGCAAATTAGTGCTGATGAAGCCGGAAAGCCGTTTGACCAATCACTCTACAGGAAGCTCATTGGTTCGCTCCTGTACCTAACCGCTAGCAGGCCCGATATCCAGTTTGCTGTTGGAGTGTGTGCGAGATACCAAGTTGCACCTAAGGAATCACACTTCAACACAGCTAAACGAATCCTGAAGTACATTAAAGGAACAGTCGATGCAGGACTGTGGTATCCTAAGGAAGGAGGATTCGATTTAGTTGGATACAGCGACTCGGATCTCGGAGGCTGCAAGCTAGATAGGAAGAGTACAAGTGGAACTTGTCACTTTCTCGGACCTAGACTCGTATCTTGGTTCAGTAAGAAGCAATTGGCTAATTCTCTTTCCACGGCTGAATCAGAGTACTATGTCTTTGGTAGGCTTCTTGTATGCGAATCCTTTGGATGCGGCAACAATCTGCCGATTATGGAATCGATGCTAGAGAGACTCCAATCATGTGTGATAGCACGAGTGCAATTGCAATCACGCACAATCTGTTTTGCACTCGCGCACTAAGCATATCAACATGAAGCATCATTTCATCGGGAATCATGTCGAGAACAAGGATGTTCGCTGGAAAAAGTTCATACAGACATCCAGTGGCCGACATTTTCACCAAGCCTCTCGACACGGCCACGATTCAACATGCTAAGAACAGACTGGGAATACTACGGCGGACTCCTGTAAGTAAATTTCTTGTTTTTACTCAACAATTGAGGGGAATCTTGTAAGACCCGTGAATACTGATTCAACATTAATTATCCGTACACTCGTAATCATCAATACCGCATGTAGCGAACGAAGGCATATGAATCCTACGGTGATGTGTGCAATAATTAAGGGGGAATCTTGTAGGACCCATGAATACGGCATTAATCCAAATATTCTTTGTATGGAATTTAAAACCTATTAGTACCTTTTTAAGGGGCAATGTATCGACGGAGAACAAAGACATGCTATAGAATTTCGATTCAGTATATAATATAATATTATTTCCTTTTAAAATAATTTTTGTCCACGTGCCCTGTTTTTATGTCAAACGTCATGTTCATTAAATGCCTTACACGACATCTGGACAACTGAATCTCAAAAGCCGCGATGTTTTTAAATTGTTTATTATTTTTAAACCGCCGTTTTAGGCATTTAGGGTATCAACCTATGTCAGAAGTGGGACCCGCTGTATTTTAAAACCTTTTAATGGATTAGCGTACCAGTTACACTGAATCCATCTTGACCGTTGATTTCAAAACCGGTTCCCATCCCTTAAAATTTGACCATTCGTACTCTGCAAACCCTATTTCGCCGCCCAAGTATAAAAGGACTGTATCTGCCATTAGAGACTCTTTACGCTTTCTACAATTACAAGAGATCTCAAGCAAACAGCCTACATATTTTCTGCATATTCACTGCGAATTTCGACTGTTTTCTTCCACCATCGTTTTAAGAAAACATCAATGGCTAGTCAATCTTCTTCCCCTGTTCTGAAGAAAACCTCCAACATCATTGATGGCCGGATCTTCTCGAAACGTGTCATCATCGAGCGTATCATCTCGGAAATCAACGACACCGAACCAATGGAGTATATCATTACTCGTCTTGAACAACAAGGTCTTTATCGCTTCGGGAGCAAAACCGCCGACAAATACGACGCCCATCTGGTTGAGGAATTCTACCTCAACGCCGTCGTTCGTTTTCTGTCACTAGCCCAGGGAGGACATGTTGCTGACATCACTGCAACAGTCCAAGGAGTGCAAATCTGCATCAATAGCGACCTACTCCAGAAAATCTACAGGCTGCCCGCCGACGGCCTGACCATGGACCAGCTTGAGACGTTTGGGTCTCAAGAGCTGATTACCAAGTTTTATGGACTATTTACGGGGTCCAAAGTGGTTGATATGGTGACAACCACTTGTCACAAGAAAAATTTTATTCTTCATTTCGTTTATCTCCATGACTTCTGTTCCAGAATTATTGAAAATCGAACCGGTGCGTTCGAGATGTGCACGAATCTAAGGTTCAGAATGATGGTAGCTATTTTGACCTGTGAAAAGGTCAATTGGTGCCAAATCATTCTGAAACGTCTTCAAGAAGAGGTGTGCAAACCTGCCACCCAAAAGAAATCATTTGGTTTAATGCTGAACTACATTCTGACGAGGTGCGGAGTGACGCAATCCTCCGACGCCAAGAAAAATAGCTCACGGATATATTTAGGAGGCGTCAAGCCCACTGCTTATAACCAGAGCACCATGCATGCCAACCATCCGCGAACCAGGCACATGCCTATTTCTGACAACCCAAGAGATGAAACCGTGAAGGTCCCAGAAATGGAATCTTCAAAGAAGAAGCGCAAGCGTTTTCACAGCAAACACTCTGCTGGTGAGAAGTCCAAGAAGAGACTCAGGAGGCTCTCAAAAATCAAAACCAAGCACTCCGAGGATGTCTCGCCCGTGGCGCAACCCACTGAAGAACCCCAGGGCCCAACCCCTGTGGAAGAGGTGTCTCCTACTGCATCGACAGTAGATCCCGAGCCTTTGGCGGCTACGACGGATATAGAGACATCTGCCAACGCTCAAGACGTTAGCACGTCGGCTGCCCATTCGGAGCCAAAATCTACCTCTCCTCTACGGGATCCCACACCCGTGCAGGATCCAATTTCCTTCGGGGCACCATCCCCTGCAAGGAGTCCATCTTCCGTGCAGGATCCCATACTGTCTGGAATCCTCAAACAGCGTCTCCAGACGTGATTCGAAGTCCCTCCCCTGACTCAATCATAAATCAAACACTTCTTTCGGTTCAAATTGAACAAGCGTACGAAAGATTCCTGCAATGGAAAGGCTATAGGCTAGCTTCGTACGATACACTGTACAACTGGAGTGAATGGAGCCACAAAGAGCGATTCGTCTCCGAAGTAATAGACTCAACTGAAATTGAGGCCCTGCTTCGATGGGACAACGCCTCTTGCAAAGATCTAATAGAAAGCCACCTGCTGCACAAATCTGACGCCAGAAGAAAAGGAAAGAAGAAGTCAGAGGACTCTCCCATAAATCCAAAAGATGACAACGATCATGACTCAGACGACGACGATGCTCTTCAAGCAGGTATGAGAATGAGCCGTGAAGAGGCTGAAGCCCGAGACGCCTCTCCACCAAGAAAAGACGAAGGGCCATCTACCCAAGCCAATCCCCCTTCGCCACAGCCGGAGAACATTCCCGACCAGGAGGAATCAGTCCCTCCAGTCGAGGAAGATCAAGAAATTTTGGAACAGGCACCCGAGCCTGTTGCGACCGAAGAAGCTATTCCTGCCAACCAACCGGAGGATTCAGTCCCTCCTGCATCCATATCTGCCGAAGAACCTTCGCCACAGGACGCTTCTGAACCAACTGTCGCCGAACCACAAGAAGCTGCCCCTGCCCCTGCAACCTTGGAATCCGAGAACGGTACCGAACCTGAGGATGTCCAACTTACTTCACGTCCATCCGTGAATGTAAGGAGGTTGAACGGCGCTGAAGACTTCGCCCAGCCTGACTCTCCTATCTCTGCTGCACGTAAAGAGCGCCTGCGAGCTCTTGGCCTTCAGACTGTATTTATCCAAGATGCAGTAAACGCTCTATCTTCTGTTGAAAAGGCACTGAATTGGATGCACACCTCTGCCGTAGAAGAAATGACCACTCTTCAACACGAAGTATTTCGAGTTGTCGACGCTTTCATCCTTCTGCCAGAAGTTTTCAAGCAAGCCTTGAAGATCATGGAAGATAAACAAGAGCAACTGCTGAAGGAGGAAGCTACAAAGACAAGAATTGCTGAAGCCAAGACTGCCTGTGCAATGATCGAGAACAGCTCTCAACTGCGTGCTCACGACAAATGTATTAAAGAAATGTCGCAGACTCTTTCCTCCCTTGTTGAAAGAATAACCAGCATCGAGACCAAACAGGACGCCGCTCTTGAGATCCTGCAAAGTCTTGATGAAGCCAAAAAGGGGGAAGAGGCACGAGAAGCTGCAAGGAGAATAAGACTGCAATAGGAAAGGGAATTTGAGGCTGCTCAGAACAATATCACTGCTGAATTGAACAAACTAGCACCTCAATCCCAAAGCTTTAAAATTTCAGGCTTCAGACCAGAATTCCATGACCCAAATGTCCCTTGGCAAACTCTTATCCAAAGACCTTCGGAAATACGTCTGCCGACCAACCGCAACCCAACTGCCGACGAAGTGAAGCACTGGAGGAAGAATGAACTGATGAGATATTTTGTCAGACTCATCAGGGAATCCGCCATCTTCAAAAATTATAAGACGTTAGCGGAGGCAGCAGACAAGTTTTCAAAGATGCTAGAAGAAGGTAAACTCCCTCTCCAAATCGAAATGAAATCAAAACATAGAAGAGGAGATCGGGTCACCCATCCAGAAGATTGGATACTTGCCTTTGATCGTTCATATGAAGGAAGAGCGATTTACCAGGAACGAGGCAATGATTCACTTCAAAACTGGTGGCGCGGCACCGAGTACGAGCAAGGAAAGAGACCATGGAGGCATGCGGATTATAAATAAAGAGCAAACTTTCTATGTACATTATTTTTGTTTTTGTAATTTCTATTCGAAACAGCAAACTTTGTACTCAATCATTTTGAATATCAATAAAATAGTTTGTTTGTCTTGAAAGATTACAACTCGTAATCTACTGTGTTAATGTATGATTACTTAAAATTGTTTGATAGGAATCTCAAGTTAGATAAACTTGATTGAAAAATAAGCTGTACGAACTAGTCTACGAACAGTTCATAGTTTCAGTTGTAAACTTAGAATACATTGTAAGATTGTGCCTGCGCGCCAATCATAGGCTTAAGTTGTAAACTGTATCGAACATGCCTGCGAGCAGTTCATTATTGTAGACTAAGTCACTAAGTCAGACCTATTAACAAAAGACCAAGAAATCTGCCAGAAGTCATCGAAGAAGAATGCTTCATGAAGAAGGTTTTGGCATCATCAAGAAGACTCGAAGAGTTAAGTAAGAAGGTCTTGGAAAATTGTCAAAAAGGGGAAAATTGTTGGGAAAAACAAACACCCTGTATCGAATCAGCCGGGATACCCGATCCCTGTATCGATTGTTATTTGTTATTGAGAAGGTTTTGACATATATGCCAAATACAGTAAAGGAAAACTGTATCGAGGCTTCAAGGCTTTATCCTATATCGAAGACCTGCCTCGAATCAGCCTAAGTGAAGCTCGTCAGTACAGCAAGAAGACTTGTAAAAAGACCAAGTATGGAAACTGTCTCGATGCCCTAAATACAGTCATCTTCCATACAGTTCACAAAAGGACAAGAAAGAACACAAGTCAAGTCCCGTTGAACAAAGAAGTATTTAAATACTCAAGGATAAAGTATTTAAATACCGGTCTTCGTATCTTCAGAATCCCGCGAAATCCGGATCATGTCATATTCCCGTTGAAGGAAATCTTATTCAAACGGATATCTCAACGGATACTTTCTTGAGAGACTATATATATCCTTGAAGACATTGAAGATCAGACACACGAACCGAACCAATTCAAGTAACCTAATACTCAAGCTATCAAAGTTATCATCAGAGCAAACATATCTCCAAAGCATACTGCAAGTTAGAACGAAAGAGATATACAGTGCTCAACATCAAGAAACGACTATCATCAGCTCAAGAACTTGATATTCAAAGCTGCTGTTCTTACCTGGTTACCTACCTTTTACCTCTGTGTAAAAAGCGAGCTCTGTGTGAACTCAACAAGTTATTCTGACCTGTGTGGGACGAATAAGGACGAAGCTTTGGAACTGTGTGTGAAGAAGCTAGTCAAGAAGGAAGCTTTAACCAATCTGTGTGAACGGTTGAAAGTGACGTTCTTTGTATCAATCTGTGTGAACGATACAAGGATAGGTTTGTTTATAATTACGTAGTTGTGTACGCAGTAATTATAATAAACTTTTTACTCCTGTGTGGAGGACCAGTGGACGTAGAGGGGTTTACCTCGAACCACTTAAATTACTGTGTCATTTACCTTCAGCTTTTACTGTTTGAAATTACTGTGATATATTAAGTATACACCAAATACTTCGTTGCTGTATCCACGGCAACTAACTGTATCCAAGACTTCCGCTACGCACTCAGATTTAGATTCCGTACAGTTTGTTGTTTAAACGATTTTCCAAACTGTATCCAGTATACTTAAGTGGCCAACAATAAGTAAATTTCAAAACTAACTAATTTTTTTTATATATATCATTTTTTTATTATATAATTATGCTTAATTCAATATTTAATTATATATATGAAAGAACATATTATTTTTTATTTAAAGATTTTATAAATTTCCAAACTAGTGAGAATAAATACCATGAGTGAAAATACATTAACATGGATTCTCATATTAAATATATTTCATATTAGTTGAAAGATAAAATTTCATATAATTACAAATTAAATAATTAAATTTATAAAAAAAACTAATTATAAAAAAATAATCGGGTTTTTGGGTACCCGAATTTACGCAACAAGTCGGCCCATGACCCGGCCCGATTATATGACTTTTTCCGGGTGCACTACCAAAAAATTTAAAAATTTTAAAAATACCTGGAATATTTAGTTCGGGTCATCGGGTAGTTGGGCCGGGTACTTCGGGTCGGGTATTTTTGAACACCCCTAGTTATAGGTATGCTAATGGGATTAGTATACTCGAACACGACTCAACTCGATTCGGTCACATGGAAATCACTCAGGGATTGTCAATGATTGAATCGAAAGATTGTGATAGGTATACGTGGACTTTTGACTTGAGGTTTCAGTAGGAGATGTGCTTGTGACATTAAGTTGGCCATTAGAGTAGTTCGATCCAATCGCCAGTTGGTGTGGTCAACCTCGAAATGCAACTTAGTGGGCAAGTAGCAGTCTCTACTGAATACCAAGATAGGATTCTTTCTCCTGTTAGTGAGCAGGTAAATGTCCTATGCGGTTAATGGCAAATGAGATCATAAGTCTTTGGCCAAAGCAGTTAGAGCTAGTTGTATTTGATACACGAGAGCTCGATGATCTCGATTTGTATTAACAAATGCATAGAGTCAAGATACAATAGGGTTTGACTTTACCGTGACCCTAATACTTGACCGGGACATATGATTGAAGGGTTTATACGTATACGGTATTCACGACATAATGGTTTTGGAATGATCCTATCATTCGTTCTTAGTTAGGTTACGGTGTGGGCCACGAGACTGGCTAAGTGGTGCTAACACTCATTGGATTCTCCCAATGCTAACTAAGACGAACCTACAGAGTCGCGGCATAGGAATTGACGACGGATTATATTTAGCTTATTCTCTCTTGGTTAATATTGGACATTGGATGTCTAATTCAATTTATTGGATAAATTAAATCGGTCTCGTGAATTAAATAAATTACTGGGTAATTAATTTATTCATATTATTTCTTAGAGAATTTATTTTTAATATAATTAATTAATTAGATTAATTAATTATATTAATATTGAAACATACCAAGGTTTATCTATCAGATTAGATATACGAGGGTCCATTTCACGGACCGAAACGAACCAACTTCTTTTTCTCCTCCCTTGGCCGCCACCCCACTTTCATCAATTTGACTTGGTGATTTTTTTTATAAATGTGGGGACTTAATAATACATTTGATGTATTATTACTACATTATTTATTCTTGAAATAATTGATGAGGTGTGTGTTTTGTTTATAAAACAAACACCATCTCCCTCATTATAAAGTGAAGGTGGATCAGCCGTGAGTTGAAGTAAAAGAGTGAGAAAATTTTCTAAGTTTATACATTTTGAGTTCAAAGTGTATTTTGAGAGAAAACTATTTTTATAAAATACTTAGAGTATTTATAAAAATATATAAGCTAATTCTATCAATTTATAGCCGTATACTTGGAGTATAAATTGATAGAAATATTTTCGGTCTTCTTCCGACGCGTGATACGTAGAGGCACGGTGCTTTCGGTGCTCGGGAATTTCCAAAAGCTCGTTCGATTGGATTCGTGTTCGTACTCGGAATCAAGAAGATATTATCGAAGGTCAACGAGGGTAAGAAATCTTAATTTCATCTTCGTCCTTTTATATTCGTTTATACGATGCTTGATCGATCCGTTTTGGGATTTGATTTTTATCCGGTTTGACCGGTTTATTTTCCGCTGCGTTACTCGTTTTTAATCACCCTTAACCCAACAGTGGTATCGGAGCGTGGTCTATGTGATCGTATATTTGATATTTGCATTTGGAATGCTTGATTTTTTTTATGATTTAGAATCATAATTGTATTAATTGTTGATGTTTAATTGTTCATCTAAAAATTATTTTTCATAACTTTATGTTACAATATAAATCTATTTTTCTTTTGAAAAACTAATTTAATTGTGTAATATAAAAATTAGAAAAGTATTATTTTTTAATTCGGGACGAAAAAATGAGCCAGAAAATTGGCCGGACCCGGCAGCTCGGGGCTGTTGGGCGGATCTGGGCTGGGCTGGGCTGCCCCCTGCCGGGCCACGGGCTTGGCTCGAGCCTTGTGTTTTCTGACCCCGTTTTTATATTTCGTTCGGTAAATTATTTTTCCGTAAATTAAATTGGATTTAATTTGACTAAAATATAATTATGGTAATTTTATTTTAAGGGAATTAATTTAATAAAATATTTATTATGTCCGGAGCAAATTAAAATTAATGGTTAAGTGAATTAATTAGATTAATTCTAATTGTTGGATTAATTTTTGTTGATTAGATCAATTTTAGATTAATCATTATTGCCATTTATTTTAATGTAATTGTTGCATTAATTTTGAATGGGGATGTTGTTCATGGACCTAGTTTTGAATCGTTTGTTTTGTTCGATTGGGTTGTAAAGGCCGTTTTGAGCCTATTTATTTTAATAGAAAATTTGTATAGGATGCAATTTTTCAAATGTAAAATTTATATGTAATGACGAAGACCGGAGGAAGATCCGCTCGAGAAGACGAAGATTCAAGACCGAAGACATGTAATTAGATTACGATGTTTTTGTTCTAGGAATGGTCCATGAACTGCATGTTGTTAGTTTTAGGTTGTGTATGTTTTCATATTGTATGACAAATAAATAAATCGACAAACCGCGCTTATAAACGGATTAATGTGCAAAGTGTAACATATAATCGCGTTAATACTCCCACTTACAAACACTAAGTTATAAAGGTTACGAGGTTTCCTACCCTCCGTCAAACTCATGGAAAATTGAAATCTAAACTGGAATATTATTCTTCCGAGTATGTCGGGGTAATATTTTTGGGGAAAGTTGATAAATTCCTAGAGTGCATTAGATGCCTTTGGTTGTGACAAATCAAACCCCTATAAACCGTATGGGTTACCGGGTAAGATTCAATTGTCAGACTAATAGGAGTTGACGGTTTAAACTTAGATAGTTCAGCGAGCCATAGAAACCGAATGGTTGAGGGCAAGTGAACTAGGGGTAAAAGAAGATCGAATCATCCATTAGATGGGTTGGTGTTAGACACCACTTTATAAAGAATAATAGAATAGAAACCGTATGGGTTGCCCTCTATTAAACTTTGTAAAGAAATCGATCACCACTATGAAGTCACCCAAGACTTCCGAATTTCACATGGGAGTGTGTAAATGCCGATAAAATAGTGGGAGTCGAGTTATGAATAAAGAAAGTCCTTAAATTCTTTACTCGGATCATAATTAAACAATCACTAACGAATCTTAAATTATTCTCTGCAGTTAACAAAACTCTCAATATGACAATAAACCCACCCGTTATACTACTTGAAAACAACGTCCTGACTGGTCTGAACTATGTGGATTGGCTTCGGAAACTTGAGGATTGTCCTAACTATGGAAATGCTGGGATACATCTTGGAGGCGGACATCCCAGCGGCTCCTGCAAGAACTCGAGCCAATCAGGAATATGTCGATGCCCATGAGAAATGGGTAAAAGACGACATAAGAGTGCGAGGGTACATGTTAGGCTCAATGACCAATGAGCTTCAACGTGCCCATGAAAAGATGATGTTTTCGAGGGCCATCTTAGCGCACCTGGCTGAGCTCTATGGAGAGCATAGCCGAACTGCTAGATATGAGATATCAAAGCAATTATTCGGCGCCAGGATGAAGGAAGGAGAGAGGGTTGGGGACCATGTCCTCAAGATGATCTCGATGATTGAGAGATTGGAAGCTCTTGATTTTCAGATGCATGCATCTCTCCAAACTGACCTTATCCTGCAGTCACTTCCTGACTCCTTTTCCCAATTTGTCATGAATTTCAACTGCAATGAGATTGCATGTAACTTAGTTGGGCTAATGAACAAATTTACGACTGTCTAGTCTCAGATGAAGACAAAGGGAAAGGAAGCTGCACTTGTGATTTCTTCTGGAACTTGGAAGTCCAAGAATAAGAAGAAAAAGAACAAAAAGCAGTTAGGTCCAATAGCCAAGATCGACAAGGGAAAGGGCAAGTCCCCAATGGTTCAAAAGAGCAAGGGAGCCAAGAAAATGGATGTATGCCTCAACTGCGGTGAGCTAGGCCACTGGAAGAGGTACTGTCCAAAGCTTGACCGTAATGCGCCTTCAGGTACGGAACTACTGGTTTTAGAAACAAATTGTTCTGTAACTGTATATTCTACTTCTTGGATACTTGATTCCGGTGCGAGTTCTCACATTTGTACAATGAATCAGGATCTGGAACGAAGTAGGAAGCTGGATTCAAGGGAGGTGATGGTCACCGTCGGAAGTGGGCATAGTGTTGAGGCTTCTGATATTGGATTCCTTATGTTGGATTTAGAATCTGGTTTTATTCTTACTTTAGAAAATGTACTTGTTTTTCCCAAGGGGCACAAGAATATTGTATCAATTCCGGTCATGGACCAAAAGGGATTTCACTTCTTTATTGGAGACGGGTCATGTCGTATTTATTTCAGAAATAAATTGGTTGGTACTGCTACATTATTAAATGGTTCATACCATTTAAATCTAAAGAATAAAACAACTGTGAACACTATAACTAGGAAGCGTGGTAGGGATGAAACGAACCAAGCACTTAAGTGGCATCTTAGACTTGGTCATATTGGTCAGACCAAGGTTCATAAAATGGAGAAAGATGGGCTTACGGATCCATTGGGATCGGACCCCTATACAACTTGTGAATCTTGCCTTCAAGGCAAAATGATTAAGTTACCCTTCGCAGGGACTTTTGAAAGAGGTGCTGAAAAACTTGGATTGATCCATACCGATGTCTGTGGCCCTTTTGAAGTGGCACGGGATGGCTTTTAGTATTTCATTACATTCACTGATGACCATTGTAACACCCCCAAATCCTATTGGGTTATTACAGTGCCGTGGACCCCACGCCAGGAGATCCACCAGGCGAACATGACTAAAATACGTTAAATTAAACAACAAGGGAAAATCATAGTCCCTACCATGATATCCGACACAATATTCCGATAAGGAATTTCAACGACAACGATGGGCCTACATGGCCAATAGTAAAAATACAACATCCACGAGCATCTGCTCGGGTAATACAAAATGACAATGACTGACAACTGAAGAACACTCCAACCGACTGACCAACATGAACAACTCGGACTAGTATCGCTCGAATGCCTCGTCGCCATCATCATGCCCCTGTGTCTCAACTCTCTCCTCGCAAGCACCTAAAACATGAAAAACATGTTCCGCCCCCACGGGGTCAGTCATCCAGATAATGAACATCAAATACATGTATAACATGATATGCATCCAAAGGCAGAATGAAACGGTACAATGATGATAATAATACGAGATGCTCACAAACCAAGGTAAGAACCGAGTGTGGCTACCCAAAATATTATCCGGAGATAGATATTGCTGGAATGGATGGGATAGCAAACAAATGCAAGAGCACTTCCGAGAGAAAGATAAATAACACAAGATTTGCCGGGGTTGTTAGTCCCGGGCTTGAATGCTCTCGCGAGATATTATTAATACCGATATTCGGGGATACAAGTATTAATGTAAGAATACAATTACAATGAGTGTAAAGTTTCTTGTTATCTTAGCTAGTGAGCGTGTAGATTGCCGGAAGAACCAGATTTGATGCTCTGTGAGTTCTTGTAACAAAGGTGATGTACGGTCGCGGCGGTGAGAGATCGACCGCCTCTCACGGCGAGTATATAGCTGGATGTTTGGGCTTCTGGGCTTGTGAATCCATTGGAATCTGCAGTGGAGACTTGCTTTACGCCGATCGTCTTACGGACGAGAGATTTGGAGAGAGAAGTCACGAGACGGATTAGGTGAGATAGCCGTAGCTTGATGATGTGTGTGTGTTCTTGATAATTCGTGGATGTATCGGAATGTGAGAGAATGGACTACGAGCGTAGGTCGAGAATGAATTGAGCTGTATATTCGATGAATCGGGAACCGTAGAGTGAATTCATTTGTTGGTTCAAATGAATTCGAGCCGAGAAGGCGAGAACCTTTTCCGGTAGGAGGAGGTTCTCTATTTATAGGGCTTGGATACGCCGGCGATCGCCTTTCTTGCAATATAATAATCGGGCGATCGTCTTTTAGCACATGGGCTGTCCCTCGGAGTCTGCAGGAGTTGTTGGCGATCAGTATGCGGTCGATGGGAGCTTACACGCGTCTGAGTTCTGTCGCGGGTGGTCCCACCGACAACTTTCGGCCTTTCTTGGTAGGTGAGGTAGGTGACAGTGTGGTCAAATGTCTTGTCTGTCGGCAAAAAGATCTTATCTGTGGCGAAGATCTCGTCGGCGCCTTTGGTGGATGCACTGCGTGGGTGCTTTCGAGATCCAGTCCTTGATGGTTTTGACGGGCGATCGTCTCTGCTCGGGGCGCAGTCGATTGCCCTTAGCCGGTTAGTAGAGCAGATCGCCCGGTGCCAAAGGGCGATCGCCCGGGAGTCGATCGCTAGGTACACGATGGTGGTTTGATATCTTCGACTTGGCGAGCTAGTCATAGTTTGACCGAGTTGACTTGATCGCTCGGCCTTATAGTCGATCGCTGTCGGGATGAATAAATCGTGACACAACAATTGCCCCGGCTCGCTCATACGTTGGAAACGTGGGGTGAGGTGGCTCTTTAGCGATCGATGAACTATTGTGGCGACTTCGTGTTTAATGGAACCGCGATCGTCTTTGAGTGATATACTGGATTTGGACGACTGGTTGGCCGAATCAGCGAGGAAAAAACAACGGGCGTTGAAAAGTCTCGCGCACGTGTCGCTTCTATTGGAGGACGCCAACGGTCATTAATGACTCCTCGGACGCGTCCTCGAAGAGACGCGTCTGCGGTCTCGAGGAGTCAACCAGTGCGCCGTTTGAGATCCGACCCCGAGGTTTCCCTTTATTGCAATCGGGTCCCTGCTTTCTCCTATAAAAGGGGGCGCGGGGCTGCGATCTCACTCACGCGTACGCATTGGAGAAAGAAGGCCTGCCGCCGAATTTTTTGAAGATCTAAGCGCCGATCGTCGATCGATTTCACTTTAGGGTAAGAAAAATTCTTCTCTTCCTTTCTAACTCGAAAATGGCCGGAACCTCATCGTCGTTTGGAGCGGGAACGAGTTCGCCTGGGACATGTTTGCCAGGAGAAACTTCTTAGTCTTCCACTGAGAGGCGGCTGAAGCCATTCGAGCCGGAATCGACCCGGCAGAAGTTGAGGCTCTGTTCAATGAGGCCGATGTTGCTAGGGAGTCGGCAGCCGAGGAGAGACGATCGCAGATCGAGAGAGATCTGGCGATCAGGGCTTACTGGGAGCAACATAGTGATTTTGGACGGGCCTATAGGGCCTTTGCTGAAATAATGGAGAGATTGGCCGGTCCTACTCCGCGATTCGATTTCAGGGGATATTCGGTCGCTTATCCCTATGTGCTCCCCAAGCGGTCGCAGTATCGTGCCGCGCAGCGATCGTTGTGGTCGCTCGGCCAAATACGGAGCTCGACGTCCAGGAGAGATCTGGCCGTCTGGAGGACAAGATTCCATGTTCCTTCAGATGTGGACATGTTCGCGCCCGCGGAGAATGAACGAGCCGACCAGCCTCCGATGGGTATGGTCGCGATGAGTGAGGCCGTTATGGAGGCCGGCCGCGCTTCCCTCCGTCGCTGCGGTCTACCATCTGTTGGCCGCTTGTAATGTGGCGCCACTTCACCGACGCCGAACGCCCGGCTCCAAATCATATGCACTCTCACCCTTTTCGGCGGTCACCGTCTGTCTGCCTCTCCGTCGCCGTTGGAGATGAACTATTTGTTTAAAGACGGCACATAGAGGTTGGTCGGCGGTTACCATATTCAAGGCCGATCTGGCCGGGTGATTCATGGAGTTCGAATAAGATACGGGGCGATCGGGCGAAGTGGTTCAGGTCGGCAAGTGAGAGCTTGGCGAGCGACAATCCCACAGCGAAGAGATCCCCTGAATTTCGGGAGAGGAATCCCGTGGGGTTTAGACTCTCCCTTCGCTTGGATGCGTGTTGGGTGATCTAATTTGATTTACATTTTGCGAGGCTTTCATATCCGGCGATCGAGGAGCCGCCTTTCGACTTCCTCGTTGTTTGGGAGCGAATTAGGAGCTTGTCGGACGACGACCTAGACGCCACTCGGATCAACAAGGAGAGTCGGTTGTCGGCTCGACTATTCCGCTTCCCGAGACATCTCGCGGTGCAGTATGACTTTATGCGACCTTCAATTTCTAGGCGATCGCCTTATTTGAAGATAGTGTCGGCCGTTAGTCGATCGTCTTTAAGCTGAGAGGTTCGTTTCCCTCGCTTTGGAGCCTCGGAGGAGATCGCTATGTCGAACCCGGGAGTCTAGGCCGTCTCAAGTCGAAGAGGTCGACTCGGGTTCCACCGTCGCATTGCCTATAGTTCGGAGGCGGTGCCTCGTGCGGAGCCGGAGCCTCGCGTAGAGCGGGTCGAGGTTGAGGAGGAAATTCGGAGGAGGGGCTTGGGCGAATCGCAAGAGGCCGAGGCCGCAAGAAACCGTTTCTGCCCCGGGCGATGAAGTGCGGTCGCCGCGCCTCCGATCACCATCGTTGCTCGGAGCGCGAGCCGCCCTCTGCGGCTTTTGCGGGAGACGGCGATCGCGGATGCGGAAACTCCTCGAGGGAAACCGTTTTGGTCGGGATCCCGAGAAGGCCGAGAGGTAGATAGCATTTGTGTTGACAATTACATCTGCGTAGGAGTTGTATTAACCTTGGTGTTTTGGTGCGATCCGTTGCAAAGACCCGTCTTGCCCACCGATGGTCGTGGATTTTTACGGCGAGTCGATCTCCTCGCCATTCTGCGACATTCCTCCCTATGTGAGCAAGGCATACGCCTTGCCGAAGGCGTGGACAATCGATTTGGATGCGATCGCCCGCTGCGATCGTCGAGTTTGATGGATCCGTTGTCGCCCTTTCTCTTGAGACGGCGACCATGGCCGTCCAGTGCTCGGGAGTTTGAGGCGGCCCTCCACTATTCGCCTTGGGGAGGATCTTGAGGCGGCTCGGAAGAGAACGCCGAGTTTGCCGACAAGATTGCAGCGATGGAGAGGACTCCTTGGAGGCGGCCAGCGGGCGAGCCTTGAGCTTGAGCCGGAGAAGAAGGAGGCGAGAAATTTCGAATGGCGGTCGACCGATTTCGGGACCAGATGCAGAGTCTTTGTCTGGGCGAGAATGTTCTTGAGAGGAGGCCGATCGCGAAGGTGACGATCGCTCGGGTGATGAGCGCCGGCGGAGGCGAAGAGAAGGTTCTTGCGAGGAGGCCGAGCTCTGGGGATCGCAACAGCGATGGCCGAGCTGAGAGGAGAGGTTGAGGCGACCAAGGCCGATCCCTTCCAAAACTTGGAGTATGTCAGCGAGTTCGCCTATTACTTGGCGTTCGCCGACTCGATCCGAGCGGCTAAGAAGGGAGGCTTGGAGGTCGGTCCTCTTGCCGAGAAGTTCAAGTCATATGCATTGGAGCATCCTCTCAATTCGGCTTTCTCCTTGCCGATCTTGGACCTGGCGGACATCGGTGTGGATTTGAGCTGGTATCCGTCTCCAGATAGTCTTGCTCATCCCGATGCTCCGGAAGATGAGGGAACCGCGCCGAATGCTGATGGCGAAGGCCCGGCAGGGGCCTGAGGCGCTTCCTTTTTGATGTTTTTAGCTTACTTTCTTTGTAGTTTGTAGCTTTCTTTTTGTAGCACTTAGGCCTTCGGGCGATCATGTACTCTATTTTTTCAAGTAATGAAATGAGCATTTGTCTTTCTGACTTATCACTTGAATGAATGGTTATTTTTAAGTCTTTGTTTGACTTTGTACAAATGTGTTGAGGAGAGATCGTTGCGAGGGTAGTCCCAAATGAATTGATAAACTCATAAGACAACTTTTTACAACAAGTTCGATCGCTGCACTACATCTGAAAAAATGACGATCTCCGTATGTGGTTGAATAGCGACGATCGTCGTGTAGGTAGTCCGCACTCTTCTTGCCCCTTATTTTTATTCACTTAGTGGAAGTAAGGGGATGAAAATAATTCCTTGAGTGAGCGGTCTTCAAGTTTGTCGAATCCTCGGGGACGGTCGTCCGTCTTGAGGAACCGTGCACGATCGCGGAGTTCAATGGACCGACTCCTTGATCGCGTCTTGATGCGCGAAGACATTGAGTGTCTCTTGACTCACTTTATTATGAGGGTCCTCTGTTAGGCTGCGCCTCGCCTCGTATTTAAACGAAGGGCGTGCGGTCTCGGTCTAGAGGAGTCCTTGCGCGGGGCAGCGTTGGATGAATCAACTCCGCGCCCGCGGCTTGTTAGCTCTGCTTCCACCTCGGCCAGCCATGGAGATGGCCGACCTCGACGGTGTACGTTGAGACGGGGTTGTGGCACGTCGCATTGTCCGGGTTCACCATGTTAGATGATGAACCTTTGAGGGCGAGCGATCGTGTCCACTGATTTATTTTGGAGGGCCCTCAGACTACGCCGGCCTCGTACTTAAACGAAGGGCGGGCGATCTTGGCCTAAAGGGACCTTGCATGGCCTAAGCAGTCGGTTCCATCGACCGCCAGGATCGTCATGTAGATGCCGACCTTCGACGGTGTACGTTGTGCGGGGGAGGCGATCTCGTGCCTTAGTCCATCGTGTTTAGACGGTGAACTGCAGATGGCGATCGAGTCCTCCGGTTTCTTAAATAAGGAGGGAGATCGGGGTGACTTCCGTGGTCTCCTTCTCTTGATTGAAGCATACAGAGACGGTCGCCGAGGTTGATCCAGGGGTCGGCTCGTATGAGCTTCCCAGCCTGTTTTGCGTTCGACTCGGACGATCGTCTATAGAGATAGGCGGGGGCTTCGGCTAAACCAATAAGTCATCAACTTGCCCTCCTCGAGCAGTCTCAGTGTTTGAGGAGGTCGCGGCAATTGTTGGTGTGGCGGGACTCTTGTGGTAGGCACAATATTGATTGTTGTCCAGTGTGACCGTGGTCCCTTATCGCCTTTGGCTTTTTGAGCTCTTCGTGCCTCTTGATGGCATAGAAAATATGTGCCGGAGTTACATTGAACGTATGGAGGAGATGGGCTTCCATGTCCTCGAAAGCACAGAGATCTCCGGGTGTCTTGGCGATCGCCTTCTTTGCTTTGGCGATCGCTATCTTCCGGGCAAGAGGTGGCGTTTCCTCGTCTATGCGGAGGGTGAGTAGCCTTTGCACGGCCAGAATTTGGCGGCTTTAGCGCGGAAGATCGTGTAAGTTGGGGGATATCTTTGGAGAGATGTCGAACATGGGAGAGTGACCGTGGAATCCCCCATGGCCGAGTAGAGAGCGAGCTCATCAGCAGCGGGTTCGCGGTGAGGATGATTTCGTCTACCGGCCGATGTAATCTGCGTCCGTTCGTCCTTCCCCGCTTGATTTTTATCATGCGGCGGGCCTTCTCGGTCTGGCGACCTTCTTTGGCGAAGTATGACGTGAAGTCATCCGCCGATTTCTTAAAAGAGGTCACCGATCGTGGTGGTAGTGAGACGTACCACTTATGGGCCGGCTCGCCCAATGTCAACGGGAAGATCCGCACTGGTTGCATCGGATGCCCCATACCCGATCATGTAAATTCGGAATTTACTCGGGTGGGTTTCGGTCCGATCTCCTTTATACGAGAGGTGTTTTAGGAGGAGCGATCGTTGGTTGTATGGGGCAAGCTCAATGTGGACCGCGAGTGGCTCGGTCGGCCGGCGATCTTCTTCTTGGTGCTTGCCCAGCGTCGAAGTGCTCTCATCTCATCGGTGACGTTGCATGGCGGCCATCGCCGTGGCTTTGGCCCATTAGCGGCTCGGCGATCGGAGCGAGCCGAGGCGATTGAATCGAGTCCACAGCGATCGGGCGGGAGTCGGATAGGCGACATGCGTTGTGTGAAGTGAGTAGGCCGAACTCCCGGTGACGGATTCGGATTCCGTCTTCTCAAGGTTGGAAACAGAGTGCCCTGGTCGCGGGATGGGTCGCGTCCCAAGCGATCGAATATGGATCCGTCCGGCCGTGCGAGAGCCTTTTCGCGAATTGGGGCTTTTGACGATCGCTCGTTCGGTAGCCCATTGAATTTCCGTTTTCCCATGCGGCGGATGATCGAGGGTTATCGCGGGCGCGCGCATGCTCTCCGTCGCTCCTCCAGGGATGGCCATAGCCTCTCGATCTGTTCCTTGGTTTGGGCCCGATCGAGTGAGAGGTTGGGGCCATCTCTCGGATGCGGGATCGAGAGTCTCGCGTTGCCGCGGCTTCCCCTGTCGTCGGTGGGGTTCGGATTGAGCCGAAATGATGTCGGCGGTTCGGAGAGTAGCTTTCTTGATGGACGGCGGATGTCATGATTCGAGGTTTTCTTTGAAGTGCGGTGAGTGTCACTTCAAGTATATGCCAGAACAGTGAGTGTTCTTCGGACGGTAGAAATAAAAATATGAGGGTTAGATCCCCTTCTTCTAGCGCTAATTGTTGCTACCCAAAATATTATCAGGAGATAGATATTGCTGGAATGCATGGGATAGCAACAAATGCAATAGCACTTACGAGAGAAAGATAAATAACACAAGATTTGCCGGGTTGTTAGTCCCGGGCTTGAATGCTCTCGCGAGATATTATTAATACCGATATTCGGGATACAAGTATTAATGTAAGAATACAATTACAATGAGTGTAAAGTTTCTTGTTATCTTAGCTAGTGAGCGTGTAGATTGCCGGAAGAACCAGATTTGATGCTCTGTGAATTCTTGTAACAAAGGTGATGTACGGTCGCGGCGGTGAGAGATCGACCGCCTCTCACGGCGAGTATATAGTGGATGTTTGGGCTTCGGGCTTGTGAATCCCTTGGAATCTGTCTAGTGGAGACTTGCTTTCATCGCCGATCGTCTTACGGGCGAGAGATTTGGAGAGAGAAGTCTGAGACGGATTAGGTGAGATAGCCGTAGCTTGATGATGTGTGTGTGTTCTTGATAATTCCGTGGATGTATCGGAATGTGAGAGAATGGACTACGAGCGTAGGTCGAGAATGAATTGAGCTGTATATTCATGAACTAGGGAACCGTAGAGTGAATTCCGATTGTTGGTTCAAATGAATTGAATCGAGCCGAGAAGGCGAGAACCTTTTTCCGGTAGGAGGAGGTTCTCTATTTATAGGGCTTGGATACGCCGGGCGATCGCCTTTCTTGCAATATAATAATCGGGCGATCGTCTTTTAGCACATGGGCATGTCCCTCGAGTCTGCAGGAGTTGTTGGCGATCAACTGTGCGGTCGATGGGGAGCTTACACGCGTCCCGAGTTGTCATGGTGGTCCCACCGACAACTTTCGGCGCGCCTTTGGTAGGTGAGGTAGGTGACAGTGTGGTCAAATGTCTTGTGCAGCCGGCAAAGATCTTATCTGCTGGCGAAGATCTCGTCAGCGCCTTTGGTGGATCTGCACGTGGGTGCTTTCCTGAGATCCAGTCCTTGATGGTTTTGACGGGCGATCGTCTCTGCTCGGGGCGCAGGTCGATTGCCCTTAGCCGGTTAGTAGAGCAGATCGCCAGCTGCCAAAGGGCGATCGCCCTGGGAGTCGATCGCTAGGTACCTGATGGTGGTTTGATATCTTCGACTTGGCGAGCTAGTCATAGTTTGACTGGAGTTGACTTGATCGCTCGGCCTTATAGTCGATCGCCTGTCGGGATGAATAAATCGTGACACAACACCGAGCATTCGTGAAATACTATGCCTACGACATACTATTAGTACCTGTTCGACAGGTTAGAACATAAATGCCCAACGGCGAATCATAATCACAGAATACCACAACGAATTAAACAACATGAACCAAACCAGAACTGAATTAATTATGAATCACAATGCCCGGAGGCTCCAATGAAATTATCAAGACAATCACAAAGGCCTGAAAACCACTCAGCCGAAGCTGTCAAATATCACAATCACATGAAACCGGAACAGCCCGAAGCTATAGTTAATGAGGGCTAATAAGGTCATAACCACGACCGTGACCTACTGAGTTGTAGGTGTTGGGAAACCAACCGCGAAGGTTCAAGCCCCAAACTTACCCATAAGATCATAAACGCGACCGTGACCTACTGAGTTGTAGGTGTTGGGAAGCCAACCGCGAAGGTTCAAGCCCCAAGCTTACCCATAAGATCATAAACACGACCGTGACCTACTGAGTTGTAGGTGTTGGGAAGCCAACCGCGAAGGTTCAAGCCCCAAACTTACCCATAATAAGCACTAGCCGAGACTAGCCTCCAAAAATATAATTAATCACAAATGACAACGATTCGTAGATTACCGAATTCGTGAGAATGATAGTGTGCTACCTTGAGTCGGCCAACACGATAACAATGATGCAGCGGATGAGTCCATGCATGATTGAGTGTTTCGTTTTCCTTATAATGGCTAATCGATGAGAATGATATGAGGAATGATTAAATACCTAGATTGCCTTAGAACGGTCAAGCGATACAATGATTTAGTGAATGGTTGAACATTTCGATTTGCCTGAGAACGGCAATTCGATAACAATGATAGGAAGGATGCCTCGGTACCTTTAATCGGTTACCGACGACGAAGGTGAGAAATGAATAAGCCAATGCCTTTAATCGGCCTGTACAATTTTAATGACAATCCAAACAGGAATAACAATGATCTCAACGATGTCTTAAATTGACATCTATATTAACAACAATCGATACATCGATACCGCGAACCGGCTATCGACAATGACATTAATAAAGAGTATTACAATGCCTTGAATCGGCCGTTAACGAACAACAATAAACATTTGGCAAAATTATCGGAAGGTATCGTATCGAACGATCTCTTGATATCAATGAATTCATGAAGAGACTAAGTCTCGGAATGATACAACACATCCATACACATACATGATGACATTAGCTCATTGACTAGTACAAGTATAAAACTTGCCTCAAACCGAAGGCGAGAAGGTACTTCCACGATCAACGTCCTTCATGAAATTACCGGCCGCTCGAACAACCTTAAACAACACAAAAACCAACAATTCTCTTAATACACGAATCAAGCATGATCACAACCAACTCAAAAATCGATACAACAATACCCGAAACTCATTGGGGCATTTAAACAAACGCGTCGTAAACGTTCTCCAATCGTTTACAACCCAAAACTCAATTATATCCAAAACCAACTTCCAATGAATGATTCAAACCCACAAAACCTCATGAATACTATCAATAATCCAATAGGACTACTTAGAACGATACTTCAACAACATTTGGTCGAAACCCCCCAAAATTCCAAAGTCAACCCGTAAGGGTTCTTGAACAATTCCTCAATTATTCATAAATTCCGAAAATTACACCAATGAATCCGTAGAAATACATGTATCCAAGATAGATAATCCATATCTAACATATTCCAACACAATACCGATTTAACACGAAGAGATCGAAAGCAAAACACCCAAGATCTGAAATTCTAGATCCAAGAATCATTACCTTGATTTGGAGTGATGAAACTGATTTAGATGATGCTTAATCCAACTTAGGAGCTTGAAGATGATGCTAGATGATTGCAGCTCGAAAAGACCTTTCCGAATCGCCCGAGCTCGTCCGAAATGGTTGAGAAATGAAGAAATGACGAAGGTTGGACCGAACTGTCCTATTTATACTGTCCCAGCTTAGCGCACGCTATGACTTGATATTTAGCGTGCGCTAGCGGTTTACTGGGCAGTCCAGTGAGATCTGAAATGCCTCGTTAGCGTGCGCTATGACTTGGTAGCGTGCGCTAACACCTTACCGATAGCGTGCGCTATTCCAGATTGTTAGCGTGCGCTAAATGATGTCTGATACTCAACGACTGAAATCCAGAACCTACTGTCCTCTGACTTGCACGCGTTAGCGTGCGCTACTAATGTGACTTAGCGTGCGTTGCCAACACAATTAGCGTACGCTACTTACCACTCGTAGCGTGCGCTACGAATTTCCCAAATCAGCCCAGTACCTTCTGGACTGTCTGCCTCTCTTGCGCTAGCGTGCGCTAATAACGAATCATAGCGTGCGTTACCTGCACCCCATTAGCGTGCGCTACCTATCAAACTGAAAATCAAAACATGATGATGATGATGACAATAATCTCGGCTCGATCTCAAACAGTGATGATCCCAAAATACGCCGAATGGTGAACATAGTTGACTGAATATGAATGATGAATGATTATTACTGAGTGAAAAAAAATTCTGAGTAATAATTACTGAATGATAATAAATGAATTCACAACCGGGTATTACAACCATACCAGGTATGGATTCGTGTACTTAATGAAACATAAGTCTGAAGCTTTTGATAAATTCAAGGAATTTAAAGCCTTAGTTGAAAATCAAACAGGTAACCGTGTTAAGACTCTTCGGTCAGACCGAGGTGGTGAGTACATGAGTACCGAATTTGATGAGTTCTTAAAAGAACTAGGAATAGTGTCACAATTCACTCCTCCAGCTACTCCACAATTAAATGGTGTATCAGAAAGAAGGAACCGAACCTTGTTAGACATGGTTCGCTCCATGCTTAACTATACTGATCTACCGATTTATCTGTGGGGTTATGCGCTGTTGTGCATATCTTGAACAGATGTCCTTCTAAATCCATTCCTAAGACTCCACATGAGATGTGGAGAGGTAGGAAACCAAACTTAATCACATTAGGATTTGGGGATGCCCTGCTTATGTCAAGAAGACTAAAGTAGAGAAATTGGAAGCTAGGTCTGTGAAAGGTCGTTTCATAGGATATCCAGGGGATTCCATGGGATATCTATTCTACATTCATGAAGATCATAGGATCATCGTTGCTATACAAGCACACTTCCTGGAAGATCAGTTTATTCAGGAAGGAGGAGCAGGTAGAAATATTTCTTTGGAAGAAATAAAAGAAACACCAATTGAGACACCTATGCAAGATATTAGAACCCAACCTTCTGAAATACAAACACAACCTCGCAAGTCTAGTAGAATTTCTCAATTACCTGAGAGGTATGGTTATATGCATCAAGAAGAACTGGGTGTCCATGACATGACAGAAAGTAGTCAAGAGAATGATCCTTCTACATACGACCAAGCGATGGTAGATGTTGACTCCGCCAAGTGGCAAGAATCTATGGAAGCTGAGATAGACTCTATGCATGCTAATCAGGTCTGGACTTTAGTAGATCGTCCTAAAGGCATAGTGCCTATTGGAAACAAATGGATCTATAAAAGAAAGACTGGTGGAGATGGCAAGGTTGATACCTATAAGGCCAGGCTTGTGGCAAAGGGTTTTTCCCAAAGAGAAGGAATCGATTACTTCGAATCCTTCTCGCCTGTAGTTATGATTAAGTCTATTCGCATGATGCTTGCCATAGCAGCCCACTTAGATTATGAAATATGGCAAATGGATGTGAAAACGGTATTCCTAAATGGATTCCACGAGGAGGATATTTACATGGAACAACCTAAGGGATTCATATCTCAAACCAATATTCATAAAGTATGCAAACTTCAGCGTGCCATTTATGGACTGAAGCAAGCATCGCGGAGTTGGAATCTTCGTTTTAACGAGACAGTCAAAGAGTTTGATTTTGTCCAAAATGAAGATGAGCCCTGTATTTACAAGAAGGTTAGTGGGAGCAAAATTGCGTTCTTAATACTATACGTAGATGACATTCTACTTATAGGAAATGACGTAGGAATGCTCAGTTCTGTGAAAGCTTGGCTTTCTAAAGAGTTCTCAATAAAAGACTTGGAAGAAGCTACCTATATTCTGGGTATTCGTCTCTACCGGGATAGAGCAAAAAGAATGTTAAGTCTTTCCCAAGCCCTCTACATATAGAAGATCCTGAAGCGATTTAGGATGGAAGATTCTAAAAGAGGGTTTCTACCTATGCAACATGGTGCAAAACTTTCCTTAGAGATGTGTCCTCAAAGTGAGGAAGATAGAAAGGAAATGAGCAAAGTACCTTATGCTTCGGCAGTAGGTAGCCTTATGTATGCAATGATTTGCACTAGACCGAATATTGCCTATGCTGTAAGCATAGTAAGTCGGTTTCAGTCAAATCCAGGGCAGGAACATTGGACTGTTGTAAAGAACATTCTTAAGTACCTAAGGAGGACTAAAGACTTGATTCTTACATACGGCGGTGGAGAACTAAGAGTGATGGGTTATACAGACTCAGATTTTTTGGGGGACATGGATGCTTAGATGTCCACATCAGGGTATATCTTTACTCTGAATGGTGGGGCAGTTTCTTGGAGAAGTGCCAAGCAAAGTTCGACTGCTATCTATGCATGTCAAGCCGAATATCAGGCAGACACGGAGGCTGCTAAAGAAGCTTTTTGGATAAAGAAGTTAACTGAGGAACTTCAAGTGGTTCCTAACGCAGAGAAGCCCGTGACACTGTTTTGTGACAACGACGGAGCTGTTGCACAGGCTAAGGAGCCTAGGTCTCACCACAACACCAAACATATTGCGAGAAAATATCATTTTGTTAGAGAAATGGTTCGAGATGGGAATGTTATACTGCAGAGAGTAGACACAGCAAATAACGTTGCTGATCCGCTTACCAAGCCACTATCTCAGAAGGTCTTAGAGACACATCTGGAGAGTATGGGTATTAGATACCATAGTTTGTGGCATTGAGTGCAAGTGGGAGATTGTTAGGAATATGCCCTCAAATGCCACTCAGAGGATGAGAGAGTGAGAGCAATTGCATTGTAATTATGAATATTATATTTAATAAGGCAGTTATTATTTCTATACTATTGTATATCACTGGCATTGTGATTTGGTATATAGAATAATAGTCCTTGCATTTGAGAGCGAACATTCTACTCCATATGGAGATAAGGAGATAGGCACTAGAAGTGTTTAGAGCTCGAATGCTTAACTAGTTCGCAAGTCGATAAAACTTAACTGGGCAGTAAGTTTAGACAAGACTTGTATAACGTGTACTTTGACATGTAGAGTGCCTGTTTTCACTAATAATTAGTGGGAGCACACGTTATAGGTATGCTAATGGGATTAGTATACTCGAACACGACTCAACTTGATTCGGTCACATGGAAATCACTCAGGGATTGTCAATGATTGAATCGAAAGATTGTGATAGGTATACATGGACTTTTGACTTGAGGTTTCAGTAGGAGATGTGCTTGTGACATTAAGTTAGCCATTAGAGTAGTTCGATCCAATCGCCAGTTGGTGTGGTCAACCTCGAAATGCAACTTAGTGGGCAAGTAGCAGTCTCTACTGAATACCAAGATAGGATTCTTTCTTCTGTTAGTGAGCAGGTAAATGTCCTATGCGGTTAATTGCAAATGAGATCATAAGTCTTTGGCCAAAGCAGTTAGAGCTAGTTGTATTTGATACACGAGAGCTCGATGATCTCGATTTGTATTAACAAATGCATAGAGTCAAGATACAATAGGGTTTGACTTTACCGTGACCCTAATACTTGACCGGGACATATGATTGAAGGGTATATACATATACAGTATTCTCGACATAATGGTTTTGGAATGATCCTATCATTCGTTCTTAGTTAGGTTACGGTGTGGGCCACGAGACTGACTAAGTGGTGCTAAGACTCATTGGATCCTCCCAATGCTAACTAAGACGAACCTATAGAGTCGCGGCATAGGAATTGACGACGGATTATATTTAGCTTATTCTCTCTTGGTTAATATTGGACATTGGATGTCTAATTCAATTTATTGGATAAATTAAATCGGTATCGTGAATTAAATAAATTACTGGGTAATTAATATATTCATATTATTTCTTAGAGAATTTATTTTTAATATAATTAATTAATTAGATTATATTAATATTGAAACATACCAAGATTTATCTATCGGATTAGATACACGAGGGTCCGTTTCACGGACCGAAATGAACCAACTTCTTTTTCTCCTCCCTTGGCCTCCACCCCCACTTTCATCAATTGACTTGGTGATTTTTTTTTATAAATGTGTGGACTTAATAAAACATTTGATGTATTATTACTACATTATTTATTCTTGGAATAATTGATGAGGTGTGTGTTTTGTTTATAAAACAAACACCATCTCCCTCATTATAAAGTGAAGGTGGATCAGCCGTGAGTTGAAGTGAAAGAGTGAGAGAAAATTTTCTAAGTTTATACATTTTGAGTTCAAAGTGTATTTTGAGAGAAATACTTAGAGTATTTATAAAAATATATATAAGCTAATTCTATCAATTTCTAACCGTATACTTGGAGTATAAATTGATAGAAATATTTTCCGGTCATCTTCCGACGCGTGATACATAGAGGCACGGTGCTTTTGGTACTCGAAAATTTCCAAAAGCTCATTCGATTGGATTCGTGTTCGTGCTCGGAATCAAGAAGATATTATCAAAGGTCAACGAAGGTAAGAAATCTTAATTTCATCTTCGTCCTTTTATATTCGTTTATATGATGCTTGATCGATCCGCTTTGGGATTTGGTTTTTATCCGGTTTGACCGGTTTATTTTCCGCTGCGTTACTCGTTTTTTTTATCACCCTTAACCCAACACCAGCGCCCATAGCATAGATCCCAAGATGATCCCGTCAGACCAACATGAGGTGGAAAAACCCATCCAATGATCCAGCACCCTCAGCATAGATCCCAAGATGATCCCGTCGGACCAACACGAGGTGGACAACTGATCCAGCACCCTCAGCATACATCACACGATCCCATCGGATCAATACAACATATAAAATACAACTATGCATACATATATGCAAATCACTATGTTCGTCAACATGAACAACATATAAATCATAATATAAACGACAATATGACAATTCAACTTGGACAACCTCATGTTCAACAACATGAATGACAATATGCATGATCAAAATCATCAACATTGAACCAAAATCAAACTAAGTACTTGCCTAAGAAATGACGACAAGTATTGATACTTCCAATAACCTTCGTCCCGCTCGAAGAACTCTCACTCGATCAATTCACAAAATTCGAACCTTAAATATACAATAACACCAATATAACTAATAGTTCCGAATAATCGTTTCTAAATATTATATGAACACGGAAAGGTATAATCTATCCGATCATGATAAACGCACTAATCTGCCCCAAGCCATACCAGTCGAATCATCACTACGTTACTTATCCGAACAATAATCTCATAATGTTCCATCCAAGACTAAACACATATTTCGATTGAATTGTTCAATTATACTTCATGGTAGTTCTTCCTACAAGGATTCTAACCGTACCCATCAACAATCCAACACAAAATGATTTCAGAATTAACTTGAAAAGCACCATAATCATCATATAAAACTCGTTACTAGGTTCAACATGATCATCATCTTCTTCTACAAGGGATAAACCCTAAGTTTCATCCATCTAGTTCCCCTATACATGTTGTTCGATCGCATCGTTCATAACAAACTCCATAACCTCAATAATCTATTCATGAATATTTCTAAGAACATGAGTTCCCGACGGTTAGAGTATCACATACCTTGCTACGGGAGGAAACGACGAAATTACTTGATGAAAACCCAACTCCGGAAGCTTGAGTAACAATCCAAGATGATTCCCAACTTCAACAACTAAATAGAGATGATAAAATGAGGTATAAGAGGTGGGAGGAGCTCTTTGGTCTAGCAGGAATCGGACAAGGGGTGAAAGACAACGAGGTGAAATGAAATGGGGTGTTATCCCATTTATAATATTCTGAACTTTACGTATGCTAACAGCAAGGCTTTACGTACGTTATCGCCTTAGCGTACGCTATTTGCCATGCTTAGCGACGTTAACGTCTGGCAGTAGCTCACTGCCTCGTTTCTGGCCTCTCTTACGTACGTTAACATGTACCTTTACATACGTAATCTAATCAACATAGCGCACATTATCACCCATGTATAACGTACATTAAGCTTCGTTGACATGCTTTATCAAAAAGCCATCCAGGTTCACACGGGGAGAATCCAACATATCTCCTCCTGGCTCCACACGCCGACCTTATCTGATCTGCCTTTGACTGTTGCTTTCATACGCTACGCTTCGTCCATAGCGTATGCTATCTACAGATCTTAATGTACGTTATGCTCACCTTATCGCTTACGTTATGACGTAGCCGCATGCATGAATTTGTAAACTCTAAAACGCGAGAATACGAATACGTAAATCACACTTAGATCATTAATATACGAAATCAAATGATACAAGTTCGAATACCGGTAAAATACACAATAATTATTCAAGTGTTACAATTCCAAGAGTGAATCGGAGCATGCCGAAGACTTGAGAATTGTATTGAGTATTTTGAGGGCTGATAAGCTTTATGTTAAGCTTTCTAAATGTGAGTTCTGGCTGAAGAAAGTTGATTTTCTTGGACATATTGTATCAGTCAAAGGTATTCGGGTATACCCTCAAAAGATTGAAGTGGTTTTAGCTTGGGAACCCCAACGGAATGTCAAGGAAGTTCGGAGTTTTCTGGGATTAGCCGGCTAATATCGTCGATTTGTCGAGGGATTCTCGAAAATTGCTCGATGACTCACGCAGCTATTACAGAAAACTCAGAAGTTTGATGGAGTGACGAGCATCAGAAAAGTTTTGAGGAGTTGGAGAAGAGGCAGAATATGTATCCGGTTTTAGCCTTACCGCAGGGAACAGAGGGTTTCGTTATTTATAGTGATGCTTCTAAACAATGATTGAGATGTGTATTGATGCAAAACGAGAGAGTAATTGCGTATGCGTCTCGACTGTTGAAAACATATGAGATGAATTATCCAACCCATTATCTTGAGTTAGCCGCTGTGGTGTTTGCGTTGAAGATTTGGAGGCACTATTTATATGGTTCTTCTTGTCGAGTGTATACGAATCATAAGAGTTTGAAATATATTTTTACTCATAAGGAGCTTAATATGCGTCAACGGAAATGGTTGGAACTGATTAAAGATTATGATCTCGACATTCTTTACCATCCAGGTAAAGCGAATGTCGTTGCCGATGCTTTGAGTCGCAAGTTAGTCGTATTGCAGATATTGGAATTACTTACCATTCAATTGAAGCTCAGACGAGAGTTATTTAAATTGGAGATTGAAATTTGGCCTCAAGTAACTCGAGGACAATTACGTTCCCTTGAGGTCACGTCCTCCGTGATTCAGGACATCAAGTCCAAACAGTCAGATGATCCTATGTTTGTACAGCTTCGAGAAGATGTTGATAAAGGCAAGGCACCTGGGTTCATGATATACGAAGATGGTGTTCTTCGATTTTAAGGAAGGATTTGTGTACCGAATCAGGATGATCCTAAGCAAGCGATAATGAATGAAGCACATTCTACTTCATACTCGATTCATCCAGGTACGAGTAAAATATATAAAGATTTGAAGAAAAATTTTTGGTGGCCGAACATGAAGAAAGATGTAACAGAGTTCGTGTCGAGATGTTTAACTTGTCAGCAAGTTAAAGCTGAGCATCAAAGACCTATCGAGAAGTTGCAACAGTTACCAATTCCGGAATGGAAGTGGGAAGATATCGCAATGGATTTTATTGTGGGAATGCCAAGGACGCGAACTGGGATGAATATGATTTGGGTAATCGTTGATCGGCTAACCAAATCAGCACATTTTCTGGGTATTAGAGATACTTGGGGACCAGAGAGATTGGCTCTTTTGTTCATTGCAGAGATTGTGAGATTGCATGGTACCCCAAAGAGTATTGTTTCGGATCGCGATGGTCGATTTGTCTCGCATTTCTGGCAAGCGGTGCATAGAGCACTTGGTACTGAATTGAATTTTAATACCAATTATCATCCACAGACGGATGGACAATCGAAGAGGACTATCCAGACTGTGGAAGACATGTTGAGAGCTTGTGCGTTAGATTGGAAAGATGATTGAAATATTCATTTACCATTAATTGAATTATCGTATAATAACAGTTGGCATAATTCAATCTGTATGGATCCATTTGAAGCACTATATGGAAGACGGTGTAGATCACCACTTTGTTGGGATGAGCCGTACGACTTACTTAGAGTGCCAGATTTGTTAATTCAAATGAGGGAGAAGGTTGCTGTTATTCGACAAAAGGTTATTGACTGCCCAGAGTCGACAAAAGTCATATGCCGATGTTCGACGTCGACCATTAGAATTTCAGGCAGGAGATCATGTGCTGTTGAATGTATCGCCGACTCGTGAGTCCTTCGGTTTGGTAAGAAAGGAAAGCTTAGTCCTCATTATATTGGTCCTTTCGAAATTCTGGACAAAGTAGGCGATGTGGATTATCGACTAGCATTACCTCTGATGCTTAGTCATGTTCACAACGTGTTCCATGTTTCACAATTGCATAAGTATGTTTCCGATCCTAGTCACGTTATTTACTATGAAGAGATTGAAGTAAATGATGATGTTACGTATGAGGAGCAACCGTTAACCATATTGGAGCGACGAGTGAAATAATTGCGATGAAAGGCGATTCTGTTAGTAAAGGTTTAATGGTCTAAACATGGAATGGAGGAAGCTACGTGGGAAAGTGAAGATAGTATGCGTGCCCGATACCCTAAGCTATTCGAATATTAAGTTTCGGGATGAAACTTCTTTTTAGGGGGTAAGGGTGTAATATCCGTGTATTTTATGTGTGTTATTTTGGGTTGCATCTTGTTTTAATATGGTTATTTGGAGATGAGTGCATTCATGAATTTATATTGGAATGATCATGGTTGGTAATCATTGAGTTTTGTGATATTCGGTATGTGTTCATTCTGGTCGGACTGTCGGATTTGTGGCATGAGGGTTACGACCGTAAGAATACCGAGTTAACGGCCGTAAGTGTGTGTTACGACCGTAAGGTGTTACGGGTTACAGCCGCAATGCACCCGCACAATTGGGGCAGTAGCTCGGCAAGACTCGATAAGGCCGTAAGGAGATGCTGGCTATAGCCGTAAGGTAGAGGCCGGTTGCGGCCGTAAGGGAACGACCGAGTACGGCCGTAAGATGATGAGCATTACGGCCGTAATGCCTGGCCGAGTAGCCGTAATGCGCCCTAGAACTTTGGGCAGTAGCTTATGGGAACCCGTTACGGCCGTAAGGCCCTGTCGGTTATGGCCGTAACGCACTCGGCTATAAAAGGCCGAGTGACGGGTCTAGAAGCCATTTTTTCCTTTCTCTTCCTCCTTCGCGATTCTTCGGTATATTTTGAGAACTCTGGTCAGGAGTATCATTGTGCATCATTTTTGGGTGTTTGATTCGTGTCTAACATCATCCTCCACTTGAGTTCCGTTCGAATTAAGGTAAAATTCGTTTAATTCCTAGTTCTTCATATTTTGGGGCTTTTGCTAAATTCTTCAATTTTAATCTATTCTAGCTCTGATTGGTGTTGGATTATGATGTTGTAATCATAATTCTTCATTTTTCTTCGAAGTTCATGGATTAAATTCCAAGTTTTCTTCTGTAGTTTGAATCCGACATGTTGTCTTAGAAATGTTCAATTAAATGTCCCTAAGGGTAAAACTTAGGTTGAATCCTTCCGTTTTCATGGTGTGATGTTTGATTTGGTATTTGTTGAACTAGGATCTGTTGTGTCGAGATTTATTCACCTCGACAGTCGATCGACTTCAAGGGCCGAGCGACCGAGTCCACAACCAATCAAGCTATGGCGAACTTGCCTAAACAAAGATACCAGACCACCTTCGGGTATCTAGCGATCGACTCCAAAGGCGATCGCCCTTTGGCACCTAGCGATCGACTCTGGTGCCTGACTTAGGACGACCGTCCTGTACCATGAACAGAGACCCTCGTCCGTCAAGGTCCACGAAGACTGGATCTCAAAGCAGCACCCATGTGCAGATCCGCGACAGGCGCCGCATTTCATTGATCGTTGACCACAGCCTGTCACCACCTTATCACCTACCGACAGACCCGCCGAAAGGTACAAGTTGGGACCGCCCGTGACAGCGACTCAGACGCGTGCAGACTTCTCATTGGACCGCACAGCTGGCTGCCAGCAACTCCTGCAGACTTTAATGAGACCAGCCCATGTGCTAAAAGACGATCGCCCGCTTATTATAATACAGCAGAGGCGATCGCCCAGCATCTCCCAGTCCTATAAATAGAGAACTTCCAACAACTGGAAAAAGGTTCTCCATTCAGTTCAGAGAAAACACTCAAATACATACATACTTTCAGGCTCTTGGCTTCCGCTCCCGAATCTACCTCAGGATTTCTCTCTCAACGCTTCTCAACCAGAAGACGGTCGGCAGAGGTAATAAGTCTCCACAGCGCAGATTCGAAGAGACTCACAAGCCCAGGAGCTCAAACATACAGCAACTACACACCGTGAGAGACTGTCGATTTCTCACGGTCGTCACAGCTCATCAACGTTGTTACAAGAACTCACAGAGCATCATATCTGGTTCTTCCGGCAATCTACACGCTCACTAGCTAAGATAACTAGGGTCTTTACACTCATTGTAATTGTACTCTAACATTAATACTTGTATCCCCGAATATTCGTATTAATAATATCTCGCGAGAGCATTCAAGCCTGGGACTAACAACCCCGGCAAATCTTGTGTTATTTACTTTTCCTACGGAAGTGTTCTCGCATTTGTTTGCTATTCATCCATTCCAGCAATATCTATCTCCGGATAATAATTTGGGTAGCAACAATTGGCGCTAGAAGGAGGGGCGTGCTAAAATCTTAACCTTCATTTTTATTCCTACCGTCCTGAAGAACACTCACTGTTCTCGGGGCATATATTTGAAGTGACACTCACTGTGCTTCAAAGAAAGCCTTCAGAATAATGACGTCCGCCACCACATCGAAGAGAGCCGCTCTCCGAACCGCCGGACACCATATCCCGGCTCAATCCGAGCCCCAGCCGACGGCAGAGGGAAGCCGCGACGACACGAGACTCTCGATCCCGCACCTGAGGGATGGCCCCAGTCTCTCACTCGACCAGTTCCAAACCGCGGAACAGATCGAGGAGGCTATGGCCATCCTAAAGGAGCGACGGAAAGCATGCGCGTCGCCCACAATAACTCCCTCGGCCATCCGCCGCGTGGGCAAACGGAAATTCAATGGGCTACTGGGCGAGCGATTGTCAGAAAGCCCCAATTCGCGAGAAAAGACTCTCGCACGGCCGGACGGTTCCATATTCAGTCGCTTTGGGAAGCGACCCATCATGGCGACCGGGGCATTCTGGCCCCATCCACGAGACGACGGAATCCGAGTCTGTCACCAGGAGTTCGGCCTACCCGACTCCCAGCCGAGCACGGATCGGCCGTCTGACTCCCGCCCCGAACGCCAGGGGGTCAGTACTTGATCGCCTCGGCTCCCGCTCCGAACGCCTAGCCGCGAGCAGCCAGGCCACGACGATGGCCGCTATGCAACGCCAGCTCGACGAGATGAAAGCACTCTTGGACACTGGGGAAAGCACCAGCAGAAAGATCATCGAACCAACCGAGCCACTCGCGGTCCACATCGAGCTCGCCCCCGTGCAACCAAGGATCGTTCCTCCTAAGACACCTCTATATGAAGGGAGATCGGACCCCGAAACCCACCTAAGTAAGTTCCGGATCTACATGACTGGGTGTGGGGCATCAGACGCGACCAAATGTCGAATCTTCCCATTAATATTGGGCGAGCTGGCCCATAGGTGGTACGTCTCACTACCACCGCGATCGATCATTTTCTTTGAGAAACTGGCGAATGACTTCACGTCATACTTCGCCGCCAAGGTCAACAAACCCGAAGGCCCCCACCGCATGATGAAAATCAGGCAGGGGGAAGACGAATCCGACGCGGATTACATCGACTGGGTGGATGAAATAGTCCTCACCGGCGAGCCCATCAGCGACGAGATCGCCCTCTACTCGGTCCTGGGGGGATTCTATGGTCATTCACCCATGTTTAGACATCTCACCAAAGACATCCCCCCGACCTACGCGATCTTCCGTTCCAAGGCCGCTGACTTTCTGGCCAGACATAGGCTGCTCACCCTCCGTTTAGGCGAAGAAATGCCTCCTCTTGTCCGAAAGACGGCGATCGCCAAAACCAAAGGACGGTCTCCAAGCCATCCGGCGACCACAAGGCCCTCGAGGATGTGGAAACCCATCTCATCCACAAGTTCAATCGAACTCCGGCCCATATTTTTTACGCCATCAAGGGGCGCGAACCGCTAAACAAGCCAAAAGCGATAAGGGACCACGGTCATCTGGACCGCAATCAATATTGTGCATACCACAAGAGTCCCGACCACAACACCAACCAATGTCGCGACCTCCTCAGACAACTCTGGAGATTATTCGAAGAAGGCAAGTTGGACAGCTTATTGGCTTAGCCGGAGCCCCACCAACCTCCTAACACGGTCGCCCGAGTCGAACGCGAACAGGCCGGAAAGATCATACGAGCCGACCCCTCGATCAACCTCGGCGACCGTATCTGCATACTTCAATCAAGAGAAGGGAACTTCGGACGTCTCTCCCCGATTTCCCGCCTCATCAAAACAAAGGCTACTTCCTGAGCAAACGCTTCAAAAAAGAGGATGACTCGCTCGCCCTCTAAAGTTCATCATCGACATAATGGACCTAGGCAGCGATCGCCTCCCCTAGCACAATGTATACCATCGAGGATCGTCATCTGACTTGATGGTCCAAGGTAGAAGATTGTCGCCATGGTCGTGGAGGACGATGGAACCGTTCTTTGCGCCCATGCAAGGTCCCTTTGGGCCACGATCGCCCGCCCTTCGTCTAAATACGAGGCCGGCGTAGTCTGAGGGCCCTCCAAAACTAATCTGTGGACACGTTCGCCCACCCTCGAAGGTCCATCACTTAACATGGTGGATCCTTCACGGACAATGCGACGCGCCCCTCCCCCCGTCTCAACGTATACCGTCGAGGGTCGCCATCTTAATGGCGGGCCGAGGTAGAAGCAGAGCTAACAAGCCGTGGAAGTGGAGTTGATTAATACGACGACGCTCCGCGCAAGGAATCTTCCAGACCAAGACCGCACGCCCTTCATTTAAATACGAGGCGAGGCACAGCCTTCGGAAGACCCTACCAATTAAGTGAGTCGCGAGAACTTAGCCATCAGATGGAATGTCGCTCGCTCACAAGACATGATCGTGGAGATCGGTCCATCGAACTCCGCGATCGTGCACGGCTCCTCAAGACCGAGATGGACGGCCTTTCGAGGTTTCGACAAAATTGAAGACCGCTCACTCAACGATTTATTTTCGTCCCCTTACTTCCACTCAGTGAACAAAAATAAGGGGGAAGAGTGCGGAGCTATTTATACGACGATCGTCCCTATTCAATTACATACGGAGATCGTAATTATTCAGATGTTTGTGCAGCGATCGAATTTGTTGTAAAAGTTATCTATATGAGTTTATCAATTCACTTGGAGATACACTCGCAACAACCTCTCCTCACACATCTATACAAAGTCATGCAAAGACTCAGAAAAGCAATCATTCAAGTAATAGACCGAAGAAGCAAACATTCATTGCATTACTTGAAATTTCAGAAGTACATACACGGTCGCCCGAAGGCCTAAGTACTACAAAAGAAAAGCTACAAAATTACAAGACTGAAAAGCTAAAACAAACAAGAACGAAGAGCCTCAGGCCCCTGTCTGGCCTTCGTCTTCAACCTCTGGATCGGCCCGTGACCCTTCGCCAGCTTTCGGAACGGCCTCCCCGTCCTCCGGAGCGTCAGGATGAACAAGGTTCGCCGGAGTCGGATACCATCTTAGATCCACGCCAAGTTCCGAAAGGTCCAAGATCGGCACGTAGAAGTCAGGGTGAAGACGGTGCTCCAACACATACGCCTTGAAGTTTTCAGCAAGAGGGCCGACCTCCAGCCCTCCTTTCTGAGCAGCTCGAAGTGAGTCAGCGAACGCCATATAATAGGCAAACTCACTGACAAACTCCACGTTGAGAAAGGGATTGGCATCGGTCGCCTCCTGCTTCCCTTTCAACTCGGCAACCGCCTGTTGCGCACCCTGGAGCTCGGCCTCCCTTGCAGCCGTCTCTCCCCTCGACGCCTCCAGCTCGCTAGTCAGCCGAGCGATGGTCACCTTCAGTTGATCGGCCTCCTTCTCAGCGGCCAATTGCAACCGTCGGGCATCTGTCATCCGGTCCCGAAATCGATCGGCCGTCGTCCGAGCTTGCTCGGCATCCTGTCTCGCCAGCTCAAGTTCATGACTTGCCCGTTTAGCTGCATCTAACGAGTCCTTCTCCATAGCCACAATCATGTCGGCGAACTCGGCGTTCTCTTTCCGAGCGGCCTCGAGGTCCGCCTGCATACGTGTAGTAGAAGGACGTCCCTCAAACTCCTGCACAGCCTGGGCAGCCATCGTCGCCGCCTGGAGGGAGAGAGCGAAAGCAGCTTGCATCGCATTCCCGGATCGCTGGCGAGCGATCGCATCTAAGTCCGTCGTCCAGGCCTTCGGCAAAGCAGAAACGGCCCGGTTGACGTATAGCGGGACATCGTAGGCCGCGCGAGGAGATCGGCTCGCCAAGAAATCCACCACCATCGGCGGGCAAGATGGGTTAGAGCTACGGATCCTACATCAAATGACAAAAGTTAGCACATCACCCACGCAAGTGACGAAATTCAACAAACAAACGAAGTCTACCTCTCGGCTCTCTCGGGGTCGCGACCAAAGTATGGCTTCCCGCGAGGGGTACATCTTTCGCAAGAAAGCCGCAGAGGGCGTAGGCTCAGTCTCCGGGGGGACAGCGGTGATCGGAGGCGCGGCGATCGGCACCCCACCAGCAGGGGCAGAAATTGGAGTTTCTTCCAACCTTTGCCGCTTGCGGTTCGCCCGGAGCCCCTCCTCCCGAGGTTCCTCCTCCGATATAATCGGCTCCACGACGGGCCTCACCTCCGGAAGGATAGGTAACGCCACAGGAGGAGCTCGAGATGACTTCTTCTGGCGAAGACGGCCCAAAACTCCAGGGTTCGACATAGCTATCTCCGGTGGGGGCTCCAAGAAACGAGGAAAGCGAAACTCTGCAATAAAGAACAATCAAGCAAACGGTCAGACACTCTCCAAGCAGGACGATCACCAAGAAAATGGAGATCACAGAAACTCATACCTGAGACCGAGAGATGTCTCGGAAATCAGAATAGCCGAGCAGACAGCCAGCGACTCTCCTTGTTAATCCGATGAACGTCTAAGTTGTCGCCCGACAGACTTCGTAAGGAAGCTCGTCGATCGCCGGAATGTGGAAACCTGCAGAAGGAAGACCAAATTAGATCAGTTCAGAACGTATCCGAACAAAGGGAGAGTCAAAACCCTTACTCGGAGTTCTCTCCCGAAAGCCTGTGGGAATGTTCAGCTCGCCCGTGGGGTTGTCGCTCGGTGAGGCTTTCCAGGCACCGCCGACCCAGAACCACTTCTCTGGATCGCCCCGCACCTTGTTCGGGACTCCAAGAATCACCCGACCGGATCGGCCTTGAATATGATAGCCTCCGACCGACCCTTTCTGAGCCGTCAGCTTGAACAGGTGGTTCATCTCCAACGGCGAAGGAAGGCGGTATAGTCGGTGACCGCCGAACAAGGTGAGAGTGCAAATGATCTGGAGCCAGGCATTCGGCGTCAACTGGAGCGGCGCCACGTTCCAAGCAGCCAGCAGATGGGAGACGGAGAACGACAAAGGAAACCGCAGCCCAGTCTCCATGATTGCTTCGTTCACGGTGACCATGCCCTCTGGAGGCTGATCGGCTCGTTCATTCTCGGCCGGCACAAAAAGATCCACATCTGAAGGGATATGAAATCTCGTCCTCCAGACGGCCAGGTCCTTCCTGGTCGCCGAGCTCCTTATCTGACCAGCGGACCATAGAGATCGCTGCGCAGCCCGAAATAGTGATCGCTTAGGGGGTTGGTAGGGATGAGCAATCGAGTACTCCTGGTAATCGAATCGAGGAGACGGACCGGCCAACCTCTCCATAATCTCATCAAAGGCCACATAGGCTTGGCCAAAGGCACTGTGCTGCTCCCAATAGGCCCTCACCGCCAGATCTCTCTCCATCTGCGAGCGTCAGTGCTCAATCGCCGCCTCCCTAGCGACGTCGGCCTCATTAAATAGCGCCTCGACTTCCGTGGGATCAATACCGGCGCGGATAGCTTCGGCAGCCATCTCCAGATGGAATTCTGCAGTGGGTCCTCCCCGGGCAGTCGAAGCCCCGGCAGCGGAGCTGGTGCCTACTCCGTGCGAAGAAGATGTTCCAGACATTCTCGAATCAAGAAGAGGAGAAAAGGAGTGTTTTCTTACCAAGGATCGAATCGATCGACGATCGGCAGTCAGATCTCCAGAAAAATTCTTCAGCGGTATTATCTTTCTTTCTCCGATGAAAATGCGTAAGGGTCTTAACCCTACAACCCATCGCCTTTTTATAGGAGATGGTAGGGACTTCTATGCAATTAAGGAGGACCTCAGGGGTTGGAGTGCAACCGTCGCAATTAATGCTCCCTTGAAACCCGCGTACGCGTCTTTTCAAGGACGCGCCAGACGAGGAATCGTACATGACCGTCGGTCTCCCCCGACAGGAACCCGACACGTGCCCCAGAGACTTTCCGCATCCGCTGCCATTTCCCGATCTTTTCAGTGACCTACCAGGTCATCCAAATTCAGAATCAATCAGCTCAAAGACGATCGCCAGTTCAGTAAAATACAGAGTCACTCGTCAAAATTCAGCGATCGCCAACAGAACCACTTCACCCCACGTTTCCAACATAGGAGCGAGCTGGGTGGCAATTGTTGTGTGGAGATTTATTCACCTCGACAGGCGATCGACTTCAAAGGCCGAGCGACCGAGTCTACAACCAATCAAGCTATGGCGAACTCGCCTAAACAAAGATACCAGACCACCTTCGGGTATCTAGCGATCGACTCCAAAGGTGATCGCCCTTTGGCACCTAGCAATCGACTCTGGTGCCTGACTTAGGACGACTGTCCTGTACCACGAACAAAGACCCTCGTCCGTCAAGGTCCACGAAGACTGGATCTCAAAGCAGCGCTCATGTGCAGATCCGCGACAGACGCTGCATTTCATGGATCGTTGACCACAGCCTGTCACTACCTTATCACCTAGCGACAGACCCGCCGAAAGGTACAAGGTGGGATTGCCGTGGCAATGACTTCGAGCAGCGTGCGAGACTTCTCATTGGACCGCCACGGTGTTGCCATCAACTCCTACAGACTTTAATGAGACCAGCCCAAGTGCTAAAAGACGATCGCCCGCTTATTATAATACAGCAGAGGCGATCGCGCAGCATCTCCCAGTCCTATAAATAGAGAACTTCCAACAACTAGAAAAAGGTTCTCCATTCAGTTCAGAGAAAACACTCAAATACATACATACTTTCAGGCTCTTGGCTTCCGCTCCCGAATCTACCTCAGGATTTCTCTCTCAACGCCTCTCAACCAGAAGACGGTCGGCAGAGGTAAGAAGTCTCCACAGCGCAGATTCGAAGAGACTCACAAGCCCAGGAGCTCAAACATACAGCAACTACACACCGTGAGAGACTGTCGATTTCTCACGGTCGTCATAGCTCATCAACGTTGTTACAAGAACTCACAGAGCATCATATCTGGTTCTTCCGGCAATCTACACGCTCACTAGCTAAGATAACTAGGGTCTTTACACTCATTGTAATTGTACTCTAACATTAATACTTGTATCCCCGAATATTCATATTAATAATATCTCGCGAGAGCATTCAAGCCCGGGACTAACAACCCCGGCAAATCTTGTGTTATTTACTTTTCCCACGGAAGTGTTCTCGCATTTGTTTGCTATCCATCCATTCCAGCAATATCTATCTCCAGATAATATTTTGGGTAGCAACAGGATCGAATTGTTGAAGGAGTTCGGACCGTGCGGCTTTCTGCTCGTTATTCTTGTGCCATTTCCAATCGAGGCAAGTACTTTGATTGTGTTTATTGTACTTCGTGTGAATGTGTGAAAAATGTGATTTTGTAAAAGGTGGTAATTTCAGAAAATGTGATTCGTGCTATTTGTGAAAAAGTGCCGATTTCAAAAGTGTGACTTATGGTCGTGTGCCAAGTAAAACCAGTGAGGGTCCCCTGGGTTCCGTAGACTGAGGCTTATGAGGTCCACTTAGTAGGGTTGTACAACCAGAGAGGGCCTGGCGAGGACTCTCTGGGGAGTGGTATGTATCTCGCGTGAGGTACAGTACCTGTATAGCCCCGGTTGTTATTTTGGTAATGATGATTGTGGTATGGTATTCCAGAATATCTGTGATGGTATGGTATTTATTCACTTGTTGTACATATTCTAGAATCATTGTACTTGCACCGGCTTCTTGTTGACCCCTTCAAGTGTGGCTATACGTGTTGTGTATTCAGGTACAGGTCCAGTTGGAGAGCCAGCACATGGAGGACATGAGCTTGGTGGGAAGCATTAATATCGTACACTATTTTGAGTCGGTGGTTGTACTGTCATGGTCATAGTCGTGTTTTGGTTTTGTACTCGCGCGGGTACTGTCATGTGATGTATAGCGTGTCATTGTTGACTGTCAAAGATATTGTTGTATCATCTGTGAGATGTTGTATCAGTTGTGATCCTACGGGACGATGTGTTGTTTTGTTTTTGTATTGTACGTTGTGTTTGAAGTCAGTTAATTTTTAAATAAGTGAATGTTGTGGTTTTCGTGAATTTTTAATAAGTTATATGTTGATCTAAGCCTGGTAGGTTCTCCAAAATAAATCTACGGCGCTGTAATATCTCCGCAAATCACGAGGGTGTTACATTGAATTCTGTAACCCTTGCCATTTTGAATTTCGAAACTCCTAAGATAATTGCAGCATGAATGCCTGCATTATGACAGCCATTAGTGATGTGTTTAAACCCCCTGCAGGTGTGAGATGGCCTATAAATAGGCATGCATCTCATTGCATCAGAACACAGGAAAAATCGAAAAGTTTTTTCTGCATACTCTGCATTTCGCATTTCATAAGTCAGTCCAGTCTTCATCTCATTCCTGTTCATCGGAGCTCGTGGGTTTGTGGTTCTACTACCTTCGAGACGAAGCCGTTTTATCTTTGGGGACGACACGCCTAAACCGAGAGCACTACTGGGGCATATCTCGTCTTGCGGAAAGAGGCCTTCCTCGACTCGGCTATTAGTTTTATACGGTTTTCTATTTTTTTCTTGTAATTTTAATTTAGTTTTGAGTTCTGTAATTTTTTTTTTCGTTCGACTTCTGTAATATCGGGTTTTCGAGTTGTACTTTTGTTTTCCAATTGTAATTTAGTTTCCCCCGGCAAGTTTTTCTCGAATAACTTTCCAACAATCGCAAGACGAGATATCGCTTGCTGTTTTCTACTAAATCCCAGAACTGGAGATGTCGACTGCTGCTTCCACTGACTCGAGCACCACCGCTGCCACTGCCTCCGCGACCGCTGCCTCGACCATGGCGAACAACATTGGCTCAACCATGTCATCAACTGTCACCGCGACGATGTTCAACACTAATGCTTCGACGATGTCAACATCAACTGGTTGGGTGTTTAACAACCCCTTTCTGACTACTGGTGGATCCACCTCGAGTGTCACCGTTGGTTCCTCTTTCAGTGGTACCGTAGGATCTACTGTTGGAGCCTACGGGTTCAACTCAAGCGGTTCCTTTTTTGGAACAACCTCGGGGCCTAGGATGATGCCTACCGCCGAGAAGCCGCCAAAGTTTGATGGAGCTGACTTTAAAAGGTGGCAACAAAAGATGTTGTTCTATTTGACAACATTGGACTTTGCAAATTTCCTTAAGGAAGATGAGCCACCAGCACCAAGTGCACAAGAGATGAGTTTTACTGTCCGAGCTGCCTATGACAACTGGCACAATGGAGATTATATTTGTAAAAACTTTATTCTAAATTCTTTAGAGGATAGTTTGTACAATGTATTATCTGTTGTAAACACATCAAAAGGGATGTGGGAAGCACTTGAAAATAAGTACCATAGTAATGATGCAGGTACGAAGAAGTTTGTAGTCGCAAAGTATTTGGACTACAAGATGGTTGATTCAAGGCCAATCATGGAACAAGTGCAAGAGTTCCAACTTATTATCATGACGTTAATGCCGAGGGGATGGTCCTATCGGACGCTTTTACTATTACAACTGTGATCGAGAAGTTGCCCCCCAATTGGAAAGACTTCAAGGGCTACCTCAAGTACAAGCGAAAGGAGATGACTCTTGAAGACTTGATTGTGAAATTGCGCATCGAGTCTGACGTGCGCAAGAATGATCATAAACTAAAAGGCATGATCGATGCTAAGGCCAATCTGTTGGAGCAAGGCGGTCCCTCCATCAAACGAGCTCGCCCAAGTGTCCAAAACAAGAACAAAGGGAAGCAACCAACCAAGAAGTTTGATGGTGATTGCTTCAACTGTGGAAAATATGGGCATGCGGGGAAGGACTGTCGGAAGCCGAAGTCCAACAAGAAAAAAAAAACATGTTGCCAACATCGCCGAGATTAACGGCGTCCGGAATGAGGGCGATCTTTATGTCGTGGTCAACGAAGAGGTCAACCACGTTGAGAACCAAGGTGGTTGGTACGTTGACACCGGTGCGACCGCCCACGTTGGTGACGATAGGAGCCACTTTAAGAACTATCAAGCAGTTGAGGGGAGGAAGCTCGACATGGGAATCTAGCTTCATCTGCGGAGTTGGAGAAGTGGCCCTTAAACTAACGTCCGGACAAACACTCACCTTGAAGAATGTGCTCCACGTTTCTGATATGAGGAAGAACTTGATCTTGGGCTCTGTACTAGTTAATAAGTGGTTTAAACTAGTATTTGTGTTAGGTAGAGTTATCATAAAGAAATTTGATAGGTTTCTTGGTAAGGGTTACTGTTGGAATATAAAACGCAACGAAAGCGTGAAAATATTTTATGAAAGGTTTTATAAACTAACCAACATAAAAACCGGATCTATTTAGGCTTGTTAATTAATTAACTAAACAGATTAATAAACAATAAAATAAATATATTTACGCATGGGAGTTGGTAATTAATACCTTTGACGCGAAGTGGTAGAAAATTCTCTTGGATCGATCGAACACCTCCTTGTATTCTTCCTTGATCTACTTGTATTTCTACCTCAAAGTCTTCTAGAGTATATCCCGCCTATTATCCGAATATCGTGTGGGCAATAATCTACCGGACTACTTGGACAGCAATAGGGATCCACCGAAATATTCTTCCAAAATTCCTTTCGATTTTCTCTCATTTTTTCTTGAATATTTGTGGTATTTTAGAAAAATATTGTGTTAACTAAATTATGGAATCCAAGACACAAGTCAAGATCCACAATTAAACACATACAAAAAAATTGAAATTTTGGCTCAAATTGAGTTAAGAAAATCGGCCACCCCATGCCTCTTATTTATAGGTATTTTGGGCTACTCTAGGGACCTTAAGGAGGATATCGTAAGGACTCTTAATAGATGTCATCTTTCTATATTAGAACTCTTCCTAATATAATGACTCTATTAAATATCAACTTAGTCCACTAAAAAGTTGATATTGCACTTCCTACTAAAATCCCAAATTACGAAATTGGGCTCCTTTTTGAATTAATTATTTCCCGTGTTCAAGATATTCCATGTCCATTAATTAATTTAAGCTACTGACATCTTTTAATTAATTAATATGTTATACATGAGTATACCACTCGACCTTTATTATTATATCGAAAAATTAATTCCAGCTGCAGGGTTTAATATAATAATATTTTCGAGTGCCTCAAGGGACATGATCAACCCGACTGGTCAGGACACGATTTCTAGCTATAATATTAATTATCATATAAATAATAATATTGCCCAATATATCGAGCATATTGAGTCAATCATTGTGGCTCTCACCCATGATAAATCAAAGCAGTAAATATTAAATATATATGATTAAATATTAATCACTAGAATTGAGAAATAATAATTGTCCGAGATGTACGTTCTTCTTATAGTCGGTACAGAAGAATCTATCTCACCTCGATCCTGTTCAACGTATAGCGCATACGCTAATATATACTAATGGTCAAGACCAACCAATCTCAAGCATATACTATAACCTCTCACATAACGGTCTAATGTTATATAGGTTGTGAGCTAAATATTACTATATAAGGAACCGATAATGTGATCTTCTGTGTGACACGACACACCACATTATCTACAATATAAAGTAATTTAGACTATATTTGCATAACCATAGCGTGAATAAATATGCAAAACATGTGATAAATGAATTAAATATTCTCATAGATAAAGACCGGGAAATTAGGTAATACAAGAATAAAGTATGATTTGATGTATACAACCCTAACAATATCCCACTTATACTCAAAGAAATGCTGCCATACATCTGAACCCCATTCCTTCCACATGCCCTTCAAATGACTTTGAGGGCAATCTTTTCGTGAAAGGATCAGCTAGGTTGTCTTCAGATGCTATCTTGGAGACAATTATCTTCCTTTTCTTCACAAAATCTCGAATGATATGATATTTGCGCTTGATATGTTTGCTTGATTTTTGGGTCCGTGGTTCCTTTAAATTTGCACCCGCACATTATCACAATAAAGTGTAATACTCCTAGACAAATTAGGAATCACACCGAAATCCTTTAGGAAGTACTTGAGCCATACCGCCTCTTTAGCTACCTCTGAGGCTGCTACATACTCGGCTTCCATGGTAGAGTCCGCTATGCATTTCTGCTTCATACTCCTCCAACTGATGGCTCCACCTCCCAAAGTGAAAACATATCCGGAAGTTGATTTCAACTTTTCTTTGTTCGCACTGAAATCTGAGTCAGTGTAACCCAAAAGACAAAGTGTATCCGATTGATATACAAGCATATGCTCCCTAGTCATTCTCAGGTACTTGAGTATATGCTTGACAGCAATCCAATGTCCCGATCCTGGGTTCGACTGATATCTCGCCACCATGCCTACAGCATGACAGATATCAGGCCTAGTGCAAAGCATAGCATACATGAGGCTTCCCACTACCGAAGCATAAGGGATAAGCTTCATGTAATCTATCTTCTTCTGTGTCCTAGGACACATAGCCTTAGATAGCTGAATTCCATGTCTGTAAGGTAAGAAACCTTTCTTGGAATTCTCCATGCTGAACCGCTTTAGCACCGTATCGATATAGGATGTCTGAGATAAGCACAACATCCTTTTCTTGCGATCTCAAAAGATCTTAATACCAAGGATGTGCCCGGATTCTCCTAAATCCTTCATATCGAACTGCTCAGATAGCCATACCCTTACGTCTGATAATACATTCACATTGTTTTCAATTAGAAGTATATCATCTACGTACAGTATAAGAAAAACCAGCACGTTTCCATCGCACTTTTTGTATACACAAACCTCTCTAGGACACTGTTCAAAACCATACAATTGAATGAATTCATCAAATCGCATGTTCCAAGACCTTGATGCTTGCTTGAGACCATAAATGGCTCTTTTAAGTTTGCATACTAAGTGCTCTTCTCCTTCAGCAATGAATCCCTTAGGTTGGCGCATTTAGATTTCCTTATCAAGACTCCCATTCAAGAACGCAATCCTGACATCCATCTGTCAAATCTCCATATCCAAATGCGCAGCTAGAACTAAGAGAATCTGGATCGATTTAAGCATGGCTACTAGCGAAAAGGTCTCATCGTAGTCGATGCCCTCCTTCTGAGTGTAACCTTTCGCAACAATCCTTGCTTTGAAGGTTTGAATCTTCCCTTTCGATCCTCTCTTACAATTGTAGACCCACTTATTTCTAATGGGTTTTACCCCGTTGGGTAGCTCTAGTAGCTCCCATACTTGATTAGAATCCATATATCCCATTTCGATTCCATTGCTATTTGCCAGGATTCATCATCCTTGTCTTGAACTGCCTGTTTGTACGTACATGGATCCGTTTCATCCTGGTCCGGGGAGTGGTTCCAAGACGCTCCCACGCCGATGAAATGTTCAGGTTTACGAACAATCCTCCCACTACGACGAGGCGTATCCTTGGTTTGTGTATCCACAATAGTGTCGATATGTGGTTCACTAGGTGTTTGTACAATTGGTATTGTCGAAATCTCGCCCCTAAGTTCTTCTAGAATGACCTCACTCCTAGGTTTGTGGCTTATTACATAGTCCTCCTCTAAGAATCGGGCATTGGTGCTAACAATGATCTAATGGTCTTTAGGACTGTAGAATAAGCCACCCTTCATTCCCTTCGGATATCCCACAAACACTCGTACTTCTGTAGGAGATGCCAACTTATCAGCTTCCTTATTCAGCACGTGTGCTGGTGAACCCCAAATCGGAACATGTCCTAGACTGGGCTTGCGCCCATTCCACAGTTCTGCGGGTGTTTTTGGAACTGATTTCGAAGGCACCAAGTTTAGAATTTATGCCGCTGTTTCCAAGGCATATCCCCAAAATGAAATAGGCAAATCAGAATAACTCATCATTGACCTAACCATCTCTAATAAAGTACGATTCCTTCGTTCAGCAACACCATTTTGTTGTGGTGTACGGTATTGTGGTAGGAAGTAATCCCCTAATGTGCCAAGAAATCCAAAAACTCTCCGCTAAGGTATTCCCCACCACGATCAGATCGTAGTGACTTGATACTCTGTCCATGACGCTTCTCCGTTTCAGCCTTGAATTTTTTGAACTTATCAAAAGATTCAGACTTACATCGCATCAAATAGATGTATCCATATCTCGAACAATCATCTATAAACGTGATGAAGTATTCGAAACCACCTTTAGCCTGAATGTTCATTGGACCACATACATCGGTGTGTACTAATTCCAATATATTTTGTGGACGATTTACTTTGCTTTGGAAAGCCGTTTTAGTCATTTTACCTTCTAGACAGGATTCACATGTTGGAAATGACTCAACTTGGAGCGAATCCAATGGGCCATCGCTTACCAATCTTTGAATCCTTCTAAGGTTAATATGACCCAATTGTAAATGCCACAAATATGTTTGATGCACGAAGGTTCTTTTCTTTTATTAGGATTAGTCAAAGAATTAAGCGATTTATAACTATGCAAGGGAGTTGGTGCAGCATTAATGATATAAAGTTCTTCATTATAGGTACTCCCACAAACATATTCATCATTTATTTTAATAATTGCATTATCTTCAAAAGAAACTGAATATCCATCGCAACGCAATTTAGAAACTGAAATTAAATTCATTCTAAAATCGGGTACCAATAAGACATTATTTAGAACTAAAATCCTATCATCAACTTTTAACTGCACGACTCTCACTGCAACCGCCTTCAGCCTGGAATAGTCGCCCCAGCTAATAGTAATCTCATCCACACTAAGTACCTTGGTTACTTGGAACCCCTGCGAGTCATAACAAACATGATCAGTGGATCCCGAATCCACTATCCACGAAGTGATAGAACAGGCAGACAAACATGTTCTGACTACTAGTGCATGAGACGTACCTTTCTTAGGGCAGTCACTCTTGAAATGCCCTTTCTATCCGCAATTGAAGCACTTACCCTTCGGCTTTTTGTTCGACTCGGACTGAGGAGCCTTTGAGTGAGGAGAGTTGCCCTTAGCTTTGAAGGTTGCCACTTTATTCTGGCTAACTTGCTTTTTCTTCTTTCCCCATTTGGGTTTTGAAGAAGCAGCACCGGTTGCTGCAAGAATTTGATGATAACCTTGCTTGAAGAGACCTTCGTCAGACTGAAGCTCTGTCAGAAGTTCCGCCAATGTGTAAGTCCTACGATTCATATTGTAGTTGAGGCGGAACTGCTCAAAGCTTCTTGGTAAACTGCCCAAGATAATATCGACCTGCGACTCTGCATCGATAGTGGCCCCATATGCTCGATTCGTTCAAATGAGACATCATTTTAAGAACGTGATCCCTCTTGGGGTCCCTTCAGACATTTGGGTTGTCATCAAAACCCTCATTGCATTTTGCCTAGCCGCCCGGTTCTGATGACCAAACATCTCAGTGAGATTTTTCATCATTTCCGCGGCCGAGCCCATTGTCTGATGCTGATGTTGCAATACATTTGTCAGTGAAGCCAAAATGTAACAGCGAGCCATCTCATCAGACTTTTTCCATTTCCGAAATTCAGCCAACTCTTCAGGAGTGGCATCCGTTTCTGGTTCCAAAGGGCTCTCCTCACTTAAAACAAATTTATGCCCCTCGGCAGTCAAGACAATATCAAGATTTCTTTTCCAGTCGGCAAAGTTAGTGCCATCAATTTTGTTTTCTTTGAGAATAACAGCTAGTGGATTGAAAGATATCTGAGAATAAAATTAAAAACACCATTCATCACATATTCGAAGCATAATATATTGAAAAACCTTAAAACACAATATATATGCAATCAACCAACATCTTGAAAAACTGCACATGCAAGCCACGATAGTGTGGACGTTTACACATATATTTTCAAGTAGATTTTAACGTCTTTAATTTTACTATCTAGCCAAGATGCGTTTTGACAAGTAAAATTAATAGTTGGTTCCTCTTGGCCATGCATTTAATTAACATAGACTCCGATGGGGAGCTTATTAATCAATACACCTAAGTGAACATCATAATTTAACAAACCTTAGAATATCATTTAATGATAATAGTCCTATAGATGGAGAGGTCCTATCATAAAAAATAATGTTCACCTTTTTGTTATCAAATTTGAAGTTTAAAACTAGTGAGCCAATAATTAGCACATCCGATGTGGAGGAAGACTCTAATGTCAACGCGTATGGTAATTATTTCACAATTTAAACCAATTATGGAGGCCAGTTTGATTTTGAAAAATTAATTTTAAAATCACTTAGTTATTTTGAAAAAATAAGGTTTTTAATTTTCTCGTCCTAACATGCAAGGAAACATATCACGCATACATCCATACATGCCATACATCAAAACAATAAAAACCAACAAATAAAAAAAATTGGATAATTAAATCCAATTATCATGGCTTTTATTCCTCGTTTTGAATAACGAGAAAATCTTCGGCTCGTTTGCTCCCACTGCTTCAAGCATCTCGCGGAAAAATGAATCGAACGACCCGAATCCGGAAAACTTGACCAGCGCCCATTGCCCGAGCCTGTTGTCCATTGCCATTGCCCAGGCCAGTGGCGGCGGCCGGTACATCGGTCGGCCGAGACAACTTCGGCGAGTCGATCGGCGACTGCTTTGTCTCGGTCGGTCGTCCGTCGGGACTCCTCTTATGTTGGACTTCTTTCTCTTTCATACTTTGTGTGTTCCAATTCGATTAAAATTTTATTCGGAATAAAATACATCGAATTTACAGCAAATTACAAGAAAAATAAATCCTATTCTACCCGTGGATTTCTTCAGAGGAAAAACTTATACATGCCTTAAATCGGGCCAAATTACTAAAAATGCGTAAATAAATAAAAAACATCACATAGCCATGATAATTGGATCATATTCTCCTGCAAGACAAATTCTAGCAAAATATTCCAAAAATCATACTATATGAATATTTAATTGCTAGCATATTAATCACCAAATTAATTAAATTGAACAGAACCTAAAGACCGGCTCCGATACCAATTGTTGGAATATAAAATGCAGTGGGAGCTAGTTGGTGAAAATATTTTATGAAAGGTTTTATAAACTAACCAACATAAAAACCGGATCTATTTAGGCTTGTCAATTAATTAACTAAACAGATTAATAAACAATCAAATAAATATATTTACGCATGGGATTTGATAATTAATACCTTTGACGCGAAGTGGTAGAAAATTCTTTTGGATCGATCGAACACCTCCTTGTATTCTTCCTTGATCTACTTGTATTTCTACCTCAAAGTCTTCTAGAGTATATCCCGCCTATTATCCGGATATCGTGTGGGCAATAATCTACCGGACTACTTGGACAGCAACAGGGATCTACCGAAATATTCTTCCAAAATTCCTTTCGATTTTCTCTCTATTTTTCTTGAATATTTGTGGTATTTTAGAAAAATATTGTGTTAACTAAATTATGGAATCCAAGACACAAGTCAAGATCCACAATTAAACACATACAAAAAAATCGAAATTTTGGCTCAAATTTAGTTAAGAAAATCGGCCACCCCATGCCTCTTATTTATAGGTATTTTGGGCTACTCTAGGGACCTTAAGGAGGATATGGTAATGACTCTTAATAGATGTCATCTTTCTATATTTAGAATTCTTCCTAATATAATGACTCTATTAAATATCAACTTAGTCCACTAAAAAATTGATATTGCACTTCCTACCAAAATCCCAAATTACGAAATTGGGCTCCTTTTTGAATTAATTATTTCCCGTGTTCAAGATATTCCATGTCCATTAATTAATTTAAGCTACTAACAGCTTTTAATTAATTAATGTGTTATACATGAGTATACCACTCGACCTTTATTATTATATCAAAAAATTAATTCCACCTGCAGGGTTTAATATAATAATCTTTTCGAGTGCCTCAAGGAACATGATCAACCCGACTGGTCGGGACACGATTTCTATCTATAATATTAATTATCATATAAATAATAATATTGCCCAATATATCGAGCATATTGTGTCAATCATTGTGGCTCTCACCCATGATAAATCAAAGCAGTAAATATTAAATATATATAATTAAATATTAATCACTAGAATTAAGAAATAATAATTGTCCGAGATGTACGTTCTTCTTATAGTCAGTACAGAAGAATCTATCTCACCTCGATCGTGTTCAACATATAGCGAATACACTAATATATGCTAATGGTCAAGACCAACCAATCTAAAGCATATAATACAACTTCTCACATAACGGTCTAATGTTATATAGGTTGTGAGCTAAATATTACTATATAAGGAACCGATAATGTGATCTTCTGTGTGATACGACACACCACATTATCTACAATATAAAGTAATTTAGACTACATTTGCATAACCATAGCGTGAATAAATATGCAAAATATGTGATAAATGAATTAAATATTCTCATAGATAAAGATCGGGAAATTAGGTAATACAAGCATAAAGTATGCTTTGATGTATACAACCCTAACAGTTACCTCACGAAGGGACTCTTTAAACTTAATGGTTTGGCTATGCGCCATGTAACCAAGTCTGCTAATGCTAATGGAAATGCTACTGCTTCCTCTTATTTGACCGAGTGTCCTGATTTATGGCATTGTAGATTAGGTCATGTGAATCTAAATGCTATAAAAAGATAAGTAAACTTAGATTTATTAAAATTAAATAAAGTGAGTACTCAAAACAAATGTGGGATTTGTGTTGAGGCAAAAATGACGAAGCTACCATTTCATTCGGTAAAACGGAACACAAAACCCCTTGAATTAATTCACACAGACGTGTGTGATTTAAAATTTGTGTAAACTAGAGGTGGTAAGAAGTACTTTATTACTTTTATCGATGACTGCACAAGATATTGTTATCTTTATCTTTCGAGAAGTAAAGATGAGTCTATTGAACACTTTAAGAACTTCAATAATGAAGCAGAGAATCAAACAACAGCTCCATATGCACCACAATCTAATGGCGTTGCTGAACATAAGAATTGAACACTTAAATATATGATGAATGCCTTATTAATTAGTTCAGGGTTGCCCCAGAACATGTGGGGGGAAGATGTCTTGACAGCCAACTACATACCGAACAAGATTCCATGCAAATGTAAGGATGTTACTCCTTATGAGTTGTGGAAAGGTAGAAAACCATCTTACAAATATCTCAAAGTGTGGGGGTGTTTGGCGAAGATTGAGGTGCCTCTACCTGAACAAGTTTAAATTTGTCTTAAAACGGTTAATTGTATCTTTATTGGGTATGCACTGAACAGCAGCGCTTATCGGTTTGTTATCCACAAGTCAGAAATACCTGATATGACTGTGGGAACAACAATTGAATCAATGAATGTTATATTATTTGAAAACATATATCCTTGTAAGGACAATGATAAAGTTGAGAACAATTCTAGCAATAGAGTTGAAGATGAAGCAACTGTAATACCCGGTTGTAATTGAGTAATTATCATTCAGTATTTTCCATTCAGTAATTTCACTCATTAATGATCATTTGTCACTCATATTCAATCATGTTATTCATCGTTCAGAGTAATTGTATCGTGTATTGATCGTCATTTATCACTAATCTAATTGGAGTTTCGTGCCGTGTTTATCATCATTGTCATTTTCATTGTGGGCTGTGCGTGAGGAGTAGCGCACGCTACGTACTCTTTTTAGCGCGCGCTAATTGAGTACAGGTAGCGCACGCTACCACTCAGTATTAGCGCACACTAATGTTACCCTGGCTGCAGTCCAGAAGGTACTGGACTGCAGGTGAGTTATAAGTAGCGCACGCTACGAGTGGTAAGTAGCGCGCGCTAGTGAGTTGTAGTAGCGCACGCTAATAATTGCTGTAGCGCGCGCTAAGGACGGATCAGGTTGAGTCCAGTGGCTACTGGACTGCACTGGATTAATTCATAGCGCACACTATGAGTAGTTTTAGCGTACGCAATCGATATTATAGCGCACGCTAAATATTGGTTGTAGCGCCGCGCTACCGAGTCGAATCGGAGGACAGACGGTTTACGGATTCGATCTTGGGCATCAAATAATTCGTTAGCGCACGCTAACGAGGGGTATTAACGCACGCTAATGGTATGGTTGTAGCGCACGCTACAAAGGTACGTAGCGCACGCTACCGTGTTCGGACAGTGGAGTCTTGGACTACCCAAAACACCCGTTAGCGCACGCTAAGAAGTGGCTAGCGCGCTAAGCTGGGATTGCTATAAATAGGGAGTTCAGCCCTTACTCGTCATTTATCATTTCTCTTCGTTTCTTCGGCGGTTTCGGGCGATTCCGGGCGATTTGGAGAGTGTTCTTCGAGGAGTAATCATCAATCATCATCTTCAAGCTTATCTTTTGGATTAATCATCATTTCAACATCCTCATCACATCAAATCTAAGGTAATAATCTCTTGGATCTAGAATTTCGGATTTTTGGGTTTTTCCTTCCGATTTCTTCGTGTAAGCTTGGATTATCATTGGAATATGTTAGATATGGATTATCTACCTTAGACAAATATATTCCTACGGATTTAATGGCTATTTTCGGAATTATTTCAAGAACCCTTGGGGTTGACTTCGGTTAATTGGGGATTTTCCGATTGATGTTGTTGTAATCTTGAATTGTGGATTCCTATTGGATTATTGATATCATTGAAGTGTTTTGATAGTTCGAAATACTCATTTTGGTGTTGGTTTCGATATATTCGGGATTGGATATTTTCGAAGTTGTGTGGTTGGTTACGTATTCGTTAGAATGCCCCTATGAGTTTGATTATCGTTGTATCGACCTTTGGGTTAGTCGTGTTTTGTTGCTTGATACGTGTATTGAACGGTTGTTGATAATTATTGTTATTCAAGGTTGTTCGAGCGATCGGTATCTCGATTAGGACGTTGTTCGTGGAAGGACATTGTCATCGGTATTGTGTAAGTTGATTCTTACTCGGTTAAAAGGATATTCATTCCTTTTGTTGTTGATCATTCATAATCGTAACTCATTCATCATTGTATTAATCATATTGAGACTTGTAATTGTCGAATAATCATTTCATTAGCAAGGAACGGCGGTTCCAATCATTTCACTGAAACTATCAATCACTTCATTATCACTTTCATATCGGTGAGTCATTCTTGACTTTGTCAGATTATTATTATTCATTGAGATTCATTATGGTCATTCTCGTTCATATGACCTTACAGGTTCATATTGCGTGGCGGGTGCGGATGTGTGGAATTTTTAGTCGGGCACATGATGGCCATGTATTGGGAGTGATACATTGGGTATGCACACAGTAACGATTACCTCCGTGAGACTAATTAGGTACAAGGGCGGGTGTGTCGGTCATCCATCTTGTACACTTGCACGAGAACACTACGGGCGTACTATGATACTCCTCTTGGCGTAATTCATAACTAAGGATATTTCATAACTTGGATATATCATGATTGTGTAATTTCAACCCTTGAGGATTGTTGTTACGTATGGCCCGGCCCGTTGGGGATTTTGTTTCAGTCACGGCAAGGCAAAGGCACGGGAAGAGCATGTTGACGGCGAGAGTCGATGATACTAGTAGGGGCCCCAGTCATTCCATTTATTTCGGTCATGCTTATTTCTCTACGATTGTATTTCATTGCAAATTCCGTTTGAAATGTTTATTTGTTCAGGGTGGTGTATTTTATCTCCATATAAAATATACTAGTATTCGGTATTGTCCTGGTGTGTTGTACTTAAACTCCTCATCGGAGTACTTGGTAATATAATGTGGTTTGGTACTACAATTATATTATTTAATTTATCCTTTTCATTTGCCTGGTGGGTCCCAGTCGGGGATTCATGACACTGTAATATTCGCCTAGTTTGGGGGTGTTACAGAGTTGGTATCGGAGCGTGGTTTTGAATACTATCCTCCAAGTCATGTCTCATTTGAAATCATCGTCATCGAACTAGTATCATTGGACTTTCGCGTCACGTGTGACCTGTGCAAATGCTGAGCCAATCAGACCAAGAACTGTAAGATTTCTAACGCCATGGTATAATTTCTGGCAAGAATCATTCATTCATAATTCATCAGTTAACAATCCTCAACCATCATTTTCATTTGACCAGGTCGGTGATGTTAACTCGTTAATGTTTCAATTCATTTCATTATTGATTGTTGATCGGGAAGATCAAATCATTAATCATGTTAACTTGTTCAAGATAATCATGTCACCTCGATTAATCATTCATGTAATCAACGTGTGTTAGAGCGCGTATGCTCATTTTCATCATCTCATGTCATAATCATAACGTGATATTCATGCGGGAAATATAATCATCATGTGAATTTCCTACTTCGGTATGGAGAGGGCAAGAAGAGGGCGTGGAGGACGAGGCCGTGGAGCGAATTTGAATCCCGAGAGCTCGTGTGAATACACGTGCAAATGCGAAATAATGCTAATTCATCGAGCGTGATGCCGCCACTCATTCACCTGGGACGCGATCATTCACTAACGGGAGTCGTACAGGGACATGGCTCGGTCGAGAAGGTGTCGGGTTGACCCACTCGCTTTTATGCGGGGCATGATGGCCCAAATGACCCGGATGGCACGGTGATGGAGACGATGCATAACCGTCAATCAAAATCAACAGCTCTCCGCCGCCACCTCGAGGCAAGAGAGGAATGTGAGCAATATCATCGCCGACATCTCTCGCCATAGGCCACCTACTTTTGAGGGCCAAATGCAGCCGGCGGATATTATTCATTGGCTCGAGCATTTCGAGAAGTTGTTTGCTATGGTAGAGTGTCCCAAGGACACAAAGTTTCATGCGGCTTACTACAGGTAAGAGCGCACATTCTTGGTGGTTGTCGTTGAAGCCCACCGAAGGATCATGTACTTGGGATCAGTTCAAAACTCTCATGATGGAGAGGTATTATCCGGCCCCGCTCAGAGAGGCCAAACTATCAGAATTACTCACACCCGACCCCTCAGCAGACGAGGATGTTCTCGCCATTGCCGAGAAATTTCAGGAACTTCTCCCTTTCGCCTCATCCATCATCCATTCCGAGGCAGATAAGATTAAGTATTTCAGCAAGAGGCTGAAACCCCGTATGAGACTACAGTTGCTTAATCATAATTGCACCACGTTGGCTGAATTCATTGAGAAAGCTCTTACCTATGAGCTTACTTCTAAGGAGATTGCTAAGCAGCAACCTTCATCTGCTAGCAAGAAGTCCAAGAACCGTAATCAGTCTGCCGGCAGTTAGGCCACTTTCAAGAAACCTCGTGCGGGCTCTGCTTTTTTTGAGCGACCTCCTGTGATGTCTAAACCCACGGAATCTCAGTCACGAACGGCCAGTTCGGCCATCACCTGTTATAACTGTGAGGATCTTGGTCATGTCAGCACCAAGTGTCCGAGACAGTCTGTCACGTGTCATAACTGTGGAATTGTTGGGCATAAGGCCCGTTTTTGCCGTAGGGACTCCAAACCTGCTCAGACGTCATCTCAGGCCCCTAAGCAGTCAGCCGTTCAGAATCAGGCCACTCAATGAGCGTCGTTTAAAATGACAGGAGCGACTAAAGGTGGAGCCTACAGCCAGCAGACGGGAGCGTCCGGTGCCGGGACTAGCAAGACCCGGATTTATGAGATGAGGAAGACCGATGATCCAGAGGCCCGAATGATCTCAGGTACACTCGATATTCTATCTCAACCTGTGTGTACCCTTTTTGATACTGGTGCATCGCATTCATTCATTTCCGAGTCATGTTTGAGTAGACTACGTCTGGGTAGTACTACTAGTTGTGAGCCTTATGTCATTGGTCTACCTGATGGTAGACGAATTATCGGAAATCGTGAGATTGAGCGTCCGATTCATCTTCATGGTCGTGTATGGCCGCGGACCTAATCGTGGTAGATTTGCCGAGAGGCAGCGTCATCTTGGGTATTGATTGGATGGATCGTCATGATGCCATCATTAGTGTCCGTAAGCGTATGATCACTATCATTTGAGAAGATGGGGTTGAATGTGTGTTTTAGGGAGGTAATCCGGCTATTGCAGTAAGGTCATTAATTTGATGAAAGCGGTGAGATTACTCAATCAGGGGTGTGTTGGTTATTGGTGCTTTATGACCAAAACCGAGAAATCATCAGTAATGTTGACGGATATTCCGGTAGTGAAGGAATATGCCGATGTTTTTCCAGACGAGTTACCTGGTTTGCCTCCACAGACAGATGTGGAATTCACAATTGAGTTGGAGCCCGGTACGTCCCCGATATCGAAGGCACCGTACCGGATGGCCCCGACCGAAATGCGGGAATTGAAGAATCAACTTGGGGAGTTATTCGAGAAAGGTTATATCCGACCGAGTGCGTCCCCGTGGGGAGCACCAGTGTTGTTTGTCAAGAAGAAGGATGGTTCATTTCGCTTATGTATTGATTATCAGGAGTTGAACAGGGTGACGATCAAGAATAAGTATCCTTTACCCCGTATCGATGATCTTTTGGATCAACTTCAGGGAGCTTCAGTATTTTCCAAGATCGACTTAAGATCTGGATATCATCAGTTGCGTATTTGAGAGTCGGATATCGCGAGGACAGCGTTTCGTACGCGCTATGGTCATTATGAGTTCGTAGTTATGCCGTTCGGACTAACTAACGCACATGCGGTATTCATGGAGTTAATGAATCGGGTTTTCATCGACTTTTTGGATCAGTTTGTTGTCATCTTCATCGATGACATTTTGATTTATTCTCGTGACCGAGAGGAACACGAGTTTCACCTTCATCAAGTGCTCGACGTGTTGAGACGAGAACAACTTTATGGGAAGTTTTCCAAATGTGAGTTCTCGATGTCCGAAGTGACGTTTCTCGGACACGTAATTTCATCAGACGGAGTTCGTGTCGATCCTCAGAAGACGGAGGCTATTCGAGATTGGCTACCTCCGAAGAATGTTAAGGAAATCCGAAGTTTCCTCGGATTAGCGGGTTATTATCGGCGATCTGTGGAGGGATTTTCTAGAATCGCTCAAGCCTTGACGAACCTTTTGCGAAAGGATAAGAAATACACGTGGTCCGACGCGTGTTAACGGAGTTTTGAGGAACTCAAGAGATGGTTAATGTCAGCACCTGTACTTTCCTTGCCGCAGGGGACGGAAGGATTTGTGGTTTATAGTGATGCATCCGGACAGGGTCTCGGATGTGTGCTCATGCAGAATGGAAAGGTTATTGCTTATGCTTCACGGCAATTGAGACCTTACGAGGTTAATTATCCGACACACGACCTGGAGCTAGCAGCCGTGGTGTTCGCTTTGAAGATTTGGCATCATTATCTTTATGGCGTTACCTATCAGATATTCACCGATCATAAGAGTTTAAAGTATATATTTACTCAGAAGGAGTTAAATATGCGGCGAAGGCAGTGGTTGGAATTAATCAAAGATTATGATATTGAGATCCTTTACCACCGGGCAAGGCGAACGTTGTCGCGACGCCTTGAGTCGTAAGTCCGTTCGGGAGAGCAGATGCTTGCTCGTTTAACGATCCGAAGGAGCTTGAGAATTCCTTAGACCGAGATCGAGATCGCGGTGAGTTCAGGGACAGCTTTGTATGTTGGAGATATCATCGTCACTTGAGGAGGCAATCAGAGAGAATCAGGGTTCGGACCCATCATTGTTACGCATCCGTGAGGATGTGGTTCAGGGGAAAGCCCCTGGATTTGTGGTCCACGAGGATAGACTTTTGAGGTTTAAGAATCGGTTGTGCGTGCTGGCGAATGACGAGTTGAAAAACTCGATTTTGAAAGAAGCTCATGCTACCCCTTATTCTGTTCATCCGGGGTCTAGCAAGATGTACAAGGACTTGAAACAAAATTACTGGTGGAGTAATATGAAACGAGAAGTCGCATAATTTGTTTCGAGATGCTTAACCTGTCAACAAGTTAAGATTGAACATCAGCGACCGGCGGGTATACTGAAACCTCTTCCTATCCCCGAATGGAAGTGGGAAGACATTTCTATGGATTTCATCACGAGTTTGCCGACGAGTTGTCGTGGCATGAATACGATCTGGGTGATCGTGGACCGCTTAACCAAATTGGGGATTTTCCGATTGATGTTGTTGTAATCTTGAATTGTGGATTCCTATTGGATTATTGATATCATTGAAGTGTTTTGATAGTTCGAAATACTCATTTTGGTGTTGGTTTCGATATATTCGGGATTGGATATTTTCGAAGTTGTGTGGTTGGTTACGTATTCGTTAGAATGCCCCTATGAGTTTGATTATCGTTGTATCGACCTTTGGGTTAGTCGTGTTTTGTTGCTTGATACGTGTATTGAACGGTTGTTGGTAATTATTGTTATTCAAGGTTGTTCGAGCGACCGGTATCTCGATTAGGACGTTGTTCGTGGAAGGACATTGTCATCGGTATTGTGTAAGTTGATTCTTACTCGGTTAAAAGGATATTCATTCCTTTTGTTGTTGATCATTCATAATCGTAACTCATTCATCATTGTATTAATCATACTGAGACTTGTAATTGTCGAATAATCATTTCATTAGCGAGGAACAGCGGTTCCAATCATTTCATTGAAACTATCAATCACTTCATTATCACTTTCATATCGGTGAGTCATTCTTGACTTTGTCAGATTATTATTATTCATTGAGATTCATTATGGTCTTTCTCGTTCATATGACCTTCTGGGTTCATATTGCGTGGCCGGGTGCGGATGTGTGGAATTTTTAGTCGGGCACATGATGGCCATGTATTGGGAGTGATACATTGGACTGTGCACACGATAACGATTACCTCCGTGAGACTAATTAGGTACAAGGACGGGTGTGTCCGGTCATCCGTCTTGTACACTTGCACAGAACACTACGGGCGTACTATGATACTCCTCTTCAGCGTAATTCATAACTAAGGATATTTCATAACTTCAGATATATCATGATTGTGTAATTTCAACCCTTGAGGATTGTTGTTACGTAAATCGACCGTTGGGGATTTTGTTTTCAGTCACGGCAAGGCAAAGGCACGGGAAGAGCATGTTGACGGCGAGAGTCCCAGTGATACTAGTAGGGGCCCCAGTCATTCCGTTTATTTCAGTCATGCTTATTTCTCTACAGTTGTATTTCCGCTGCAAATTCCGTTTGAAATGTTTATTTGTTCAGGGTGGTGTATTTTATCTCCATATAAAATATACTAGTATTCGGTATTGTCCTGGTGTGTTGTACTTAAACTCCTCATCGGAGTACTTGGTAATATAATGCGGTTCGGTACTACAATTATATTATTTAATTCATCCTTTTCATTTGCGTGGTGGGTCCCAGTCGGGGATTGATGGCACTGTAATATCCGCCTAGTTTGGGGGTGTTACAGCAACAAGTTCAAAATCTGTGGATGTAGATCCAAACTCACGTAAGCGATCGATATCTAATCTGGAAGGAGTAGAACTAAGACGTGGTAGTAGGGTTGGGACACCAAAGACATTTGGTTCTGACTACATAGCATTCATGTTGGATGAAGAATCAACATCGATCAATGTAGCTTATGCTAGACCATACGGGTTGCTCTAGAAAGAAGTTGTTCACAGTGAAATTGACTCAATTTTATAAAACCAAACTTGGGTTTTGGTTGATTTACCTGAAGGTTGTAAGCCCTTAGGATGCAAATAGATCCCTAAAAGAAAGTACAAGGTTTATGGGTCAATTGATAAGTATAAAGCTCATTTAGTAGTCAAAGGTTTCCAGCTGAATGAAGGGTACGATTTTTTCGATACCTATTCACCTGTAACGAGAATTACATCTATTCGAGTGCTTATCACGATTGCTTCTTTGCACGATCTTGAGATTCATAAAATGGATGTTAAGGCTACTTTTCTGAACGGCGATCTGGATGAAGAGATCTATATGGAACAACCTGAAGGGTTTGTAGTACCTGGACAAGAGAAAAAGGTCTGCAAACCGGTTAAGTCTCTATATGGATTGAAAAAAGCTCCACTTCAGTGGCACTTGAAATTTGATAATGTAATGTTATCAAATGATTTTAAAATAAACGAGTGTGATAAATGTGTTTATATTAAGAACGCTAATAACGGCTATGTTATTGTATGCCTTTATATAGATGACATGTTAATCATGGGTAGCAATATACAAGTGATTAACGACACTAAGAACATGTTAAAAAGAAATTTTGACATGAGATACATGGGTCTAGCCAATGTCATTCTTGGAATGAAAATTTTGAGGAAATCTGATGGAATCATCTTGACACAATCTCACTATGCCGAGAAAGTTCTCAAGAAGTTTAATGCTTTTGATAGCTTGCCGGCCAAGACCCCAATAGAGTTAAATGTTCACTTGAGCAAAAATCGAGGGGAGCCCGTTGCACAAGAAGAATATGCACGAGTCATTGGGTGTTTAATTTATCCTACAAATTGCACTCGACCAGACTTAGCTTGCGCTGTGAACAAATTGAGTCGTTACACGAGCAATCCAAGCAAAAAGCATTGGAAAGCTCTTGTTAGAGTTTTGAGGTACTTAAAATATACTCAAAACCTCGGGTTACACTATTCAAGATACCCCCCGGTACTTGAAGGATACTGTGATGCGAATTGTATACCCGATATGAAAAGTTTATTTTCTACAAGTGGTTATGTGTTTACTATTGAGGGTGGAACTGTCTCGTGGAAGTCACGAAACAAACGTGTATAGCTCGATCCACCATGGACTCAGAATTCATAACTTTGGACAAAGCTGGTGAAGAAGCCAAATGGCTTAAAAACTTTCTAGAAGATATTCCATGTTGGTCAAAGCCAGTACCTGCCTTGATGATACACTATGATAGCCAAGCTGCAATTGGTAGGGCGAGAAGTAACATATATAATGGAAAGTCTCGACATATTCGTCAACGCCATAATACCGTGAGACATTTGATCAATAGTGGGATTATCTCTATTGACTATGTGAGGCCATTGGATAATCTAGCGGATCCGCTAACCAAAGGGTTAAACCGTGATCAAATGAATAAATTGCTAGACGGAATGGGTTTAAAATCCACAAATTGAGAATATCATAGTGGTAACCCAACCAAGATGACTGGAGATCCCAAGAACTTAGTTCAATGAAAAAACTAAGTTATGAGAGTTCGTGTGAAACACTCATCTAAGTATTATTCCCTATAGAGCAATTGAGTGTTGAACGCTTGCATAGTGGTGAGGTTAAGTCTATGACTTTTAATGATTCCTAAAGACCTTGAGGAGGTAGAGTATGGCAAGATACTCGGTAAAGAATCACTTATATAAGTGAGAAGTGAGGGTCGCTTCATGAAATACACTTATGAATCCAAAAGAGTGTCCAAGGCCCGCAAAGGACACAAAATGTGAGAACAGATGAGGTTGAGGTGTTCAAGTGTTAGCACCATTGTCTCGGTGCATGCCGTGGGGGAATAGTTCAAAACATCATGCCACTAATCCGCCTATGTGCCCAATTCTGTTAACTATGGAAGGTTCAAACCCACGAACTACCTATCCTTATACTTTAACGCCTCTTGAGGACTGAGCTTGTGTCTGTACATTGCATTTGGGCTGTTTTCACTCATGTGGGGGATTGTTGGAATTGTTAAGGATTTTAATTTTATTTTATAAAATTAAATATCATAGGATCGATCTACGTTCTGAGTAGATGATCGTGGTATATTCATTTTCTCTAAACCGATTCTCGGTGAGTGAGAAATAGTGAATTAAAGTTTGTCACTTAATTGTGAATAAATGAGGGATGACTGTCCCACATTGATTAATGAGCCATCATTATTCAAGTTTATAAGGAGCATTCATTATCATGTATTAATTAATGGCACATGTGAATGGGCTTGAAGCCCACACGCGCGCACACGCGCGTGCCGCCGCTGCCGCGTGTCGTGGACCGTGGATCTTAGGTCTTGGACCTTGACCTTGACCTTGGACTTGATCTTGGTCTTGGACTTGGACTTGGACTTGGATCTTGAATCTTGGCAATTGGTCTTTGGGTGGTCTTTGGCCTGGTCTAGGGCTTGGCCTTAGGCTAGGACTTGGCTTGCTTAAAGAATTTTTGGACTGGCTCAACAATGTTGTTGGCCTCGTATGTGCACATAAGAATGTCCAGGTACATCCCTTGAGCGGTTAAGGAGCTGAATACAGTCCAGGTACGTCCTGACTGTTCAAATTCAGCCAGTACACGTCTGTAACCTCCCAGGTGTAATGAGGACGAGCAAATGGCAGTCTTGAATTCTGTAACCCCTCGAAACTCCTGAGATAATTGCAGCATGAATGCCTGCATTATGACAATCATTAGTGCTGTGTTTAACCCCTCTGCAGGTGTGAGATGGCCTATAAATAGGCATGCATCTCATTGCATCAGAACACACGAAAAATCAAAAAGTTTTTTCTGCATACTCTGCATTTCGCATTTCATAAGTCAGTCCAGTCTTCAGCTCATTCCTGTTCGTCGGAGCTCGTGGGTTTGTGGTGCTACTACCTTCGAGACGAAGCCGTTTTATCTTTGGGATGACACACCTAAACCGATAGCACTACCAGGGCATATCTCGTCTTGCGGAAAGAGGTCTTCCTCGACTCGGCTATTAATTTTATAGGATTTTCTATTTTTTCTTGTAATTTCAATTTAGTTTCGAGTTCTGTAATTTCTTTTTTGTTCGACTTCTGTAATTTTTGGTTTTCGAATTGTACTTTTGTTTTCCAATTATAATTTAGTTTCGTCTAGCAAATTTTTCCCGAATAACTTTCCAACATATATAGCATTACACTTCAATTGATATCACACAATGATTATTAATTTACCAACTGGAATTAGTCTACAAAAATATTGCGAAGCGTTCATGTTAATATGTTTGTATATAGCATATTATATGGGGATAAAGCTAACTTGACCAAATAGATATATATTGAATATGAAAATAACGGATTTGGATCCTCTGCAGTGCACAACACCGTGCTGTGCGTTGGATTCGTCACGCGCACATACACATACCCGTGTGGGTGTGTGATTCAGATTCGAAAATAACATGACGGGGACTGCAGCTGACTGCAGGTGCGCTTTCTAGTTTGAACACCCCGCCACTCGATATGGAAAAATATATAAATATAACTATTGATTTGCAAATTTTAAGATCAATTCTACTTTTGTAAAATATCAGTGAGAACCGAACTGATCTAATCAATGCCTCCAAACAATTGCATGCTGGAGGCAGATCAGTATGAGTGACAGTCCTGAAAAAATCGGTGCTTTAAACGGAGAAAAAAAAATATCATTACATAAATATTTTAACATTTTTTACTTAGTGCTATAAAAAATAAACTACATTAACTTAATTCGTAGAAATAATATTTAATATAAAATTTTTTATAAAATATCTTTAAAAGTTTATGATTTACATAAGTTAATACATTAATTTGTTTCTACAAGTATAATTTTTTTTTTTTCAAATTTATACTCATCCGATGCTGGTGTTTTGGACATGCGCCAAGGCTGCCCTGGCCTAGGGACGGGTTTGCCAAGTATACGTTACGATCCACCACAAACTTTAAATAAATAAAAAAAGATATATTCTAAAAATTATTATTATATACTCCCTTCGTCTAATAAAAGTAGTCCATTTGATATTTTTCTAGTCAAATAAATAATATTTTGACCATAATTATTTACAATTTTATTATTATAAATATTATAAATTATAAAATTTTAAAAATATATTTATGATAAATGTATTTATATTAATGCTATATTACAGTTAAATTGATATTTTTATAATTTTGTGGTAAAAAAAAATTGGACCAAAAAAAAAATAGAGCACCTTTATTGCTGTACACCCCTGTTCCCTAGAATCTTACTGATGTAATCAGTGACGTAGGACACGAGTCTAATGTGTTGTAAATAGGGGAGACCCATGAACCGAACGTTCGCGAACTGTTCGTGAAAAAGATCGGTCAACGGTCTGTTCGAGTTCGGTTTGATCGAACCGAACATGTTCGTGAATATGTTCGAGTATTTTCGAATCGAACATCGAACATTTTATATTTTGATTGTGTGTTCGTGAACTGTTCGCCATTAATATATATATATATATATATATATATATATAATATGGCACGGACAGAAAGAATTGAACACAAACGAACAGAATAATTGAACACAGACGAACAAAGCGTACGAACAGAACAATTGAACACAAACGAACCGAATACGAACAATAAAAAAATATGTCGAACCGAACTCGAAAACTAATTTGTAATGTTCGTCGAACACGAACACGAACCGAACACTTCACGAACCGAACGAACGAACGGTCAATAACACCAAAAGCTCGGTTCTGTGTCCACCCCTAGTTGTAAGCAAGCAACTCTCTTTTCCTTCAAGCGATAGTTATAATTCAAAGAAAAAACAATATATATATATATATATATATATATATAGAAAACGGTGGTATGAATTCGAAATAACGTTGCAGTTTATATATTAAAAAAACAATATTCTTGAAATTGTAAATTAACATTAAGCTACGGATCAGGAATATATTCCGTATCTAAAAGCACATAGCAAGTTGCCCCCTCTGTTATATACATTTATATTTGTTATATTTATATTATATTTATCATATTTATATTACAGTAAAATCTTGATAATTGAGTATGATCGAGATCGGAGAAAAATATTCATTTAGCGAAATTATTCATTTATTGAAAGAAAATTTGAACATGTTATAAAGAGTTGAGACCGGAGAAAATTATTCACTTGGCGAGGTTATTCGTTTATCGAACATTCATTTATCGAGGTTTAACTGTATATAGAAAATATTATGGCCGTATTTGGCAATCAACGGTTAGCTGTTACCTAATTAATTAACTCTTTTGACTAGTTCATTACATTAATTGGTTGGACTAACATTTGTATTAGTTGTTTGTATAAAAATATTTGGTAAATAATCAATAGCTTATGGATATTTAATTATGTTAAAAGACCAACAAAGACGTTCATCTAATTTATTATTTTGACGATTACTGTACTCTTACTTATTTTACAAAAAATATTTCCAGTAAATTCATAATTTTAATTTATACCACAACATAAGACAATATTTAAAAGTAATGCACAAATAAAATTACGTATTTGATTAAAATAGAAAAAAATTCATTCAACTTGAATAAAATATAATTCAATTAGGAAAATCTAGATTTTACTTTTTTTCATTTAGTGACACAAATTTTTTCTTAATATTTTTTATGTAGTAATAATGAAACATTAAATAATTTATTATAATATTAGAGGTCTATCAAATTGAGATGGGAATATAGTCCAATATTTAATCATATTCGTGTTATATTATATTATTAATTTGGTTTGAGGTTTATGATTAAGAGATTGTGATTTATATATATGTAGGGATAAACATATATTTTTAACTTATTTAATGAATAAGTAACTTGAAAAAAAAACAGAGCGATCTTTTTAAAAGTAAGAGGATTGAACCCGATTATTTAATTTAAAAAACTCTCAATTAAATATCAAAAATAGTGATTTATAAAATTAAATACATAAATTGACTTAAATCTCTAATTTTAACTCAAAAACTATTCATCAAATGAAATTAATATATATTACCTCACTTTAAATATAATAATAGAAATATCTTATTATATGCTCATCGGGTGTGAGGCAAACAGGCAAATCGTTATAGTCTAGTCTCTAGAAGAGAAAACAAAGAAACACCGAGAGGAGGAATAAAGAAAGAGTTTTTCTACCGTCAGGTTAGGTCGGTATTAAAATTACATATTTTTTCATATTTGTCGATTCCAGTCTGCACGGTCCACACCTAACAAGAAAAATATACAAACTGAAATCGACAAATATGTATAAATATGTAGTATAATCAAAATATATTTTCTTATCGTCAGGTCAGGAAAACTTGATCTTATATTAGGCCGGTACTATTTTTCATATTTATTGATTTCATTTCGCATAGTTCAACAATAACAAGAAAAATATATCAACTGAAATCGATAAATATAAAAAATACATAATTTTCATACCAATCTAATGTGAAGCCAAATTTTTCTGGAAGAAAAGCCTTTTAAATGGAAGAAAAGTCAGCTCATTCCAAAATAACGCCACCTTCTATGATTAGAACCTTTTGAAAATCTTGAGATACCCGCAATTCCAAGTACCCAAAACAGCCCCTTTTGATAAAATTTTCCGTCGTTCTTCTGATAAAGAAATTGTTTGGGCTTTCATTTCTAACTTCTCGGGAGCTTTTGAATATCATCATCTTCTAAAAATCTCTCTCACAAAGTTTCTTGAGAAGAAATAAAAAAAGACAGTAAAAAACATGGGCTTGAAGGATTGGGTCAAACCCATCTATGTAGTGTTTACATTCTGCTCTGTGCTCTGTTTTGGTGCCCTTAAAAGTTAGTTCACGATTCTTTGTTTGTAGCTTATGTTGTTTCTTGGTGATCGATCAATCCTATGAAAATCTTGTACAGTTAAAACATTTTTTTTTAATAAATGTTGCAGGTGTGATAGTTGGTCCAATTGCTGGTTTAATATTGATATTGGGGAATTTAGGGGTGATTTTGGGTCTTTTTCCTGCACATGCTGCTTGGACAGTCTACACCCTTTTCAAGTATTTTCTTCTTTCTTTTTTTTTTTTTTTTTTTTCTTTTTTTGCCTTTAATTAGCTGATTTAAATTTATTTAGGGCAGAAATTCATATTAAATCCGTGAGACAGAGCCTAATTGTTAGTCTTTGAGTTGTTGTTTTTCAGTTTTTTTTTTTTTTTTTTTTGGATTTTCGGTTTCTTTCTAACACGTGTTTTCCGTTTCTTGAACGATTTTCGTGTGATCAGAACAAATAGGTTTGATGCACCACTTAAAGTTGCAATCTTGATAGTCTTGCCTGCTTTATTTGGCCTCTGGTTGGCTCTTAGCATAGCTGGTACTTGTCTTGTGGGAGTGGGATATGGTTTTTTTTGTCCTTGGGTTTCGTCTTTCGAAGCCTTCAGACTCGAGGGTCCATTCAACAAGATCTACCATTGCATTGTGGTAAAGTATTAGTTTAACTTTCATCTAATAGTTCCTTATTCTTCCATATAGGGATAATTACGAAACTAACCTTCCGATTGTTGTGATATACTCTCTATTGTTTCTCTTTTTCATGGCATGTGAAATATATAGGATGGAACATGGGGAACTATCAAGGGAAGCTGTACCGTGGTTCGCGATTTTGCTGACTTATGTTATCATTCTTATCCGATTTATTTAAAGGAGCTCCGTGAAAATACCGCTTCTAATGAGCTTCAACCTCTTAGGTTATACACTTTCCATTTTGTCTTATGTTTCGGCTATCTTTCCCCTGCTCTATTACAGGTTAAAATTATACTGCCCCCGTCTCACTTGAAGAGTCCATTTTAGTGAATGTACAACTTTCTTTTTTGGTCATTTCAACAATTGTACAACTCTTAAGCTACTATTCTTATTTGTATAAGGAAAAATCAGTTAGAGTATCATATAAATTACAAATAGATTGTTAATATTTTATTTTGAAAGTGGACTCTACAACTGGGACAAAATCATATCTTGAAATAGGACTCTTCAAGTGGGACTCTTCAAGTGGGACGGAGGGAGAGTATCAGATACTAGTCCAGTGAACTTGTCTCTTAAACGATGTCATAATTCATAACGGGCGTTATCTTTCGGCTGTGGAAAAAATAACGAACGTCTAGTGTACGATTTGGCTGTATAATCCGCTAGAAAATTCTAGTGTATATACTTTTGTAGTGTTAATTACAAAACTACCATTGAGCTTTAATTTAATTACCAAAAAGAAACTCATATATCTTTCAAAATTACAAATACCTTCTCTAGCATTTATTTGTCTTTTTTACACACTGCACCCTCAAAATGTGGGGTGTGGGTGAGGGTGTGGGTGGGTGGGCATTTAATGTAAATACACATCTAAGGTGTGTTTCATTGTTTTAACTTTAAGGGGGCGTTTGTATATTTGAAAGAAAATTGATATTTTTTCGTAATTAATCTAAATTTCAGGGGTGGTTTTTGTAATTATCCCTAAATCATGATTGCAAAGACGTTAGATGGTTAAGATTATTTTCTTGGAATTGGGATATTATTACTATTATTAACAACACAATTTATTCCCATCCTCCAGGTTCATCCACGTGCCTGCGTGCATCATCGTTGGCCTAGTGGGCCTTATCATCGAGATTCCACTTTATACGGCTATTGCCGTAGTAAAAAGTCCGTACATGTTGTTCAAAGGTTGGCATAGGCTACTTCACGATTTGATCAGCCGAGAAGGCCCGTTTTTGGAAACTGCTTGCATTCCGGTAGCCGGTTTAACGATCCTCATGTGGCCGCTTTTCGTTCTTGGAAGCATCTTACTGGCTGTATTTACAAGCTTTTTCATCGGCTTATATGGATCTATTATAGTATATCAGGTTATACACTTCTGTCCATACAGGTTAGTTTGTTTACGTCGTTTTCTTTGTATGCACCGTAAATTTTAAACCAGCGGGTCATTGTACAGGAAAGGTCGTTCCGGCGTGGTGTTGCTTATGTGATTGCCATGGTGGCGGAATTCGACGAGTACACGAACGATTGGCTTTATCTTCGTGAGGGCTCGATCCTCCCAAAGTAATAAGTACTATTTAGAAGAGTAAATTACACTAAACTCCCTGAAGTATGTTCTTTTTGTACTTCTCCCACTAAACACTTTTTTTATTGAACTTTGCCCCTTGAACTATGCTTTTTATACCAATCTGGCTCCTGCATGTGTCTGTCTGTTCATGACATGGGTCCGCGCATGATAGAATGTGAAATGGCTCGGCAAAGTGAAATATAATGCATTGTTCAAGGGGCGAACTGCAATGAAAAAGTTTATTGGGCAGAGTAATTTACCCTCCTGTTTATTTTATTGTTCCAAGTATTTTGAATAGTTTTTATTTTGAATGACATTATTTAATTAATTCATTAATTAAGTCATTTATTCATCCACAACCAGGCCCCGGTATAGGACGAGGAAACCATCCAACTCGTCTGAACTTTCTGTTGCGCGAACTCAATCTGTACATGAGAGATTAGGTTCTGTTATAACAGAAGGTCCCGGAATAATTGTTCCGGGCCTAACAGCATCGAGGTCCGTTAGGGAGGTAATAAAGGAGGTAAAAATGGTTCAGGTACGTATATGCCTTCTTATATGTTATACTCCCTCCGTCCCCTCAAAAAGAGGGTAATTTGGTTAAGGTACAATTTTTTAATTGTAGTCATCTTAACGAAGGTATAAATTGTTTTAAACCATCTATTCTCACCGATATTTTTTTTTTCAATTTATCGTAATTTATACAACGAAAAACTTTAATCTTAAGGAATGCTATATAAATTTTAATTAGATATTCAGATTTTATTAAGATATTAAGCTTTAGATTTCTGATAGCAGAGTGAATATAAGTTTTTTTTTTTTCAAAATTAATAGATATCCACCGGGCTCTCTATTTTGGATTGATGGGTGAATTTGAATGTGTTCTTATAGTACTAGTTTCGATAGCCGTTATTATCCGAAACTGCAACAGATATGGGGAAGCATAATGAAGGCATGCGAAGTGAAGGGAAAGGAATTATTGGATGCAAACATATTAACACACTCCGACCTCTGTGATTGGTCGAAAGCAAAGCATTCTACTGACGCAGCCATTATCGATGTCGGATTGCCTTGCTACACATTTCTGCACACTCTTCTTGACTCGATCAAAGCGGGATCCAACGGTCTGGTTCTGTTGGACGGGACCGAGGTTAACCATCTGAATAGACCACAGGACAGATTGCTGGACTGGTTTTTTCACCCTGTGATGGTCCTCAAAGACCAGATTAGAGCCCTCCAACTGGAAGAAGGCGAAATGTGGTACTTGCAGAAAGTGCTTCTTTTCGGGAACAACAAGGAACGTGCCGGGACTTGGGACAATGGGGGTTTCGTGCCCCGGGATGCTCTTCGAGCTGCTCAAATTGAAGGGATTGGTCGAAGGTGAGACAATTAGGGATAATTGCAAATACCCTTGTTACAAGAAAGAAAAGATAATAATCCAGTTATCCTTTTCAAAATTGCAAATCCCCCCCTCTCTGCGGCCTATTGAGATTTGAGAGAGTAGTGTTTTAAAACAAACACAAAACTCAAGGGGGTATTTGTAATTTTCAAAGATTCTAATTAGAATTTTCTGAATAATTAGACTAATTTTTTTGTATTGTTAAAACAACATCTAAGCCTTAGTCCCAAAATGAATTAGGGTCGGCTGACATGAATCAACCGACCCCAAATCATTTGATTCATGTTAGCCGACCCCAAATCATTTTGGGACTAAGGCTTAGATGTTGTTGTAACAATACAAAAAAATTAGTCTAATTATTCGAAAAATTAGTCTAATTTTTTTGTATTGTTGCAAAAGAAAAATTATTATCGTCCGAATATGCTTCGTTTTGGAATGATGGATTTGTGGGAGGGGGCGGAACCACAGGGTGACAGAGCGGGCTTTAGCACATCCTAAATTTTCGAAAACCTACTAGCACTTATAAAAAAGAAAAAGAAAAGAGAAAAAAAAAAATTTAAGTCCACCAAATCATGTCCGAATCCAAATCCTTTAATGCATATGAAATAAATTCCTTCTACCATTCACACATGTTTATTTTATTTTATTTTAATTTATTTTTTGTTGGGCTATATTTGCAGAATGATGGGGATGCATAGAAGCATATCAAAGTTTCCGACTCATAGAAGGCGATACCGGCAGGTCGTGAAGGACTTAATCCTTCACACCGTGGGAAAAGATGGTTCTTCCAAATGCATTAGTAGAATAACGAAAGAGGGATCGAATAGATCCGTTAGTTCGTCTGCTACAGCAAAAGAAGGCTCAACAAGATCCATGTCTGTGAAATCAGTTGCTTCCATTGAAATTGTTTAGGTGGAGGATTTTAAGTTTTTTTTTTTTTTTTTTTTTGTACATTTACTTAGTTGGTAAAATTTCTCCAATGAAAAATTACATTTTTTTTTTTTCGGGACAATAGGTAATGCCTCGTATCAGCTTTTTTTATTGTTTTGTACATATTTATAGACGAGCATGGATTTGTAAACTATAATTATTATTTAAAGTTGAAAACAATTATATATTGATAGTTTTAAAGAGTTGAGCCATCAACAATCGAAACTTGTCGAATCTTCAATCGATCAATACCGAATGTAACGATGTCTTCTGATATCCACTCAAGTTGGTGTGTTGGTGTGTGTAAATTACATATATCCAACTTGGACAACAATGTCTCAAAATGCCCAAATTAAAGAGAATGAAACACTTGCAACTGCAGGCTTTGACCCATAAGAAAAAGTTACGGCTCCTCTCCTTATGTTACCATATTATTTAAGTGTTTTTAGATGATTCTAAAAGCTCAGGTATAGAAAAAGAAAGATACAAAGGGAATGGAAAGTTGATACTCATTCAAAATTGACAACATCATCCCACCTCAATCACATATCTAAATGATGCCAACATTCAAATTCAAAAACAAAATCCAACCGTTCAATTAATACCACCTTCTTCAACAAACTAAGGAAAAATCTCAAAATAATTTCAATAAGAACACTCGAAGAGGGTGATGAATCTTGAATCCTACCTCATCACACATGCTCATAGACAAGAATTGAATGCATAAATCCGAAAATTTACCTTGTAATCGAAGCAAAAACGAACAAACAAAGCGTTGGATGTTTTCGAAGTTTTCCTCGAACTCTCCCACAAATTCAGGTGGAATTAATGTGAGGATGATAATGAGGTGTTAGATCTACTGTTTATATGCTCAATTGATATTATTGCCTTAACATTTCGAAAATTTAAATAAGGGCTTCGGATAATAGGATTAGAGAAAGAGGGACCGAGAAGAGGGTGGGCAACAAACACACAGTCGAGTTGCCTATCTACATGCCCTGATCGACACAACCCTTGTTGTATGACATGGTCGTGTCATACAGTCCCTATAAGCTTGTAACGATATGGAAGGTGACATGACAAGGCCATGTCCAGCCTGAACACCGATTTTGTTATCCGGGAGCGTTTTTCTTGCACATCAAAGCGCAAAACTCAATTGATTAGTCCTAGCACTGAAATAAGCTAAATTATGACTAGAACAACTAAGATAAAGCCACACAAAATGCAAACTATAGAAGTATGCATATAAAAGGAAAGTAATAAAATATATAAAAAAAATTGGGTTGTCTCCCAACAAGCGCTAAGTTTAACGTCTTCAGCCAGACACCTATTTGGATTATCTCAGATCATTTGAGTAGCTTTCACATTACTGCTCCTGTGCAATTCCATTAGGGGGTTCTCCATCTTTCAACTCGTCTAATCACGGGGATATAAGAAATACAACTGCCTCGCCATGTCCTCTTAGGGTCAGTTTTCCTCGATCCACGTTTATCAATGTTCTTGTCATAGCTAGAATGGACGCCCCATCGTCATGCTCTTCATCATCATCATCCAACACATGAAAGTCGACGAGGAATGATAATTGGTCGAATTTTTACCAGCACATCTTCCACAAGTCCCTTGGGGATTACAAATGAATGATCCACAAATTGTTGTACCAGCGACGTCCTTAATTTTCTTGATCCAAGCATCCTAAATATCGAGAAAGGCAAAATATTGACACTCGAACCACGATGACAAAGTGCATAATTATAAAAAAAATAGAATTAGAATTCCAAAAAATCCATGGATGGTTAAGCTCTGGAGTAGGCGCTCCAATTCATTTCTCTTAGATCCCATAGCTAGCAAAAAGACCTCAAAAGTTCTCCTTTCTTGCTCATCCTTTACTGTGTTGGGCGGCGATTAATACGCCTCGAAAGAGGCGATCACCTCAACTGCGATCGGCTGCCAAGAAGCATCAACAGCCCGCCAACGGGCACAAAGGCCGGTCGGCCCAAGTTAAGAGTCAAATAAACCAGGGCTACCGAACAAAGATGTCAGATCGAGATCTAGTACCGAGCGATCGACGTCCAGGGCGATCGTCCTTAAGTACCTAGCGATCGTCCTACAAGGCGATCGCCTTCAGTACCCGTTCAAAGACGACCGTCTTATACGGCACATAAAGCCGACCTCCGTCAAAGTCTACGGAGACTGAATCTCGGGAAGAAAGCCCACCTGAAGACCCGCAAGCGGCGCAGCAGGAAAAGGCTTTTTTAGTGACAATGACAGCCTCTGACCTACCGACAAGACCCGCAAACGACGCCATAGGAGCAGGCCCTGGTCACGCAATAGACTAGGTGGGACCTCACAAGTCTGAGTCGCGGGGCACGTGTTGTTTTCTCATTGGTTCGCATGGTTGGCTACTTATAGCAGTCGCGAACTTTAAAGAAACCGACCCACGTGCTGAGACGATCACCCCGGCCGCCACTAATGGCGTGTCAGAAGCATTAAATGAGGATTTAATGCAGGAACGGTGATCGCCCGTTTGGGATTAAGACATCCCAACTACCTCCTCTTCTATAAATAGGAGACTTCCAACATTTGGGAAAATGAGAGTTCAATTACCCTCAAGAGAAATCCCAGAGATAAGAAAGACGTTCGGCAGAAACGAACGCTCACTATATTTAATCTTTGTAACAAGAACTCACAGAGCATTAACTCTGGTTCTTCCAGCAATTATTAGCTCTTAAGCAGCTAAACCTCTAGGGTTATTACACTCATTGTAATCGCACTAAAACATTAATAGTTGTACTCTAAAGTAGTATTATTATTAATAATATCTCGCGAGTGCATTCAAGCCCGGGATTAACAATCCCGGCAAATCTTGTTTCATTCCATCGCTCGTGCTCTTGCATTTTATTTGTTACTCACCCATAGCCATATCCAGCAAATCATTCTGAATAATATTTTGGGTAACAACATACTGCAACAGCTTCAGACAACGAAATAGTGGTACGCTTAACACGGTGTGTGTAAGGTGACACAGTTGTGTCTTGTTCTTCACCGTCCAGCTTTGGCAACTCCTCCTTCAGACAGTACAAGAAAATAGCATGACACTGCTCATTAAATTTCACCTAAGTGTTGCTAGGAAACTAGTCTCTTTAATGTTGGCTACCTACAACTTTAGTCAATTGACCAATTTGTACTCAAAATTTTAATTTGAGCTCCAACGATGATCACCAATTGCGGCTACCTACAACTTTAGTCAATTGACCAATTTGTACTCAAAATTTTCATTTGAGCTCCAACAATGATCACCAATTGCTTCATTTGATTTTCAATTCTATCGAGGTTCTCTTATCTTTGGTAAACCAATTTCTTGTCTCCGTCACCGAGGATATTCTCCAAATTTGAGCTAATATTCGACTTCTCGATCACCTCATCATTCAATACCTTAAACTCAGCAGGGGGTTGCAATGCATTTCTCAAACTTCCGTAACTAAGATTGTCGTGCATTTTGTTTGAAGGGTGTTAGAACTCCCAAAGAAAAAATTTATTCTTATAATTATTAAAACTCTTGATTGTTGATATAGTGAGCTATTCCTTTAGTGTACCAAGTGACATTTATTGTAGTGGTGTTAAAAGATATTCGTTATCTGGTATTCGATCCGAAAATTTGGATATTCGAATTTTCGGATATCCGAAAATCAGATATCCGCTTTTTCGGATTCGGATATCGGATATGCATTTTGAAAATTTCGGATATTCGGATATCCGAAATACCCGAAAAATCTATAATTTCTATTTTTATATTTCAAATAATATGAAGATATACGCTTTGTTTGGCAAACAATAGGAATATATTTACTTTTATTGGTTTGAATTGGTATTGTAGTATTATTTATTTTAGATAAACAATTGATTGAGCATATATTTAATTAGTTGTAAAAAAATTATAGTAAAAAAATATTTCGGATATTTATTTCGGATATTCGGATATCCGTATCCAAAATATCGGATACGGATATCGGAGATAGATATTTACTATCCGAATTTCCGGATATTCGGATCCGGATTATCGGATATTCGGATATTCGAGAATTCGAATATCCGATAATCCGGATATCCAATTTTGAACGCCCCTAATTTATTGTACTAATCACACAAGCACCATGGAAACAATGCACATGAATATTCCACACAGAAGGTCACTAAGAATTGTTAATCATCATAATTTAACACCAAGAACAAGTTTGTGTAGGACGATTGGTCCTACGCACTGTAACACCCCCAGATTTAACCGGAAATATTACAGTGCCGTGGGCCCCGAGATGGAACCCACAAGGCTAAAAGAATTTTCGCAAACATTAACAAATGCCCAAGAGGCCAACGACGACACTATCTTTAAAAATTCACAAAGACTTATAAAATCTATTTATCGAAAACCGTCGTAAAAACTCATTTGAAATCGCAAGGCCAAACTGCCGACACTCAAAAGTTTAGAAAATGATTTCCAAAGTAACCTCGATTACTGATACCAAAAGAGCATTTGAATACTCACGCAATGGAAAAGACCAACCATAAAGATACTCTAGCATGGAACACGAGAACCAATCAAGAAACTCAATACACAAAACATGTCATAGCCAATATCCTCCGGGAAGCTCATCTCTTCACGACCGCTACAAGCTCGATACTCCAAGAACCTAAAAATAAATCCCACGACGGGGTCAGCCATAATATCCAACAATGATAACCGTCACATCACATTAATAATTACATACCAATGAGAATACAAAATAAGAATACGACCAACGTAATCTTACCGCCATAACTTTACTTACTCAAGTAATTCTCATCAGAATAACCATTATCACATTTCACATCCTGTACTCGATTAACCAATAAACTCGAACATAATATCTGTATTGTACCTCAAACAATACTCAAGATTCTCAAACTATCATAACCAACTCACGATACGGAAATATACCATTTCTGACCAATACGATCCATCGAATAATATCATCAAATCCCAAGACGATAACCGATTGTCCACCAAGTACAAATACCAAAGGAAAATACGGGACATACCTTGAGATATGAAGTGCCACGACAATCATATCAGTCTAATCCGAGATCAGAACAATACAATACGGACACGGTCCTAACACAAGACCTACAAATGCATACTCATATGACCGCGTCAATATGATCACAACAATAACAATCATGTATACTCAATGGAAATCCGATGATCCAGCGCCCTCAGCATAGATCCCCTTGATGATCCTATCAGATCATCATAAGGTGGATAACCAACAATACACATATGAACAACAACACATGATAAAATCAATGATGCGAATTCACAAGATTCCATCAACACAATACTGGTAATACAACGATCCAGCGCCCTCAGCATAGATCCCCATGATGATCCCGTCGAACCAACGCATGGTGGAAAACACCGTCCAACGATCCGCGCCAAGATAGATCCTCATGATGATCCCGTCGAACCAACGCATGATGGACATTCGATCCAGCGCCCTCAGCATAGATCCTCATAATCCCATCGGATTATTTACACAACATAAACAACACAATATGCATACAAATATGCAAATCAACACGTTCATCAACATGAACAACATAACATGCACGACAACATGAAAATTTACTAGGACGACTTCATGTTCAACAACATGAAAGAAAATGTACGAGACCAAAATAAATAACATTAAACCATAATCAATATGGAATACTTGCCCCGAGTCCTTCGGGAGAAACCTCGATGTCCAATCATCACCGACGATTATCCTCAATGCTCGGTGATCCAAACATACAATGAACTATAGATACTCATATCCTCCTCTTAACCATAATGTAACCTCGATACTCGAACATACCAATAACTGAGATAAAGCATATACATTATGATTTACCTCCCAGAATCGAAGGAACGATATGCGATCCGAATACCCAGAGTTCACAATAATAATCATCGCTATATGCATTATAAACGAAATGAAACTGAAACCATTCATTAAATATTATAACTGAGCAAGTAATAACTTGCCTCGATACCGATACGATGATGATGAAGCCGCTACCAGTCACAATGCCTTCGTATACGAGCTCCTCGGCCCTGACCATGCAATTCACGAACACGCTCGAACACGACCGCAATATCCGGTTATAATCGCCGATCAATAATCTCAACCTATCGAAGTAATCAAATAACATACATCCGATAACAATCAACAACCGACAAAACTAACCAATCGAACTCAACGGTTCAACACAACCTCGAATAAACGCAGTCAGAACAAACCAAATCAAACCATCACGAATTCATAACCGAAACAGAATATATTACCCTGTCTGTTGACTTAGCGCACGTTAATCTCTTACCGTAGCGTGCGCTAAGTTGTTCCCGATAGCGTGC